>OY728158.1:390414419-391664419 GCA_963277665.1 Viscum album
GGAAATAAAAGAAATTGTTAAAAATTTACCAATATAATCAAATTCATAGAAAAATAAAACCAATTAAGAAAATAGAAAATTTTACAGAGAGTGGTATTGTGTATTACGTATTGATTATGGATAGAGAGTCATATTAATTTGTAGATGTGACATAGAGTAATGATGTATCATAAGTGATGTTGGTGATCTGGAAAAAAGTAAATCCTTATTAAATAATAAGACTTCATATCTACTTCCACTATCTCATTAAATAAATAATATTTTTTAAAAAAATGAGTCTTTACAATTTGGAGTGATGGAATAGACCATGTATAGTTGTATAAAAATAATTGTTGGTAAAATGATATTCTCATAACGAAGGAATTAATTTATATTTAATATCGTATCTAGTTGTTTTTATGATTAATTTTATGATAGTTTGGTTGATGATTTTTATATATAGATGGTATGTTAAGTAGATAGACATATAGGTAACTTGTCTCAAAGCTATTCATAGTGGAAAAATATATTTTCATTGAACTGAATTATTTTTATAAGAATTTAATGAGATCTTGATTATGAGGTTGATCGATGCACTATATTGTCTTATTCTGGAACTGAATTGTTGGTATATGAGATTTTATTATTATATAATGAACCTGGGATTTCGTAGACATTATTCATAACCATATTTATTTTTCTAGGGTTTAAATAATAATGATTTAATCAATATTCTATTGTTAGTATATGAAATATTTGTTACCGTTCCTACCAAATGACCAGATCTATGTGATAAATTTATATTTTTTTATGGAGTACTATATGAAGTAATTGGGTGATATAAACTAGTTTCTTGGGATTTACATTTTTAAATATATAATTAACGATATTATTTTGATATCATTGGAGAATTAATTGATGAAATTATGAAAATTATTCAACAAGAACTACTTAATGAAAATATCATCCCTTAATCAATTTATTTTCATTAATTCCCCTAGATGGGTCCTATAAATGAAACAAATAGTATTGCTACTCCATGATTATCACAAGTGTCAGTAGTGGGGAGTTTAATTTTCAATATTGTTTGTACTAGTCAGAACATTTCACAGGTAGAGGTAAAATATAGTAGTTCCTGGAGAATATTGGAAAGGATCATTAGAATAATTGAATTGGTTATTAAGATAAAATAATGAAACCTTGTGTTATACATTATTTCATGGAGGATGAAATTAAATAATAATAGGAAATATAAATTCATTTTTTTATGATTCGGACTATTGGTGATCCGACAATTATTCATTGTGTACCCTTACAAGAGGATTTGTAATAATTATTTAAATTTTGTGGTTTTCTATTGATTTATAAATGTATTATGGGTAGTGGGTAGATATATAAGCTTGAAAAGAAAAAATTTGTAGGAGAAATAAATTGGAGGATCTCCAATATTAACACGAGTAGATTACTATATTTTTTATAGTTACAGTTCCATATAAATTTAATAGAATTTATGTTTTCATTATAGTAAAAATCACATTGGGTAAAAATATAATTTTTTCAATTTTTTGGGTTGGGGGTCATTTTAATATATATTGAGAAATAATACTACAGGATGTCTCATAGATTTCGTGATTAGGATGAAGGTATCTAATGTGTTTTGATAGTTTGTATATTTGATTGGAAACACATTAACATAAATAGAATGGTTTTCATGGTAAAATTATTTTTAGATATGATTGGTTATTAAATTAATATATAATAAATATATATTCTAGGATACTTTTGAAAATATGGTGATCGTATTAATTTGGTCAAAGGGAGAAACATCTGATTTAGTATTCCTTAATAAATTTATGCAAGTTGTAAGGGGGTAGTGATGAGGAATCTCTTAAAAATAAGTCTCTCCAATATTCATAAATTATTATTCATTACATGTATCAACTCCCAATTATAGTTAAGTATTTGAGAGTAACTTATGATTTTATTCTATATTTATCCAAGATAGAATATATTTTTTTTGTCTTTTATCATTCTATTATTGGGAGAGTGTATGTAACAAATTTTTTCATTAGTTTTCTTTCTCTTTTCTTGTAAATTTTAAAACATTTTCTTCCTGGATTTTTTTTTCTATCTTTCATATGGTTTTCATATATTTCACATTTTCGTCCCTATTTATATGTCACAATTATCACATAATAAAATTGAAAATGTTGATTTGTCCTCACTAGTGGCATCATAGACATGGTGTGACCAAGGTGTGTTATTAATAACCTCAAACTAATTTGGAAATATAAATTGTAGATTAGTTAGATTATGTGGATCCATGGTGGTTCCTAGAATCATCATTGAAAAAGTGGTTAGGAGGTGTGTCCTAGGGATGAGAAACAATACTGTAAGATAATATAATTTGGTGGAATATAATTGTAGTGGAGGCCTAGAGGTGAAGTCCTTGGTTTTCAGTATGTATTTTAAAGTGAAAACGAAATATCATGTCGATTATTTAATGGAATAGTTGCAAACATATATTCCTTGATGTGATACTCTAATCGCCAACTAATTGATGATGGAACCTCATTTGGGATAATGTGTTGTTCTTATAATGTGAAATATTTTGTAAAAATAAAATTGAATCTATATTATGATTTCTAATTATTAAATTTATTAATTTTCAATCATTATTTTTTCATTAATAACATTATATTAGAAAATTCAAATAAAAATTAAATTAATAACATTTTAAGAAATCAATTTCCCGAAATTATATTATTTCATATAAATGTAAAATTTCATTATAATATAATATTAATTTTATAAATAGAAAACGATTATATTTTTTCATTGCGTCAAATTTTTTTTTGGGGTAAAATTTTTGAATTTTTTTAATAAATAACTATTTTTAGGGGAATATAGTAAAATATCGATTTTATAGAATAATAAATTTATATTATTTTATATAAAAATTATAATTTTTTATTTAATTTTTTGTAAAATTGACTCTATTTTACTATAAATAATCCAATTAATGGTATCAAGTTCAATATAATACTTAATTTTTTATAAATTCACTTTTAGGATTGAAACATGACATTTTTTAAAATCTATTTTTGTTTTGTTTCAAAATATTATATTAAAATCAATATCTTTTTCATCATCAAATATAATATTAAAATAATTTATTTCATATCCTTAATTAGTATGTTTAAATTTATTAATGAGCTCAAATTTATGCTAGGCCATAATGAATATTTTCCATGGGAATTTTATTTTCATGGAAAATAGTAAAATTTGTTAATTATAGTAAAAAATTAGTAATATTTGAAAAAAAACAAATATTTATTCTATTTTGGTTTGGCTGCATTCAAAATAATCAAATTATATTAAAATTTTTAATTCTTTATTCCACTTTTCCATGAGTAAGGCATTTCTAAATTATTTATGTTAAAGATATTTACATGTGTCACACCCACATCACTTATAAGAGAGAACCTCATATCCTCGATTTTTCAAAAATGATATATACTCTATATTATATAATATGGATATGAATACCCTCAAAATATCTTTCACCACATCATTTTTTTCTGGTTCAATACCAATGTCTATACTATAAAGTCATAATGTATATTCCCAAGACGGTTTTCCAAATAAAATGTATAACAATTAACCAAGATCATTTGTGTCTATTTCATATTTTTACACTCTCAAATATATCATAACCATACCTATATAATAAATTATATTTATAAATATACTAAAATATCATTAATTTTATCTTATAAAAATATTTCATATGGTTTACAATCCTTTGGGAAGTGAAATGATTACTCATGCGAATGTGTGGACTACCATCTTCATTAAGTGATGTGTTATGTTTTTCTTTTCTACTTATCATAGATTGTGAAAACGATGGATCAAATGAATACTTAAATTGAAATATGAATAATTATATAGATATATAAAAAAATTTCCTCCTCACTCTTCATCTATTAGAATATGAAAACATTTCTCGTACATACGTGTGGACTATAAATTCCAAGATTTTTTTTAATTACCACCTCCCATGGATGGTCATGTGGAATGAAATAATGAATAAAAATTAAATTTATCATTATATAATTAATATTGAAAATTAGTTTATTATTATTTGGGGTTCAATTACTCTATGAAAAAGATGAAGATGTCCATCAACCATAGATTCATACATCCATCTTCTTGAATTAAAATTCATAATTTTTTTAGTAAAACCTCAAATGGTTCATTTTCATATTTTATTTAACTAATAAATATAAGAATTATTACATTTTTAATATCTATTGTCAATGGATGTATGACAATATTTTCCACTATAAAACCACCATTATTATTTTCACATTATAAAACAAGGGACCCAAAAACCATCAAGGTGTACTAAAAAAATTTAGTAACTAAAAATTGAATGATAATAAATGAATGAAAATTAATAAGAAAAATTTGATTAATATAAAATATATATTTAGTAATGTTTATTTTTTATATAATTTGATTTTTCCTTATATTGATAATTCAAGAAAGTAGTTGGACATAAGGTAGTGTATTTTCTTAACTATCATATTTCAATGTTACCCTTCATCTTCTGTATAAAACATCCTCAAAATATTTCAATAATATTCTTATTTATATATTAAAGATTATTTAAATTAAATTTCAACTAAAATTGAGTTTATTTATATTTGGACATGATTCTTCAATATGTATTCTTGAATGAATCATTTTGATAATCCTTATGGATATGGAAAAATTATTATTTTAGCATTTTTTACATGACTTCCATTTCTCACCACCATACCCATAATATAGTATTAAGATTCCTCTCAAATATTATTTCTTTATTCAATGATTATATTATAAAAAAGTTTTAGTATTTTCTCTGTATATTAAAAAAATGGATATTTCTATATAATTTTTTTCAAACTATATCATGATTATAGAAAATAATACATTGAATACATAAATATAATATAATATTACATTAATATTCAATAAATAACATTATTACCAAATCAAAAATAATATAGGTATACTTACAATGGAACCATAGATACATAAAAATCATTTTATGATGAGATTTATATCATATCCAAAAATGTATTTAAGAACATGTATCCCTCTTAGACATATTATACTAAAATCCTTTTGTTATAACGTAGTGAAAGGAAAAATAATTATGGGTGATATTAATTTCCCAGTAAGGTTAAAATATAGAGATATCAATTATTACATTAAAATAACATGATAATCTGGGTGCGTGGACATCAAATTAATATATAAAAATCATACCGTAAAAATCAATGATCATAATCTTGAGTAATGGATTAAATCATTAGAGTTTATAATCAAATAATTCTAAAATCATCTATAAACATGGTTCATGAGTGCATATTTATGGAATAAGAAATAATTTTATAGAATACATATAATCATAGAAAATTATTTACATACTCCCTCATTATATGATCTAAATGTAGATTTATATAATCAATTATAAAAGGTGGTGAGTTGTATGTTTAAAATCATTTTTTGACCATATGGGATCGTTGCTAACGAAGTTAAAAATTTATATTCACATAAACCCTCTTCTGTATGATTATGGAAAAGGTATATTTGGCTTGATAAATATTATTAAAAAAATTGAAAGAAGTACACCAATATTCATAAATATGATTCTACCTTAAATCATATAGAATGTTGAATAAGATTTATATGAAAATAGAATGTATAAAAAACACTTTATTATTGTTACTAGTTGCATTAAAAATTTAATGTATATATAATGAGTAACAATATTTTAACCAAAAAAGTAGGGTATTTATAAAACCATAGATTAATGTCCCATGATTTATACATTCAATATATTCTATCATACACACACAAAGTTAAGACATGAATGTAATGGTATCTATCTTTCTATCCCTAGAGGCCATCGACCTGTAAGTTGATCAACACCTCTATCTTCCTCACCTTGGATTCCCTTGATCTGTATGTTGATTGAGACTTCTACCTTCGGTTAATATAGAATCTCTCTATTGTAATCACCAATTATCGGTGTTTCAAACAACAACAAAGCTTATTGAAGATATTACTTATGTCGAGCAAGTTGTTAACAACATAATCACATCAATGATTTTTTACAAATAAATTTTGGAAGATCTATCATGTGTTTCAAAATCCCAAACTACAAATCCTATCCAAATGGCTCAGTATTTATTTGTGTGATCTCCAATGGTAAAAATTTCCTTGAATGGTCATATTTTTTTCTGGAATTTCCCGGGGTACTAGTACAGATGCCACAAACAATATTCAAATAATTAAGGATGAGATGACATCATTTATTATACTAAAATATCATAATAAATATATGTTATATATGAATATGATTATATAAAACATTACACGGAGAAAATATAGTTACATTAAGAATTATATAAAATTATTTTCATAAACAAAATATAACTCTTCATGAAATATATAAAATCAGATATAGAAATTATTGATAATAGGAATTGAGAAATATAAAAAGGATTAAAATATAGTTATAAATCAGAAAATTATAAGTGAGAATCAGATTAAAAATCTAGACGATTCCGAATTTAGAAATAAATAATCTTATTCGCATTTTTGTGTGATTTGAACTTTAATAAACTATGAATCAAATTCAATATTTTAGGTGATTCGGAATTGAGAAAAATATAATCTGAATCAAATTTGTAATAAAATTAGAATCACAGTTCTACATGATTTGGAATTGAGAAAATATAATCAAAATTGAGATTTTGAGAGAATCAGATTTATAATTCTGAAAAAATCATTACTGAGAAACCTGTATTGTATTCAATTTTCTAGATGATTCATAATTATGTATATTACATATTCTATGTTTCATTAGGGATTTGATTTTTTATAGTAGATATTCATTATAAATAAAAAACATATATATACCTATAGTGTTGTTAAAAAACAGTCATATAATTTTCTTAAATGATAGAAATAATTATTAACAAAAGTCTTATAAACATTATTATTGAAAAAAATTATTAAGAGAATATGTTTTGTGGTTACAAAAACATAAATGAATATGAAAAGTCATAAAGAAAGATTTTGACTCAATAATCTATCCCTTTATAGAGAGTGAAAACTATCGATTTACAAAATTAAAATTAAAACCAAAATAGTCTTTATTTGATCATATAAGAAAAACATATCTACCCCTTAGTTTATGAAATCTGATGAATATAAATAACTTCCCCTTAGGTTATGAAATCCTCCAATGGATTGTATTATAAAATTATATATTATCCATCCTTTATTTAAAAATATCTCCCCCTTACTTAGAGATTTTGTCATTAATCATTCTAATCCTTATGTTTTCATTATTACACAAATATTATTTTTTAAACATTCCTCTCCATCATTTTTATTTTCAAACTAGAATAGGAAAAATTATAATGTAAATAAAAATGATCAATAACATATGAAAAAAAGGAGTTAAACATATCTTATTAATGAAAAATATTTTTCCCAAAAATGATCATATTACAATAAAATAATTCCTTCATTTTTATTAAATACTTATCTACAGAGTTTAACATCGTAACTTCCATGTGATCATCTTGGAACATTCTTAGAAGAATATCCCGATCCCAAATATTTTCTAAAGATTATAAATCTTTTCATGTTGACTTAGAATCTTCTCCTCTAGAGACATAATATTTTCATGTAAAGATATAATATTAACATCCACCACTTTTATGTAATCCATTACACTTATAAAAATAATAGTAAGAGAATTTAGTTTCCCATCCAATTATTTAACTTATTGAAATCGAATTCCTTTTCATTCCATTATATTATCCATAAAAGATTTTGACTGGTTTTTTAGGTATTATTATGATTCTTTGAATCCATTATTAAAAGATACAAACATATCCTCACAATCATTAAGATCATAGTTGATCTCTTTTAAAAAGATTTCCTTCTCTCTGCAAGATATTCAATGAGAATCATAATTCTGAAAAAATCTTTTTAATTTATATAGAACCTTTATGAGTGTCTCTATGAAAAGAGTTATTGAATTAGATTTCAAATTAATGGATAATTGAATAAGGTGAAAACATGACACATGGTTTGGAAAATAATGAGTGGAATTCAACAACTACTTCCATTATTTAATAAATAATACGTCTTCTAAATATATGGAAGACCTTCTTAATTATAAAGCATCTTTCATAGAAGTTCCATCATCTTCATTATTTCCTTTCACATTATTAGATTCTATTTTTCTTCACAAAGTAATTTCATTCCATTAATCAGAAACATGAATGATTTTATCATCATTATCACCATCAACTTCTTCATTTTCATCATTTCCACCATCATCATTATCAGCTTCAACATCAAAAAGAATTTTTTTTAATTTATATAAAAAAAAATTGAGATCGAAATTTCTGAACAAGTTTTCCTTTTTAAGTATTTTTTGATGAAGTGTCTTATGATGTTCTCAAATATAACCTATTAGGTTTGATATGCCTCTGTGTTTCTCTGATTATTTTTTATCTCATCATCACTTACTTTATTTTGGATGTTATCTTCTCTTTCTTATTATTCGTTTTATTGAGACAATTTATGATTAATCAGAACTTATCTTGGAACAACATCATTTATTTTTTTTACTGTGGAATCTCTTACTATAGTGGGTTATAAATGTTGATGAATTTTATATTCATATAAAAAAGATTCTAGAAACATAAATATTTTTTAGGGCTTATTCTATATCTTTTACTAGGTCTTGAACTATCTCAACTTTAGTTAAATTTTTCTTATACTTCATCTCCTTTGCATCTATCTCATGTTCTTCATTTTCTCTTATTTGAAATGCCTTAGCTTCGGATGAATCTATTCCATACACTACATCTTATTCTTTCCTTACCTTTTTTTTATTTCTCCACATTTCTACAACTTCATATGGTTATGATTTCTATTTCTTCAACTTTGGAGGATTGGAAGAATGAAATTTTTTATTTCGTTCTGAGGCTTGAGACTTCATTTTATTAGGATTTAATGTTTGTTTCTTGGATATTTATCCAACTTCCCCATATTTTAATGAAAAAAACATTTTTCTTATCACTATTATAATATATCATTTTTATGTGTGTCCTCACTTATGAGAACAATAATAAAATTATTTGGATTTGATATGCAGGGAACAATGTAGAAGTTCTAAAAAAATATTATATTCAGGGAAAAGGTTTCTGGATACATTTGGATTTGGGATTGATCAGCTCATCCATTCTCTTACTAATAGTGAGAAATATGTACTTGACTAGGTTAATATTCTTTTGATAAATGAGAATATATATCCTGAATATGTATGTTATTTTCAATGTATGATTGTCACTTATTCTTATTATTAAAAGAAAA
This sequence comes from Viscum album, assembly GCA_963277665.1. Classification (NCBI taxonomy): domain Eukaryota; kingdom Viridiplantae; phylum Streptophyta; class Magnoliopsida; order Santalales; family Viscaceae; genus Viscum; species Viscum album. The sequence continues at coordinate 390,423,852 of OY728158.1, forward strand.
TGCATTAATAATTCCATAATTCTATAGTTAGATGAATGGTTGAAAATATTAGGCATCTTTACACCCTTAATACCTAAGAGAAAAATATACATACCTCTATCAACATAAACTTCATAATCTAGAATCATATGAGAGAAATAGTAAGTGTCTCTATCATTTGTTATATTGACATTTATGGTGTTCTGATAAGACCAGTAATAAGTTTTCTTTTAACAAATAAAATTAATCTTATCTATTCCTCCTTCACTGAAAAACATGACTTATTAATAAAATTCAATTATCATGTCCGCATATACATGTCCTTTTTCATTCTTATTTTTCACAATGAAAATATTTTACATCATTGATATTTAATGACATTTATTATAAAACACTAATACATAAGATTGAAATCATGATCAACTAACCTTTGATTAAAGATCATCAAATATTTATATTCTTTATTCATAGCCAAAGACATTTAGGTGAATATTGATATATATAGTCAAATTATAAGAAGGAGATCTAGATAATCGAATAGATACATTGAAGGGTGGTATAAAATCAGGTGGAAAAGGCATGAAATATATGTGGGACACGAGGTCGTCCCTCCTTTATATATGTCAGATATGAAAATTCAACTTCCAATAATGATCAAACAGTTGATATTGATCTGATCTAATTTGACAGTTGATATAAGAATAAGAAAATTTACAGATTGGCATCTTTTATGATTTAATGAAAATAAACGTATTCAAGGAATGATGAATCTGTTGACATTTTTCTTTAACGAAATTTGAAATACCATCAAACAGAAATGAAACAAAGATGTAAAAAGTAATAAGATGTACCATTTTGAGTTCATAGAAGATTTATTAGTGCTTAATAATATTGTTCTTAGAAAGTTTATGTTATGAAATGTTTTATTAGTGTCTGATGAAATTTTTTACATTTTAAAAAATATCATTTAGAAAAAAATTAAAGGAAATAAAGTGTACTCCCCTTATGAGAAGGAGTATATTGATGATAGAAAATTGTATTAAAACAATACGATATGATTGATTGCCTTACAGTTATCATTCTTAATTATTTAATGTATTCAAATATATATGAAGATAATGATTTTTATAAATATCAGCAATATATTATTACGGTCTATTGAATTTTAAAATGATAGATATTCAATGTGTGTGATCCATAAAGATGTTATTGCTAATATATATGTGTTTTTTAAAATAATGATGTGTATGGTTTTTTCATAATTTAAAATCACTAGTGTTATCACATAGTATCTGAGTTTTAGTAAAACTCATTCCATAATTACAGAGTGTGTGTTTCATCCACAACACTTGGGAAACAAAATGTCTATCTCTCACATATTTATCTTCAGATGTGGAAAGTGCTATAATGTGTTTTTCATACATGGCCAAACAAATAATTAATCTCCTAATAAATTAAATTTTCTAGATGTTCTCTTCGTATCCATTTTAAATCCCCCAAATTAATTACCCAAAAATATTTTTAAAATAATATAATTTGAAGAAGAATAAAAAAGTCATAAATCCATAGTTTCCATTATATAGTGAAAAATTAATTTCATTTCTATTAACTGGAATTATTTTAGAATATATTGATATATTTCACATTATAATAATTAAAAAATTAACTCTGGATGACTTGATATTGAGTATAATAATAAAATTTATCAAACTAGTAAAAGATGATTGATATACTAGTTTCCCACTATCATCACGATCAAGAGTATTCGAGGTAATGATTGTAGTATATATATATTTAGGGTTGTGAAATCCATTATCTTTTAGAATATATTTAATATAATTATGTTGAGATGTATAGTCTCCTTCTGGTTTTTTTTTTAAATTTCAAAACCGATGAATAATGTTAACACTCCCATCATTCTCATTTCAAACTTAGAAGTCATAATTTTTGCAAATAAATTAATAAAGGATTGGTGAGTTGATCCGAATATAATGTAATAAACCTATATTTGAATAATTAAAACATTTTCATTTTCATTATTTTTAAAAATGCGTTTATTAAAAAAATTTATAACTTTATTATTTTGTAACAATAATCATGTAAGTCTATCATACCAAGTTCTGGGGGCTTGTTTGAGGCTATATTAATCTTTTTTAAGATTAAAAACATTTTTAGGTTGCTTTATGTCATCAAAACTAGAAGTTTATTCATAATAAACTACCTATTGAACATATCCATTAAAGAAATCATAATTCACATCCATTTGAAAAAGTGTGATGTTAATGAATGTTGCAAAGGATAAGATAATTCAAATAGATTCAAGTATTTCTATTAGAGCATAGGATTTTTTATAGTCGATTCCTTCTTATTAATTAAAATCTAGAGAAACTTATCAAGATTTATTTCTAACTATGATTCCATTTTCATCACATTTATTTATGAAGACCCATTTTACTCTAATTATTGTTGATTATTCAGATCATTCAATGAATGTCCATAAGTTGTTCCTTTCAAATTTAATCATCTCATCTTGAATAATTTTAGTCCTATATTTATCACCTAAATCATCATCATAACTATTAGTTTCTAATAGTGAAATAAATTCTTGATTATGTTTTTAATTTCGTAATGAACTTCTCGTTATTACAGGTTTATTTACATCACCATTGATACTATAACTGGGACAATTCTTTGAAACAACTGATATGGGTTTTGAAAGACATGTTCATCATTATATTGTAGAATGTTTTTTTGGAGTGAATAATTCAAAGATATTTTCCTAGGTATTCTCATGAATATATGAGTCTTATATCAAAGGGTGATAATAAATTTTTGAAAACCCATATAAATAAGTATGTTGGGGTTATTGAAAAAATAAATAATCCATTTCATCAAATTTTATATGTACTATTTCATCAAAACTACAAGAACTTTTTTTGAAAACTCGATATAATATTGAGTTAGGTAAATAGATAAAGGAAATTCTTTCATTGTATTTGGGTTTGAATTTCTGTATGTTATCTTTTGTATTCGTAATTAACGCATTGAATCCAAATACTTTGAAGTGTTAAACTTTTGGTTTTCATCTTATCCATAACTAATAAAATGTTTTATTATGAAATTTTCTGATTAAAACTCTATTTATAGCATAAGAAGAATTTATAATAGCTTTATCCCAAATATATTTTTCAATTGAGTATTCACTCAACATGGTTCTTGTTATCTCTTGAAAAATTTTATTTCTTCTTTCAGAAACACCATTTTACTAGTGAGATCTAGGAAAAGAGAAATTACGAGAAATGGATTTTTAATACAAAAGTTTCAAAATTTTAATTTCCAAATCATTCACCATGATTACTATGAATAGTTATCAGTGGAGGGTTTTTCTCATTTTTATCATTGGGTGAAAATTATTCGAAATAAAAATGGCTTTAGATTTCTTTCTAGAAAATAAGCCGATGTATATCTAGTTTAATAATTAACTAAAAAACATGTATTATTTTAATATAATACATCCATTTTGTTTAGGAACATACCGGTCCATGTGAACAACCTGTAATTTATTAGAAGATGGGACTTTATTATCAAATTTAAATCATTAATTATGATACTTATATATTGAATAGGGTAAAAAAAAACATATGAAGAATGAAATATAATATAATGTAGATCCTTAAATATTCTTTTATTAGAATTTTTACATAAGTTATAAGATATATTGTCCATGTATTCTATTCTTTAACCATTGTTGGTCATCCATTGAAATACGGAATGGAATGTCTTAGATTCTTAGGACTTCTATGTTATGTGTATTTATCATCTCATAATGATTAGTAGAAAAATTGAAATCATCCTTGAAATTTTGTTCTAATCCTTTTTCATTCCTAAAAACCAGGTGGTAAACTTTACAACATAATTGAGTGACTATTATAAGGTTTTTTCTTAGACCTTTAAAAATTAATACATTTGAAATTATGGATTTTCTCTGAATAATGATGTCACTAATACCATTAATCACTCTATGAGTATCGTTAATAAACGTGACTCTTCCAAATTTCATCTTAATAATCATTTGAAAGATTTTTCAATTCCAGTCATGTGTTGGGAATATCCACTATCCAAGAATGATTTATTGTTGTTTGTACTAACTTTGTTTTCATGAAAATAAAAGAGTTCCATTTTCATAATCCCAAATTTCATAGATCTAAATGTTTTGGAAAATAAACTATTAAGAATCTAAATTTTCTTCAAAAAATTATCATTATGAAATCTATGGGATTGTAATTTATTTAATGAAAAATTTCCACCCAGTTTCTGTCACATTGAAACATAGTCTAAAAGGGGGCACATTGACGAACAAAGTAGTTCTAAATAAAAACTGGGTTTGAGTGAGAATAAAAAAATCCCAAACTATTTCTACGAAGATGAATTTGTGAATACATCTTAAAAAAATTAATTTATCTAGAAGTAAAATTTGATAAAATTTTCTTCATGGAAAAAATTCTAATTTTATCAAATTGACCAAATTTTTATCTACAAAGTTAGGGGTCATAGAATTGGAGTTTATCACTATTATTTTTCATTGATATAAAATTCTCAAGATCCTTAGAAAGATAGTCATGTTTATAATTATTCCTCAATGTTTTTTTAAAAGAAATTGTTTCAATAGAACCTTCATTATGATCTTTAGAATTATTTGATACCTTTTGGTTAAAACAGTGATTCTAGAATTTTATTTATCATGATTATTCTTCATCCTATTATTTTTCTTTTCATGTAACATGGAAAAAATATATAATTCTTCGAATGGAGGTAAATAATTAACATCATATTTAAAATATTCTTCATTTAAGGATTTATTATATTCATCCTTAGGTTCAGTATCACTTAAATATGTTTCGGTTAAGTATTTGCAACTATGTACCTTATCAATAATATATTTATTCATAATAGGTATTTTGGAATTAAGACTAGTATTTTATTGGCTAAATGATTCATTATCTGATGATTCACCAGATGAGTCTACACCACTTGAAATCCCCAAATCATTTTCCTTCTAGACATTATTTCTTTTAGGCTTGTAATATCTTTTCAAATTCCTTTCATAATATCTATGTTTCATGTCATTTTCTTTCATCTTTGGATAATCAGGTGTGATATGTAAAAATATTTTTGGCACTCATAACATGTGACTTCAGATTCTTTCTTATCTATCTTTTTATATATGTATTGGAAATCATTATTATCTAAAATATATCTCATCATTGAAGAAATATTGCCCGTATCACTATCTGAGTGACCATTTTCAAATGAATCTTACTGAATAAAACCATTCATACACGTTGTTAACTTAACAACTTTCTCATGAGTTCCATATTTCACCTGATTTGATGTAGTTGTAAAAAATGTCTCATTCGTTTTCATTATATTATCAATATCTCTCATAAATATATTCTCATGACTCATGATAGTCACAAATCACTACTGGAAAACTAACCTTTACCAAAGGTTTGGAACCATTGGTATAGGCCTACAAACCGTTGGTATAGCCTATACCAACGGTTCGGAGAACCGTATCCATGTAAGCCATTGGGATAGGTCTATACAAATGGTTTTCTAAAAACCGTTGTTATAGACCTATACCAACGGTTTTGGAAACCATTGGTATAGGTAATATGAAATCTATACCAAGGGTAATAGAACCGTTGGTATATAAATTCAAAAAATAAAACATCCACTGGGATTCGATCCCAGGACCCCTCGTTTATAATTGAACGACTCAACCACTAACCTAACATGACTTTTGTGATCATAATTACAAAAATATATATATGTATTCTCATAAATATTTTAAATTTTGATTTATATAATGTTCTCGGTACGAAGGTCCGATAAAAAATTAATGTACCTATACTAACGGTTGTTAAAACCATTGGTATAGGTCTATACCAACGGTTTTAACAACCGTTGGTATAGGTCTTTGGTTGTGATTTTTATTCTGTGAAGGATGTTGAATTTTGGCCCACTTTTCCCAACGGTTTGGCCAAACCGTTGGGAAAAGTGGCATATTTGGGTACCTTTCCCAAGGGTTTGGCCAAACCGTTGGGATAGGTCTACCTTTCCCAATAGTTTGGCCAAACCGTTGGGAAATGTGGTATATTTGCGGACATTTCCCAACAGTTTGGCCAAACCGTTGGGATAGGTCCACCTTTCCCAACGGTTTTTCCAAACCGTTGGGAAAAATGTCCAATTTGAGGGCCTTTCCCAACAGTTTGGCCAAACCGTTGGGATAGGCCTACCTTTCCCAACGGTTTTGCCAAACCGTTGGGAAAGGTGGCCAATTTGGGGGCCTTTCACAACGGTTTGGCCAAACCGTTGGGAAAGGGGACCTATACCAACGGTTTTTGCAAACCATTGGTATAGAAGCGTTGGGAAAGATCTAATTTCCAGTAGTGAATAATTCATAATGTGTAATAGTTTTTACATACATTGAATCATTAATAATTGTTCTCTTTGATTACCATTTATTAGACAGGATTTCAATAATTTTTTATACATTCTTCTCATAATCATGCTATTTTTCTCCAATTGACTGTAGAATATTTACAATAGTCGCCAATATTTTTTGAATGTTTTCTATTGTTTTCCATATAAAAAACAAACCCATGATAATATTCTATAATAATGGCTCTTCTGGTTTCAATATATTTTGATGTTCCACATTTTATAACATCCAGTTTCATCCATAAAATGTTAGATGATTCAAAAGAAGTTATTTATATATATATATATTACTATGAATAGAATAATGAAATTATTTTTTACCTTATAGTATATATTATATTCAAACATATCTTTATTTTTAAAAGTTCTCACCTCCTAGTTAGGTATCTTGTATTCTCCAATGAGCATAATAATTTCTTCCACCCCAGGGTTGATAACAAAATCCTCCATTCTATCTAACCAGTATTCATCATCATTCCCACCAAATATTGGTGGTCGTGTGGGGTTCATATTATCTAAATATTATAGAGTCACTCCTTCCATCTTTTAAAATAAAAAATTTTCCACTCCACATGTTAGTGAGGTATGTTTTTATAAACAAATAGTTTCAAAAAGCAATTATAAAAAAATTAAAAGTAAAGGAGTAACGTATCTATGAAATGAATATATAACTTTTCATAAAAAGTATAAGTATCATCATCTCATAGGTTTGATCTCATACCAATTGTAGGATTTAAATGTAGATATAGATAACCAATTACATAAAGGGGGAATTTTACGTTTAAAATATTTCATTTTTAACATTAAAGTATCATTTTTTAACAAGTTTAAACAAATTTTATTCACCCAAACCCTCTTCTGTAATTGTTTCTGATGGTTTCACTGAGGTACATGCATCCGTATGTGGAGCACACACACTAGTTACCCCTCATACCTACTTTCCAAAGGCGGGCGACATCCCTCAGTTATTCAGAGATGTTTTCTCCTTGATCGAAATGGGATAATGGGATTTTGGTTCTTCATTCTATGGATTCCTCCTCAGAACATGTCACCTAGTTTGGGTCTCACTTATAGACGAAGATGTTGTTCGTGAAACACTTCCCAGTTCCTTCTCTTCATGGACATTGGTTAATTACACTGCTTTTTTCAGTACATTCCAAGGGGTCTGGTTAGGGGAGTAGACATTAGTTAGGGGATTAGTCATGTTTTCAATCACTAGCAAGTTTGGACATTATATCACTAGTGCGTTTGGGTTTCTTCAGCTTATTATAGGTCTTCTCGAGGGAGTGGAAGCCTGAATAATCCCACATAGAATGCATATAATTATATTCCATATGCATGTATCTAAGGATTTCCTCAGATTCCATTTTATAACACAATGTATTCTACGGGTTTATCATCTAGCTAAGATGGATCAGACAAATGAAAACAATGATAAGAGTGGATCAAATTTGGTGCAACCCCTGGAGTGAACAATGATGTTGGGGGATAACGTGTGTTTTGCTACCCGATTATTCATAAAGGGAATGGGGAATGAGGTGTCATGATCCCAACAGGATGTGGTGGCCTGCGTAAGAATCATGATGGACAATGGATGGTTATGTGGAGTAGATGGAGAATGAGATGGAGACGACTCGAGGATGATGGTGATGTTAGGATTGATCCTCAAAAAGACCTTCTATGTATCCCCATGGTAGGGAATCATAGCCCACATAGTTCAGGATTAGGTTGAATGAAGGGGACAACGACCTAATGAAAAATTGGAGCTTACACATGGTCAGTTCCCTGAGGTTTGTCTTATGCTATTGGGACAAACGAGTGATATGGGCCCCAATAGAAGGGACGACAGTGGCTTACCACTAGGATGGGGTTGACAATGGCTTACCGCTAAATGGGGTCTACAAAGGCTCTCTACTGGATGTGGTCACAATGGATTACTACTGGATGGGGTCACAACGTCTTAATGCTGGAAGGGGTCACAACGGCTTAACACTGGATGGGGTCACAATGGCTTACCATTGGAATGGGTCACGATGGTTTATCATTGGATGGGGACCCAACGTCTTACCGCTGGATGTGGTCCCAACATCTTACCTCTAGACAAGGTCACGATGGCTTAACACTGGATGGGGTCACAATGGATTACTACTATATGGGGTCACAATAGCTTACTGATGGATGTGGTCACAAGTTCTTACCAGTGGATGGGGTCAGAAAAGCTTACCACTAGATAGGGCACAACAGCTTACCACTGGATGTGGTCACAACAGCTTAATGCTGGATGGGGTTGAACCTAATGGAGGATTTTTACCTACCTTGTCTTAGAAGGGATCAATGTACATATAGTTAAATATGGTGGATGTCGTTTAATGTCAGGCAAGACAAAAATGGCGAACGTAGTTTAACATCACGTGGGATGATGGTGTTCCCACCTGATGGGGGTTAAATCCAATGGTTGTTGGACATGATCCTCAGGGAGGATTCCTACATACCTTGCCTTTGAATGGATCAAAGACCACGTTGTTTAGATGAAAATATGGTCTAGGGCAATGGATTGTTGTATTGGACCTCATAAGGGCTTCCTATATACCTTTCAATGGAAAGGATCAAAGACCACATATTTTAGGTTTGGAGGACTGGTGAGAAATGATCGGAACAAATGGATGCTGGGATTGAACCTCAATAATGCTTCATACATACCATTCCTAAGAATTTATCAAACACCATGTAGTTTAGGTATGGTGGAATGACATGAAATGGTCAAAACCAATGGATGGTGGGCATGAACCTCATGGATGCTTCCTACATACCTTTCCATGGAACGGATCAAATACATCGTAGTTCATGTGTGGTGGACTGACATGAAATAGTCGGAAACAATGGATGGTGGTCTTGAACCTTATGGATTCTTCATACGTTCCTTGCCATGGAAAGAATGGAATACCACGTAGTTCAGGTGGGGCGTTTGGGGATTACACTCTAGGAGGCCCAAAAAAAAGCGTGGTCGACTATCAATCTAAGCCCATGTGAGTCATACTCGGTGTGAGAAACAAGAGGCATCAGAGACCGGATGATCACGTCTTGAATGGTGCATCTATGGGAAGTATAGTGGGTCTTACACGTATTTATTAGCCCAAAGGGGAAACAGGGGCTTATGCGTGGTCTGCGGACCATGGGGATGAAGATTGGGACTTACTCCATGGTGGAGGCTCGGGTGGTGACACAGACCATAGAGAAAGGGATTTGGCACTGAGGAATAGAGGAGGATCATGGGTGAAACCTCCTGCAAGAAAAGCTAGGGGCTTACACCAATGTGGTTTCCTATTACTCACGGGAAGATACCGCTCCAATAAAGATGATCTCATTCCATTTGAGGAATGATCTCAGTCCCATGGAGACCACTGGGCATCGAGAATGTATGATATGGGGAACCCCACGTATAATTCATGGGTCGAGGTCACAGTTTGACATCATGTGCTGAGACCGATGGTGCGTGGCATTTTAATTTCATGTAGCTTGGATGAGGTGGGTTCACTCCGAACCCATTTGGACATACATAACTAATACCTCTCACCCCTTGGGGGATGTGAAGGCATTATTAATGTCGTGGTGAGGGGGTGTTACTGAGTTATCCAATAAGGGGTCCACGTTAGTGTGGATATTCAAATAAGAAAGAGTTATTAGAGTGACTATATGAAAAATCATGAGGTGAAGAAACTCAATATGAAGAACCTCCCAATGGACATTGAAATTGCTCCGTGCGAACCTGAAGGGTCGTACTAGAAAAAGAGTTGCAGAGGAAAGGGGTTCATAAGTAGAAGCCTTGTGAGGCGCTGGTGCTCCATGAAGTGTAGGGACTTCACGAAGGATTGTGCTTCACGAATTGAAGTGTCCTAAACTAGGCATAGGGCATATGTGTGTATGGAAGGTTCTATGCAATGTGGAAATGCATTCGCGGAGCAGTGTCTCAAGAAGCAAGGGTGCCCAGGGAATCATAATATTGCAATGCAATCTTCCTCGTAAAACCCAGTGGCACTGCCGTAGCATGTGGTTCACATATTCATGAAGGGTACTTCGAGAATAAAAATTGATTCATGAAAACAGAAGTCTCTTTGGGGTTATCCTTCCTTCGCAGAATCCTTTGGGCTCCATGAAGGGCATCCCTCTTTGAAGAGGTGAAGAATTTAGGCCAAGTGGAAGCCACTTATCGATGCAAAGGTACCTTGAATTGGTCAAGGTTTGCAGAGAATCAATTTCTTGGTGATGTGGGAGTTCAAAAGGAGAAAGGTCAGAGGATCTGTACTTTGGGTTCCATTGGATCCTGGTATTATATGCATGAAGTGCCATAATGAAGAGCCTGATCAGCACGAAGACCAAGCATGCTCCGTGGTGGGATCACGAACGTTAAAGGGGTTCATGGAGCATCCTGCCTCCTTGCTCCATGGAGAGTTCACTAATATCAAATCATTTGGCAGAGCATCCCGCCTCCTTTTTCCATGGTGGGTTATATAACATCAAATTGATTCATGGATAATACCTCTTCATTGCCCCACTGTGGGTTCATGAATATAAAATCGGTTCGTGGAGTATCCCGCATTCTTTCTTTGTGGCAGCTTCGCGAAGGAGGAGATTTGCGCCAGTGCGGTGCCCTAAGAACTTCGTGGATAGGATTCGTGAGATATCCCCAAATGCTTTCTGTTTGTTCTTGTGAATCCCAAATTTTGGCACCAAAAAAGTATCCCCCCCCCCTCAGACTTGGATCCGAGGAGAAATCGAGGTTCAAATTTTGAGGTTCAATCACCAAAATCCCTTAGAAAATCGAAGAGCTTACTCGCAAAGGAGGCTCGCGAAGTGGAGAATTGATCATCAAGCTGAGCGTTCTGTAATTCTTCATGCGGTTTGACATGCCACAGAGCACTAGGGGTCTTCTCTTATAAATAGAAGAGTTGACCTCTCTTTTTTACATTCTCTTCCCCGTGTTTTTTGGTATTTAACTCTCTCGATTAGTGAAGATCATGGTACTCCATGATTTCCCTCTACAAATTGGGCCTTCTTCTCTGCAGCACACAATGAGCCTTTGAATCCGCAATAGTGCAATCTATCCATTACATCTGAAGGTCAGTGCAGGGCTTCATGATTCTGTTGCTGGGATCGAGCTCTGCAAAGAGTATCTACGAATGTGCTACGTGAATGGGCTTCAAGAAAGGTGTTCAAATCATAAAAATGGAATAGCTCACAATGAGGAAGCGAGAGGGGTCCTAGAGGATGCTACCTTAATGGAGGATATGTTGAATAGCTTATGTCTAGGGGAGTTTTTACAGAGCCACTCTAATCATGATTCGTTCATGAATATTCTATTGGATAGCCAAAGGAATTATCAGTTGTGTAAGAGGCTTCCTCTATATGGATTTAGATAGAGGTATGACGTCTTCATCCATGAAGCAAGTAGGGATGAGCCTACTTTCTGGTTCAAGACCACGTCGTGCCCGCGCCAGTGGTTTTGAGCAGCTGACAGCCATGCTCGAGAGGACGGCACGCCTGTTATTGTAGATTTTCTATACAATCATCTAAACAATGTTGATGGTATGTAATTATAGATAGATACATCTCCCCTCTATAAAATATGATCTTGAAGGTAGCGCTGAGGAACCCATGTAAGGGATTGTCCTATATGTGGGATATATGTCAGGATGACAACTTCACAGATGACAGGGCCTAGGACCACTAGGTAGGTGCCTCGTGTGAAGAGTTTATGGTAGATCTATGGAGTGAGGTCTTGAATGAGGTGTCTTGGTCCTCCCAATTCCATATCTATCAACCTAATTAGATAATTACATAGTTATGGAGTAGTTGGTTATCGAGGACCAATACCTTCCACTTAAACATTTGGGAGGTTGACATCAATTTATGGGATGTGCACCAGATCTCGGGGGTCCTGGTACATGGGGCGATGTTTGATTATTTCCTCCCCATTATGGGTGCATGGGAGGATCTATTGAAAATTCTTCCACTAGCAATGGAGTTGATGGATCTGGTGCAGGGAGAGGATAAAGAAGCAGTGAGTGATGTCCACTTCAAATGGTGCTTCAAGCAGTTCCTGAACATCCCTATAGATACATAGTTTCCGTTGAGGCCTCGAACATTCTTGAAGGGGGTGCAACAGGGAAAGGAGCCCTCATACTTGTGGATCATGGAGGACAATGAGTGAAAACCCATGTGATTTAGTGTTAGCACCAAGAAAAAACTGGTAGTCAGGCTGGTGGTATTCATCACAACTCTCATCTGCGGTTGGATCGCACCAGTGAAGGATACAAAAATGGGCCTGCGATCAAGATGTTGTGGCTTAATAGTGAGTGGAAGAGGCCATATAGTATATTAGGGTTCATCCACCTCTTATATGGGTGGATAACGTCACACATAATGTGGGGATATTAATATCATAACAATATCTCCCCTCTATGATCGAACATCCAACCATCCATTTTAAATATTGCATAGAGATTTCTAGCCAAGTTGACCATGTCATCGGCACTGAACTAGGTCTGGAAGGTAGAAGAGTTCAACTTTCATCCATTTTCACTACCAATAGGTGATTTCACAGATGATGGAAAAGGAATGGAAGAGCAACAGTCCTATCACATGGCCTTTCATGGTGGTTTCTAGGTGGCCAGAGTGAAATGTGAGCCTCTCTATGAGCAGTACATCCTGCATTGATTCACCATGAAATTTTGGTGTATGCAGTGACTGAACCCCACAGGTATATTTATGGTTGCACTATATGGAACATTCGTGTGTGATGTGGTAGATGTGGCTCACATTCACACAAGAAGATAGGAATATGCGGAATGAGCTACCTCCACCCACCACTGTATTTGGGTTGGTGAAGGAGTACACCAAAAGCTAGGAGGCCGCCTATATGGGTGAGATTCTAAAGTAGCCAACCGTTCGGGCCGGTGATGATGTTCCTCCCCAACCTCAAGGTTGGTGTTAGAAGGCAACAAGGACATCCTGCAGTCGTGGGACTGTCGTGGAAGTGAGGCCCACACTGGTTGAGGGGGAGGCAGTGGCAGCAAATCCAACAACAGCAGCAGACCCGATGATCCCATAAGAACATAGTTATCCATAGGGAAGACCAAAGAAAGGATTCCCTAGATTATCGACTCAGGATCCGGGGGTGCGGTTGCACCACATAAACATGATGAAGAATGATTTCTTCCCGGTGACATGGGGCATCAAGGAAGCCACCATGCAATTTCTCGGACCGTCTGAGATGCGACAACACCTGAACCGTCTCAGGATGGATTTATCGAAGATAATCCCTATTATGGCTGGATTTGCGGTGTCCAAAGAAATGTAGGAGTAATACATGGATGATTTTGAGGACTTTGTGAACTCATGGGGTGTTCTTTGTCTAATTACAGATCGATTGAAGGTGTTGTTGGATCGAACGGCTCCCCCGCAGTTGTTGGATACTGATTTGAGGGAACAGTTCCCTTTGCCGGAATAATTGGATGAATCCTCCTAGGGGGATGAGGCTGGTAGAGGGATCCCTTTGGAAGAGGGAAACATTAGATTTTAAGACTCAAATTTTGATGAATTTTCAGAGGCCCTTGAGGTAAAATCCTGATCCCTTTCCCTGAGATATGCTTCCAGGAAACTATGGAAACCTCGCCCATGTTTAAACTATGCAAGAGATCCTCATTCACGGAACCTATTCATGTCCCTTAGTGGATGTAGTTGTGGGGCCTTTTGGATCCATGCTCATCGCTACAGCAATTACTGCATCCAGCGTGGTCAGGATAACCGATGTGACTTCTCTATAGTTTTCAGACCTTCCAACAATATAAGGAGGGATACACCATGGGTTCCCCACAACAAGAACCTAGGAATGAGACTGCGAGTTCGATCTCTGTGTGTCTCCTTTACAAAACCCATGACTACCATCCATTGACCAGGCTAATTGAAATCTATGCCTTTATGGTATGTACAGTTCTTCAAATGGAATGGGGTTCCTTGGAAAGGTCAGTTGGTATTCTTTCCTGTGCTTTTCCCAGGGGAATCTCGCTGGTCAAGGAGGCGAATATCTTGACTGACCAAGATGTCATGAACTAGCTCACTGGTGGGACCATTTGTAGGGTTGTGCCTAAGATTATTGAAGTGGAAGATATTGATAAAGATTGTTCATATAGATTGAGTCCTTCCATAATTGATTAGACACCATATGCAGACCCTATGGATGAGTTCATTAGAGAGTTCCTTACATACGATCCTTCCAACCCCGTAGACTGGGATAAAATGACCGCTGATTAAGAGGATAACAATATAGTTAGTCACCGGTCAGGGAAGATGATCATGCGCTTTATCGATGACACCCCTCAAGCACAATGGACTGACTGTATGGAGAGACTTCATTCATGACTTCTTGAACTGTGCGCAAGAGGAGTAGATGCCCATCATCCTCACATGCTCTTTCGAGATCTCATGGAAGAGAAGATTCAGGAGTATGACTGCGGACGTGGTGTGAGTTGGCAGTGAAGAAAATCAGTGAACATTAAGAGGCTCAAGGAAGTTGAAAACGATGTTCCGAAGCTTCTGGTTTGGACATATGAACACTCTACTCTACTCAACGCGTAGTCGAATATTATATTGCAGCTGAAATCCTATCTGGAAAAGGGTGAAGAGCGGATGAAACAAGCCTTTTACGAGTTGGATATTGTCCGGAGCGATGAGGAGCAGGCCTGATTTGTGGCTGACGAACTATGCCCCATTGCTGTTGAGGATGCGTAGGAACTGAACAGGTGGAAATGGATCCTAGACACTATGATCCAGAAGCTGGGGTATCTGCTATGTCCATTTAAAGTGGTCAACCCATCCATAGGAGGGGTCGATCCTCGGGCACTTGGTTGCCTACAACTTAGGAAGGCAATTTCATGCCTTGACTATTTATGCTAGATACTGGCATGAGTTCGGTTATATATTTGGTTTTTTTCATTTTCCATATATTCATGAAACATCTATGTATCGGTCCCTAAGCTCACGTAGGTCGGGACCGACATGAAAAATAAGGGATGACCACCTTATCATTCAACCGGAATATAAGAGTGAAAACCAATATTCGGGCATCCGGGGTTCGAACAACCAATCCACATTTACAAGACGAAAGGTAGAGGCCTGACTAGAGGATGAAGCTCTCAGAATAGACGAATCATCACTTTCCCAGTGCATGTTTGTGCATGATCGGGGTAATTCTAGGGGCGTTGGAATTAGTACGAACATAGGGTAGTGGATGTGTGAATCATGATACCCGAAATTCGGAACACTATATAGATGGATTGAAAAAGAAGAATAACTATTTACCATGTTCAAAACAAAATATACTTATTACATTAACCTGAAATGAGGATAACAAATGGTGGCCACCGCTGACCATGTTCGAAACATGGGGCCTGACTCAAAATTTCATCCATTAGTATTCCAGAATGTTGGCCTAAAACTGTAGATGAGCCATTGGTTGAGAATCCATACTATTTGATGATTTCATTTAGATGTGAAAGTGGACAAAGGTCTGAATAATGTTCATGCAAAGTGTGGGGTCTGGCATGATGGGTAGTTCAAATGGAGTCCAACACTATTGAAATTATTCTATAGTGGTGAAGACACATTAGGTGGGTGCATCAGTCTGATCAGGGATCATACCTACTTATGAGTAGGACATCTCTATTAAGGACCTATAATGACACATAGTTTTATGTCATATAGTCAGGTCAGTGCACAGTGTTTATTGGTCATACTTCCTAGATCATGATTGGGGCTAACGGGCCAGAAGGGTAAATGACCCTGGGTCTAGGCCCTATGAGAAATGTCAAGGCATATATATGTATACCATAAATAAGAGAATAAATCCATACATAGTTCATGAAGCACGACATGGTCAATGACTGACGCTGGTAGAGAGAACCCTTTCTAGAGAGGAAACTCATGGATCCTATGATTAATATAGGGTATCCTGAAATTGTTCAGGGCAGAACCACAATTTAATGCCATGCATTGAGAACATGTGGACTCGTTCAGTCAAATGTCATATCATATGATGAATAATGAAAGGGAAGATGCCAGGAGGGTATTATATGTTGTACTAGGTGTAAACCTGATGTGAATGGGGACATAAGGAGTTTTCACCACACCACGTATCCCAGGAGGATGTTCTTTAGGTAAAGGGACCAATAGTGAAAGTTAGGATGTGCCCAACGCAATGTGTTTGGGAGTTCTTACGTTCCCAATGAGGATGTGAATCAGGATATATGTAGTTCTGAGAGTGCAGTTTAACGTCATGAAAGACAATAAAAGGCATTTGTGGCACAGCTGCACCTGTACACGTCCTACCATAACTACTAAACCCACATGAGTCGTGCTTGATGTGGGAAATACGGAGTAGTGATTATACATTCCTAGAACAAGAAGTCACATGTTATAGGTGATGGGAAACTAGGTAAATGACATCCCAATTATGCTAACCTACCTATATAAGACACCTAGATGCACAAAGGAGTAAATCCAAGTTTGTTGGAATTCCAATTGAGCATAAATAAGTGGAAATATGTGATTCATGATGCTCGATATCTAGACCACACTGATGGTGGTATGATGATAGGGGATAAATGTTGACCATGTTCGAAATACAGTATCTATTTCTTATTATCCTTGAATGGGGATAGACAAAAGAGGGTCGACTGCTGACCATGTTTGAAACATGAAACCTATCGCAAATGTCGTCTGAGGTCCTCAGGGACGTTGGCCCAAGATGGTAGGTAAGCTAGTGTGGTACAAAATTAGGCCGAAAAGGGGGTCCCGTCAAATGTGGATGGGGATGAGGATCCAAATAACTGGCTCCAGAAGAAAGGATGTGGAACAAGGGAATGTCCCCATGAAAATTCTACACTTCGTGGTTTTTGTCATGACACTTTGAGTACGACAAAAAAGACATATCAGATAAAGGGATTTGGGTCCCTTTCCAAGGAAAATGGTCATGGGGTTGCACGACTCTAGCTTAATGGTCATAGGATGGGTCATAAATGGGGGAATTGATTTAATTTACTATGCACAGGGTGGCCAAGTATCCAAACATGACATGTAGTTCCCATAGAGAGATCTTAGTTCAGGGTCATAAAACTCAGACAATGTTGGGAAACGACACGGGAGGCACATGATACCACTACTAAAAAACCTGACGTGAATGAGAAACGATGAGGTACTCGCAAGACAGCATGTTCCTAAAAGGGTTCGGGCCTAGGGGTCCAAAGAGTGAGGACATGATTTTGAATTCCTAGGGCTGGACCCAGAGACAATGTGTCTGGGAGTTCCTTCATATCCAATGAGGATGGGACTCAAAATGTACATAGATCTAGAATATGTCTTGCAATTTAATGAAAAGTGTCAAGGATGCAGAGTGGTCTTAGTTTATGGTCATAAAGCTCGAACCCGAGATTTTAGGGAATGTAGGAGACACAAGGTGAATGAGGACCTAGAGTCTAGAACACCATGTTTTTCGTGGGGAGGTTTTAGGTCGAGGGACCAAAAACTAGTGTTAGGCTGGGCCCATGGAAATTTCCACGGACATTCCTATGTATCCCATGAGAATGATAATCAAGCTCCACATAGTTCTAGGGATGGAATGGTAAGATTCCAGTGCCAGAAATAATAAGGTTGTGTGGGTCTAGCCCTTGCACCAAAATTAGCAGAATTTGATAGATCACGTTTGTCCTTTAAGATGGGTGAATGTGTTTTTCTGTGAAGAGAAGTACCTAGGATAGAAAGTACATGCATCAACACTGGAATCAAGCCGTGTGGAGGAATTGAAAAATTTTATGTTGTGTGCCCAATACCAAACATGATGTCCCCATGAATGAGAACACCACAATGCGGTTCTGTTTTTCATCGTGTGGCCAGGAAAATAATTTCACATTTAGGGTCATGTGATCGGACAAACCATGTATTTTAATGTCATGAAATTTAGAAACAAAAGTTTAAAGTCATGTGGGAATAAAAAGAAACTTTTAAAGTCATATGGATCAAGCATATACATGAAATATGAGGTTTAACAGGTAATGGGAATGGCATGATGACCCATACCCGACGTGAATGAGGATGAGGTCCACATCACCCCGCGCGCGATTCCAAGATAGAAACCTCTAGCTAAGGTGGCCCAAAACGGGTAGAGAATATGGGCAAGGAGTTAGGAGGTAGTAGTTCTTGAAAGGAATTACATGATGAAAAAATTTTAAACACGAGGTGAACAAAGGCATAAGACCTCACACGCTACATCACGCAGTCCTACATGAGATGGGGGCTAAAAGAGAGAACAGAAGAGATAAATTAGTGGTACTCAAGATGGACACAATGATGAGTTGTCTATCCATTTCAATGTATCCCATGGGAATGGGATTAAATTAATTGTTAGTTCTAAAAGTTATCTTTGTTTAAGGTATTAGATCTCAGTCCATGGAGAGGAAAACTCTTCCAAGTAGGCACAGGCATCAATCCAGTTCCTAAGCCCACATGTGTTAAAATCAGTGTGGGAAATAAGGGAGGAAGATTTTTCTGCAATACCTGGAACGCATGCCAATTGGAAGTTGGCGTGGAGCCCTGAATGACCCCTTATCGTGACTTCAACCTCTTAACATGAAAATGCTCACTAAGGGATTGTGCTAGGAGGGTTGA
This sequence comes from Viscum album, assembly GCA_963277665.1. NCBI lineage: Eukaryota > Viridiplantae > Streptophyta > Magnoliopsida > Santalales > Viscaceae > Viscum > Viscum album. The sequence goes on from OY728158.1 coordinate 390,443,052, forward strand.
AATTCCACATGGACAAGATGGGGAGGAAAATGATATCAATCATGTAACTAAAAATCAATGTATGAAAAGGATGGAATGATGACAGAGGATAATTGTTTACTATGTTCAAGACACATAATCCATATCATGTGGACTAAAAAGAGAACAAAAAATGAGCATCGACCGCAGACCATGATCGCAACGCAGGACATGTATCGATTTGTTGCCTGAAACCCTCAAGGACGTTGACCATAATGACAGGAATGCCCTTAGGAATAAAATTTAATTATTATTATTTTAAAAATAATATTTTTAAATTCCTATAATTTATCATATTATCATAAAATATACAGAAGGATGTTATAAAAATTAAATTATTATTCTAACATATTATTATTATTTTAAAATTAATTTTTTTAAATTCTTATAAAGAGAGAAAAAAAGAATGGAATGAATTTTGAAATAAGAAAGCTCTCATGATGAAAATTGCATATTTAAAAATATATAAGTCTCCCCCAGCAAAGATAAAAAATGTGAAATAAAAGGGTTATAAACATAAAATTGGTTAAAATAAATACTTAAAAAAGGGTCATGTTTTAAAAATATTTTGTATAAAATAGTTCTCATGATAGCCATAGATCAAATAAAGAGTTTCATAGGATAACCGTTGAAATTATCCATTTTTAAATTTCCATCTATCAAGAGTTAATAGATATTGAAAAATATCATTAAGATGACATTCTGTGGTAAAAATTATATATTATATAACATTTCTAAAGTCTTATCTTATGAAGCTATAAAAACTATCAATATTTTTTTATGAAATAGTGCTCTAAATTTTTTTGTAGATATTAATGGATATAGTATCACCAACCATGATTGGGATATCTTCAAATAATATCACCAACCATGTGTTATTATCCTTGTATGTTAGAAAATAAGTTATTTAAAAAGAGTTTCCTTTTTAATATTTTTTATTCTAAACTATTAGTCAAAAAAATTCATTATGATTGATTTTAAATGAAATTCTATTTGATTATATATAAAATGAGCATATCGTTAAATACTACAAATGTTAACATGGTGGTCATAAGTAAGGTAGTGTATACATCCGATCATACTTCTATAATGTTTTTTAATAACTATTTTACTAGAGTTAATAAATGTAAACATACTTATTGTGAAAATTGGAATAATCATTTATTTTATATGATCCAGTTAAAATTGTTTTTATGATATAATTGATATATTTCAAATGTTTTTAGTAGATTCATTCAGTTCATTGAGAAATTTTAAAATCGAAGATGAATTTGATTTAAATAATAAGGATTATATATGATTAAATTTTCATTAATCAACAAAACTAAAAATTAAAATAATTTCATTTGTCAAACCAAACAATACATCATCATCATAAATATTAATGACAAATAAATCATTATAGATGTGTTTCAAAAAAACTGTGTTGTATCGGATTTTCCCATAAAAAATCATTATAAGAATATAATTTGAAAACACTTAATACAAAAAATGAGGTTCTTGTTTTAATCTTTAAAAATATATGAATGGTTTGAAAATATAATTTTGAACAAGTTGGTTTTCCAAATATAGCTGTTGTTCAACCAAAACAATTTTATAAATAAAACCATTTAGAAAATTTATTTTGAAATCCATTTGATGGAGTATGAAATTAAGATTATATGATGGTGATAACAGGTTCTAATTTATTTTTACTGAATAATGGGTGAAATGATATAATCATAGAAAATTAATCAATATTGGTTATAATTCTTTGAACATAAATATTCATTGTGTTATGAAATATTTCATTACTTTTCTATCTTATTTTAAATAAACCCATGTAGAGTCTATAAAATTATTATAATTAGGTTTTCCATAGTATTTTGTACAACATTTTGAGTGAACTAATTAAATTACTAATTAAAATAAAAATCATAATTTTCATCATTAAGAGAATTGTTAATGTTTTAGGTTTCATGGTGAGACATAAAGGATTGGTTTTCAGATATATTTAATATTTTTCTTTGAATATGAGTTCCCCCTACATATCTATTTCAATATTTTCATTGGATTATATTAAGATATTTTAAATGAAATATGTATAAAATTATAATGATGTTTTTAATCTGCATCATTTTTTTGGTTTCAAGAGGATCATTTAATATAATATTTTCAATATAATTTAAGTAAATGGAATTTAGAAAAAATTAACCAAATTCCACATGGATTGAGTTATCCCCCAATTTTTTCATTTTTTAAAATATTGAATAATAATAATAAGAGTTCTTGTAACCTATAATGACACATTCATTATATTCAAAACTGAATTTAATAATTTTATTTTAATGTGAAAAATAATATGTTTCAATCCTAAACATTGAAAAATATAATAGATTGAATTTTAATAAAAAAATATTAATTGAATTACATTTGAAAATTTCATATGGGAATTATATTTTTTTTAACATTAGGTATTTATAGCCTAAGCCCAAAAATATTTTGTAAATGAACATCCATTTAAAAGTGTTCAAGAATTTTTTTGGATTGTTCGATTGGGCCTGTCTACTACTACATTTTGATTAGAAGTGTGGGGAGATAATAAAAAATTATAATTGGATAATAAACAACATAAATATATTAATTAGTTATTATTTAATTCTCAAACATAATTACTATAAAATTAATTAGTTTTCATATCACTCTTAATTTCCACATTTTTTTAAAACCAGATGACGGAATTATAAGACTCACTATTATGAGATAATAAATATTCCCTTGTGAATCACAGTGGTCCATAAACAACTAAAAGAGTATAGTATTTTTATTTAGTAATCTAAATATAATATAGACTAATATGGTTATGCTGAATTATTTTATGATCTTTTGAATACAAAATATACTTTTTAGATTTTTTTTGTAACAATATTTCAATATTTCTTGAACTGTCTAATAATTGAAATTAAATATTGGATTATCTCATACATTGTGAAAATTGATTATTATAAACTCAGATTTTATTGTGCAATGATAAGGGTATCCATATCTAATCCATTAATCATTTACTTTTGAAATGAAAAAGTTGTGATCTTAGAAAATTAGTTATGGAAGAATATTTAATATAAAAATTTAATAATTAAAAAACAATTCTGATAATATAGGTAATGGAACGAAAACCATTTTTACCATCATTGATGCTCTGATGTTATAATATTATTAGACCTATAATGTCTAATGAAAAGGAAAAAAATTTATAACTAAATTAAACATGTTATAAATGAAATAAATGAAATAATACTAATTTAATGAATGTGAATATGGCCCTTATGAAATTAAATGGACAACTTAATTTTATTATCTATAGTTATGGAATTAATGAATCTATAACAATCATAAGTTAATATATTTTCATAAAATAATAAATTAACTATTCTCATTTCACATCTATATAAATATTAATAGAAATATTCCAATAATTTTCTTATATACGTGTAAATTATTATTAAATTTCATTCAACTCATTTTGAATTTCATTTCAGATTTTAAATAAATAGTGTCTACTATATGACCTCTCTAAACCATCATCATAAAACATATTCATTATGAATCTTCATGTACATGATAACATTGTTTAAATGAAATTTTATGAAAATGTGGAATTTGATAATGGTTATCAATTAAAATGATTTTTAAAAGATTTTATAATGTACAAGTGAAATAATTAAATTTTTTCATCATGATATGTTTCATTATCATTTAATATGATGATTATGGGTGAGGCTTATAGAGCTCATAATTAATGGTGAGCTAGATAAAGCAATCAAATGTAATGGGTAATGGTTTATTCTTCATAGGGAAAAAGTGGGAGATAAATGGCTTGTCCAATTAGGTGAAACTAATAGTGCATTAATTATAATGACATGGTTTAAAAAAATTAACATGGGTTAGGAATATAATACTCTATTATACCATAAATATATAGTTATACAATTTTTATGGAAATCATTTGATTTTATATCGTATCGAAAATTTCTAAAAATTAAAAGGTGAATTGTTTTTTTCTCATAGAAATTTTTTCTTAATTTCCCACATACCTTGTGATGTCTTTATTCTATTACTATAATTAAAAATGATTTTTTAGAGATTTATTTTATATAAGTATGATTATTATATGAGGAAATGTTTTATTTCTATTATCAATATTTTATTTAGATAATATTAATCATTTTATGGGTTTGAATATTTTCCCAATAGTAATTAGTCTCCATTATTTTTTATCATCCTCGCTATGTTTTTTTTATCATCCAACATTTTTTCATTCTCTAAAAGGTATATATTGATGAATAAGAACTATATAAAGGTAAAACAATTAATCTATGGATACATCATAAAGAAAATAAATGTATATGTAATGAGACATGGGTGTAATCATAAAGACATAATTTTTTTGAAAAATATAATTTTAGTGGAAATTTATGAACTTTTTTAATCATTTTCATAGATTTTATAAAAACTATAATCCTAAAATATCATGGGAATCTATATAATTGAAATTATTTATACTATACTAGTTTATATATGATTTTTATGTAATGGGTTTTTTTAGAAAGCTTAGGAAAATGGAATACTTTTTTCTCATTTTTTCTAGGTTTTATTCTGAGAGACAATGTATCCATTTTTACCCATATATATCCTTCTGTTTTCCAAATTTTTTCACCTTTTATGTGTCGGGGGTTTTCCATCTTAAAATTTGTGTTCATATTTACTTTATTTTTAACATTTCGTCTACATTTTATTATTTAATCTCTAATTGTCCTATGATTTGTTTCTAAATAAGTTGTATCATATCAATGAAGATGTCATTTGGGTAACCCAAATAGGTTTCACAATGAAAATGATTCTTTAGTTGGACCATGTAGATCCTTTATGGTTCCTTGTGTTGAATTTCCTCTTTAATTGGTGATAAGATTGAATTTATCAATGATGTAAAATAGTAGTGCAATATGAATAATCATATAGATTATAATTACAGTGTTGGAATAGAAATATAGTCTTCAATTAGAGGGGAGTAATATTTTGGTCAAACCCAATAAAAATTGATTCTTACTGGGAATAATGTCTCTCATATAAAATTCAATGTGATATTACTTCTATAACCAATTGGTTTTTGTATGGAACCCCAAAAGGGATGTTTTGTTGGGCCTGGATGGTCTATGAAAATTGAAATAGATCTAGTCAATTAAACCTACCCCACACAAATAGAGTTCCCATATGGGATGGTGATTTTCCCAATTTGAAGAAATTATGGTTGGATATCATCATCATTTTGAGTGGATCAATGTGTAGCACCACGATGCACTCATAGTTAACCATGTGCCACTCCATGGGGATCCACTATTACAGGTGCATGGAATTGTTCATCACTGAAGGCTCGATCAAGAGCTTTAGGTTTTCCTTTAGGTCAGCAAAAAAGGCACTAAATCCTTTCAATGGATATTTTGGTGCCCATTGGGACATCCATTGGGAGGTCCTCAAAATAGTAAATATAGACCTACAACACACTATGACATGGTTCTATGCATGGAAATTCCTGGATACACACAATGTTTGGGAGTATATTTTCAAGGCTATATACCTTGTAAAAGTTAGGTTATTAATGAAAATTATGGGATCAACAATATATGGGTATTTCAACGCATCATGTCAAAGGGACTTTGGGATATCATCTTTCAGGGACTATAAGGTATATTGATTTTTAATAAAATAGTTCATATGTTTATTTTGAATCCTTGTTATGATGGTTTATATTCGACCCATGGCGGTGTCGAGGTGTATACATTTTTAAACATTGTAATCTCATCTATATAATATCTAATGTTATATACATATTTTGTTAATTTTTTAATATCAATATATTATTATTATATGAATTTATATTTATTTAAAAAAAATTATTTTATATCACTAATCATATATTTTGAAAAATGTTTATTAATATATATGAGTGAAATCATTTTTAATTGAAATCAATTATTAATTTATATTCTTGATAATATAATTAAAAAATATAAATATTTAATTACTAATAAAATATATATTACCATTTTAAATCTTATTCAATATAATTAAAAATATTTTTTGTTATATTTTTATGGTTTAATTATAAATAATATATTGTGGATTTTTTTTTAAAATTTATATTTTCATTATAGTTAATTAGTAATAATTTGTTATTAATTTTCGAATATTTGTTTTGGAAAATAATAACTCATTATTAATATTTTTTATATAGTTTATTGAGAATATAATATTAATTACTAAAATATTGAATATAATCATCTGTAAATTGAAACAAAACTAAATATCACTTCTATTAAATAATAAAATATTATAAATATTATTTAAAATAAATTATTATTATTATTATTTACATTATATATATAACTAATATTATATTAAATATATATAATTAGAAATTTATTTAAATTTATTTATATTTAAATTAATTTGTCAATAGTTTTTTAATTATTTTTAAATATATAGATTGTAAAAACTGTTTAATTATTTATATTGTCTAAAATATCTGATAAATAAAATTTTCCCCATCAAATTATAATTTTTAACTAATATTTTATGTATAGTTAATACTATAAAAAATATTTCTAATTATTTATTTATATAATATTTTTTTAAAATTGTATTCTTGTTTGTATATATATATATATATTAACTTATGAATACATTTATATATATATAATTAATGATATGCATTAAAAAATATATTTTAATTTATATAAACTTCTTTTTCAAATTTTAATTTTTAACATTTATGTATATGGTAGTAAATAATAAATCTTATGATGTTGAAAAATATGTAGAAAGAGTTTATCTACAGTTTTCCTAGTACTGAATCAGCCAATATATTCAATAAATCTGTCAGTGATAAAGAAATTACTCATACATACTAGTCTCTAGTTATTATGTTTTTATTTGTAACCCATATAATTCATTCTAGTGACTCTTATGTTTTGGATTCATATTAGAATGTACCTCAACATTGATAAAAAACATATTTATTTGTGTTATATGTTGGGATGATAAAATAAAAATTTTCCATTTCTTATGATTTTTATGCGAATTCATCTCAAATTGTTTTGGAATGAATCATATCCACATAGGTTATTGATAATTCCATTCAAGCTATTGCGAATATCATACTCATATGCACCCCCTTTTTTTGGGAGGGATTTCACTTTCTAAATCGCAAATATTATGTCACCCATGATAATGATGTGTATTTGGAGAATTTTTTGGATTCTTTTTCATGCATATAAGTTCAATGCCCTATTTCACCCATAATGATAAACATATATACATTTTTTTTCCAATAAATTAGTGAAACTATTCATAAAGTTATATATATTAATTTATAATTATAATTTATTGTTTTTCGATTATGAGAATTGTAGTTTCGAATTAAAAAATAAGAAATAATCCATTTTTATTTGGGAATGATTTAATATTATTGTTTTATTTGATTTTTCTACATGTATTTTTATGACGGGGAATTACTTTTAATTAATATATCCATGTTAGTTTTTCAAAATTTTCAACAATTAATGTTTTTAGAAAAAAATAATTTTCTTGTCCAATTTTTATGAAAGACTAATTATTTTGTGTGATTGGAATCATATTTTAGATTTTTCAGGCTTCAATTTTTTCATTTTATTTAAAATGATAGTTATTTCATTAATTAATTTTTTGATTTATTCAATAGTGGAATTGTGATGAATTTCTATTTAATTTAAATTATTTGGAACTCATTTTTTAATTAATTATTTTCATATTAGGTATCATTATCATGGAAGTTTCTATCTTAAACTCAATTTATAATGTCTTATGTTATTATTCATTGGATTTATAAATGAATTAAAAACACTTAAATAATGTTTGAAGCTACTGTAATTTACCCAAATATGAATGGTGATATTTGTTTTGATGATGAATGAATAAAAATTGTATCCAATAAAGGTATATTGTTTGGATTTTCTCATAACCAATATATTCTCCAAATATTCAATATAATGGAAAAGATAATAATTTAAACCTGTTTTCCATATTATTATAGAAATAAATTTTCTATCACATAGTATTTTTTACATATGAAATTTATTTTAAATAACTAAAAAAATTTTTTTACAAAAAATATTTATCATGTTAATGTTCAGAAATATTTCTCATATATAATGAGAATAAATAAATAAAAATTAGATGATTAATATTTATAAATAATTATTTTTTCTGTTTGAAAATTATTTAAAATTAAATAATTATAATGATATAAATTTTCTAATGTCATTGATTCCATAACATCATTAATAAAATTTAAGGTATTTTATAAAACAAATTCCATACTCAATTATTTTTGTAATGAAATACAATTTTTTTGTAATGTTTTATGTTTTCATTAAGATAGAAAAAAATTTTGTTCAACTAATTAGATTTAAAAAAAATATTATTCCTTCTAAATTGGTCAATCCCATCTGTTATCTCATCACTAATACATTTCAAAACTAAGGATAAGTAATTTTCAGTGATTAGTATTATAGTTTTATTTTTTAGTGGAATGAAATAACATCCATTTTATAGATTACTGATTAATAGAAAAAAAGGATTAGGTAAATATTATTCAAATGTGTCAAATTCTATCATTATAAACACTATTATAGTTATTTAAAAGGATTCAAGATAAATATCTATATATATATATATATATATATATATATTATTAATTAAATTCTTAATCCATGAAATAATACATGTAAATATTGTAGTTTTTTATTATTGATGTCTCAATGGATTTTACCTGAACATGTAAAAAACATCCCTTTCTGATTTTAAAAAAATTATGTCCTTCTAACATTTCTTATACCAAAATCAATAAGTGCAGCATAAAAGAAATTTAAAACCATGGAACATGTAATTATTTCTAGGAGAATATAAATCGATAATAAGTAAACATGATTAATATACCCTTGAAAAGAAACAGAGACAATATTAATAATATAAATAATTTATTTATTAGAAAAAACACTCATAAAATTATATAATACATATAAAAACATTGTATGATATAATAAAAATCAATAAAAACAACCCATGAAAAAATTATAAAATTTACATATTCATATTAAACATTATCATGAACAATAAAATCATTACTAAAATTTAACTTTTCAAATATAAATAAGTCGTGGTTTTTTGGAAGGCACATATAAATCCCCAATAGTCACATTGGTAGTTATAAAATGTGATTCAACATTTTTAACATAATGTATAAGAATGTTATTAAAAAATCCTCTAAAATGATTTTTTCTAAATCAAGAGTAATATACATATTTTGTATTGTATGAATGCAATATAACATAAAATAATATTTTATTACAGTTATGCATAAAATATATTATGCTTTCGAAAATAAGATATATTTTATAGATAAACTTGTTTATTTATTTATTTATTTATGAATATAAATATTTGTTTAACTAAATTTTATTAAAATAAATCCATAATGGATGGATTCAAATTGAATAAAAAAGATTTAAGTGTATCGGGATAAATATTTCATCATATATATTATTGGGAATTGGAATTACCCTTATCAAATTTGAATATAAAATAGTAATTTTATGGATGATGATGGTCATAATGGATTTTGATATTTGTATTTTCACTTAATGAGTACAATAGCAATCAATATGCGTCTATTTATTGAGAAAGATTCCAATAAATGATGCCGTTAGACTATTAGTTACACCATGAAATCTTTTTGACTGAGTTTTATTGAATATTTTTACCATTGAAAAAACTGATAGAGATCAAATCATATAACCAAATATGGTTTTAATTTATTTTTTTCTTATCAAGACTAATATAGAAGAAGTATTTTTGGTAGCATAGTGTTCTTGAAAAAAACCATGTGTCATGAAAATAGTCAGTATATCTAATGATCATTGTCTATAGTTTATAATTAATTAAGGAAATGTATTACTATAATACGAATATACCATCAATAATATATCCTTTTTGAATTTTGTTACATATCTTACAAAAAATCTAAGAGATTTTATTATTGAAGAATAAGGGCCAAAATGAACTGTGATTATTAATCCCTACATTATCATGAATGAAGGATTTTGGAAAACATTGATAAAGAAGATATTTTACATTTGAACAGTAGTGAATGCTTTAGATACAAGATTCATAAATTGTTAAATAATGTAGAACTGTCATCTGATATAAATATTTTGATAGCATAAGGTAATTTAATTTCTCTATTAATTCTTTATTACTGTTCAAAAATTTGGTTTTTAGATTTTTAATGATATATTGAATGATACTTAACAACATTGGGAACATTCAAATAATTTCTAATGTAATTTATATATTTCATAGATTATTTAAATTGATTATAGATTGAATTATTTTTTATGTGGTTGTAAATAAATTTAATGATGTATGTAATTTGAATATTATTTATTATTTTTCCTTAGAATACGTGTATTATAAAACTTCTATACGATACTATGATACACTTGTTCTTCCCTAGATGATATATAAGAAGAATGATCTGTTGATGTTTGAAGCAATTTGCAATGTAAAGGATATATCTATTAATAGGTAAGATATTTGAAAGCAAATATAAGATATTTATCAAATAATATTGATGAAATTAGATACATAAAATATATTAACTAAGGATTACTCTAAAAAACATGTAACAAGAATTCAGAGGTCGATCTGAAAATGAGTAACAGGAATATATTATGATATCATGTTTTATATATTCAAATGAGTAAAAATATATTTTATATTTATCATAACTAAATGAAACCAATATAAAAATAGTACATGTACATTAAATATTTCTTATGAAGATACATAATGTAGTGGTTATAGTGTATATATAAATGCATGAAATAAAAACCATATGAAATAAATAGTTTTCAGGAAATAATATAAGTATAACAAATCATTATGTATGGGTTTCACATTAGAAAACAAACAATGACAATGATAATCACTATGATATATAATAGTTCATATTTTATGTAATGGTAATCAAGATAATATGTATTTTTTATATAAATGTAAACAAGTAAAAATGTAAATTATTACAAGAAGATAAGTAAGGGTAAACTGTTAGAAACATTTTATATTTGTATTGGTACAAATTATAATAATGTTTGATCTATTCATGAATGAATTAAATATCATGATTACAATTTAATTATTATTTTCATAAACAAGATTTAGGGATAAATAGTTGGAGATGAAAGGTTGGTTATGATGATTATACGAATATTTGAACGAGAAGCATGACACCACAACCAGGAAATACCTTGATATAAATAAATCTTACCACAATTCATGATTAAATATTCTGGTTTATGTGATTTTTTCAATGAATAACATGGATTAATGTTATAAAAATATATGTGATACCACATTAGATCTATTATCATCATTGTAATAGTGAGAGATAAATCATGTAAAGGTTTATCTATTTCCCCATATTGTTTAATAGATGAATAAAAGTAGAGAAAAATGTATTATATATATAATAATATAATGTAATCTTTTTGTTATATCAATTCATAATTATCTCAGAATTTTAAATAAATAAATGATTGATTATGATTAAATATGATTTCAAAACCTAGATTTTTACAGAAAACCATAGTAATAAAATGATTGATTTTTTCTATTTTTTTGTATAATAGAAACAATGTTCATGAGATTTTTATATAAAATATAATAATAATAATAATAATATCTTTTGACATAATGTATGTATAATAATCCATTACTATATTCTATTGAGAATAAAAAATATTATTGAAAAGAGAACAAGTGGAGAAATTGATACAATGATTTGGAAGGACTCTGTTTAACAAAGAGAGAGAACATCATGATATTCAATGGAGTTGATCCTATGGTTTATGGAAAAACATTAAGATAATAATTATAATATATAATAATAAAGAATTTTCTTATGAGAACCCAATATCATTGAATATTATTTAGATGAAATCATATATTTTATCTACAAGGTCGACATCATTACGTATATTACTATTCATTATGTCTTACATAATGAACAATAAAATGATTATAAATTGGAAAAAATAATGAAAAATTTTATTAAGACTTATTAAAATTTAATTATTGGTCTCAAAAGAACATGACCATTGTGTATTCCAAAATAACAGAAGTCATATTTTCAATCAAAGAATGGTTCTAGAGAATAAAAGGCTTTTTTGACCTTGTGACATTTCACAGTATAATAAATAACTTCTTCAACATTTGAATATATAAAACCATTGGAGACTATATTTAAATAGTTTAATCATCACTAGATAGTAGAATTTAATGTTGGGATGTGGATAAAAAGATTCTATTTCATTATGATATACATATATTTCTTTTTCCCATCTATTGTAAACACATCGAGGGATTTATTGATGTTAATGATGCAAATTAAATCACATTAAATAAAATATTTAATATAAGTGATAATAGAATATTAAAATCAACCAAAAATTAAAATGACAAGAATCCTAAATTTGGATCATACCTAGTAAAATTTATTATTCATTCTCATTTATTACATTTTATCATGTATAAAATATTAATGTATTAAACGAATTTATAAGGTCAATTTTTATTATCAAAAAATTGGTTTATAAATGGTAATAAAGAATCATGTAGAGAGACTAATTTGGTAAATATGGTCTCACATTCACCCCATCTCCTAGAGAATATATGGTCTATTGGGAAGACCTTGTTATATTTGAGTAAGTCCAAGTTTCAATTAATTGATTGCAATTTATCATATATCAAATTATTTGATATATATGATGTTTATATATAAAAATGTTTTCAATTTCCTCAAAATAATAATATAGTTTCTCGCCATATCAAATAATATATATTGGTTTCATCTAAAACATTAAAAAATAATTTAGAGAAATAAAAAAGTAGGCTATAAAAAATTCATTGAAAATATATTTTAAAACAATAATTAATGGTAATAAAATGGTAATTTACATTTTAATTTATATTCATTTTTCTCCTAAAAGGGTTGTTTTCAATATGTATATTTAATATATAGAACATGCATATTTAATTATCTGAAGACCTATTATCTAGAGTGATATTTTTCATTAAGAATTTTATATTTATGTTTCAACTATTAAATTTGGTATTATAAATTTAAAATATGATCAATTTGAAAGGATAGTTTTGGATTAAAATGATAATTAGAAATAACTAATTATTTGAATAATAAAAAACCACCACCCATATTATTAATTTAATTAAAGCATTTTTATTACATTTTAAAGTAATTTTACACTGGATGATGTATTATTATAGAAATAAAGAAGTTATAATGTTGATACTATTAATATCAATACTAAAATGATTCTTATATAGAATCATATCATTGATTCCAATTATTAATAGATAGTATTTATGGATGAAATTGAAATTTTCATTATTAAGAATTTATATGAAAAGGATAAAATGGATGTTGATTAAATCATAATTATTAGCACATAATTTGAAGTTAGATTGATTTTTTTGTATATTATAAAATTATATTTTAAAAAAATTCTAGACTAGGAATTCAGACACTAAAATATGAAATTGATAAAAACCAAATCTTATGAATCATATGGGATGATATTTCATCCCATTTAGGGTTTTGATAGGATAATTACATCAAAAGGGAAAAATATTAGTTTCAAGATGGGATTCATATCATCTAATGATAAATACTTTACAATATATTTGAAAAATGTAACAATTTCTACAATGTTCTATATATTATTTGTTTTTCTGCCTCAATATACTCATAAAAAAGATATAAATAAATATTAGAGAGAAATATTATATGAAATAAATTATAATTTATATTTTCTATAATAGCATGTTCAAGTATGGAATTTTCTTGATAAGTGGCCAAAATCATTTTCATTTTATGGAAAAGATTAATCTAAAAAATTGGCTCAACTATACATCATGTAAATATAGGAGTGTTTTTCCATCACATTTTGTTTTATATCATGTTTTTGTATAATGAAATTTATATATTACATTATATTTCAATTTAATGTATTGATAAAAATATTATATATTATGGAATAAGGATGTCATATTAAATATTCATTTAAATAGGGAAATCGAATCAGTAAGAAATTTTTTTAGTGTATTAAAAAAATTTCTTAAATTAAAACATTGGTATTCAATGTGATATTAAGTGTCTAAAAAATAATATACCATGTATAAATCATATTTTTTTGTGGAATCCACAATTAATGAGACAAAAATAATTATAGTTGTTCACTTCATGTGGTATTAACAAAAGTATTTTTTTTTGAATAAACTACACTAAAGAATGACATTATGATTTTTGATGGAAAATGAAATAGCATATGATTATAAATTTTTTTAAAATTCAAAAATATTTTTTAATAGAAACTATCAAGGATGAACAATGTTGGAGGATGAATTATGATGAAAATATAGGAATATATCCAAGAAATAAATAATAGGGTTTGTTTGGATATAGAAATCAATGAATATGAACTATGTCGAAGGTGAAAAAATGTGTTCCACATCCTTATTATATGTATGTCAAGGATACAATGACCCATTACATTTCTAGATAACAATGTAATAGATCTACTTAATAAGTTTGTATTAAATAGTCAATAAAAACTTGTTTCTAAATAATGCATGATGGGTTTTTCTTCATAATTAATGAATAAAAATACTATCCAATTGAAGAATAAATGTTCATTACGAGATAATTAGAAAATTTTAATTCAAAATAATTATAAAATTTGATATAGATATAATGAATATTATTTTTTTGAATCTAAAATATTTATTATCATTCTAGTATAAAACATCAAGAGTTATCGTAAATATGAATATGAAAATAAAAGGGTTTTTATATTGTGAAATAACTCATAATTGTTATCCTTATCAATAAAAATAATAAGATAGAAACCATGTTTTATATATATTTTTTTATTTAAACAGGATTTTAAAGGTGATTCATGTTGGTGGAGAATTTTAATTTATAAAAATATAACATCATATGATGTTATCAATAATAAGTTAGGTTACCTTTTAATTTTAACTATCCATAAATCATTCCATTTCGTATGTCTGAATTCATGGATTTCATATGAAATCAGATTATCCTTATAGAATTATTATTATAGTTTATCATTTTATATGGTACTAATATTTTAAATATTCCAAATGATGATATTTCATATTTTTTTAAATTAGAATGTGATGGAAATTTTGATTAATGATTTATAACTACTATACTCTCTTATAAATAATACTGAATTTAATTACAAGGGGGGAATGGTTTTTCATTGACATGATAAATGATATCTTGAAAGGAGGGTAATCAATTTTTACATTTATTTTTTTACATTTTTTATGTTGATTAGATATGATAAAATACCTTATGTTATTTATTTTAATAACCATTAAAAAGAGAAATTTGAGCTGGTATTTCACGTTGAATAGTTTTTTAGCTGGGATTGTTTTCATGAATAATCAATCTTTTTTCAATATTGAGTTTGCTGATGTGAAAATATATTTTATTCACTTATGACCCATTACATAATAAATATATTATTCCACCCAAATCTAAAATGGATTGTTCATTACTAATGGTGGGAAGATTAAATTTCAACATATTAGGAGGTGTGTATGACAGTGAATTATTATCTAATATTTTTGTTTATTTTCAATAAATAAACCATAATAGGAAAAAATTCTATAAATCCTTGTTTTTTAATATTAAAAATCCACATTGAGTTTAAATAAAAACACTATTCAAGAAAACATTGGAACAAACAACCACACCAAACTAAAATTAATTTCATATCAATATTCATCCAAACACGAGTTAGAATAATAAAAAAAAATTACAAGGATATATATCTTATTTAATACTTGATATTGTCTCAAATGTTATCCTAAATAATGAATTAAAATAAATCATATACTTCAAGGAAGTCATTATAGGTGAAAATATTTTTTTCTAATTCCTCATGTATAGATTCATCCTAAATGACATCTTTCTCCTCAAACTTCTAACTAAGGCCTCATGGATTTCTCTCATTATTTTAGGGATAAAACTTCAATGATAAATATAAAATAGTTTATTTCTTGTCAACACCATATATTCAAATATTAATGACTATAAAAAATCATCAATTCCTTTCATTGTTTTTTATATTTATAAAAGAAATAAGAAATCCAACTGGGTTTTAAATCCTTGATCTCTTCCATAACTAATGTGGGAATATTCCAACATATATAAAATTATTTCTTCATAGTTTAATATTAGTTTTAAGGGAAATACATCTGGTCCATTAGAACCCTTGTTTGAATATTCCTTTTTAAAAATGGATTTATCATAAAAAATAAACATCAATATTTTAGGTAAGTCAACGAATTTCGTATAATTACACTAGCATGGAATATATTTATTTTATGTATTTTATATAATTAAAACATTCAATTTCAAAAACAAATCACATAATTCCATTAAATTAAGGTTATGGTTATTTTTATAATGTCTACCTAACAGTAATATATGTTAATGATTCTATAAATTTGACTGTAATTGATCTATAAAAGACTGCTTCTAAACATAAAAAATGTTTTACTAATCTTCATAACCTGGGAAAATGGAAACATAATAAAAAGGTGGTTACAAATTCATAGTAACTGAAAAATATATCATAATGAATCAGAATATAATTATAAATGATAACATGGGTAAGGGTTAAATATTTCAATAAAATATTTTTATTATTTATATGACAGTCATAATAGATTAGAGTGTAACATAAGATTATAAAAACAACGATATGGATGTATAAAAGTCATGATAAGGCTGAAATTACATTTCATTAGTCATTAAACATTTTTGTATAACCTAATAGTGAGTAATACATTAAAATATTGTGTAACATGAAAATATTAAATATAATGAAAATGAAATTAAACTTTTAAATGTGGTGTAACATTATAAAAAGGATTAAATATGGTGAAACCATAATAATATGAAAAATATGTTTTACAAAACATATTATTCCTATCCTATGTGAATATAATAATTATATCCAGATGTGAGAATGTGATAAATTTTCTTATTTCCATCAATATTTGAAAAATGTCATTATCTACCCACCTAACAGACTCATGAAATAATAACATAAAACAATAAACAATAAGGATATATAGGTCCATGACCATATTCATCCATAACTATGTATTACACAAAAAAATAAAACATCATCATATGATAAATAACCCATTGAAATCTAATTTTTTTAATATACATTTATAATGTAATCCCATAAGAGAAACATTAAAAATTCCATCAAATATCATATAATGATATACCCATCAAAAATAAATATGTATCCAAATATATTTTGTAACATTATATGAAAATACTATAAAATTATTAATATATATAATGTGGTATTATCACCATATTGATATATGAAATGTGTTATAGTCAATAATTCCAACAATCAATCGATGTTATGTCATCAATGTCAACAGACTTCAATCAAAGGAATCCAAAATAGTATATTAAATTTGGAAATTAATTAGAATGTGTATACTGTTATAAAAAAAATTTGATTAGGCATGATAATGGAAATGATGAATAATTTTTCTTATACATATTTAATGATTTTTATCTATGAAATGGTGGGTAAATAATCAATTGGTGGATAGAGAATTTTTTTTGGAAGAATAGTAGAATTTTAATTTTTATAGTGTTGTCAAAATTACTAATTTCCATGAATACAGTTTTAAATAAATAAAATAGAATAATGGAAACAAATAAACCTTTTAAATCATGAATCATATGAAATAATATTGTAAATTAATATAAATATATTCTTTTGTACATTTTTATAAATTATTTTTTTCTTATGTTTAAAAATAATGTATAATTTCAAACCATGCCATTTTATTTTGAAAATACATTTTCCAAAAGTATGGAATGATTAATTCTAGATATATTATAAATTATATTTTTATGATATCTATAATAATATGTCCCAAGAATTGATATTACAGTTATATAGATAATTTCTATCATAAATGATATAACATTTGATTTTGAACTGATGAAAATTCATTTTAAAATATTTTAAAAAAACAATATTGAAAACCTATAAGAAAAAAATATTATTATATTATCCATTTGAATATAGTTAAACGAAATTATGTTGATCATAAAAAATAATTATTATTATATTTTCTAATTATTGGGTAAAACAATTGTGGGATGAAAAATTTTGTAGAAGATGTCAATTAGAATGATTGGGGTTTTTTATTTGGAATGGAAAAGAACTATTTGAGATTGAATTTCATCAATGAAGATGTTTTAAATGTAATAAAGTCAAATACATATTTATAAATAGTTAATACAATTTATTAAAATAATTAAAAATTAATATATGGATTATAACATCACCATCAATTTGAGATTTAATTACTTAGGGAAAATTGCATTATTGAAAACATTTAAGACATGAATAAGATTTTAATTAAAAACCCATTACTAGGAGAGAGCATGTAATTGAACTTATAATATAATTAATGAAATATATTTCAAAATTTTAATTAATTAGATATATGAAATATACACTATAAGAAAAACATTTTTGGCATAATAGAAAAATGACTCAATGAAATAAATTTGAGACCTCAAACCCTTCAAATTTTCGAATCATTATGTCAAAACCCTACAAGAAAACTATCATGGTATCAAAAAATAAATTTTAATAAATATAATAATGTCATGATACATATTATATATTTTCTATTATATACATCATTCAATATAAATATTTATATGTAAAAATAATTCTATCACATCAACTGGAAATTGAGATAAAAGACCATTATCGTATTACAAATTTATTGGGTTGATGCACCTATATTCATGAAGAATTAATTTAATATCATTATATACATTATTAGTATAATTATTCAACCAAATGTTATTCCATAATTACCATTTCATATCATATTGTTTTATTTTAAATTCTTTCTTTATTATTCCTTGAAAATTCAATTTTTTCTTTCTATTTGGATACTTTTAAAAATAAAATATAATATTCTAAATATAAGAAAAATAAAATATATATTATATAAAAAAGAATATTATCATCATGATTTGAATTATATATTATTATACAATTTATATTTCACTTCTTATAGCAATGCATTCCAGTGAATTATAGAATTATTCATTATCATCGTATAACAACCACTAAACATGAACATGTTATATAATGATGGGTGAGTATGTTTTTTGGAAATATATATTATCAGTGTAAAAATAGTTTTTGTTTTCTATAAATTATTATAAAATTTTAATCAAATTTTATTTTCTTTTTACTAATATACTAAATCAATATAGAAAATGATAATTTATATTTCATGGAGAGGGTAGGCCACAAAACATGTAGTAAAAACATTCATTTACTAATGAATATGTATTAATGGATGTTGATAATATTTTTTTATTTAAATTAATAATTATATTATATAAACAACATTTACTATTAAAATACATCATTATAACCATTTAATTGAGCTTGTGGTGATAAGTGGTAGATGTCACTTCATTGATATGTTAATTATCACAACACATGATCGTCACACATTTGTTTTTATAAGTAGATGTGAAGGTAAAAATAATAGTTGTTCGATATATATAATAGAAATATTTTATATAAGAGATATTTAAATCATTATATTTCAATATATATTGTTGTTATTTATGATATTTATCATGAATAAACGGTATTGTTTATGTAATACTTACATCAATACCTTGAACATCCACTTGATGACATCATTGGGATTGAAGAACATAGATTATATTGTAGTGAGAGGATTTTTTTGAAATTGTAAATGAATTATATGTACGAATAATTGGGATATGTTTCAAGTATATTTCTGAGGGAATGTAGAAAATTTAAAGGACGTAAGTAACACCGTTTTATAAGTGAATAAAATGAAGATTTTGTGAGAACATATTATTTTTTATTTATGGAATGAATCTATTCAAGAGAAAATGTTTAAAGATATGTCATGTGACTATTTTGGGGATATATATAGTCTTATTAGGCTCAAATATAAATTTAAACACATGATTTAATCTTGTATCGAGTTATTTATAATTACGATTTTACATTATAAACATTTTGTTTGTTATAGTGGATACACGTTTTAACTATATAATTTATATTTTTATTAAAAAAAATAGTAAAACATAATAAAAATATCATTTCTATGAAACTAAATTTATACTCATTTAAATATAATTAAATTTATAAATATTGTAATAAAAATATTTAAATTAAAAATATTATATAGGGAAAGGAATTTATTTTTAGAAAATGATATCTTAACCCATATATATTTTTCCTCTAATTTAGAGTTGGTTACTAAGTAAATATCTGTTATAATTATTATATATTTCTATATATATAAACTTATTTTCATTTTTTAATATGTGTTTTTGAAATGATTTGGTAAAAATTCCACAATATTTGGATAACAATGCTTTGAAAATAATATTTTCACCATTATCCTGAAAATTTAATTAAATCATTATAATATTATTTTTTTGTATTGAAAATAAATTATGGAATTTTAAATTATTTAGGCATTTGAATTTTAAATATAAAATATAATTTGACCAATAAATTTATATATATATGAGAAATAAATTTTAAAATTATTTCATGTAAATCATAAATATATTTTTTAGAAGGACTTTTTATGATTATAATTTCTGTGTATGGTTTAATTATTCCTGTATTTTAGTTTTATAACTTAAATTTCTATATTATAAACTAAATAAAATTTAATCCGGTTTCTATTCATGGATTGTTTTTTACAATATAGTATTTTCATGATCCAGTCTTTTTCAGGTATGACTCATTAATTTTTTTGAAGATGTGTTTATTTATTATGAACTAGTTTTCATGAGCCTATGTTCATTTTGGGTAAAGTGTTACTAGGCTACAACAAGAATAAGTGAATAGTTTTTGGAAAACCACATGAACTTAATTCATGGATAAAATTAATTCAGAACATTGAGAATTTACATCCCCTATAAATGTTTTAGACCACATGTTGGCATGTAATGAAAGTACTTTTTACCATGTTTTAACATGTCGTGAATGTATTTTTAAATATTTGTGGACGTTTCATGAATGTATATTGTACAATCTATAATTTTTTTATTTTTTTTAAAGGGTGTGATGGGATTTCATTGGAAAATGGTGAAATATGTAATGCCTTTTTACCAAATGTGAAATAAAATTCACATCATATAATTATAATTTTCATCACATTAAAATGAAGACTCATGCATTGTATAACCCTTCAGACTCCTCTCTTCTCCATTATATACCTTTGGAATCTTCTCTTCTTATTTGTAGATGCCCAGTGCACTATCTCCTTCAACTAAACATCCTCTATGCACCATTTCATTTGACCAAAGACCCTCCGTATACCTCCCTCATCAATGTAGGTCTTCTTTTGTTGATTTTTGGGAGTCCTATTCAATCCAAAATAGATCTCATATCAATTCATCAATATTTAGGGATATATTTTTAAGGAGTCCATAAGATGATTTCTACAATTTGCATAGTGTTTTTTTCACATCATTCTTCTTCTCTAATGGTAGGTGGTCTTTAATTAATATCCAATGTCTTAATTGAAATTATATATATGTAATAATGAAGTTTCTATTTGATATTTGTCAATTGTAGTCTTGGAAAAATTAATTAATTTCTTGAATTAATTAATTATGGGAGTTGTTTAAATAACTGATATTAGGATTTTAAATTAGGATTATTTTATTTTGATATAATTATAAGGTAATTGGGATTATTTAATTTGAAAATTAATTTGATAAACTTATTTTTAAATATTAAATTGTGATTTTGGGATCTTCAGTTGATTGAGTTGGAATAATTAATATATGAATTCATTAGTGGGGTTATTAAAATGATTCTATTGGAATAATTTATTACAGAATTAGTTGATATAATAATGTCATTACTTAATTATTGAATTAATTACATGGATTAATTAATTGATTAATTAATTAATGGTAGAAATATGGATTTATAGTTTTTGAATTACAAATGGGATTTGACATGATTAATTAAATATAAAATTAATTAATGGTTATATATGTGTTAATGATGATGAATGTGTTAAATTAATTTATTGGTGATTTAATTAATGGTAATTTTTTCATTGATGAAATCGAATGAGTTTAATTATGTAACTACTGACTAAATTAATTATTATTTATGTGAAAATTCATTTAAGTGGATTAGGAAAAAAAATTAATAAATTAGGAGATATTGAAATTACTGAATTGCGATAATTATTTAAAGAATTAATTTTTATATATAATAATAATAGAAGTCATATAAATAATTTTGGAATTAATTTTTAAATATTTATATTTTAAAATATATAGTTAATTATGTATTTAATAATGGTATTTTGAGTTTTTTATATTGATTAATTAGTTGATCAAGAAATTAATGGGATTGGCATGCCAAACTAATTTTTGAATTAATATTTGTCATTTATTTTTTTAAACTAATTATTGAATTTTTAATTATATATGGGTAATATTAATTATTGGATTGACTATTATAATTGATGTGAATAAATAATATTTGAATTAATTAATGTATTTGAGGTGACAAATTAATTGTCGAATCGTTTAATGTTGTTGATGTGGTTAATTAATTGTTAAAATCACTATAGTAACTAAGGTGATTGGTTAATTTTTGAATTAACTATAATAATTGATGTGATTAGTTAACTTTTTAATTAAATATGGTAATTAGTAGGATTAAATAACTATTTAATTAATTAATAAAATTGAGTCCAGTAAATAATTTTTGAATTAATTATGTGATATTGGGATTATGGATAAACTAATTATATTTTTTATTAATTAATTTATATTGTAGTGTTTAAATAATCATAAATTGAATAATACTTTGATTAATTAATTAGGAAATAATGAGATTTATAATTTAATATTTAATTGTTCAATTAATTATTGGATAGTGTGATTTTCAATTCATTAATTAATTAATAGAAATTTTTTTACTAAAAATCCTTGAAATGAATTACAAAATTGTTTAATTAAGCTATTGAATGTTTCATTGTGAATGTGATAAGACGGTAAATATTTTTTAACCTTTATGGTGTTTATAGTTGAGTGTGGAACATCTTATACATTTTCTAATGTTTTCATTAATAAATATTGTGATTAACGTGTGTGAGACAAGGTCTAATGTTTCAAGAAACATATAAGTAGGAACTGGTCTACTAATTTTGAAGCTCGTATTGAAAATTTCTAAATGATTTTTGTACATGATATGGTATTTATAAATCCCACGTGAGGGGACATGTTCTACTAATTTCAAAACCCATATTGATAAATCTATGTGGGAAATGGTCTATTTTTTCAACGCCCACACAGGGTCCTAGGCTTGATGACGTATACCCAAATTTTCAGTATCAAAATATGGTTCCCAATATCCATTTTACAAAGTTTAAATGAAATCGAAAATTAAAACCAATTAGTTTATAAAATTTAGGAATTGATAATGTGAAATGTTTCAGACTCCTGTATGGGATGAAGTGGGTATTGAGGTATTTGTGTTCATAGGATCCTGGGGGTTTATATGGTAAAAAAAGAATATTTGTTACTATGATAATGAATAAATTATGAATTGTACGTACTTCTCTAAAAAATGACAAAATTATTATTGAAATTATTTCTTTTCGTCATTATTGGAGGTGGACTACTAATTTATACTCACAACATATACTTTATTCTAGATCGGTGATTGAATATACATTATTGTTGCAAGATAGGTTAAGGGAAAATTCCCTAGGTTAGATTCCTGATTTGGGAATAGAGCTGGGATGAGGGAACCTGACATGGTTTAGGACACACATGGTATTCTTTGGTGAATTTGTTCTTTTTCATTTTAGAAACATGACAAGTACATTTTCATGAATGTTTCTATTTGAGTTGGATATTTTATCTACTTCTTTTGTTATCCTAAGATTTTCTTATTTTTCATGGTTATGTATACTTATTCTATAGTTTGTTTAATTAAATTTTCATATTACTATGATAAAAAGGATTATATTCTCCCAAATATTTAATTATCAGACTCCCAATTCTAGTCGGTGGCCTCTGGCTTATTAGGAGGCACGATTTTGGTCATGTGGAAGTCCATCATGGGGCACCGGTGTGTCACACCCAGGTCGAGATGTTACTAATTATTTCTAGTTCCCTATTTTTTCCTTTTATTACTATTTGGGAAAGGTAGATATTAGATGAAAATTATTACATCATTGGTTGTGAGCATGTTCAGGGGAGTAGAAATCTCATATAGATGGGAAACCCTAGCTCACCAGGTGGGATTATTGTTATTGTTGTTTATTGTTAATGTTGAATAATATTTCACCCTGGGTGTCCTCCTTATGGTGTGATGTGAATACTGTTTCTAATGTTTTTTGATATTTGAATTTTGGACTAGTGGGGAATAATATTTAAGTACGAATGAATCATTCTAGGAACTCTAGGTTATTTTTTGGCAGACATTATTTTAGGTAGGCATGGAAAATGATTTTTGGGTATGTTGTTAAACATGATCTATTTTTCCATGCTTGTTGAAATGAAATGAAAATGGTGCCTATCATAAAATTGAGAGATATAAAACTATGAATGATATGAATAAATGGGTTTCAAAATAAGAAACAATGATTAATGAGAATTTATTTACCCTTTTTAACTTTGAAATAGGTGTTAGATGGTCATGGGTAGAGATATTGAAAAAAATTTACTGTGTGGCAAAGAAAACATGGAACCACTTATTTTGTTTTTTTTTTGTGAATTCCTCTTATTAACTATATTAATTAGATGAAATAAAAATTACCAAGTCTAATAAATCAGTTGTAGGTTATGATTGGGGCCATGTTTTTTGGGAAATGAGTGGTGAGATGATGGTGGGAAGGGAAACGCAAAAATTTCAACAGATTTAGGTGTCTGCATAGTAGGATTTAATAATTGTGATGGAGGATTTTTGGTTGTGCGAATTGGTGAAATAATTGTATACTATTATTTAGTCATGATAATTTCTCATACCTTGGTATTCTTCTTATTACACTAACAAATATCTACATGTACGACTAGGAACATGAGTGCCTTTGGTAATATATAGGGCCTCAAAGAGGTTGCACATATAAATTTTCATATCTGGAAAGTATTTTTGATAGTATGGATTAAATAGTTTACAAAATAGGTTCTCTGTTTGAACCATAGGTCGATTAATATTATGGGTTCCACACTCTGATGTTTAAAATTTGTAGAGGTTGATATTGTTTTTTTCCTCTGAAAGGATAGAAGGCCAAATCGATTATTTTATTTAACATGGGATTAAATCATGGGTTCTTGTGTCTATGTTTCTCAACAATGTGGTGTTAGCAAAACTCATAAGTATGGGAGTTATATGTCATTTCTAGGTCTGTAGATAAATACCATGGGCTGGAACTGGTGGAATTAGAAATCCAATGTGGATTATGTAATATACATGTTTATATTCTTTGTGGAAGTCTATGCTGGCATTGAATTCGGTGGATGTATGTCCACAATATGTTTTTATAGCATGTAAGAGTGCCAATATTGGGTATTTTCTTACGGTTTTTGAGAATAGTGACATGAAAAATGCATCAGGAATGTTTTGGATATTGATATATAGATAAACGTTTTTATTGAGGATCATCTGATACATGTGTTAGATCATCGTAAGGTGTTATTGCGGGGAAATAAAATTTTATTAATTAATGTATTGCGAAATAATGGTTTGTTTAGGAGGAAAAATAAGAGAGATAAGTAGATATATGAAATCAGTGTCGTAATCTTTTTAAATTAGAATCCTAGACATTCATGGGAGTAAATCTCAAGGGCAAGTAGTTATAAGGTGCAGAGATTGTATTATCCTGTCTTGTTTTAGGTACTAATCTTTCTAAAATTTTGGTCAACATGTGATGCCTTAAATTTATACCTAGTTTGATCAACCTATGTTCACGTTGTGTAAAGTGTTGAATGGGTGAAAAATATTGAGTGATCTGATCATGGTAGACCTTGTTAATTTAATAAATGACTTCAATTTATTCACAACCTTGACACATTTCAGGCCATATTAATGGTTTTCACAATAAGTAAACATTTCAAGAATGTATATTTCACCATGTGTCAATATGTCATGATAGTAGTTTTCCCCATATTTTGACATGTCAAAAAAGTTGATTACACATTGTTTTGTTTTTTATTTATTGTTTTGCAAAAATGTGTAATATAATTTCTTTTCAAAATGGGTAAATATGTTAGGAATTTTTACATTAAGTAAAATAAATTTAAAACTATGTAATTATAACACCCAAGACAATGAAATTATGTCTCTAAAATCTGGTATCCCCCCAGTAGCCCCTCTTACCTACTAAAGACCAATGTAATACTATTTTCTTTGCAGTAGATTCCTCTCACACCTCATTCTTGGACAAAAAATCTTCCATGCACCACCTTATTCAACTAAAGACCCTCCGTAAAATTCCAGCTTCACTATAGGTCATCTAATATTGATTTATGAGAGTCGAATTTAATCCAGAATTGGTCTCACATCATATATTGGATATCCAGAACATGATTTTTAGGGTACCCATAAGTTGATTTCTAACATGAACATATGGCTTTTCACATTACTTCTTCTGATTTCATGGCTGGTGGTCTCTAATTCAACTTCTAATATATTATTTATTATTAAATGTATCTAATTGAACAAAAATTGTCAGATTTTTAGCAATTCTATTCTTCATTGAATTAATAATTTTATGATTTTATTAAATAAGGAAGATGTTAAAATTTAGGATATTAGGATAATGGATTATTAATATTTATTTATTGAATAAATTATGATGGAATTTGGATTATTGAACAATATAATTAATTGTATAATTAATTATTAAATTTTCAATTGGGATTTCGGGATATTGAGTTGAGAGAGTTTGAATACATAATTGAGGAATTAATTCATGGGGTTATTTAAATGATTGATTTAGAATAATTTACTAATGAATTGATTAATAGAAGTCATGTAATTATTTAATTGTTGAATTAAATATTAGTATTAATAAATTGATATATTAATTACTATTAAAAATTTTATTATTTAACATATAAAATATATAAAATGATTCTACATTATAAATTAATTTTTTATTTAATTAATGGGGATTATTATGTTAATGAAAATGAATGAGATAAATTAATTAATTGGTTTCATAATTAATGGTGATTATTATGTTGATGAATTTGGATTAATTAGATTAAATAATTGGTGAATCAATTAATGAGTATTGCTATGTAGATTCACTTTATTGAGTTAAATAATTAATTATTGAATTAATTATGAGATGTTGAAGTTATTTAATTGAAATAATTAAATGATGAATTAAATATGATATTTTTCTTATTTTAGAAGCAACATAACTAATTATGTTATTAATTATGAAACATTGATATATTTAATGAGATAATTAATGTGGAATTAATTATGATATTTTTATTTGTGGACATTGATTAATTAATTAAGGGAATAATTAATAGGATTTTCATATATAATTATTTTGGAATTAATTAAGGGAAGTTATGTGAAAAACTAATTGTTGAATTATAAAAGAAATTTTTCTGATTATTTAATTGATTGATTTACTATTAAAATTGATAATATTAATTAATATTTTAATTAATTAATGTATTTGATATGATTAATTAATATTTTAGTTAATTAATGTTATTGATTAGAATAATTAATTCTTTAATTAACAAGAGTAACTGAAAATATTTTTTAATTTTTTAATGAAGTAGAGTAATTGATGTGATGATGTAATTATTAAACTGACAAGAGTAATCAATTTCACTAATTTAGTATAGAATTAATTAATAAGACAGAGGTGAATAGTATTTTTGTTAATTAATTATGGTAAATAGTGATTAGAGATTAACTAATTAATTGGGGATTTAATAAATATATAGTTACGTGTAAATATAATCATTGATTTAATAATTAATTGATATATTAATTATGGGATACTCATATTTTATAGTGATTAATTAATTGTTGAATTAATTACGTGACAGTTAGATTGTTAATTATATAATTAATTAGTGGAATGTTTTGTGATTTAAATTGGTTGAAATGAACCAATTTACTATTGAAATAATTAATTTTATGTTTGATTTCGAATGTTATAAAAAGGATAAAATTTATTAACTATTAATGACATGATTATTGTATGCATGTTGAGGTTTGTTAGTTCTGAAGAATTTAGTAATAAATTGTGTGATAAACAAGTGGGGGACAAGGTCTTCTATTTCCAAACCCCATGTGAGTGAGATAAAGTCTTCTAGTTCGGATTCCAATAGTGCATTTTTTTTACAATCTTGTACAAGAAATGGTTTACTAATTTTATTCCACATGTTATCAGGACAAAATATAATGGTTGTAAAGCTTGTAGTGATATATCTGTGTGGGACACACGTTTTCAATTTACAAATCTCATCAGGTCCAAAGAGTAATGACCTAGAACCAATTTTTGGCATTGGACTATACATCCAATTATCATTTGTAGAATATTGAAATGAAATGGATAATTAAAACCAATTAGTCTATTGATTTTCTAAATAGTTATGTGATGTGACTTAGAATCTGATACAAGATGAAGTACGTATTGAGGTACAGGTGTGTAACACCCTGAGATTTTATGATAAATATTCTTTTTAATTTTTTTGATGTCTTGTGTTGTACGCTACACCATGATTAGCTTGTGTTTTACACAACACCGTATTAGCTTGTAGTATACGCAAACACTATTATTGGCTTATGTTGCATGCAAGAGTGAACTTCCTCGATAGTGTGTGTTGTCCGCAATACTCAGTTTAACTAAACAACGATATATTGTTATGAACTAGACATTATGAATATTATTACCTAAATTTTGAATTTTATTATAAAATAATTCATCTTAAACATATTATATAACATGGTATGAGAACAAAATAAATTTTTCAGGTAAAATAAGTATTTTTCAAAAAATGCAGTTTTGCCGCCTTGTGATGGCGCACCCACATAAAATCTAGTTTCTGAAAATTTAATGAGTTCAATTTGACAAAATAAACGTATTAATTTCATAAATTATATAAAAACTTACTTTGGATAATTTTTTGATATTTTTTTGTTAACTTTCATATTTTGATTATTAGTGAAAATACGATAAATTTTAATTAAAAACAACTTTTTTCATCAAGATAATTAATATGGTTAAATTATAATATTTAAAGGATTTAAAGTGTAAATAGAATATATTTTTATCATTTTATATAATATAATTCATTATCATTAATTTCACATTTAATTCATAGGTAAAAACAGTTCAATCTTTTGGAATGTTTTATCATATAAAACAAGTTTTCTCAACAGTGGGATTAATTTTAAATTAAATACTGAAAACTCTGTTTATTGAATTTGAAAAAATCAATTCCATATTTGTAATAGTATGTCTAAATTATGTTAATATGTTACGTTTTATTTATAGGCATTATGAATTGTAACTACGGTAAATTTTATTTACCATAGTAACAGGTAAATCATGAAATTAAGGGTAAAAATAATATTATAAAATTAACCTAACACCAGCCAAAATACTATTGGATGAAAAAAAGTCAACCCATATATCTTATTGGTCTAAATATATTCCTTTCATTGACGTTTTCCAATGAAAATGATGTAATTATTATTAAAACCAAAGAATGTGACAACAGGTCACTCTCTTATATCTTATAAGTGTAATAATTTTAATATAGTGATAAACTTCATAAAATTTAGAACATAAATAGTCTCCAGAAATAAAATAATATTACATACATCATGTGAATTTATTTATAATTTTTAGGGATTAAATAATTATTATTATTGATGACACAATAGTGATGTATAAATTTTTTTATTGATAGAAATATAAAATAAATGGGTTTACAATATAAAAATAAATATTATATGAACTACTTAATGTGCTCCACAAATTTTATAGAATCATATTACATGTTATGAATATATTAAATATTTTTGTTTGAATATATCCAATTTCTGTATTTTATTTAAATTGAAATAAATGACTAGTGACAAAATTGACACTATTGTTATTTTATAAAAATAACACATTATTAAATTTTTAAAAAATCAAAAAATTATTTAAAAACTATAAATTGAAATCTATATTGTCTAAAATGTCATAAATAATTCATTTATGGGAAATTCACAACACATATGTAATTATTTATAACAATTTAAAATTTAAAATATTATTACCACAAATAAAATTAAATATATTAAATAAGGATAAATAAAGCTAATAAGGTTTAAATAAATTTCCAACATTTATAAATTTTATTGGATGATAATATTACAACCCTATATCATCTAATATTTTAATTGTATGTGGGGTTTGAGTTTATAATAAATTAATATTTTAGAGGTTTCCAAAAGTGTCACTCTCTTCTCTTATAAAAGGGATCCTCCTCCCTCTCCTCTTCAAAACATTTTGATCCTTCGTGTTCATCCAAACCCTATCCATTTATCTTCTCCACATCCCTAGAAACATACTAGAGGTTCTGGTTTTCAGCAAAAACCATATTTAATTCCCTAAGAGGATGGTTATAAGAGTCACGTCCAAGAAGAGGTAATATCTTTTACCGATTCTTTCAAATTTATTTCTTCTTCTACATCCTCTTCATTATTTGTTTCATTATAAAGTAAAAACGTTAGTATAAATAATATAATTATTTGTTATTATGAATATGAAACAACACTATTTAGCCTTTTATCCATCCTATGAAAAATGTAATCATCGTGCGTGCGTACGTACGGAATATCGTCTCCATGCTCTGGTGTAATCTATTTTTCCGCCACCGCCTTACATGGATGGGTATAACGGTGGAAAATATTAACTATATATTATTATTATAACATGATTATAATTATGATATATTATATCATCCACTCCAATTCGAATCAATAATTATGGGAACAATATCATCGCTCATGCGTGCGTACGGATTACCATCTCCATGATGCGATGAGATTCATTCCCCTTGTTAAGCATTCAAGAATGATTATAAAGTATATATAATAAGTAATCATGAAATATTTGACATAATAATTCTCCTGGATTTATGTATATATATATGTCATTTTCTTCCATTCAATTCCATAAAGAAACAAAAACATCGTTCATGCGTACGTACGGTCTATCGTCTCCATGAACGGTGTATTTCATTCCATTTATCGATCTATCATATATATTTATATTCTGAATATATATAATATATAAATCATGTTTTACATTTTGGAATTAATTAAATACTCATATAAGTAATGCTATCAAGAACAAAAATTCCCAACACATATGATAAATGAAATGAATTTACCCAAAACGCTGAATTAACATGGAATTTAAAAAAGAACGGGTAATATAAAGTGATAAGTGAATAATATATGATATCATAAATATTATTATTGTTATGTAAAAAGATATTAATATGTTTAAACCCACTATACAGGAGTTTTAGACACATACATAAGAAATTGGACCTATGGTAAGGGATAATTATTCAAATCTTGTTCTTATTTGAGATTGTTTACTCGTAAGAATTTACTAGGGTTATATTTATCATTCATGTCTGTGTTTTATAAAACAAATTTCATAAGATGTTTACTATTATTCCATTTATGTTTAATGTCATGTTTACCTCTTATTTACTTTTACTATGTAGTATGGA
Source organism: Viscum album (assembly GCA_963277665.1). Classification (NCBI taxonomy): domain Eukaryota; kingdom Viridiplantae; phylum Streptophyta; class Magnoliopsida; order Santalales; family Viscaceae; genus Viscum; species Viscum album. The sequence goes on from OY728158.1 coordinate 390,475,141, forward strand.
AGGAATCTTTCTTCTGTTTACCATATGAGGTTCTTTTTGACTTTTCTGGAAAAAGTACAGGAATAATGTTTTTTTATCTTACACGGCATGAATGGATTTTTACGGTTTCATAAAGCATTATTTTCATGAAGATTCATCTACAATATTTCATGGTTATTTTAAACAGAATTATTTTATTTTAAAATTACACTATATTTTGAGAAAATAATATGATTTTGGAGAAAAAAAAGATATTTTCCTCAAGAATTCATTTCAAGTGTTTAATAAAAAAAATTTCCATCTAAGATGAAATTATTTAATATGGGTATGTTTCATGTATAATTTAACTATTATTTACATTTTTTATGTTGTTTATGATGAAATTATATCTATTTATTTTATATGGATTATGTTATGATGGAATGATGTTAATGAACCCCATTTTATTCATTGGGTTATAATGAATGATTTGAATTTATTTTGTGGCAGACAAAATAATGATTTCATTATGAGATGTGTGGGACATATATCTCCCTCATATTCATTAGTTAATGATTTCTATCTTCTGAGATAGACATGGGTGGAATGACAAGTAAATCCGGTTCAGTAATACAGTGCTGTAACGGCAAGTAATCCTGGTTCAGTAATAGACAATGTCCACTATGATGGTCTTGGCAGCAATGCCTTGGCTACTATAAAAATCATATCATGAGCTAAATGGGATTCCATAATTAAAGTTTTTATTCCCAAGCTATTTTATCATAATTTATTTCCCTTTATGTTATATTCCTTACGTACTTCCAAGATTTATTTCACAACTCAAGATTTTTATGTTTAAACATTAAGTTTATTTTTTTTAAGTTCAAATGTATATGGTTTGTTTTAATTTTCTCCATGAATACCCTTACAGAGCATTTTATCTCTCACTTTATATGTTTTCTTTTCCCTAGTATATAAAGAAATTTTTTAGTTAAGAAAACAAAAGGGCAATATCATTATGGGAGATGTTGAAAATCTTTCACCATGGTAAGAAGATTATGTTCCGAGTTTCCAAAGACACTAAAATATTATGGTCCTTGGGTGTCTATTTTTTATGTATTAAGTATTCCTCAAAGGTAATGTAATGTCCACATATGTCAAGCTTTGGGTCTCTAAAGTTGGTATCAGAGAAAAATGTTTAGTTAACCTTTAGAGACTCGGATGTGAAAACTTTAGTGAGATCCCTAGAGATATATCTAAGGTATGTCTAGGGATGTCCCTATGGTTAAGTATAAGTATAAGATACGGTCCTAGAATTATGATAACGATCATGAATAACCTATTATTAAACCTATGATGTTATATATTTAATGTATTCGCCCTTGATTATGTTGTTTTCATAGCATGATTTTTCTCTCTCACGCTATTATTTTTGGGTTTTAAATGATGGCTAGAACCCGAAGGAACCGTGTTGATCAATGTAATGGACAATGCAATGAATTCCCTCCAGAATAAACTAATTCTATGGGAGATAGAGTGAAAAATATTATTTCGATTCTTACACAAGAAAAGAATCATTCTGGACATATAAATGAGCAGAGAAGGGAATAATATTCTATTGAGTCCTTCATGAGGCAACATCCACCTTCTTTCAATGGGTCTTATGATCCACTTATTGCTGAACAATGGTTCAGTACCATTGAAAAGATACTTTCCATACTTCGCTGTTTAGAACATGAGAATTTCATTTTGGTTGTTTACCATTTAGAAGGTGAAGCAGACCAGTGGTGGACTCTAATTAAGAATATAAGGCCCCAAGATGAAATTCAATCCATAGAATTCGACAAGTTCAAGAACATGTTATTCAATAAGTACTTCCCCCGTATTCTTTGATGAAATATGGAAAAGGAGTTCAATGAGTTTAAGCAAAAGGATGATGAGTCTGTTGGTATATATGAGGGAAATTTTATAAGCCTTTCAAGGTATGAATCCGGATTTATTATCCAACCTGAAAATAATTTTGAATGATTCTTCAGTGGAATAAAACCATGTCTTCGAAGAGATTTACCTATAATAGACTTCATTATCTATGAAGAAATTGTGTGTCGATCTATCAAGGTAGAACTGGAAGTTGATGTTACATATCCATCTGATGGTTTTGACAAGAAATGAAACATGGAGTTCAAGGAAAAATCTCAGAAAAATGGAGAAAAGAAGATCAATGATTCTTTATGTTCAAAATGTGTAAAGAAGCATGGTGGAGATTCTCTAAAAGGTAATAGAAAATGTTTCAAGTGTGGAAAATAATGTCATCGAGTAGCTGAGTGCCGAAGTAATGGGAAAAAGGTTTCTAATGATACGAATAGAGAAAATACTACATCGAACATACCACTAACACATCAGTGCTACAAGTGTAAGGAAATGGGGCATTATGCTAATCAATTCCATAAACCAAGTGTTAATGATGATTGACGTGGGAAACCTCTTAAGGAAAAGGACAAATGGAATTCACCTGTGATCACTATTTGTGATGTTATGTATGACAATGATGTTGCCAAATGATTAGTGTTTATGTAATAGAATTTCAATATAGTATCATGGAATCTCATTTATAGTATTATGGAATATTGAAATATCTATGTATTGGTTAATTATTGTTTTCAATAATTTTATGGTATCGGTAACCATGAAAAGTGATTGAAATATTTTTAGAAAGAAGATGATATGGGCATAATGATTGGATAAAGAAATAAATAATATTTTTTATAGTATTAATGAGCTCATCACTGATTTAATGACAAAGTGATATCATGGATTCAGTATGTCTAAATTTTGGGTTTTTGGTATGTGGAAATAATTAACTTTTGACAGGATTCATGTTTTTACTAAAGATCTATAGTAATTCATGTTTCAAGAGAATAAATGATTAAGTTACTGGCATGTTTGGATTATGACCAACAAGATCTATCTTATGATATATGGTGGATAAATGATGGTAATCACATGATTTGTATATGACCTCTCGAGTAATATTTTTCTTTATACTATGAGATTGGACAGAAGTATTTTAGATAAGCCTAATGATTGGAATGTATTAATTTAGGCATTAGATAATATTGATTAAGGCTAGAACTATTTATATTATTTTAGAAATGTTATAATATTATAGTTTTAGAAAAAGGACAACCCGTCATGTCGGACGAGGATGTAGGAATAAAACCCTCAAACAAAGTGTGATAGGCATTTATCACCTTTCACTAGCATACAGGAAGTCCCTAGTTAATATAAATTAGTTTTATTTTATTAAATTATATGATAGATGAAGTATAAGTCCATTTTTGGAATCATATACAGTTAATATCACCATAGATGAACTTATTTATATTTGATAACTTTTTCTAACCTTTTTTTGAGATAGATGGAATGAACTCTCATTCTATCACATGATTTGCTAAGACTTCAAGAATAATAAATTTTACTTCATTTCGTTAAATAAAAGCTGAAGTGGAAATTGTCCATGGAATGGCCAACGATGATATTACACTGAAATAATGTATATATTAATCCTTATGCAATAATTATTCAAATTTAGGGAAATGATATTGAAAACCAAAAATGTTATCCTACTACCCTCATATCTGATGAATCAAATGGTACCTTAGATAATCACAAATTTATGGCTCTGAAATTTTTCTCTTTTTCATAGGCATTCTCTCTACCACTCTCCACTGGAACATGATGGTTAATTTTCTCTTCCATATCCATATTTTCACCTATATTATTCTATGTGGAAACCCAATGCTGTGTTTTTTTGGGTGACCCATATCTTTCTAACTTTCATTTTTAAAATTATGTTTTAGTACTCCTTTTTATGATGTGGGTTTCTATGAATGAAACTTTCAAGTAGTGAACAATTTATAACCCCGACGAATTTCAAAGGTGAAATTCATTTTAAGGGGGGTAGAATGTGACACCCTGAGATATTATGAGAAATATTATTTTTAATTTCGTTGATGTCTTGTGTTGTACACTATACCATTATTATCTTGCATTTTACGCAACACCGTATTAGCTTGTAGTATACACAAACACTATTCTTGGCTTGGGTTTTACACAAGAGCGACCTTCCACAAAAGCTTGTGTTGTATGCAATACTGAGATTCATTAAACAACGATATATTGTTATAGACTAGCCGTTATGAATATTATTAACTATATTTTGAATTTTATTACATAATAATTCATTCTACACATATTCTAGAACATGGAATAAGAACAAAATAAATTTTTAGGGTAAAATAAATATTTTTAAAAAAATGCAGTTTTGCAACCTTTTGATGGGGCATCCACATTAAATCTAATTTTTTAGATTCTTATGAGTTAAATTTGACAAAATAAACGTATTCATTGCAAAAATAATACAAAAAATTCATGGGATATTTTTTTAATATTTTTCTCTTAACTTACATAGTTTTATGATTAGTAAAATTATGCATAATTTTATTTAAAAACAACTTTTTTAATCAAGATAATTTATGTAATTAAATTATAATATTGAATGGGTTTAAAGTATAAATACAATATTTTTTTACCATTTAATATAATGTAAGTCATTATCATTAATTTTATATTGAATTCATAGGTAAAAACACTTCAATCTTTTGAAATGATTTAACTTTTAAAACTCATTTTCTCAACAGTGAGATTAAATTTAAAATAAATTCTAATAATTTTTTGTTTTGAATTTGATAAAATTGATTCAATATTTATAATCATTAGGATAAAATTATGTTAATAGACTACATTTTATTTTTAGGCATTATGAATAGTAACCACGGTAAATTTTATTTACGAAAATTAAAGGAAAATCAGGCAATTAATGGTAAAAATAATATTATAAAATTATTCTAACACCTTCCAAAATTCTGGTGGTTGAATAAAAGTAGACCCATATCACCTAAGGGTTGTAATATATTTATTTCATGGACTTTTGACGATGAAAATGATGCAATTATTATTAAATCCAAAGAAAGTGACAACATGTCACTCTCGTATATCTTATAAGTGTAATAATTTTAATTTAGTGATAAAATTCATAAAACATCAAACATAAGTAGTATCCTAAAATCTAATACAATTATCTACATCATGTAAATTAATTTATAACTTTTAGGGATTAAATTATTATTATTAATGATGAAACAATAATGATGTATAAATTATTTTATTGATTTAAATATCAAATAAATGGTTTAAAAATATTAAAATAAATATTATATTAACTCTTTAATGTTATCCAAGAATTTTATAGATAAATATGACATGATATGAATCAATAAAATATTTTTTTAAATATATCCTCTATGTGGATTTTTTTAAAATTCAAATAAATGACTAGTGAAAAAATTGACACTATTGTTATTTTATAAAAATAACATATTATTAAATTGTTTAAAAATCAACAATTTATTTAAAAATTATAAATTTAAATTTATATAGTCTAAAATTTCATAAAGAATCTAGTTATGTATAATTCATAACACATAAGTAATTATTTATAATAATTTAAAATTTAGAATATTATTACCACAAATATAATTAAATAGATTAAATAAGGATAAATCAAGTTGATAAGGTTAAAAATAATTTCCAAAAATGTCTAACTTTTATTGGATGATGATATTACAACCCTAGATCATCTCATCTTCTAATTTGAGTCATTTTGGAGGTTTTTAGGTGGGGTTTGAGTTTATTATAACATAATATTTTAGAGGTTTTCAAAAGTGCTCGTCTCGTCCTTATAAAAGGGCACCTCTTCCCTCTCCTGTTCAAAAACATTTAAGCCTTCATGATCATCCAAACCCTGTCCATTTCTCATTTCCACTTCCCTAGAAAAATCATAGAGGTCTTTGTTTTCTTAAAAACCCATCTTTAGTGACCTAAGACGGGGTTTATAAACGGCGCATTGAATTAGAAGAAATATCTCTTACCGATTATTTCAAATTTATTTCTTCTTCTAATTCCTCTTCTTTAGTTGTTTCATTATAAAGTAAAACGTAAGTATAAATAATATTCTGATATGTTATTATAAAAATTTAACAACCCTTTTTCACCTTCTATCCATCCTATGAAAAATGTAATCACCGCGTGCGTGTACGTACGGAATACAGTCTCCATGCTGTGGTGTAATTTGTTTTTCCACCACCACCTTACTTGGATGGGTATAATGGTGGAAATAATAACTATATATGCTTATTATAAAATTATTATAATTATTAGATATTATATAATCCACTCCCATTCCATTCAATAATTTATGTAATGATATCATTTCTCATGCGTACGTACGGATTAACGTCTGCACGATGCGATAAGATTCATTCTCCATGTTAAACATTCAAGAATGATTATCAAGTATAAATAATAAGAAATAATGAAATATATGAAATAATAATTCTAATAGATTTATGTATATAAATATTCCATTTACTTCCATTCAATTCAATAATGAAATGAAAACAGTGTTCATGCGTACGTACGACCTACCTTCTACATGAACAGTGTATTTCATTCCATTTAGTGATCTATCATATATATTTATATGCTGAATATATATTATATATAAATAATTTCTTACATTATAGAATTATTTAAATGAGGATATAAGTAATACTTTCAAGAACAAAAATTCCAAACACGTACGATAAATGAAACAAATTTACCCAAAAAGCTTCTTTAACATGGAATTGACAAAAGAACATGCAATATAAAGTCATAAGTGAATCATATATGATATCATAAATATTATTATGGTTCTGTGACAAGTTAATAATATGTTTAATCCCACTGTAAAGTAGTTTCTGATACGTACGAAAGAAATTGGTCCTATGTTAAGGGATAACTATTCCAATCTCGTTTTTATCCGTGATTGTTTATTCTTAAGTGTTTATTGGGGTTATATTTATCATCCATGTCCGTGTTTTATAAAAATGTTTCCATTAAGTTTTTACTATTTTTCCAGGAATTTTTAAATTCATGTTTACCCATTTTTTACTTTTACTATGAAGTATGGAAGGAATCTTTCTTTTGTTTACCATACGAGGTAATTTTTTGACATTTCCAACAAAAAAGTACAAGAAGAATGTTTTTTAACTTATTTAGCATGAATGGATTTTAGAAGATTCATAATTCCTTATTTACATGAATATTACTCTACAATAATTCATTATTATATTCAATAAATTATTTTTATTTTAAAATTTCATGATATTTTGAGAAAAGAATATGATTTTGAAGAAGAAAAGATATTTTTCTAAAGAATTCATTTCAAGGTTTTAATCAAAAATATTTTCAATATAAGATGTCATTCTTTAATATGAGTATGTTTCATGTATAATTTCACTATTATTTACATGTTTTGAGGTATTTAATGATGAAATTATATCCATTTATTTTATATGGATTATGTTATGATGGGATGATGTTTATGAAACCCATTTTATTCATTGAGTAATAATAAATGATTTATGTTTATTTTGTGAAGCACGAATGAATGATTTCATTATGAGATGGGTGGGACCTATATCCCTCTCCCATGCATTGGGTAATTATTTATATCTCATGAGATATACATGGATGGAATAGTAAGTAAATCCAGTTCAGTAGTACATGGATGGAACGACATGTAAAACCTAGTTCAGTAATAGACCTTTTCTACTACGATGGTCTTGGAAGTAATACCTTGGCTACTATAGAAATTATATCATATTATTAATGGTTTTCCATAATTATATGTTTTATTCTCATGCTATTTTATCAGGATTAATGTTCCTTTATGATATATGCCTTACGTATGTATATGATATATTTCATAACTCAATATTTTGATGTTTGAACTTTATGTTCATGTTTTTAAAGTTCAAATGTATATGGTCTATTTTATTTTCTCCATGCATACCCTTACTAAACATTTGAGCTGACCATTTATATGTTTTCTTTTCCCTAGGATATAAATAAAGGTTTTAGGTAAGAAAACAAAAGGGGAATATCTTTATGGGATATGTTGAAGATCTTTCACCATAATTAGAAGATTATGTTCCATGTTTCCATAGACACTAAACTATTATAGTCTTTGGGTGTCTGTTTTTTTTGTATTATGTATTCCGAAAAAGTAAAGTAATTTCCATGTATGTCATGCTTTTGGTCTCCTTAAGGTGATCTTGGAAACCCAAAATATTATATGGCTAAATGATTTTTTTTAATAATTTTATAACTATTTTAATATTCATTTTACTTATTTTATTATACATCTTCATAAACTAATATAGAAAATATTTATTTTAGACACCTTTGGTGGTGGACTATTGAGTTTTACTCACTCCCTACTCGGGTTGACTGATTGATAACTGAATAGAGATCATATTTTCAGTACATGTTAAGGGAAATGGTAATAGGTAATATTTTTAATTTGGGAATGGAGGAACAATGATGGAAAAATATGTAGTACGGGACCCTCTTAGGGTTCATCAGTGTAATTATTTTCTATTTTCATTATAGACACTTGACACGTACATTAGCATGCATGTTTTCTATTTTCTTCATATTTTGTTTTTATCTTTGATTATCTTGATAATTTTTTATTTGTTATAGTTATATATGCTTCTTTTGTTTTTTTAATTTACATTATAATGTTACTCTGATAAAATATTGTATATTCTCCCCATGATTGACATATCAGACCATCACTACTAATCGGTAGCCTCTAGAAACATGGAGGCACGCAAGATGTCATGTGAAAGTTTGGCTCGGTGTATCGATGTATAGAATGTGGTTAGGAACATAATATAATTAAATTAAAATAAATGATGAAAATATTGACTTGAAAATATTACATTAGTTCCTAAAATTTGAAAAATTGATTTTGTAAAACAAATACATTATTTTTAAAAAAAATTAATCACACATATATATTATTTACAAAAAACAATTCAAAAATAATTAAATAATTTTCATATTTTGATAAATTAAAAAAATGGCTGGTTTGAGAAAAATTATTAATTTTTCTATATATCAAAATATCAATTATTTAAGAAACTTTTCATAAAAGAAACCTATGGTAATATTAAAATGGATAATTTTAAAATTTATCTCATTTCATCAAATTATAGACCAAAAATTTATAGATTTATCTTCTAAAAAGTTAATATAGTGAAAATTAATTTTTTTTTAAAAATAAACAATTATTTTTTTACATAATATGAAGTCAGATATGCGATATTAATGTTAAAAATAACATTCATTATTAGTTTCATGTTTGTATCATTAAAATTTATATTTTCTTTTCCCCTCAAGATAAAAAATATTATCTAAGCACAAGGAACAATATATTATCTATTTAATTTGGTCACTCCACTAACATAGATAACAAAAAACATTTCATGAGCATGAATTTATCTCATATATTATTTCCCTTACACAATAATAATTTTAGTTAATCAATGTATTAGATAATATAAATCCTTAAAGAAGATATATCCTTCCCAATATCGGGTAAATGAGGTTCATAATTTATACTTCTGCTACTTGATGTTATTTTTTTCATTTTTCATCAAATATTTCAAAATATGATTAATTCATTTAACACACAGTAAATTATTAAAAATATAATAATGATGAAATTTTATTTTATAAAACCATAGCAGCATTTTATTTGTAACGTGTAAAAAAAATTTTTGAACTAATATTTTTTAACAAAATAAGAAACTAAATATTGTGTCATACATCCCTAACCCCGTAAATAAGTTATTGCATAATAATTTTATTTTCTACTTCTATAAAATTTCAATGACTTCTATGACTCAAGATATAATTTCTAATGATGTTTCATCCTTTCTATCCTATAATTTATTAATGAAGTCATATTTTCCTTCATAATTAGAATATTTAAACCATTAACTATTTCCATTCACCATTTTTGTAAATTACACTAATATAAGTGGATTAATTCATCATAATGAGTAGATAATCAACCTCATACTAATATATGGGAAAAAATTTATTTAGGATTTTAAATTTTTTATCTATAAATGTAATTATCTTGTATTCTATGTATATAAGGAAAATATATCAATAATATCATGTTAAATTTTACTGAAGGATATATAATAGAATTTTAGAAGAAGCATAATTCAAATAACAACTATTAGATAGGGGTAATATACTCCCTGTAAAATAATCATACATCTACATTTTTTGTTACTAAATTTAATTTTATTCAGTATGGTTGTTATTAACTATTATTACTTATTTACTGGTAATATGTGAGTGGAAATAATATGATATAAATATATCAAACATTTTTATGACTAGGTGATTGGTATTACTCATAGTAGATATTTTTTATAAGTAACACTAGTAGTTGTGGTTGCATAAGATTTATCTTGTTCCCTTTGTAATAATTTGTATAATCCTTTTCGTCTATTGTATTAGTGATTTAGTATAGATAATTTCTATGTTCCCTATAGTTATGAAATTATACTGTTAGTGAAATATAGAATGTACACTTTTTATATTCACTATTTACACCATGCTCATCAATCTCCTTTACTAATTAGTCTCTCTAAGATCCCATTTACCATAGATAAAAAAATTATTTATCCATTCATGCATTCTTTTAGGATCCAAATACAATATTTTTTACATTAATAAAACTGAATATTCATTCATTCATTCATCATTTTCTCCTTAAAATTCAAGAAACTCTGACATTGTATTTTTCCGAATGAATTGGAATTCAATTTCGGTAATATCATTAATAATAAAACATGATAGTTGGTTAAGAATAAAATAATGTTTTTAACTCTATCTAATCCAAATTTGATTCATGTATGAAAATATGTTCACTTTCCATGACATATATTTTCTACTTGGTAGATTATATCTTAATAAATAATTATTTTAAAAATATATTATTCTTAGTGATGAGTAATTGAAATAATAATAGAATTATTATAATGCATCTTCAAAAAACAAAGACTAGAAATTTAATACTCTTCAAAACCATCAACATAGATTTCAATTAAACCGAAATAACTCTCGATTCAATATATAATTTTTAAGAAGGGTTTCACTCATCATTAATATCATAATTATTAACAAAATAAAACATTCATAATTTTAGTTATTGAAAAAAAATTAAAAAAATAATATAAACTAACACTGTCGACCCTATATGATGTGATGTCTCTTTATCAATGAAAATTATATGATTTGATTAATACCCAATAAACAACTTTTATGATTAATACGTCTTTAGGAAATCATTGATATTGACTACATCCACATATAGTATCCAGAAATGGAATTTCATATCTAGGAAAACCATACAATCTCGACATTAGTTAAACACTACAATTTTATCATATTTATAGTCATATCCCTTGGACTTATTCCAAATGATTTAACTAATGTAATATATTCTAATACCCAAAATAAATAAACCATAATTTTATACTAAAAATAGTGACCCAAGATAAACCTTCCCATTTTTTACATCATTTTATTAATTAAATCTTCACATTTCAAAAATTTATATCACATTTCTAATAAAGGATTGTTTGGAAACATTAAGTACAAGTTATATAAAAACATTATTTTAAATTAATTTTAATCCTTTCTCAATAATTATCCCACAATAAAATTTTTCAAGAATTATCATATGGAATACTAATCTTCATAACCTTGTTAAAGGGGAAGATAAAAAAGGGATGAGCTTAAAAGATTATTAATTCTTTAAGAATCGTTATATATATCAATGTAAATATGAAAAAGAGTCTATAAAAGTGATAAATATATGAATTAAATATCATGTCCACATATGTGATAGTAATTAATAATATTATGGAGAATAAATTCATAAAATATCATTAAGGAATTATAATATCTAGGGAATGGATCTCAATATATCTTTATAATTTGAAAAAATATAAGAATAACCTAAGAATTTATAATATATCAATAATAGACCATAACATTAAAACAAGGCATAGTATGAAAATTAAATCAATCTGGGAAACAAGGGAAGCAATTGTAGACAATAGTAAAGTATCTCACAACAACAAGAATATGAAAACATTTTTAACAATTCTAATTATTCCCATTACTATGTGAATAAAATCATTATGTCCATTCATAAAAAATGAGAAAAATATTACTCCCATACATATATGAACGTACCCATTATGTGCATGCCTGAATTTATCATTAGATATAATGATAAAAAATTAATTGTGTGGTTTTATAAGACCCCACCCATTAACATTTATAAATATGTGTAACATATAAAACAATCATAATTTCATAGATAAACCATTAAAATAATATGGTTCTAATATTATTATCAATAGTATCGCATATGGGAAAAATTAATAATTCCATCAGTAATAGTAGCATGATATTCCCATGGATAATAAATATCTTTATAATGATATTTGGTAATATTCTAGATAAATTATATTCAATCATTATAAAAGAGAATAGTGTATCTAAAATTTATAGATAATGTGTATTTTATTATGTCTATTATTTCCACAAATCAAATAATTTCATGGACTCTAGGTAAAAAACCCTTCATTCAAATGAATTAAAAATTGTGTATTCATTAATTACATGTATTAGAAACAAATTTATTATTATAAAAACAATATGATTTTTAAAAAAAAGGTAGTGATAGATCATTTTCATTATAGATATTTAATATTTACTATTTGTGGAAATATTAATAATGAACCAACATTATGATGAATATTTATTTAGAATAATAGACGTAAATTACATCCATATGCGTTATGAAAATGAGAAATTTCCAACAAACACCATTTTAAATAAATTTCACATATTAATGGAAAAATAATTTTCATTATAAAAATAATGAATAATAGGATAAATATTTAATATTATATGAAATATATTCTCGTTATGAGTTTTTACAATGATGATACTTTTATTATTTTTATAAAGAGATTCTATGTAGAAAATTCCTAATTTTCCATTAAAAAAACATTTTCCAAAATGATGGATAAGAAATTGTTGACAAATAATAATTAAGTTTTCTTTATGAAATCACTAATATATGATTCTTGAAAAAATATATAATATTATTAATATTAATTCATTGATTTATGAAAAAAATTATTTTAAAAGGATGTAAACTATTTTTATATATATTAAAATTTACATATTGAAACCCCACATCAAGAGAAAATGTATTATATTTTACATTAGAAAATTGGTAATCATAATTATGATAAACACACACAAAAATACGTATTATAGTCCCAAAAAAATAAAATATAATAATTGTGGGAATGAAAATATAGGGGAATAAATTTTGTGCGAGTAATGTGGCATATTCATTCCACTGTATAGAATATTTTGGGGAATCTACTTCATCGAGGAACACGATATTGAAAAATCATATAAATCAGAAAAAATAGAAAATACAATAGATAAGAGAAATCTATAGGATTAATATACTTTATATTATCATAATTATGTGGATAATGTATTACTAAATGAGAATCAATTTGAGTAGATAAAACTATGAAGGATCGAGTACCATTTAAATAGAAACCAATAGAATGATAGAGATAATAATATTTATCTTATTATAAAATATAGTAATTATTTTTCATTGTTTAATAAATAAAATTGACATTATATTCAAAATATAAAAAAGATTTTCATAATATTAATGTGACTCAAGGAATAGATTTTGAGATAATGAACCCCTAATGATTCTATAATTTTATATTCAAAATTCTATGAGAGAGAAAATATGGAATTTTAATATGAATTTCGTGAAATATAGAATAATATTGGTGAAAAATAATTATTTTTAATTATATAAATAATTCCAAATCAATTTTTTTTACAATAATAAATTTCTTCTAATATGTGATAATTTAGACAAGAAACGCTTACCCTATCATGAATTCCCTCTATGCATGAATCTATCCTATATATAAATATATTTAGGTTTATTAGATACATTTTCTGGAACCTTAATAATATATATTTTCTAATATATACATTTTACTCCAATATTAGATTTATTTAATATATAGTTATTCCATATGTTTTCATGAATATTAGATCAATGTCATTGTATTTCGATAACATTAGCGATCAAATATGGTTTTTTAAAATTAAGAAAAGTACATTATGAAATCTTCATATAACCATAAAAAAATAATTATTATATGTTTAAATTGTAATTACTTTATTATATATTTTCTTATATTAATCCATGAAGTATTTTTATATCATCGCTCATGTAGGTGGTTAAACCAATCACAAACTTCAATACATTAAATATTGATCGATGAAATTTTCAAGGAGGGGTATATATTATTTTAAATAAAAAATAGTGATATTATTTATATTTTTTCATGTTAATATTTAATATTTTTTGCTTTTTTGATAAATAAATACAATTTATGTGAAAAATGATAAACATTTCTCTATGGAGGTAGTAGTTCGTACAACACACAATAATGATTTTCATTTTATGACTATTGATTGGAAATTAATATAGATTTTAATTTTATATTAATGTTAAAAATTATAATATATATTTTATATTAATTATTAAATTTAATTATTATTAATATAAAATATAGGTAGTAGTGGAAAATGAGAGACATTACTTTCTGGTTATAGAAATTCGCAAAACGTATGATCATTGTTCTTTTTTTTATATGTGGAATTGATGGAATAATTAAGGGTTTTACCATTAATATAATAACTCATAAATAATATATTTATATTAATTTAATTATATTATATTTTTTATGGTAGTTTTCGAAGATAAATATTATGAAAAAATGTGACGAGTAAGTAATACTTATGTCAAGACTTTAAATTTCCTCTTGAAGAAATACTTAAAAATGGTTGAAATAGGATACAATGTAGTGACTTGGGGGTTTTGAATAATTAATTGAATTACTAGACAGTAATATATGGTTTGGATTCATGTGTAACTCAAAGGTGAAGTGAGTCATTGAAAAGGAGGAAGTGATCCCCTTTTATATGTGATGAAATGGGAACATTTATGAATACCAATTATTTATCAATTATGTATGGAGACTATAGAAGGGTTAATGGTTAATAATGTGATAAATAAAATAATTTAGAGTTATATATGGTAGTTAAATCCTCTAAATCAAATTCTCACATAGATTAGTACCTTTTTGAATGACATTTATCATTGGGTATTTTACATTAAAACAATTTAGTTCTTTTCTTTGGTGACCACTTCTTAGCCAAGTAATATAAATTTTATTAAAATTATAAGGTAACCAATATTAACATATTTATATTGATTATACTAAATGATACCTTTATTTAAACTAATTAAATATATATATATATATATATAATTTTATATTAGATTTTAAATTGAAAAATTATAAATATAGACAATTTTTTTTATTATAAAAATGATTTTTTGATGTCAATGTGTTATAAATATTATTTATAATTTTCAAGGATTTAAATTTATATATACATAATTATATATTTTAAAAATATACTATTCATTAATAAAAAAAATTAATTCAAATTAATAGAC
Organism: Viscum album; assembly: GCA_963277665.1. Lineage (NCBI taxonomy): Eukaryota > Viridiplantae > Streptophyta > Magnoliopsida > Santalales > Viscaceae > Viscum > Viscum album. The sequence goes on from OY728158.1 coordinate 390,490,727, forward strand.
CAAAATTATACAATATAAATGAAATAAACATTAAAAATTAGTTTCTCTATTATAATTCTAATTTTCATTAATGATAGTAAAAAAATTCATTAATAGAATTTATTATAAAATTTTACATAATTTTTATCTAATTAATCCAAATAATATATCCATTTTACCGAATAAAATTTATTGTTATATGAGAAACAAATTTTATCGTTACATCATTTAACAAGTCAAAACTTGTTTTTATAATAACTATATTTTTTGTCATAAAATTTTTATAAATGTTAAATTTACTCATCCATTATATTTTCATTATAAAAATTATTTTTATATAAAATAAATAAATTTTTCATGGATATCAATGTCATAAAAAACAATTTTTTTAAAAACATTATTTAATTTAAAAAAATATTAAAAATAATTTTTATTAAATATATGTATATATTTTCCTACAATTTTAAAAATTGGATTTATTAATTCAATATAATACATTTAAACAATTTATTTTAATCATAAATATTTGTTTTTTAAAAAATATTGTGCTAAAATATCTATTAGTAATATGATAATGTTATAAAAATGGTTTTTTAACACAATCAATAATTTCCACAATTCACATAAATAAATATGAGAAAATAAATGTTCAATATGATATTATATAAAAAAATATCATTTTAGAAGGGTGGTAGAATAGGGTTATACTTATAGGACCATCCCATATTCAAGAACCATAAATATGAAAAACCATATCAAAGGGAATATTTCGAATGGTTAAAATTTTCATTGTCCATATAACATTCAAAGTATTATCCTAGTTAATTTATGGTCTTATAATATGGCTTCAATGAATTATTAAATGGGGTAGATAAATATGTAATGGTAGGTCTATAATGTGACTAATATTTACTTGTTAATTAATTCATCATTCTAATTAGTTAAAAAAATTATCATCTGTATTCGTTTCTTTAGTATCAACATCTTGATAAGAGGTTCATATTGATAACTGTTAATCCTCCAAATCATCCCATTTTCTTGAAATAATATTTAATATAAATTTCTTGTTAATATCTATTATTATTTGGAAACAAGCTAGATGGGATCAATAAAATCTATATCTTATAGTTGTACAGTAGGACAATTCTATATGTGGGAGCCTTAATGAATCCTTGACTTCAAAGCTAAATCCATTAAACTATGGACTTTCCCATCATAGACATTGCCAAAAACATGATTTATAGAACTTAATGAAGAATACAATTAATGATCTAAAATATGAGTATATAGAACATATTTTTTTCACATCCATACCACACATAATACATATTATCTGAATAGCTTACATACTTCAGTTTTTTGTAGCTTATCCCCTCCTGGACAGAACATTCGTCATTTTGAATATGATTAGTCTGTTTATTTATCAATCGCTATAACATTCCCATTTGAGAATACTTTATGTTACCATTTTCAACTACGAATACTTGATCCTTATTTAACTCATAATTTTCATTTATACACAACAATACACTTTTATACATTTCATGGAACTTTTTACATTAATTTCATTAGATAATTAGGTCACAACTCTTATATTAAATACTCATATCATACTTTTTGGAAATATTCACTTTTTGCCTATTTTATCACAATGAAAACATGTAAAGCGAAAATGTTTTCCATTCATGGAAAATCACTACTAATTTCACCATGACTTCTTCTTTGTTCCTACAAATCGTTAAAAATAATATAAAATGTTGAAAACATGTTATAAAAAATATCAATAAGGGACAAAAAATAGAAAAATAATGAGATATTTTAATCTATTTTAGAAATATAATTTCATAAAATTGTTTTTCATTATCCTTTTATATCAAATAAATTTGGATTTACTGAATTATGTTTTTCATAAAACACTTTATAAGAAACCATACATGAATAATTCTAACCATGAAGGTTTTTTTGAGAAAATAATAACCCATAATTTAAAAAAAACATTTTACCATAAAATTGAATAATATTTTTTTTAATTTCTCATAAGTCTACATTTTGAGGTAAATTTATTTCCATGAAAACAAATTAGAATTAATATAAATTTCTTGTAAGTATCATGGGACATTATATTCATAGAAACCTTAAATTTTGAGTATCCATATAGTCTACAAAAAATATAATTCTCTAGAGATCATTATAACATTTTCACATAGGTTTCATTAAAAGGTTCCCAAAATCTGGTAGGCCATAAGGCCTCAATCACACCTCTATATATGTTAGAGGATGATGACTTGTAGTGATGGTTCACGTTGTTTCTGTGAGTATATTATGTCCTCAGGTAAGATTATATCATAGAAGATTTAATAATGACTAATTGATAAATAATAGGGGAACCATAATAATGACAAAACAATGTAGAAATGTAATATACAAATTAACATCAATCATTAATAATAAAAATATTAATATTGAACCATATAAAAGATGGTAATTTCATGTCATGTCTACAAAAAATTAAAAATATGTATGTATGGTAGAAGTAAATACTTGAGTTACTTTGAATAATCAGGAATCTAAAAAATATTCATACTACCCAAGCGAAGATGCTATTATTTTTTCCTAGACCCTTAATAATGTAATAAATCATGGTAAACTGTCAAAAGTTGGACACTTCCCCTTATCATAATTTACATACATTTTATCTTAATAGGATTCAATGGTGGTGTGGATGGGCTATGAGACAAATATCATAAGGTAACCACCAATGATGTCTATAATAATATAGATAATATAAATAAATTAATTAGTGTTAAGTTGTATATAAATATAAAGCGACGTTATATTGATAAATAAAACATTATTTAACCTCATCTACTAATGTGTTCAAACATAATAACATTTAGTTAATTATTTTAATTTCAGTTTATACAGATACATCAGGTGATATATATCAACACTGATAACATATAAGAAAAATTATAAAAATGTACCGAAGATATAGCAAGGAATCCAATATTTATTATAATAATAAAAGATGATCCTAGGTGAGACTAATGAATACATGACATCATTGGATGATCCAACACAGTAATAACATGTATTCTGGCTGTAAAGGTTCTAAGTGTCATCAAAGTGGAATCACACAAGTCATTTCACTATAAGTAGTTTTAACCATGTCTAATTATTCCATCCAAGATGACAAAAAGAATGATTTGGGCCAATAGGGTGAATCCATGGAACCATGTGTTTGAATACAAAATATGAATTCAAGGAGTGCATATAAGGATTCCTAATATCTGAATGATATTGAAGGGTTCAAACAATGTCATACTAGAAATCCCATAGTAGACATGGACCATGTTTCGTGGTGGGTATCTCCCTTGGCAACCATCTCCTTGAATCCAAATGGATTTATTTGAGTTATAATGTAATTCCCATGGAAATCCAATGCTATATCAAGTTTTAAAACTCATATAAATATAAAAAGGTCTATATAAAATAATAATATTCTACATAATTCATTAGTTAGATTAAGACCTTGTAATACTTATTCATTTATTAGTATTCAAAAGGATGCTTCCATTTCATTTCATATTAGGCGACATGGATAAATAGGACATATAGCTATTTATTACCTTTTCTCTATATTCTATTATTAGGTTAAATCCATTACCATTCATACTCATTACTTGGTGGGCTATGTAAATGAAACAAATTACAATTTATCTAAAAATAACTTGGACACGTGATATGTATATGAATATACATTCCCTTCAACAATTTAAAACATCATTGATTAATTTGGAACACTTTTTTTTAGAAAGATTAATTTATAACTACACAATTCCTAGATTTTATATATACATTAATTTAATTAATACACTTACCTTTATGAAGTCTAAATAATATAAAACAAAAATGGTGGGGTGGATAGTCATAAAAAATAACTAATAGAATAAAAGTGTGAATAACCTATATAGGTTATATGGTGTTGAGATAAAAACATCAAGTAGTACAAATAATAATAATGATAATGGAATTAGAATATGGTCATGATTATTATATGAATAGAAAATAAAATTTATAAGAAAATTTTAATTTAATCCATGTGGAAACAATGATAAAAGTTCATAAAATTGACAGACTCATGGAATGAGTCATTAAACACCTACTGTATAACTTTAGAAGTCTCCTTATCCAATCTCACCCCTTAATTGTTTTCAAGATCATAATGATATAGAATAAATGATCAACATCCTAAAAATAGGGTACTTATACCTGCATCAATATTCTTTCATAATGGGAAATATTAATGAAAAACTGACCCAATGGATTGAGGTGATTACCTAGAGGTTTCTAAAGATACCATGGGTTATTGAAACCAAGATAAAATGATGAAATGAGATCCAAAAATGTGAACAGTGGGTTTGAAAGATTAAACATTAATAAAGGGATGGGTCCTTCATAGTAGAACAGAAAATGATTTGAGGGGTGAGTTTAGAAACGATTTAAACAAAAAAAGGGCATTTTACCCAAATATTATTAGATTTCATAGTATGGATGAATGATTGGAAAAACTATGATCTAACAATGAACCACCCACTACCTAAGGAGGGACCTCACATGATTCCATTCCCACAATTTGACTAACCATTTGAAAACTGTATTTCAAGGCTCTAGTAATTGTTTTAGATATACCTACATAGGACTACCCCCATTGTGGCATGATTTTTTCAAACGTTGTGGACTCATAAATCCATCTATCAAATACTCACATTGTTAAAGAAATAGTGCGGACTAGCTCATAGGGTTTCTACTAACCCTAAAGTCTAGTCTTTTTCCAATAATCAGGGTTGTGTGTTTCTAAAAAACCTAGAAAATCCCCAAAAACAACCATAAGAAAATATGAATCCAGAAAACGTCAAAAATAAATATTTATAATTAAGTATAAAAGATCATCACCTGATAGAAAAACTAGGTTCATACATTCTTCCCCCTTTAAATAAAATCATCCCTATGTTCATATTCCAGGGGTTTAAAAACATTTTCCTATGAAAACTTTATGCACTATGCATGCAAGTCTAGATCATAATCCCATGTTTCATCTAGAACATGGATGTGCTTCCGTATCACCTGAACTAAACTGACGTAAATTCCTTGGATAGACATCATGATCTGGGTAATAATGTTTATGGAATACTTTTTAAAAGACACATCACTATCTAACCTAACCTACATCGAAATAATAGTAGTATATGGTTTGGAATGATAATGGAAAACTAATGAATTTTAGAAAAATTCACATATTTCATGATACCCAAAATCTAGTAGAAACGGATTGCATACCAGCCTAATGTTATCTGGATTCATGTTATGACATACATAATGAAATAATTGGTCCCTTTTCCATTGTATTGGTCTATGCATGGGCCTTGGTGATAACCACATTAAAAAATGATCTCTATCCTCAAACACAAAATGTTATCATAAATCATTGACAAAATATTTCATTCAAGAATATTTCATAGACATATTATTCATGATTATATGAACGTTATCTGAAGTATCCTACAAGAGATGGTGATCAAGTAACACTGTTTCTCCATCCTCTACCTAGCATAAGGGTGAACAACACATCCTACCATACATGGCATCATAGGTATCCATTTTAATTGTCTCCTGCAAGTAATTATGATTCAATAAATAGATTATTGGGATATGATTCACCCAACAACCAAAAAAATAATTTACTCATGCTCTAATCATGTCCTCTAAAACCTGTATCATTTTTTTCGACTGGTCATCAATTAATGGGAGAAAATATGTGATCATGATCCCATATGAAACCATAGCACCATGTAATCCCTTCTAGAATATACATGTGATATTAGTGTCCCTATATGTAATGATATTATGAGGGAACCCATTTAGCTTTATAAAAGCAAGGATATATGGTTGTCCCATATCATTAACTGATAATGAAACCCAGATTGGAAGGAAGTTGGTGAATTTATTTCGTCAATCCATGACTACCAAAACAGCATCTCTACCTGTAAGTGGACTCAGTAGGAAAACCAAAAAATCAATAAAAACATATTACCATTCTCTATATGGGATTAGTGATGTCTATAATGAGACATCATTATTTTGGTTCTCCACCTTCTTCTGCTAATTATTACAACACCAGTGATAAAAATTACTTTCTAATATTTTATCTCTGGCATCATATATTAGAATATCATGTCATGACACATGTTGGAGATACCTGAATAAAAAACCCCCTGAAAATAATTAGATATTGGAATCATTTTATTTGTTGTATCTATAAAAACCATTATGTGTCCATTGAAAAGATTTATGTCATCTCTATTAATAGAAAATTCAGGAGCCGAGCCCTCTCTTGAAATACATTCTCAAAGGACCAATCACACATGATTGTAAAATTGGATTCTCTTTACCGAATCAAGGATTTAATAGGTAACTACAAAGGCTATATTAAAAAACTGCTAATGGTTATCATGAAACTCAATATGCAGATCTGAAAATAGGTTCATCATTTTATATTTACCATTGGACTACTTTACGATAGGTTCATGTGTTTTCTATATTAGAACATCTATTATAATAGTCTACCTTATAGGCATATTGGAATGATAAAAGTAAAAAATGATGATGGTATTTGATATATATTTGTTTTATGATATTCATGTAATTATTTAAAAAGACATATTTGAGATTCTAGTGGTATGTATTCCACAAAAAACACTCACCCATCAGATATTATCTCCATCAATTCAATGCAAGAAAAAATGGTCAGATCATGGTTGTGGGACAATATATTCTCCCCATGGGGCCTCAACTACTGATATCCTTACTCAATTAATCAATCCTCGGGATTTAGCACTTCAGCTGACCCGATGTTTTATGTCTCAAAAAACACTATATATCCTCTTCCAGACTTGGGAAGAATCATATTTAGTGCCTACATAAGGCTTCATTTCATCTCTTAAAAGAATTCATAATGCACATATAACCACAATAACATCCCAAATTTTTTTTCTATGATATGTATGAGGTACAACACGTCTTAAAAATTCCTTTATTAAATTCCTGTAATATCCATCAATCCCTAAGACACTCTATATATCAAACACCTTCTTGGTCATATCATAGGAAACCATGGCACTAACTATCAATGGGCTAATAGATACTCCAAATTTTGATATAATATTACCCCATAAGTTCAATTATTCTATATAGAATTGGATCATATAAAGCATAGCATAATTATGATTCTCATTAAGTATATTCAAAATGATATTATGGTTCTTGCATAGTTTCTATGAGTATGATAGTACAAATATATATCTTTCATAAAGACCATGAAAAAAGAGTTTAGATAGGGTTGGAATTCCATATTCCAATAATACAGGAAAATATTATATACATTTATAAGAAGTAATAACATAATAAAATAATTATATAAACCATTCCATATGTTGATTGTCCTGAATGATATATCTAAAGTTTTGAATCAAACCAGATGATAGGCTACTCAATGGTACATCTTTTAGAACACCATATCTCTTGAGATCTGGTCAAATAAAATATATCTCTAATGCAATGGATAAATCTTCATTACCATAAACTATTTAAACTGATGATAATCCACATATAAAAAATGAATCTCAAACTCCTACATATAAAAATTCATAGTTAAACCAAAAGAATATGTTTTGGGTTAGAAAATACCCATTGATAATAAAGCCTTTAACAATTTCTTGAGCTCCTAGAGCTCTGAATATTCCATCATGTTCTGAGCAATCTATATTGAAGTATCTTTGGGGATATTTTTAATATTAAACAATCCCTCTCAATCATCAGATAATAATAAAATTCAACTCACAATACATCCTGAAAGAATCTACTATTGGAGGAAAATAGGTCATGTATACTTCCATATCCTCAATAATGATAATACAAATTCGGGAGGTCCCTCAACCTAGATTGTTGTGCTCTGGTCTATATCTACCATCTTGGATAATCTTCTCCCCCTTTTGAAGATATCTACCACCCTCTAGGGATGTAAATTAGTCATTGTAGTGATAGAGGTCCACATCAGTGTGATATTGAACAAAATAATCCATTCAGAGAATGAAATAAAAACCAATCATCAGAGGTATGAAAAGGTCCCATTATATGGGAGAACTTCCAAACTCAATGGGTCATTCCTTTATTAGTATATTCCATCAGACGGCACTCCCAAGACCGTGATTAGGGTAATCACTGCAAAAAAAACTATGTAATACCCAATTTAATAATTTCAATAGTTAATAAATATATATTTCACTAAGAAAATCACATTCTGAATATAAAATATAAGATATTAGGGACTACAATAAGGAAACGGGTAAATTGTATGACCCTGCAATCTAATCCTTGGGTGTCTTCTATAAAACAAGAAACTAACTAGATTCAAGGCCATTTGACAAAGCTATACAAAACAAGGAAACTATTCTCTACCAGGGATAATAATAGGATGTATGACTACATTAGCCATAGCCTTTTCATGATCTTATCCCTCCAATGAAACTACAACTCGTCACTGAACATGAATAAACTAATACTCCACTGAAGGTAGAGCTGGTGTGGACCCTATTCCAATAAAAGGATGTGGTGGGGTCTAACAGAATCTCTAAAAATAAACCATATATCTGACTCTAAACATTCAAGAGGGACTTTTTCACACTGAGACATAATGTACCCATTTTTTCTAAAGTTATGACATATAATAGATCTTATAGTGTAGATACTCTTGATTCTATATCCCTGAAGAGAATCCTTAAGCCTATGGTTCCTTTTAATAGAGGAACTATTTCCCTTCCTTGGCATTGATCCTTTGTATTAGTACTATTGTATACTATAATGTTTTTAATAGTGATAAGATCATGACTTACAATCTCAAAAAAGGTTGGTAGGTTATTGACATTCCCCTTCTAGCAGATGACATACATGATCCCATCCTAGAGACATATCACTTGTTACTTCTCATCACCTAAAAGAAGTGTTGAAAATTGACATAAATTTATTGAAATGCCCTAAATAGTTCATGATGGACATAACACCCTACTCTTGGTGCATGAACTCTCAATCATAGTCTTCACTTAGCATCTGATGGAAGAAGTAATCATAGAAAGAAGTCTAGAAGTCATCTCAAATAATGTCTTGATGATGACCAGCCTCTGTAATCACATACCATAAATGCATGGTGGAATCATGTAGCATAATATTTTATAGTGTGATCATATTTATTAGATTCATATCTATATTCGTGAAGATAAAAATATAATTCTCTATCTAACACTCAATAGCCTATAGACCATCATCCCTAAAAAATATGGGAGTATGCTAATTCTGGATGTCATGAGTTAGATCATACATATTGGGTTCAGGTCATATAGAACCTTATGGACGAAATCATACATATAAAATTCTGTCTAAATTGTGTGGAAGTTCCAAGATCTGGTATAACTGGTTTTTCCATATGTTGCTCTACTAGAGTAATTGATTGTGGCTTAGGGACCACCACATTTAAACTATGCTCGTCACCACCCTTTAGGTTAATAGAATTTGGATTTTTTCGTGTAATATTTATAAATATTAAATGAAAACAAATCATATAAGTATTCTATAATATATATAAGCACTAGTAGAAGTAGATCATGAAATCAAGGGCTCAGTACAAAAGATACTACCCCACCTACCCACTTATAATTCCATGTATTGGTAAGTGTTTAAAATTTTATTTAGAGAGGATGCAGTAAGTGAATGTGAATTTTTAAATTTACACTCTTTTTTATAACTACCATATCACTTAATAAGTCATGATTTACTTTTTTTTAAAAATATTATTATATACATTTATCCGTGTTTTGTAAAATAGTTCAAATTTCAATGAAAATAAATTCTTATACAATTTATAACTAAATGTGATAGCCATTTGAAATTAATTAGTACACATATAAATTTAGTCTCAGAATGTAACATGTAATATAAATTGGATCAACTCAGTGGATTACCCATTCCAATTCATGAGGTCATATACACCTCCAAAATTGAATCTTTTAGTCACCCAATAATGGCCAAAGAGAAGCCCATGTAACAGAAGGTGCATAACTGTCAATGGTATGAACCATCTATTTAATATGCCACTATGAACCTATATAGGAAACACTATTTTAATTTATTTAGAAAAAATAAATTAAAAATCCACATACCTATTTGAAGATGTTATCATTAGGGTCATATATAAAAAACCTTGATCCCTCAATAATCACATGAAACACAAGAAATGAATACAGTGAAATTAACTAATATGGAATGGAATATTCATGGCATAGGAATTGTTAATTCCTATAATGATTCATGTATCAATGCTACATGAAGTATCATTCCATGTTAAAAATCCTTAAATCATATAAAATATAATAATTCTTGTCATTCAATGGATGGTGAATTTATATCAGCTGGAAGTAGTGAAAAAAACATTAATTTCCATTGCAATATAACATGGAATTTAACCCTGGCATGGGTTAGCTACTTCAAAACATGTCTTATAACCATGTTCAATAATCATCCTAATATTCTTTATATATTCATAAACTAAAGAAAAATTAATGAAAAACTCCTCTAATACCATTTTTTGATGTCTTGACCAGGGTGCCACTCAATTATTTTCTAATGAATGTGGGCTACATAGAATAATGTATAACTACCTATATGTCAGAGGTATCTAACAAATATTGAGGGCCTAGGGTGTTTATGTGGGGATAATATTACCTCATGTCGGAGTATACTGGAATAGATATAATAATAAAAAATTTATAATCAATAGATGAATCATAACAATGACAAAACATACTATAAGTGGAAGATTATATTAAACATCTATCAAAAATAATAATAATTTGGAAACATAACCATATAATAAATTATAATTTCATATCATGTCCCGGAAAATAGAAAACATTTACATGTGGTAGAATTAAAAACAAGATACACATAGAAACAGAATTAAGCCAAAAAACTATCCAACAATCTCAGGAATATTCTTAGTCTTCTACTACTAAGATTCATCCTAATGATTGAAATCATGATTTGGTGTCGAAAGTAGGACAATTTATCTTACCATTAATTTTATACATATAATCTTCATGAGTTACAATAGTTGCATAGATATGATGTGAGGTAAAGATCAGTTGGCCACCACCAACGGTTTCTATAAAAATCTAATATATTAATATAAACTAAGATGATTGTATGTATACATAAATGTAAATCAGTTCTATAATTATAACTATTACATACTTTATTCTCACCTAATAATGACTCTGAACATAAGAACATATAGTTAATTCATTTTATTTTATATTATACAGATATATCATGTGAGATGTAACCACACAAACAATTTAAAAATATAGTAGATTATGAAAATGTTTCGAGGAAGGTATCTCCCTTTGAAACTGGATCCTTGAATCATAATGGCATCCTTTGAGTGCTCATGGGATTCCCTTGGGAATCCAAGGCTAGTTCATGTATCATAACTATAATGAAGAGAAGTTTTTACATATGAAATTTCAACTTATACATAACTCAATAATTCAATTGTGTCCATATAATACTTGTTCCTTTTTAATTTTTTAAAAGGTTGCTTCTATTTCTTTTCATAGTATGTGACAAGGTTAATTATGGTGTGACACCCCAAAATTCAAAAGTACGTCTTTTTATTCGATGCCATGTATAACACACATCACCAAGAGCATAAGGGGATATAATATATTGACATAATATAATATAATTACTATTTAAAAAAGATTTTTATATATTTCAATGCATGTGACAACAAGTTAGAAATTTTTACATGAAAATTGACATTAATTAATGGCTTGTGTTACATGCAAGATCGAGATTTATCGAACAATAATTTATTATTAAAATATTATTATTTAATATAATATGATATAAACTAGACATTAAATATTTATTTATTAACAGTAATAACTGATTTATAAAAAATGTGGTTGAGACCAAAATAAAATGAATTAATTTGTTACTAATTAAAGGAATCATAAAATAAGAACCAATTGGATATAAAAATAAATATTATTATATTTGTTCATCCAAAAGAGATTTATCATAATAAACATAATTAATTAAAATCAGATAATAATTTTAATGAAATATATATTTTAAATATTCAAATAAATATTTTTATATTCAATTTTGTGGGTTCATATATATAATATAAGAACAAAAATAATTTCTCACATAAAACATGTATTTTTATAATGAAAATTCTATGAAATTTTAATAGAGAAACCATTTTAAATTTTAATTTTGAATCTTTAATTGATTTAATATGCAAAAATAAACTCTATATTTAAAATATAATCCTGAAAAATATCTTATGGTTAATTTTTTATATTTTTCTAAAACATGTCATTTTTAATGAGTACCGAAAAACAATGACCTTTATTTCATAAATTATTTTTAAAATAAATTATTTATAATAATAAGTTGTGTTTTATATTGTTTTTACATTATAATTCAATCATATTTTTATCAATTAATCCATTTTAGGCCTTCGGGAACAATTTTACTTTGAAACTGAACGTAAAACATATCAATAATGCTGACGTTTTTACTTTAAAATTTTGTATTATCATCCCATATACGTGGTGGATTAAAAAAAATATCTCCCAATTAAGTGATTCGAATTTTCAAAAATTGATTACATATTTCAAATCAACACAATTTATAATGTATAATAATACCAAATTTTATTTGAGAGAAAAGTTATATTGAATGTAATAATAAATAATTTCAATTACTGGGATAAAATTAATCTTAATAAAGGACTAAACCATTATCTTAATGGACCAAATGACCTAGAAACATGCCCACCATCTATTATATGTCACTAAATATTCCATGAAACTTATATGATTGTGTTTGGTTGTTTTTTTAAGATTTAGTTTCTGTAAAAACTTGGGTACCCCTAAAATATTTTCAAAAAAACTCTGTGAGTCATTTTCCTCATTTATAAAGACCAGAAGCAATCCCCATTCCTCATATATATTAAACCACTTTTGTTAGGCCAATATCTTCCCAAATATATTCCAAAAAAATAATCTCCTAGATCTTTATGCCTACATTTGGGAATAAATCATTCCATGTAATTATTTTGTTACAAATCAAAAGTGGTTGTCATTTAAGAGGTAATGTCTTCTATCGAGCTCTCTAGTTTTAATTATATTCTTCACCCCCTTAAATATTCTTATTATGTGATCATATCAGTAAAAATTATCATAAATATAATTATATGTTTTCATTATAAGTGTTCCACCTACACTTATAGACACCTACATCTAATGGGTAATGAACACATTGTTTTTGTGTACGAGGAACTAATGCCTCACAAAATAATTATTGTTCATTTTTCATTTAACACATTTAATAGTGGCCATTGTGATGGGAACAAATTTGATATATGATTTATATGATATTTATAATTTTTTTATTCTTATAAATTTTTTATTTTTTCATACCATTATTATTTCCATCTGGTGTAGATATGATAAAGTTGTTTGATGAAGTGTGGACTACCGCCCCCTCGAAGCATTATATCTCACTCATTCCATACGTGGAACATATAAAGGATTATTTTAATACACCGAATTATCAAATATAATAATTATATTACACATTAATTATAATATACATATTAATCATTTAATTTTCATTCAATTAATACAATAAATAAATGAAAGTAGCATTCATGTGTACGTACGATCTGTCGTCCCCAAGAATGGTGCACTTCATTTATAATATCAAAATATTATGGAAAACCTAAAATATTTATATATTGAATATATATGATAATAAAAAATGGTCTAAATTCTAGATATGAAGAAATCATGATCTAGTTAATTGCAACTACAAATCACAAGTAAAACCATACTTGAAAAAACATAGTAAATAACCCGCGAAATAGATAAAATAATGAAATAGTGAAAACAAAATGGTAATAAAATATTATAAAAGGTTAATAAATGAAAATATTAACACATTTATAGTAATGGTAAAAGCTTTTATCATATTTTAAATCAATATATTCGTAGATATAGGCCAAAAAAGTAAGGTTATGTTAATGGGTGTCGTTTTAATTTTCATTCCATTAAGACTTATTTTTGTTATGCACCAAATCACTATTATATGTTGTATGTAATACAAATTTCCATTTTATATCAATTATTAAATTACTCTAAATATATTTTATATTTCATTTAATTCATGCAGAATTATTTTATATGTATTTTGTAGTGGTATGGGATACTTTTCAATGATTAAAGATAATTTTTTCGGCAAGAATGTTCTAATGTCAACAACCCTTATTGTTACTTATACTATATTGAGATATTATTGATAAATCCCTTTTAATTATTAAATATTGATATATGATAAGGAAAATTTATTATCGCCTAAAATATTTATTCCACATTAGTAATTCATTGAACATGTAATACATGGGTTGGGGACCGCTTAAGGTAAGCCATACGGGTTGGGGACCAATTAATGCAATCCCTCAGATGCATCAGTAGTATCCTAGATTGAAAATATTTTGAAAACCCATTCGTGTTTATAATAAGTGTGATATAAAATGTCTTCTAATGTATCGTGATAGTATTTTTTGGGTTGGACAAAGCAAATTTTTCAATAACCAGTATTTGTTAAACTTCATTGTTAAATGTATTGACTATAATGGTTGCATGTACCTAAGAAACATAGAATCCATGAAATAAAAATTTACATTATTGATAATTCATTTATTCTAATTATATTTTCATGATATATTGAATATACTTATCTTGGATTAATTTTGTTCTCATTTAATTAATTAATGACATGTGTTTCTGGATACTAAATGTTGACATGGTTCTGGCATAGATATACCTAAGAGTAACAACTCCTACAATGTGTTTCGATCTTTACTCATGGTAACCTAGTACATGAAAATGGGTCATTCTATATACATGGTTTTAAACTCTTAGGTGATATGCTTAGGATAATTCATGTTTTCATTGCAAACAATCATGAAGGATTTTGAAAATGAATTACATAGGTTAAACAAAAAGTATTTAAGATTGAATATTTTTTTGTGATTTAGATAACCAATATAAGATATTATGGTTTTTCTTTAGACTATTAAATGATCCATTTTTAGGAATTATTTTTGGGATTTAACAATAAATTTTAGAATCAATTTACCATTAGTATTTTTGATATAAGAATATTGGAACTTATAAGTAATATTATTTATTTTAAAAGCATATGTTTTAGAGGAAAATATTAATTGGGTAACAATGCCTTTAGATTTATATAGACACAGTCTTATTGGTATTGATAAACTTTAGGTTTCATAAGATCAGAAATGGCATCGTTAAAATATTAATATATGATTATGATACTTAAAAAATTTAAAGTATTTAAAAAATTATTTATGCATCTATTTATTAATCAATTTTCAATAATATCTTCAAATTATTTTTGAAATTATAGTAATATTTTTTCTGAAAATGGTAACCTACAAATCAGGTGACAAGCTATCATCACCATTAGGGAAACAGTTCATGAATTCATGACTGAATAATGATAAAGGTTTCACACCAATCACTGATATACGCAATACCCAGCATAATTTTTCATTCTTTTTAGTCAAACAATTTGACGAATAAATGTTAATGATGAAATAGTAGTGTCATTTGTGAGGAATGTATATTCATTTATTGACCATATTGGTTTTGGAGGATCTTTATGGAAATATATTCATACATTTCATTATTTTATGGGCCTTACCATCCATCAAGAGTTACTTATAGTTCTCGAGGCATTAATAAAACTATTATTGGTAATTAATTTCTAGGAGTAAAGGGATAAATTAAAATATCATTGAATAAAAAATAAATGTTAGAATTTTTTATGTAAAATTATAATCTACCATGTACATAATATCAGTATATTCTTGCTTAGTGAAATAATTATCCAACAATAGTATATTGAATTATAAATAAAATGTTTTCAAAATAAATAAATTTTCATTAAATCAATTTTCTTCTAAATCTTCCCAAATTTATGGATTTGAGGCCCCCATCATTTCATTTATCATTCATTTTCTTGTTTATGATGACCCTATTAACGCCATATAAATATTTATGCATTTCCTCCAAGAGTGTATCCCAACTTTCCACTGAAGTCCTCCATCGTATAAACCATGATACATGTTAGTCCATGTGACATATTTTCTTCCAATTATCTCTATTATATATGGTTTTTTATGAAACATTATAGTGATGTGGGATTTCAATTTAGTAAATATTAATGAATATATAACAAATATAGGGGTTAAACTGTGAGTGCATGATTTAATTATGGTGGGGATAACATAACATCCCAAAATTCTGATGTAAAAGTTTGTATTTAATAGTGTGTATGGCACACATCTCCAAAGGCATAAGGGAATATAATATCTAGATACATTATAATATATTTACTATTTAAAATATATGATATATATTTCGATTCATGCAATATTAGGTTAGATTAAATTACACGTAAGACCAACCTTCATTAGTGGCTTAAATTACACGAAAAATCATGTTTTACTAATAAATAATGTATTATTAGGATATTAATATTTATTATAATATCATATATAATAGTAATTAAATTAGTATTTATAAATAGTTATAACTATTTTATAAAAATTATTGTTCAGTCCAGTATAAAATGAATTCATTGGGTAACAATTAATGAGAAATGAAATTAATAATAAATTTGATATAAAAAGAAGTTTTATTATTATTATTATTCCATATAAGTTTTACCTTAATAAACATTATTATTTAAAATTATTTAATTACTTAAATTAAAATTATATGTTATATATTAAATATAATATTTTTAATATATATTCATTAGGTTTGATATTCATAAGATATAAACAAACCCAAATTGAAAAATAAAACCTTATATTTTCATAAAAGCAACATTATCTCCTTTTAATGTATAAACCAATTTAATTATAAATTTGGACACTTTAATTTGATTAAATATATAAAATAAAATTCATCAATGAAATAGAAACGTGAAAATTAGGTTAGGGTTAATACATCCAATGTTTATGAAATGATTCAGTTTTTATTGAATAATGGAAAATAATGAATTTTAATTCAAAAATACCTTTTCATATAACTTATTTTTATGTTTAAATTATGTTTTATATTGGTTTTAACATTTAATTAGATCACATATTTGTTAATTAATCTAATTGGGGTCACTAGGAAATAAATACATATTGAAATTTAATGTAAAAATAGTTCAATATTTTAAGCGCTTTTTACTTCAAAACCAGGCTATGTCACCCTACATAAGGGATGAATTTTAAAATGATATTTACTACATAATTGATTTGAATTTAGAAAAAAAATCCTTTTAAATTTTTAATCAGAATAATTTATTGTTTAAAGCAATTCCAACATTTCATTTGAAAAATAAAATATTATTGATGTTAATAAAAATTAATTAAAATTATTAAGGTAAAATTAAACTTAAAAATGACTAAATCTTTAACATAGAGTAAACAATTACGTACCCAAATGTACAAAATCTTCTTGATGGACATGTGACATAAATTAACCTTCAATAATTTATTTTTGAAGACATTTTTTTAGGTAAAAACATTAGTACACATAACTTATTTTCAAAAATAACAAGTGAATCATTTTCCTCCCTTATAAAAGGCACCTCCACTCTCTATTACTAGAACCTATAAAACCAGATAATATTGGCCAATAACTACCAAAATAGCTTTCCCAAAATCCCTCCCTTATTCATTATCCTATAGGTTGAGACGAAATCATTTTATTGAATCTTTTTTTAATCCAAAATTAGTTTTTATAATTGAGAGGTAACGTCTTCTCTCAGGATTTGTAGTTTTATTTTCTTTATCTCCCCAAAAAAATATTTATTCCATGATAATATATCAAAATTATTATCCTAAATATAATTATATTTTTATAGTAATTTTTATTCCTACACTTACACACACCTCCATCAAATGGGTAACAAACATACTATTTCTGTGTATGGGGAACTACTTCATCACGAAATGATAATTTTTCATTTTTACTTTACCACAACTCATGGTTCCCATTATGATTGAAAATATATTTATATATGATATTTATAATGACTTTATACTTATTTAATTTATATATATGGCATACCTTCATGATTTTCATCTTTTACGAATAAAATAATTTTTTTTGAGGATGAGTGGTCTACATTCCCCAAAAAGGGATATGACTCATTCATGACATACATGGAACATATAAATGATTATTTTAATAACCCTATAATACATATATATCATATGTATTATACATGAATAATAATATACATATATATCATTCTATTTTCACTATTAAAAAAACAAATAAATGAATGTAGTGTTCATATGTATGTATGACATTTGGTCTCTAATAATGGTGCCATTCATTTATAATATCCAAATATTATGGACTACAACAAACACATATGTACTCCCATTTTTTTGGAAAATTTCTCCTAAGTGAATGAATATTTTGATTTATAGTAAACTAATTTCTGTAAATAATTTGAATAAAAAAGTAACATACATTTCACCACATCGTTAGAGTGACTAAGATCAACTATATACATAGAAAATGATTTCACCACATGTTTTTGAATTTAATAATTATTATTTAAAACATTATTAACATACCTAAAACACACATTAGAATAATTCCTTAATTCCTTACAAATAAATAATCTAATTTTTTCTGGTGATGATTTATCTAGTAATTTTATTTTTATTCACAAACCACATACCCAAAAATTCCTCATCAAGAACACATCCTATAATTTATAATGTATCTTCCAATATTATTATTCACCCATTATCACAATATGGGAACATTGTTTTATTACCTCATTTTTTATTTTATGGATTCTTCCCCATTTCCTTCTATCTGGATCTTTTCTTCTACTGGTTTTCATTGGATATATAATCACGGGTTTACTAAATTTCATCCATGTATGGACATCATACAAGATTCTCATGAAATTTAGATTATTATAAGGCCAATAAACAATGATATCATATATACAATACTACATATAAATGAATAATTTTATTATAATTATCAAGTATAAAATTTGGTGAATACCACCTCCAATGAGTGAAGGTTCCTTCTTATGTGAACATAAAATAATCCTACTTGTATATCATTCCCAAAAAATTCCATCCTACGTCAAAGAGTATTATGAAAATATTTCATAATAAAATTATTCTTAAATAAATTCTTCTCGATGGAATCAGTCTCTTCATTTGTTTTATATTTGTACACTTTAGGCACCACTGATTAGTTTCACCTTCATAATTTTAAATAGAAAGCGATACCTTTTTAATAAAAACCAATTATTTCAAATATAATTTCTGGGAATTTAATACATCTTACATATTCTACTCAGTCAAATGATCTACCTAACTATTGAAAGTTTTATTTCATAAAAAATTATACTGTTGAAAAATTATTCTGCATTGAATAAATTTTCTCTCTCACAAGGATCACACCAGCATTTATAGAATATATAAATTATGAAATTATAAAAAAAACTTCTCTCCTACATTTATGACGATTCTAGATTACTGATTTTAAAAGATATTATCCTATTCATTTTTTCCTAAAAAATCTTCACAACACACTGTAGGAAACCATTTTGAAAAGGCATAGTCCATATTATGAAACATGAGTATTATTAAAATTAGACAATAACAATAAATTAAAATTTCTCAATTGTCTTTACAGGAATTAAAATATTCTCTACAGTTATCTAAACTAACATTTGATACCTACAATAAGAACCCCAACCTTATTCAACCATAAATTTCATTTTTAGTAAAAAATACATAATCATGCATTAGAAAAATCTTTTCAAGTTTATATTTTGATATAATTATACTGTAACTCATATATAAGAACCCCATAAAATGAAATATGGAAACTTATTATTAGTATCAATTTTCCCAAAATACCAAACGTATTAAAAGAAATTGATTTCTTTTTTACAGAAAATAATTAAAAAATTTAACGTGAATTATATTATTTTCATAATCACCCACAAATTATTTGAGAATTCTTAACATATGAAATGAGAAAAAAATCAATGTAAGGAACATAAATGAAAAATAAACAAATTTATTTTTTTTAATACATATAGATCATGAAATTGTTACCCATTAAATTATTAGAATAAATGAAATCTACATTACTGCCTAATTTTTTTATAAGATAATATAATAATAAAACATATTCGAATAATCATAACTATGGTAGGTCCTTATATAACATGATATCAAATGAGAAATCATTTTATTAAAACAATCCATTTACAAAAAAAAATGAAATTTTGCTTCATTATAAAAAATGATTATAATCATACCTTTTGAAATTAAATGATTCACATTAAAACACATTAAAATGCATAGAAATGTCATGTAAATCACTTGGAATATCATCTTCAAAGAATCCATGTAGCTATAATAAACATACTATCAAAATCCAATATAATTCAGTAGAGAACATTATCATTACCATATGCATTAAAGAACTATTTGGGTGCATCAATTGAATACGAAATATAAAGATCACCCTTTATCAAGAGATATATCAGGCTCACATGTCATCATAAATTTTTTTCAATGACCATATCTTTAATGAAGAAATTAAATCATGCATCATTCCATTATAACTCTAATAAAAAACACCATTGATCCCACATATAAAACACTTTTAGATATTTAAATACCCTATATTTTTTAAAACCACATTTTTAAAAATAAAATTACTTAATAAAAACTCAAAGGGGATATTTATTTGAGTAGAATATGGAATATTATTAATGTATACAAATAATATTTTTAATGGTGAGAAATATTTTCTTCATTATGTACTATAAAATAAAATATTAATTTTTTCCTTTTATAATGATATTCTAAGTGATCTATATAAAATACATAAAAAATTTATATTGGAAAACGTTAAAATAAAGTAAAATCATGACATAAAATACCGAATAAAATTCATTTATTTTAAAATAATTTTTTTATTAAAATAGTGTTAAAAATATTGACATTGAATAAATTTTTTTAGAAAATTAATATTGAAAATATTTAAATTTATTTTTTTAAGTTAATATGTACCTTTAAATAAGTCTAACACATCACAATCATTCAAAATATTCCTCAATAATATTTTTCTGTTAATTATTTATTTTGATGAGAAGATTTTTCAATGTTATTTTTCATTTTACAATGCTATAAAAATTATAAATCCTATTAATTTCAAATCATACCTTATGATTATATTCTTCTCATACGTCTAAAATCAATTCAGTAAGATCATTATGGTCAAAGTGGTAATTATTACCTCATCTAAGAAATAATAATATTTAAATAATGATAATTTATACATGTTTTATAACATTTAACAATCTATGATATATGATTATAAAAATTGATTTATGTTACAATCATGGAGACTGTGGGTCATAAAAATTCTCGGGTAGCATCTCAATTTTTTATGATAATTATAGATGGTAAGGTATATTTTAATTTATTGTTCCATAATGATCATTATAAAATTATAAAATTCTTTTTTAGAAAAATATATGTGTGTATATATCATCAATATGATGTAGTGATGAATAACATATCACATTACTTTGTGAAGATGGTAGTCCACACTACAGCAAAAAATATTTTCTCATTTTTTACTGAAAGAAAATATTATAAAATAGCTTATATATGTAACCTTTATATTATTTAAAAAGGAAATACTATTTTTGATAGTGTACATGATACGCCACATAGAGCTTAAAAAATTGATTATTAATATTTAATATAGTTGTTATTTTGAGGCCATTTGAATAGAGGGAATGAGAATGTTTAGATGAATTGAGAAAATATGGTTTATATATGTGTATAGAATTATTTATTTTGTAACCAATTTATTATAAATAAAATGAATATTTTACCTGGAAAACATTTTAAATGTGAAAAAGAGGGTTTTATACCCATAATGAAAAAAAATTCATTGTTAGAAATATATTAATGATATATATATTTTATATATACGATATAATTTATAAAATTATTATTATGTGTTTTTTAGTAAGTGTATAACAATATATCTAGGTTTGTGCATAAAAGAATTATTTTTTCAAAAAAGGCAGTTTTTTCTACTTTTAATGGAATGCTTTTTAGAAATCAGGTTCTTTACACTTTTACAAGTATTTTTTGAAAAAATATAATTTTTATTTCGAATATTAATATCAATATTTAATTTGGATTAATTTATTTTAAGATACGTTTTATGCATTGATGAATACAGAAAAAATGCAGCATTTTATTTTAAAATTGGGTTTTGAAAAAAGATAATATTTATATTGGTAAATTATATATTTGACTGTTTTTAATGTTAAATTCTATCATTTTTTTATCAGTTCATCCAATTTATGTTATTTTAATAAAATTCACATTGAATATGGATATAAGAAGATCTCAATATTTTGAACATTTTTATTTTAAAACTCAGTTTCTCAATCCAACAATGGGATTAATTTTAAATTATTTTTATTTAATTTGGTGTATTGAATTTTGAAAAATATATTCCATATTTGGAATAAAGTGGTATAAATTTTTAGAATATGTGCTTTTTATTATTAAACAATAGGAATTGTAACTTTAGTAAATTTTTAAATTGCAAAAATTAAGGGTAAATATGGTAATTAAGTGTAAAAATAATATTATAAATATTATAAATTTACCATAACACATGACCTACTATTATTTAATGGTTATTTTTCATCCCAATTTTTTAGAGGATTGGTTATGAGACTTTTTTTGTAATTTTGGATGATAATACAACCTTTATAATATTCTATCAAATTTAAATTCAATTCTATCATGCTTTTGTTTTTAACAAGTGAATTTTTTTATACGGAGTTATTTAAGGGATATGTTTGAATATAAATATTAATATGAATATCAAATTATTTTCTATATTAATTTATTTTCTTTATAATTTTCAGTGATAAAATAATTTCCTTAAATGGTGATACAATTATGATGTAGTAATTTTTTAATTTATATAATAATGAGATAAATGATATTAATGTTATTAAAATAAATTTAATTTAATATACTTAATGAAGTCCATGATTTTTATGGATGAATCTGACATGTTTTTTATAATTTAAAAGAGTTCTTTCGAAGTTATCATTTTGTTATGATATTTTTAATTATTTAAGTGATTAATAGTTTCAAAATTGACATTAATGATATTTTAAATAAATAAAAAATTATTAACTGAGATAAAATTCATAAAAATATAAATTTTAGTTGAACAATTGGGATATGTCTGAAAATGAAATAAATTACTCATTTACAGGCCTTTTATAAATTTATAGTTTTTTTATTAGTCCTGAAAAAATAAATTATAGGATATCATGGTAAGAATTAAAAATGTTAAATTAGGGTTAAAATAAAAAGATAAGGTTTAAAAAAATTGAAAAAAACATATATAATTTTTTGGTGTCAATATATATATAACAAAAATCACCATATATTTTATGTTAATATGTTTTGAGTTATTTTTTAATTAAATTAAATTATTTTAATTTAATATTTTGTAGATTCTCAATACTACATGTCCTCTATCTTATAAAAATGACCTATTATTGTCTATTCCTACCACAGTAACACATATTGGGTTCATCCATTATTATAAAAAAAATTTACAAGAATATCTACCCATGGTATATAGGACATAGTTAAGGAATAACAACCTCAATAGATGTGATATGTAATTAACCAACGTGGAGCATCCGAAGAAGAGGCATCATTCTAAATAGAAAATTTATATTTTATATATTATTTAATATCCATAAAATTTTCTTCCACCTTGATGAAACAATTACACCATTATCCCCAGTATAATTATTTTTTATTATTTTAATTTCATTACTGAAATCCATCTCCACTACCATATAATGGGAATATAATTATTCGTTTGTGTATATGGTGCCAAACACCTCGTGAATCAATATTATTAATTTTATATCACTATCTCTCAAGACTATTAAAAATAATTGAATTAATTTTTATATATTATAGTACAGAAAAATTAAAAAATATTAAATAATAATATACCATTTATATCTATACCATTCAATTCACATAAAAATGATATCGCCATTCGTTCGTACATGTGAACTATTACCTACACCAATAAATGTGAATCATTTTTTAGAACCACATCACATGGATGATATATATAAGTATATTTAAATGTTTATTATGATATTATTTATATTATAATCATTATGGAATTATAAAATAATACTTCACTTATTTCAATAATGATCTTTGAAAAATGGAAACGTTACTCATGAATATTTATGACCTACCGTCTCCATGATTATAAAATTTTCCATTTTCATCACCATGCATCAATGGTAAGATTTACATGTAAAATCTATTTATAAAATATCTTATCTTTTAATAAATATTATTTACAGATGATAAACCTATGACCACTTTGACTATTGACGTCATACCCAAATCATTTTAGACTCTTGTACCGAATATCATTAAAAAATCCAACATGATCTTAATTAAATATTTTATTTTTATAACATGATAATAAGTTATATAAAATTAATAATATACAATGATATTTTATAATGGAATTAAAAAATTAATCAATGTTTTTTATTTGGTAATATAATTTTATTTTATTACGATTCAGACTCAGGGGATGAGACTTTTAAACTAAATAATCATTAGATTAAATTTTTTATAGATTTAATTTTTAAATAAATATCTTTCTTATGTATAAATTTATAATGTTTTTTTAAATTTATTCTCAAGAACATGTATTTTTTAAAATGTTAGTTTCTAATTTCTCTGAAATCTTTTAAAAATGAATTTTTTTGGGGTTTTATACTATGTACATTTTTTTAAATTTATCTTTTAAAGCTACTATTTCAAAAAAAAAATTACAAAATACCAGAGGAATTTTTTCGAAAATTGTTTTTTATTAATGGAATTTTCCATATTCATGATGCATTATTTATTTAATTTTTCCTTTATATCTTTTCATTTTTATTTCCACATAATGTGGTTTCTTATTTTCTATGTGTGGTTATGACATTATAAAAAAAATTACTTGAAAACGAATATTTTGATATATGACAATTTTTTACAAATTGGTTTTAAATGGTTTTTGAGTGTTTTAATTTTTTTGTCATTGGACATTATATATGAAAATTTTAGCCAATTATAGCTCATAAGTGAGCCAAATATAGAGTATAAAAAGTGTTGTGCCCCAATATAGATCATGAAAAAATTGGTGAGCCCAATTTATCTTGAAAGATTTGATATCCCCAGTATAGATTTTCCATGCATTGGAAACTCCAGAGATAGAATTCCACCATATGGTTTTTCCATTTGTAAGAATGAATATAAGAGTTATATTTTATATATTTACCAAGGAACCTATATTATCTTTAAATGATTCTTAATGGGTTTCTAGGATATGGTTATTAATGGGTTTTTATATATTTAATGTACTAATGGTTTTCTTTTTTATATACCTTATTTAAATTCTATTCTCATAAAATGATTGATATTATTTTTAGTTGGCTTTAATGAAGAGTTGGGACACTGATGAAATCAGGGGAGAACTCTGAAGATATATCACCATAATAAATCATGTTTTATTTTGATGATTTTTTTTTGAAAAGATGTGTACTGATTATTATTAATGTATAGGTTTACTATGTAAGCGTTTTTCCATATAATCTAGATCTCTAAACGTAAATTAACATTACGAAATTAACTCTATTTATAGATGTAAAAATAACAAGAAAATATATTATTTATAGTTGGGTCCTTAAAATATATTTCATATATATGAATTAAATCTAACATTATATAAAACATTGAAAATGGTTGGGGAAAGTAAATTATATTCATTCTTGAGGTAGTAGTATATTATATATATGAACAATGGTTTTGTTTTATCGTTGTTGGAATATAATAGGGATATAGTTTATGCCACCAACATTGAAACATGTTAGTATATATTAGACACTAATGTTATCATTTAACAATTATTAATAATATTGGATGAGTTATAAGAAGAAATAAAAAGAAAAAACAAGATTAAGAATGAATCATCTGTTTAGAAAACCTCATAAGGTTTACAATTGATGTGTTTATTGGATGATTCCATGATCATACCCATGCCTCTAGGATGTGTTAAGGTATGTAAAGATGGTATTTGTGTTTGTTTTTTTAGAACATTGATTTTTTATGTGTGAAAAAATTATGAGAGGAGGATACCCTTTACAAGAGAGTGTTGGGGCACTCATAGACTTTATTAAAGTATTAAATTTAAATAAATTCATTTTTATATTAAAATTCAGATAAATATATTATTATAATGATAATTTTATTATAAACTAATATAAACTCATAGAATAAAAATTGAGTAAGTTTGTGACTTATATTAACTGTTATATTTCTGTTTAAACTTGTGTTATCCCCTTTTGGAAATTAGCTGAGTATTAAATATCTTGTTATTTAAGTGTCAAAAAATTTTATGAAAAAAAGGTAAACATCCCACAAATAGACCACGATAGATGTTGGCAAACTTATCCCATCTACTTCACTAATGATCACACTTTTAAACTTTCAAAACCTATAATTATTTATTATTTAAAATAAAATAACAGTAATTCATATTTTTTCAATATTACACTAATTTTAAATTTAACAATTTACGAAATGGTAGAATTAATGTCTAAACCATTCTCACACTCGAGATATGTTATACTTATATATAAAATTTGTTAAACACAATAATTCATTCATAATATTTTACTTTGAAAATTTAAAATCATTTATTTATAATCCATTTTAATTAAATGTATTATTCATCTGTATTTTGTTAGAAATTTATGTAATTATATAATTACTAAATATTAGAAATGTATTATCATAACAAAAATAATTTCATTTTTTTCAAAATAACCATTAATATTCCATCACAAGATTATTGTATCCTTCTGTGAACACATATAAGATATTTTAATGAAGGTGGTGACATTTTCTCTATTTCATCACCTAATATAATATATAGTTCCATTTCATGGACATGATTCTCTTATACAAATAAATATCTAGCCTAGGGGGATAAATATTGGAATCCCTTCATCATAATACAATAGTGATGCAATTTTAATTTTATTACTACTAATTATGCCAAAAAAATTAGGTTTTTCATATTAAATTATATTAATCAGTCAATTTCTAATTATGGAATAAATATGAAAAAATTCAATCTCTCTATGCGGTAGAAATTAATGTTATAAATATTCTGGAATGTGTGATGAGAAATACTTTTATGAAAAAACACTTTTTCATTCTAATTTTTTTTATTACTAAAATCACATATAAGGTTGATTAATATATAAATTTCATAGTAAAGGATACTTTAATTAATTCTGCATCATGTTCAAAACATTAAGGGTATTTTAAGTAAAAATAATTGATTATTTTTCTAATCTTTGAATATTTAACTATTAGCTAAAAAATAAATATTTCTAAAATAAACAAAAAATTAATCAAAGGATAAATTTGAAATCATATTTTAAAAAATAAAATTTATTTTTTCAATTTTAAATTATATAAATTGAAAGTTAAAATTTTAAAAATAAAATTATATGAAATTGTATTAATACAAATTTTTATTTTTCATTTGGAAAAAATAATATAAATTCTCATGAATATTATTATTTATTTCCTGAACACTAATTGATATCAAAATGAATTATTCTATCATTTCAAGGTTTACTACATTGGTGGCCTGAACAGGGTCAGATAATACAAATTAATCCCTATTTATGAGATGTTCACTACTGGAAATGCAGGATTTCCCAACGGTTATGAATCGTTGGGAAAGGCTGCAGAACCATTGGTATATATTATACCAACAGTTCTGCAAACCATAGGAAAATGAGCTGTTGGGAATGCTTTTCCCAATGGTTTACACTAAGCCGCTCGGATAGGTCATAAAAATGAACATATCCCAACGATTGTTCCAAACTGTTGGGATAGCTTTTCCCAACAATTTGGCTTGAACCATTGGGAAAACCAGGCCGAGGGATTCTTCCCCAATGGTTTCTAAACCGTTGGGAGAGGTTTTTTACCAACAGTTCATAGAACTGTTGGTATAAAATACTGAGAGAGGCTATGCCAATGGTTTGAAACCGTTTACATAGCCTATTCTGTGCAAATTGCACAACAGCCTGCAATTTGCACACCAGCTCTTATTTTTGTGCAATTTGCACAGTAGCCGGTCTAGTCCCTCCCATTTTCAATCATTTAGAATTATTTTACCTATAATAAACACATACATATACAATTATTATGCCTGAAATAACCAACTAACACATACATGTAGAGAACAAATTCATATAATGCATCTTAGAACTATACACATCCAAAATTATATCATAATTCATAACATAATTATAAACATACCTAATTAATTTATAATTCAATTTATAATTTTGATGAAAATTATATGTGGATTCTGGAATTTAATTCATAATTTGATCATATTTTCGTATACCATATGTTTTTACTAGAAATGATGTCCATTTTAAACAAAATACATACACCTAGAGTGATAATAGCCACACCATGAATCAGATTTAGGGGAGGTTAACACGTACACGTCACAAATGACCCATGGATCGTTTTTCTAAAGTATCAACATATTCTGAAAGTGTTTGGTCGGTTTTCTGTATGGCATCTGTTGTTTTCACTTAAATTGAAGTTTTTTTTAAATAAAAGAGAGAAACCTTGAGTGGTGTCGGCTACACCGCGCCTCGGATTGAGGCGAGGTTGACTTGTACATGTCACAAATGACCCATGGATCAGTGGGAAAAAATATCAACACAATCAAAATCCATTTGGTTGGTTATTTGTATGTACTTAATATGTTGTCCATTTTAAACATGGAAGTGACACTTATGGTGGTTTCGACCACATCGTGACTTATATTGAGGAGCGGTTGACTCTTACACGTGACATATGACTCATGGATCAATTTCCTAAAGATTCAACAGATTCTGAATGCGTTTGGTTTGTTTTTCGTATGACAGATGGTTTTTTCAATTATAATTTTGTCCATTTTAAACAAAAGAGACACAGTTAGAGTGGTACCAGCCACACCGCATCTCCGATTTAGATGGGTTTGACTCGTACACATCATAAATGACCCATGGATCATTTTTCTAAAGTATCAACACAATCCAAATGTGTTTGGTCGGTTTTCCATATGGCAGTTGATGTTTTCACTTAAAATGATGTCCTTTTGAAACAAAAGAGAGACACTTTGAGTGGTTCTAGCCACACTGCATCTATGATTGAGGCGGGGTTTATTTGTACATGTCACATATGACCCATGGATCTGTGTGCTAATGTATCAACACAATAAGAATCCATTTGGTCAGCTTTCTGAATGTACTTAAAATGTTTTCCATTTAAAAAAAGAGAGACAGTTAGAATGATCTCGGCCACACCATTCCTTGGATTGAAGCGGGGTTGACTCATACACATCACATATGACCCATATATCGTTGTCCTAAAGCATCAAAATTTCGAATGTGTTTGGTCAATTTCTCATATGTCAGTTGTTGTTTTTGCTTAAAATGATATCCATTTTAAACAAAAGAGAGACACTATGAATGGTGCCAGGAACACCACACCACGTATTGAGGTGGGGTTGACTCTTACACATCACATATGACCCATGGATCATTCTGTTAAAGTATCGACACAATAAGAATCCATTTCATTGGCTTTCCGTATGCTAGTTGTTGTTTTCACTTAAAATGAAGTCCATTTTAAACAAAAGATAGAAACATTGAGTGGTTTCAGCCACACCGCACCTCATATTGAGGTGAGGTTGACTCATACACGTCAAATATGAAACATAGATCATTATCCTAATGTTTCAATGGAAACTGAATGTGTTTGGTAAGTTTTTCGTATGTACATAAAATGTTGTCCATTTAAAACAAAAGAGATACCCATAGAGTGATCTCGGCCACACCTCAACTCATATTGAGCCCAAATTGGCTCGTACATGTCACATATGATCCATGGATCTTTGTGATAAATTATCAACAGAATCTGAAAGCATTTGGTTGGTTTTTTGTATGTCAGTTGTTCTTTTCACTTATAATCTTGTCCATTTTAAACAGAAGAGACATAGTTAGAGTGGTACTGGCCACACCATGCCTCGGATTTAGATGGGGTTGACTCATACACATCTCAAATGACCCATAGATCGTTTTCCTAAAGTATCAACACAATCCAAATGCATTTGGTCTGTTTTCCGTATGCTAGTTGATGTTTTCACTGAATATGATATCCTTTTGAAACAAAAGAGAGGTACTTAGAGTGGTCCCAACCACACCGCACCTCGGATTGAGGAGGGGTTGACATTTACACATCACATATGTCCCATGGATCATTTTCCTAAAGAAAAAACACGTTTCTAATTTTTTTGGTATGTTTTCCGTATGTCACTTGTTGTTTTCGCTTAAAGTGGTGTCCATTTTAAACAAAAGAGAGACACTATGAATGGTGTCAGCCGCACTGTGCCTCAGATTTTGGAGGGGTTGACTCGTACATGTCACATATTACCCATGGATCATTTTGGTAAAGTATGGACACAATCAGAATCTATTGGGTCGGTTTTCCGTATGCTAGTTGTTGTTTTCACTTAAAATGAAGTCCATTTTAAACAAAAGTGAGACACTTTGACTGGTTCCGGCCACACCATTCTTCAGATTAAGGGGATGTTGACTATTAAATTTCACATATATCCCATGGATCATTCTCCTAAAGTTTCAATGGAAACCAAATGCGTTTGGATAGTTTTCCATATGTACTTAAAATGATGTCCATTTACAACAAAAGAGAGACGCATAGAGTGATCCTGGCCACACCGCGACTCGGATTAAAACCAGGTTGGCTCGTACACATCAAATATAACCCATGGATCATTGTGATAAATTATCAATACAATACGAATGCGTTTGGTTGGTTTTATGTATGTCTGTTGTTCTTTTCACTTATAATCCTGTCCATTTTAAACAAAAGAGACAAAGTTAGAGTGGTACCGGCCACACCGTGCCTTGGATTTAGACGAGGTTGACTCGTACACTTCTCAAATGACCCATGGATCATTTTCCTAAATTATAATCACAATCCGAATGAGTTTGGTTAGTTTTCTGCATGCCAGTTGATGTTTTCACTGAAAATGATATCCTTTTGAAACAAAAGAGAGGCACTTAGAGTGGTTCTGGCCACACCGCGCATTTTATTGAGGCAGGGTTGACTCGTACACATCAAATATGACACATGGATTTCTTTTCAAAAGCATCAACACATTTAGATTTCATTTTGTTAGTTTTTCATATGTCACTTGTTGTTTTCGCTTAAAACAATGTCCATTTTAATCAAAAGAGAGACACTATGAATGGTTTCGGCCACACCGCACCTCGGATTGAGGCAGGGTTGACTCGTACATGTCAAATATAACCCATGGATCATTGTTCTAAAGTATCAACACAATCCGAATCCGTTTGGTCAGTTTTCCGTATGCTAGTAGTCAATTTCACTTAAAAAATAAGTCAATTTTAAACAAAAGAGAGACACTTTGAGTGGTGTCAGCAACACCACGCCTCAGATTGAGGCGAGGTTGACTTGTACACATCATATATGACACATGGATCGCCCTCCTAATGTTTTAGTAGAAACCGAATGTGTTTGGTCAGTTTTCTGTATGTACTTAAAATGTTGATCATTTTAAACAAAAGAGAGATACTTAGAGTGATCCCGGTCACACTGCGACTCAGATTGAGCCTGATTTGGCTCGTACTTGTCACATAAGACCCACAACCATGATTAATGACCACAAATCTCCCCTTTTGGCCAAATAAAAATTGAAAACAAAAACACTTAGTTGCAGACAAATACTTCGTTTGTGTGAAGAATAATAATCCCATGGTCCTCATGATATTTGAACCACGCAGTCATGATTTTCAATATAAACTTGTGTCCATGATACCATATGAGAAACACAATTCAATACATGCATTTTTTTGATTTTCCCAAGAATTTTGAGGAACCCTAAATCAGTGAAAATGTTCTTTGTGTTTTAGAAAGGTGATTGAATAACTCTTGTATGATGTCGAAGGAAGAATGATTAATGGGTATATAAGGAAAACTAATATTCACTAATATTTCAAATTTGACATTCTATGAAGTAGATTCATGAAGAAGGAAGAAGTATTAATTAGGTACCACATACTTTTTTTCAAAGTTCAAGATGATACTCCATATGTTCTATTGTTCAAAGGATAAGTGAATAGTGTTTCATTTTATTTATATATAGATTTTGATAGAAACATTATACATACTAATTATATAATAAACATAGTGTACAAATATTTAGATTAACAAGATCTTCATGTTTGACATGATCTTAATGAAATGATTAATTTTAATGAAATACTATCAATAAATATTAGAAACAATTTTTTATAAGTTCATATACATGAAGTTTTAATATTTGAATCATTGAGATTCAAAAAACTATAAATCATTAAAATTAAAATACAATAAAGAGACACCATGCCATTATAATTCTAAATGTTCAATAAAAACATTAATTGGGAATACACCAATGTAGTGATTTGAGTACACAATTCGTGGATTAGTGAATCATAAAATTTTACAAAAACCCTAAAAATTGGGAATAAAGAAATCCTTGAGAATAGAAGGACAATCTTGATAAGAGGCAGAACTATATCATTAGTAAAAGATGGAAGGAGTGTAACCTAGTAGCAGTTGATCTGATGGAAGAGGTGGGGCTTCTCAAGGGCTTCTGTGAATGAATCTCTTCAGGGGAGCAGTGGAATGGTTCTGGAATCATGGGGAGGCGGCTGCCTGGTTTTGGAGAATTTGGGGCGTTTTTTCCCAATGGTTTTTAAAAACCGTTGGGAAAACTCATTCTTTCCCAACGGTTTAATGAAACTATTGGGAAAACACATTTTTTCCCCATCATTCCCAAAAGTTTCATCAAACTGTTGGGAAAAGTGATTTTTTACCGATATTTACTAATGATTTCATCAAACCATTATGAAAAGTCACTTGTTACAGATCTTTACCAATGGATTATGAAAACTGTTGGTAAAGATCACATATACCAGTGGTTCAAAAGAACTGGTGGAATACAAGTGTTGGGAAAAGTATTATTTCCAGTAGTAGTTGATGAAATATAAATACAAGAGGTATATTATTGCACTATACATTAGGATGAATAGGTATATATCGGTTCCAAAAAAAATTAAGATTATTAGTCACATATTATATCATCCCTAAAATGAAATTATCCATGCCAGGGTGACTTTGTTCAATAATCTGTTATTTTTATTTGGGATTAGGGATAAAAGAAAAACAAAATGGGAAAATTTTCCACACCCGAAATTCATTCATAGCATCAAACCTTATATTCATCACTTTAGGCCAGAAACTATTGTATATTGTTTAATTTCAATAATTATTTAATAGAGTAAAATAATTGGTCACAAATTAGAAAACAAAATGGTACATTAATGAGAAACCATCATTAATATATAAACAATAAATAATCAAAAAGAGGATTTTGAATATCAAATTCCACACATAGAAAAATAGAATAAGAAATTACTATCTTAATGTTTCCAAATAAAAATATTGATAATGATTAATTGAGTTCAAAAATTGATGAATAATATCATGATTTTGTAGAGGTAGAAAAAACCCATTAAGCCTAAACCAAATAGATATTATAGATGGATGTTTAAAAAAATGAATATATGTTAACTAGAAAAATTTGAGAATGTCGTATCCATAAAATGGTATAGATAATAGTGATTGATAAAATGAAAATTAATCCATTAAAGGATATTATCAAATAAATGGATGGGGTATGAGAAAGCAAATAACAACGTTATCCATCGGATTTGAATAAATATTCAATTTATTATAAAAATTATTGATGGAAGAATAATTATAATTAATCCTAAAAAATAAAATGAAATATTTATTAGAGGATTCCAATATGGTCTCAATTAAATTTAGTTCTAAAATAGGATGGCCATTGAATGAACTTAGATATTGAGCACAAACTCAAATTTACTTAATTAGAGGAATAATATAATGAGACATCCCTGTAGATTGTGAAATGTGGACGGGAGTACCAATATAATTATAAATAAGGGATTGACCGACAACACATTCTATCATTCATGTAGTGACTGGCGATGGCAGAAGCCTAACATTCGCTTGTCACGTAATACCCTATACAATAAAACTACATTCCTTGATATAGCTAATCACCAAACAAAATTATTTTATAAAAATACTATAATTTTCATAATGTTATAGAGAATTTATTTATTTTAAAATTAATAACACATCATCTATGTAATGTTTTAAAACTTACATATTTATCTTTTAAATTTATAATATAATGAAAAAAATATTTTATTGTAAAATAAACATTAATTTTAATTAATATCTTAAGAAATATGTAATCCTCAAGTTGTAAGTAAATTTTTTAACAAAATAATATCTTTTTCTATCGTAAATATCTCTAGTTATATATCTTATAAATATATATTTATTAGTTCTTAGAATAAGGTGTTCTTTAGTGGTAGTCAAGGTTGGTGATTCTACATGCATAAATCTTAAGGAAAATATCTATTTTATAGGATTACCCTTGAATAAAATTTCCCTCATACTAAAAAACTTTTAGTTCAACTAGAGATTGTCTTATATTATTAATCAGAAAAACTAACTTATTCCCAATCTTAGATGTATAATCCTTATAAGTGAAATATTCAATACCTAGTATATTTTAATTCATTTTTATTTTTAGATATTAAAATTTGGTTACTTCCAATCATTCTAATAATTTAATGAATGTATTATATTCGTAAAAATACTATTTTAACATGTCACAATTTCAAATTATTTTGGTTTTTTGTGTATAAATATATATATATATATTATTTTTAATGGAAAATACTTAGTTAAACATTATTTTGTTTGAATTATTATGTATTCTACTTGTTCATCTAGTAAAAAATTTATAGACCATTGCACTCAATATTATGATCACTATATTTTCATACTTAAATAAAAATAAACTACATCAAGTATATCATCCCTCTTTACTATTAGGAAGTGAGAGTAAACATCTATTATTTTACCATCATTGATGAATTGGTCACCATTCGCTATTTTACTGACTTATGACATTAATACATTTATAGGGATTGAATCTTTTGTTTGTTTCATCCACCTTCAAGACCAATTTTATTTTAACATATCATACATATCCAAAATATCCTACCCTAAATTATTAAAATAATTCTTAATATCATTATTTTTAAAATATGTTTTCACCAGATATAACATGTCAGACTACTAATATAGACAATGCATTGACATATTTCAATGGGTATTTTAATGGGTATAAAAAATATATATTATCTTTTACTAGGTACATATCAAATTTATAAAATTTAGCATTATTTTTTTATTTAGTTGGAAAATGTATTTAATTTGGGTTTTTAATTACAGGATATAAAAATTGGAATTATTATAATAAATGATGCAATTATAAATTAATATTTTATTGGATATATACAGGGGATGAGCCTAATAGAAATAAATAAAAATACATTTGTGAATTATATAATTGTTTTAAACAATTGAATTTCGATGGAATTTTATAATAACTTCATCATAATGTAAGATAATTTCAACAAATAATTTTACATTATAATATATGTTCATATCAATAAACCTTAATTCCCTAAATGACCACATAGTGGAACCTTCAAGTGGTCTCTTGTCTACCATGTGGTTGATACATTTACCAAAAATTGGAATTATAAAAAACATATTGTCATTAAAATATAATAAATGATGACAATATTACATTGAAACTTTCATTACATATAGTCACTCATATCTCAAGTCATTACACGAACCTTGTGGTCGAACAATTAATCTACCACTACACAGTTGATCCAAAACATTATATGACATCATTTTATAGGGGTTCATGATAGGACTTTAGGTAACTACTCTTAACATTTATAAAAATTATGGGATACCCATTTCATTATTCATGTGATAAATAGGCGGCTTCTATGAGGATCATAACGTGAAAAATATTTCATTTAATCCAAAGTAAAGGTGTTTTGGGATTCCATGGAAGTCCTGATCACACTATATATTTCAATATTAGTAAAAAATACATTTATTAAATATTCATAAGAATACAATATCATGTGAGGATTTACAATACTAAAAAAATAAAGAATATTGATATTTATAAATAAATGTGGGGGCTAGAACTGGGGAGGGTTGAGACTTGGAAGACATGTCGTATTTTAGAAAAATTTTCTACTATTTTATTCTTATTTTTGTATTTACTTCAGTTTTGTAATTCCTTCACCCTATAAATTATTTCTCCTTCCATTAATATAGAGATATAATAAAGTATTTATTGTGGATGGTAAATAACTCTCATTCTATTAATGATTCATTGAACAACCACAAATAAATCTATTTTTATGTTTGGTCAATTTCAATTATAATTGGATATTTTCTTTTACAAATGATACTATGATTAAAGTGTAAAAATAGTTCACTATTATTTATTAGGAAGATAATCTATAATCTCCCTCCACCTAGTTTTTTTATTTAATAAGGAGGTTGTGATAATTGTTGATTGTCTCCAAATTTTGGGAACATGTGAATGGAATTAAGTAACTTTTAGATTTACTATAAACACAAACACATAATATTGGTTTACAAAGGTAATTTAGTTGTGGTTTGTTCCATTTTTATTATCATTGTAATTAAGGTTGACTAATAAATAGTCTGGGTTAGGTTAGTCCTCGTAATATTCTTCAACTATTGGCATTTAAATATGTTAATAAAAGAAAACTACACAATGAAATTAAAATATTTAAACTACATCCATGAATATAAATATTTTACAAGAGGTAATCTGACTTCTTTTTGAATCATCATTCTCATCATCTTCATTAAAATTAATTTTTTTTTTATTCATACATTTTATGGCTAAAAAATCAAATAAAACCCACATATTTGACATATAAATAACTGAATGTAAATTTTTTGACACTTATCTTTAGTATAAATACCATGGTTTCCATTATGAAATTAATTATTATAGGAAATAAAATCATTTTTTCTCACCACATAATTGTTTAATTAACAATGTAGTTTTATTTTCAGAAACGAAGTACATTTCAAAATACTTTTATCATTTTTATGACCCAAAATTCTAATATCATACAACTTAATTTTGATCTAAAACATTAAATGATTATATTATGTAAACAATAGAATTTAATTTTGAAAATATATTATATGGATACATCCCATATAGAATTAGGTGAAACTATCATTATTAATTTTAATATCAATGTGATGGATGATATCCTAAAAAAACCCTAAAAGTTGTGTGTTCACTACAACTCAATAACCAAATGAACCATATAGTTATGTATTAGGTGGAAAAATGAAAATTAATTAAATATTATTATAATACAAGTATTAACCGTATTTCATGGTATTCTATTTGAATTCCAAAATAGAAAAATTCATTTAAATATACAGGTTTTATCTACTATGAATTCTTAATGAGTGATTGATGAATAAGTGAAGTAAAGGGAATTTTCCATCTCACAAAAATGTGGATCAAAACAATGGTTATAAATCATATCACCAGGGATATCATGACTAGAATGAAATAAAATGATGCTAAAAAATAATATTCTTACCCACATAACAGATCATATAATTAAATAATCAATATTATTTCATCATAAATTCAACAAGAGAAACTAATTATCAATTCATGTACAGATAAAAATATCAGATCCTACTATCCATATCTAGTCATAAAATATAACCACTTTCTTTCATTATTTTATCAATTTATTGATTGAAATTAAGGAAACCTCTTTAAAACATCATATACACAAGCCTTGATTTTTAATTCAGTAGTGGACACCAATGTAATGAATGAAAATATTACATACAACTCATTGAATTTTAAAACAATACTTACTAGAATAATTAGAATCAATGAGGATATAATTATTGATTCATTCACTTTATTTAAAACTAATATTTAGTCACTGACTTGTTGGGTTTGGAATTTGGATCTAATGTATTTTATCAATCAAAAAGTCGTAGTTAATGAATATGTATTATGCCTATCAGATAATTACAATATTGATATGTCTTAAGTGGTGTAGATAATGGAATCCTATGTAGTGTCTTTTTATACAAAATAATTTCAAAAAATCAATAAATGTTGGAGGGAACCTGACCAATTCTAGTATTGTACTTGGAATCAATGAAACATTGACCCCCCCCCCCCCAAATTTATCTAGTTTCTTCAACAGACTATGTTTCTCCAACAATAACAAATCCCACCACCCTTTTTATAATCCTATAAGAAAATATAATCCCCAGATACACAAAAAAACCCTCCATTAGAAAACAATAATCCCTTTCATAATCTCATAACTTGGAAAACAAATTCAATAAAACAAAATCAAGGATCCTAGGTCAAGGATCTACCCAATAGATTATATATGCTGAAAAACTTATTAAAAATTATTTTTTATGTTGTGTACAAAAACGTAAAAAATATTCCATCTTAAATATTCCCCAATATGAGAATGATTTTGAGAAATAAAACTACAATAAGATGTAATGAAATCCACCCACAGAACAAATTAGGTATTGTACAAAACTAATTGTGTAGTGAATAAAAAGATAAGAGTCTTGAATTTGATAATTTATAGCATGGTCTTTAAGAAAAGTTTATAGAAGAAGATAATCAAAATATTGAATAACAAATTATTGAATAACCTAACCAATAAAAAGAGTAATAATAAGTATGGAAAATGTAATTTGGAAAATTATTAAAAACAACGTGGAAGGAGGAACCATTTAAAATACAAAAATAGAGAAGAATGAACTATTACCTCATTTTACAAAAAAAAATGATTCAATGAATTAATATTAAGGACCATGAAACTCAAAACTAAATTTTTAAAACATTCCAGAATGATTAGATTAATAATAGACATCCAGAAAAACTTCAAATTATTCCCACATCTTCTCTATATCTTAATAAACATGGTAGTAAAATTATGTGGATTTGAAAAAATTAATGAATTAGATTTTTAAGAAGTGAAAAATTGAAATATGTAATGATAAATTTATCTTAAAATAAATTTTATTTCATTGATATATTTAATTTTAAAAACATTATTTTTAATGGAATTTCATGATAATATTAAAGTATTATAATATAATATGGGAGTTATCACCTAGTAGATAGATATGTGTGCATGAATAATACATACTAAAAAATGAAAAGATGTATTTGAAATATGAAAAAACGATTTATATAATTTTAAATATGATTTAAATTTAAATAAAATCATATAAAGGTAACATATTAGTTTTTCAAAAAATCTGTTTCAATATGAATAATGTATTTTTCTATTAATTAAATGAACTTTCTCAAATGATGAATTATATTAAGAAAATGTTTATTTATTATATTATATAAAATATTTTATCATTAATTATAACACCTCAATATTTTATAATATAAATCTTATTAAAGAAATTATATTTATTCGATAGATTATGTTTCACACAACATCGATCATGAACGAAAAGTGATATACTATTTGAAAAATTAAAGTGATCATTAGCTATAGAATTTTTTCAATTAGGAATAGTAATGTGACCAATAAGATATTAAACATAAATATTATTTTAAATATAAAATTTCCACATCTTAAAAACGAAATTATGATATAATTTTATAATAGTATATATATATATATTGTAAAATAAGTGTTGGTACTTTTATAAAACATAAATTCTTGATCCTAATTTTAAAATTAATATAATTAATTACATTAAATTTATTTTTCATTAAATTGGTTCTTAAGTTAACAGTTTGTTGTGTTATTATTATATAATAATTTTTTGAGATATTAATTAATTTGT
This sequence comes from Viscum album, assembly GCA_963277665.1. NCBI lineage: Eukaryota > Viridiplantae > Streptophyta > Magnoliopsida > Santalales > Viscaceae > Viscum > Viscum album. Next base: position 390,531,120 of record OY728158.1, read on the forward strand.
CAAGTTTTTGTAAAATTAGTTATAATTATAAAATTAGTATTTTCTGAATAAATAATCATTTTTTTAAATTTTAATTTATCATATCTATAATAATATTATCATAAAACTAATTTCATTTTTGACTACTCCATTTTGAAGAATAGATATGGTGATTCTTTTTAATTTTTCTAAAATAGTTGATTTTTTATGAAGATTGAAATACATTGATTTTCGGTAGGTATAAATTTTTTGTAAAATGAAATATTTATTGAATCATTGAAGTTGTAATAAAAAATTTATCTAAATAATAATCTCTATTTGTTTTATTTAATAATAAGAATAAAAAATATTCCAAATCATGATCAAAATTAATAAACTAAGGAATAATATATTCAAAAAATGCACATCTTCACTACTTTAAATAAAAACTATCACCACATCTTCTCACCACACAACCAATTCTTTGATTCTTGAAAATTTCATCCAAATAATTATCCCAAACCACTCCCCAACATATTGGTATTTTGTTTCCCACTAAAAAAACAATTTAAATTTGCGTTAAGATGAATATCAATGAGAATATTACATGAGGTAAAATCCCCTTTCATTATTTCAATATTCATTTAATTTCATTTATTTTTTTATAATATCCTTACCTCCTCTATAAAGACATACATGATAACTAGAATATATTATATATAATGTAATATTATTATGTAAATGTAATATAATTCTTTAAACCCTTCCCATCACCCTTTTACTCTAAAAACGATGACATCATCTGTGATGTGTGGACTTACCACCATCATGGACAATGCATTTTTATTTTTTGTTACTGCCTTCATGGATTATTATTAAAAATTATAATGGTTAAAAAATCTTGTAAAATATTTATTATTTCTTATTTATTATTCTAAACCAGTATTTATACATAATATTTATTAATAAAAAAACTAGTCTGTATGATTGAAAAATGCCATCATAATCTAAACGGTCATCATTATTGTTTTATATAATGAATCATCCTTATATCTAAAAAATGATATAATAGACCATTTATTCTTCTATAATTCTATAAATAAAATTTAATGTAATTTTTTGTTAATTATTCCAATTTCACAAGGTCTTTCATTGATTTATACACGTAAAACAATCAAGACATCCATAGAAATGAACACTCTTGAAGGAAAAAAAATGAATCTTATAACTTATCAAAAATGGAATAAACAAACATAATAAAATTATAGTAAATAAAATACACATTTAAGTGGTTCTGAATTAAATTATTATTCAATCTAATTTATTTATCATGTACCTTGTGTGCCTATTAAAAACACAATAGAATATAAGGTAAAACATTCTCCCCAAACCACTATTTTTTTCATTTTACGCTTCCCCACTCATTACTACAAGGTATTATTTATTTCACAATATTTAATCATCCTAACCTATGATTTTATGTTCTAAAGATATTAAACTACCTGAATTATTCATTCAGTAATTAAAAATCCATTTTCTATACATATTCATGTTTAATTCCTCATGTTAAAAAACCCTTATTAAAGGGAACATAAAATATTCTAACACATTTTCATGACCAACCCATAATCTATTTAAGATAGAAATTTTTTTCTAAAAACACACATTTTATCATAAGAACAATGTTTTATAATTTTTTGATTTAAAAAAATAGTTATTCCCTTTTTTCTTTTATATATTAATTAATACTTTCTATAAAATTCACTGAATAGGCTCATTTATAACATTTCTTAAACACTAATTTTATATGTTTTCACTTTATTTGGAAATACTTTATCATTATATATTACTATTTTCTATTATTAATGTCTATGTATGATTTATATACATTTTTTCATGCACTCCAATAAGTTATTCTTTTTTTTATATAAACCCCACTTCTTCTTCTGTTTGGTGTATAAATAATTCAATTGATATTTTTATCATCACTCATTTTGGATTTTAGTACATTTCCATATATATTTTATCATTGATATTATTATAACTACACTTGTGTATAATTTTTACATATAGTTCATTCTTTTAATGATGTTTTAATTGGGAAAATATAATGAATTTGTATCCTCTACTCAATTTAGATATTTTGATAAGTCATATTATTAATGAATTGAATCATTATGTTATGAATGCTTAGGTCTAATAGGAAAAGGTGGGGAATAGGATTATATAACACTTGGATATATCGACATGTCACATAACACAAAACTGTTGATGAAGAAATGCTTCTTGTTTGTTTCCAAGAAAAATTATATGGTTTTTTACACACATATATATCCAATAATTACGATATAATGGTTCATGTTCCAGACACATGATGTCCAATAAATAATCATTTTCAACATTCAGTATATATTTATAACATGAAATTATATTGTAGATATGAAAAAATATATGGACTCATTTTTCATTATCAATTTATTAATTTCATGTTTTTAAGTTACTTTCCTTACCATAATGCTTATATTTATTGATATTTATTCACTTGTTACTTTTTCGTATAATCCTGACTAAATATTTGAGCTCACAATTTAACTTATTTTCCCACCCCATGATTTAGAGATGAAATCATTGAAGTACTGACAATAAGTATTTTCTTATGTTCTATACTTGATTATATATGTAATATTATAACCATGAATGTAAATACTTTTTAATGACTAGTAAACTGATAAATTTTTTTTGAGGTGATATCTAGTATTCGTTCCATGGTATGAAAAAGACCACTGACACTATGCTTCTAGGGTGGGGGTTGATACATTTTTTATGAGAGAATATTTACTAAAAACATTGGGAGAAAAATATTATACAAACACAAGAATTATAATAACCCCTTATAGTGACATTTTGGATCAATACTCTGGATGATTCTGAAATAACATAGTGTATCACATTATTTAGTTATTTTTCCTTAATTATGGAAAGGAATAAATAGTTTTGTAAAATTTATGGATATTTCTTTCAAAGAGATTCATTACAATTAGTGTGGGAGATGGTAATTAGATTAGAATTTTAGGATAACATACTCAGTCTATATTGAATAGTGTTACTACACCTATATTTGATAATGTCTTGTGGGAGAAGACCCCACATTTTAGTGGAATTACTCTTCAAGTGGTAGCTGATCAGAATATAGTGTCCCGTGAAATGATATTTCTAGAATTAGGATGAAATCATATGAATAAGGCAATAATAGTCTTATATTATCTCAATGGACAATCTTATCATTGATGGCCATTGATCCAAAATACTAAAAAGGGAGATGAAATAAAAGAAATAGAATGGATAACTTATAATTAAATATTCTTCAACAAATATTTCCCCTACGATAAATTAGAATTATTTAAGATTAAATTCCTTATCTTAATTAAAAATGGAGAAGATCGTGTTACACAATATGAGGCTACTTACAAAAATTAAGAAAAATATTATATAGATTATATACATGATTTAAAAGATATGATTTTTCATTTCTATGATAGTTATACCACTAGTTTCCAAATTGAATTGGGTTCTCATACATTTTTATCAGATTCTACATGGTATTAAGATTCATGAAAATGGAAGATTGATTCTCAAGATCCAATATGTTTTATCAAAATCAATAAAAAAGATAAATTATGTTAACCATTGAAAATATGAAGTATCAAAGAAGAATTATGGAATGAAGGAATTTCTAGAAGGCAAAATTTTTGGAAAGAATAATCATGGTAAATGTCTAAATGGAATGTGATTTTTCTAAAATTTCAGATAAAATATTCATCTAACTAATGATTTCTAGGGGAAGAATAAAATCAATGATATTAAATGGTTAAATTATATATAATTAGGTTATTATTAAAATCAATGTCCATCACATTTGGGTAATCTACTATAAAATAGGCCAAAGGAAGATGGCCAAGCATATGTGATCATTAAAACTAAAATAGACGTAATGTCATTATAGGTACATTTATCATATAATCAAATATATCCTTATTTTATTCTATACAATCACACACTTTAATATCTACACATTTTTCTTGTAAAATTATACATTTAGAATTTTATTTGATATTGGAGTTGAAAATAAAAACATCTAAGGGAATTCTCATTACAACAAAAATGTGTCAGCCAATTATCATTATGACATATAAACGTGATTTATTTTCATACCATATCATAATACCTATTGTTGACATTGATATTATCTATAGTATAGACTTGATTTCAAATTATAATGTGATAATTTATTTTATAAGTATAAATAAATTATGATTTTTGAGGAAGTTGTAGAATCCAAAATCCTTTGACTACAAACATCATCATCTCATTCTTATCCAACTCCCCTCCACTGGATCTAATGAATGAAATTATTTTTGAGAAAGATAAAAAACATAGAGATATGTGGAAATTCATATTAAAATTTATAATGTACCAATTTTACAGGAATACATTAATGTATTTCATGATTAATTACCTAGACACCCCCTAAGGAGTGATGTTGGGAGTCCCATTGATTTAATTTCTAATGAAATACCAATATGAAAGGAGATTTTTACAATCAAAACTAGGAAATTAGTGGAGCTAATGAAAAAAATAGAGTATTTGAGTAATAAGGGATTTATTTTACTCGGTGATTCTCTTTGGTATTCCCATGTTCTTTTTGTTAATATGAAATATGGATCCTTGAGGTTGTGTATTGACTATAGAGAAATAAATTCTAATAAAAATAAATAACAACTACCTTCTTCCTTACATTGGGGATTATTATTTTTTACATCACAATGGCCACTATTTTATAAACATTGACCTCTGTTCTATATATCATCAATAAAGTTTTTAGAAAGATGATATTTTAAAGACAATATTTTGATATAGGTATAGATATTACGAGTTTATAATAATTCAATTAGGACTAACTTATTCAACCCTAATTTTAATAGATATATTGAGAAGTGTATTTATGGAATATCAAAATAATTTTTTGTGGTTATTATTAACGATATATTTGTGTACCCCAAATACAATGAAGATCATTAGTGTAAATTGTGTATTATTCTTGAGATTCTCATATGGAAAGAGTAATATAGTATATTTAGATGTTTGAAATAAGGCTTCATGTAATTTCTTTTCATTTCCATATTATCTATAAGGATGGAATATCAGTTGATCCTGTGAAGAAAATTTCAATCCTGGAATGGAATACGCCAACAATCATAACCAAGGTACATAGTTTTTTTGTTTAGGAAGGTTACTATTGGAATTTCATTCTGAATTTCTCTTGATTGGATTTAAATTAACCAATATATAACAAAAGTGGGATATGTTTTTATACAAAAAATAAACTTAATGTTTTCAATAATTGAAAATAAGATTGGTCAATGATTTAATTTTGAATCATTCATTAGGAAATGATGGGCTTGTGATATACAATGAAACAAAAAATAATGGAATGGGTTGTGTCCTTATAAAAAAATAATTATCTTTCATATGCATCAAGGTAGTTTCAGACTTGTGAATAAAATTATCCACCTCAAAATATTTATTAAATGTCATAATCATTGATTTGAAGATATAAAGACACTATCTCTATTTTGAAAGATGTGAGATATATATAGAACACCAGGTAATGAAATAAATTATTACATAAAAATAACTCAACATGAGGAAAATGTGATGAATTGTGTTAATCATATATTATGATTTTTTAATATACTACCCCATAGGAAATTAAAATAATGTAAAAAATTTATTGGGTATGAAAGACCATGGAATTATATCCCAAATGAGTATTGAGAAATATATTATGGTCATAAAGATATTAAATATGGATAAAAGAGTTGTTAAAGAACATGAAACTTTATTCCTTTTTAAAATGATTGATAACCAATCTCTACTAGAAAAAAAAACAAAAAGTTATCAATCTAATGAAGAAAATTTTCAAATGAAAATACAATCCAATAAGGATGTAAGATTGTATGGCTTCTTGTATGAGGATGGAATTTTGAAATTTTGAAGGATGTTTTTTCTTCCATCAACATCTGAGCTAAAAAGGGAACTATTATATGATGCACATAACTCAAATCTCTCTATACACATTGTTATTATATGACTTATAGAGATCTGAAGGAATATTTTTTTGTGGAAATTTGATGTAGTAAATTGTTGACTATTTTTAAAGAGGCCTTGTTCAGATATAAGTAAAGGATGAGAGAGAGAATCATATAGGAGTCATGCAACATCTAGTAATTCCTATGTGGAAATGGTATGAAATTACTATGGATTTTTTCACGGGATTACCAAATAATCTATGAAACAATGGTGTAATATTGGTAATTATTTATCAAATTTCAAAATACGCACATTTAATTAAAATACATGAGGATTTTCTAATGGTGTAACATAAAAGACTCTATATTAATGGTTTTTCATGACTTCATGGTTCTCTTATATTGATTGTTTCTAGCTTAGATCCCATTTTTACATAAAAAAATTGGTAGATTCATCTGAAGGGATTGGATATTGGGCTCCATATGAGTACTTCTAATCTCCATAAAATGAATGTATGGTCTTGATATAATTTTCCAAAATTAAATCAAATATTGAGATGATTATCACATGACATTTAAGGTAATATGTATTAGTATTTTCATTGTTGATATTTTCCTACAATAATATTTTTCATTCTAATATTCCTAAAGTGCCATATAAAGTATTGTATAGAAATATATTTCATACTTCAACTTGTTTGGATGATGATGGTTATAGGAAACTTATAGGACTATGTAATATTGAAGAGATAAATAAAAAGGTAAAGATTCTGGAGGCACACATTAAATAATCCAAAAGTATGAAAATTAGTCATACTGACAACCAGTGAAATTATTTATGAAATTCAAGTGGGAGATCATGTCTATCTGAATTTATCTCTATTGAAGGATGTATTAAGGTATGGGAAGATAGTTAAACTGATCATCAGTTACATTTGACCATTTGAAATTATGGAATGAATTTTATTTGTATCATAATGATTATAAATTCCCCCAAGTCTCTCAAATTTTTATGTTGTTTTCTAGAAAACATTGTAAAATAGGTACATGATGGACCCAACACATGTACTCTCCTCTGAAAAAATATAATTGGAACTAAATCATTCATATTTGGATGATACCATCTATATTCATGAAATAATATTGAATGTATTAAAAAATATGATGACTCAATTAGAAATTGTTCTTTGGGGAAACCTTAAAATGGAAGAAGTAGTGAGGGAACCTTAGGTTGTTAGGAAGAAGAACCACCCACGTCTATTTCAAAGTCAATATTATTGAATATTTTTAGGATGAACTCTTCGAAGGAGGTATGAATGTAAACACCTAATATTTTATGTTATATATCTTCTTAAATTAATTCAATTCATTCGATGGATTATGTTGTACACGTCATCGCGCATAAACTAAAAGAGATATACTATTAGAAATAGTGTTGTGACCACTAGGAATAGTAATATGACCATTAAGAATAGTAATGTGACCAATAGAATATTAACCATTCCTAATAAATTATAAATAAAATATTTGAATCTTATAAATGAAATTATGATATAATTATATCATAGTATAAGTAAATTATTTTTCTAAATATGATAAATTAAGTATTGGTATATTTATAAAACATAAATATTTAAGTACAACTTTAAAATAAATTTCAACAAAAATTTATTTTTATATAATAATTTCTTTAATCAATATTTTCTAGCCTTGTTATTATATTATAATTTTTTTAGACCTCAACTAATTTTTTAAATTATCATAAAATCATTTATAACATTAAAATCAATATTTTTCAAATAAATGATAACCTTAATTATAAAATTAAATTTCATCTATTTAAATTTTTTATTGAAAAAATGGATTTCATCTTATAGTTATACACATCAAAAATTGTTAGGGTGATTTTTTTGGATTTCACTTAAAATGAGCATTTTTTGTGAATAGTGAAATAATATAATTTACAATATATAAAAATTTAAAGTTAAATACACTATTTGTTTATCTATCTATGATGTAAGAACCATAATATAAAATTATACTTCACTATATTCTATATTTAGTCATGGAATTCAGATAGTTATATTGTTAAGCCAAAATAATAAAATAATGAATAAAATAATGAATAACATGGTTATCCTCCATTTCAAATTCCACCCATCATCACCTCCCCTCCTCGCACCAACTAAGAATTCATTCATGTATAATTTATTCACAATCCATATCTCTAACCTCTTATCCACGTTTTTTATTATTAGTACCACCAAAAAATCCATTATAATGTTCCTTAAGAAGGTTTACGAGGATAGGATTTCAAGAGGCAAAATCATGTTTTGTTCTTTTAATTTTCATTAAATTTCGTTTATTTTTATATACTATCATTACTTAAATTATCCAAATATGAACGATAAATCTATTATATTATATATAATTAATTTTTATTATGTTAATATGATATTCTTCATCAAAACACTTATCCTCTCTTTTTATTTGAAAAATAAAAACATCTTCTATGATGTGTCATGGATTATGCATTTCCATTTTACATTAAAACAATAAAGCTTGGTCATGACACATTTATAATTATTAAAAATATTTTCAAATTTATATTAATCCTTTTTATACTTCTATAGAAAAAATGTATATGTTATATTAATTAATAAAAAAACTAGCAGATAGCGATTGAAAATCATCGAAATAATCTAAACGAATATCACTAACATATTATCTAATTAATCATCCTAAAATCAAAACTAAATATTATTTATATAGGTATTTAACATTTTTAATGTCAAATAATTACATATAATTTTATATATTTATAATTATTCCTATTTTACCTGATATTCCATACATGAATATAAGTTAACTAATCCTGAAAACCAAGGAAATGAAAACTCTCGAAAGACCAAATATAATCATATAACTCATAAAAATAGAAAAAATGAACATAATAAATAAATAAAAAAACAAATAAATAATTAAAAGGTTCTTAGTTTAATTATTAATCAATATAATTTCCATTTATTAGGTATTAAGTTCATGTGAAGAATATATTCAGACATATGGTTAGGGATTCTCCCAAAACATCCATTTTTCCTTACAGTTGTGAATTATCTCTCTTTACCCAAAGGTAATTATTAATTATTTTTATGTAATATTCCTAAATTATTATTTAATTTTCTAAATATATTAAACTTCCAAAATTCATCTTTAAATAATGGGGAATTATATGTTTTATAGGCATTTCTTTTCAATTCCTCTAGATAAGAAAGCTCGATTAATTGGAACTTCCCATTTTTAGACCCATTTTAATGTGCCATATATAAGATGATTTAAACTACCAAAATTTTTCTAAAATAAATAATTTTATCCCGAAAATATATCTTTTTACATTTTTTGTATCTATACTAACATTCCTTCCTTTTATGTTTTAAATAATCATTAATATTTTCTTTAAGCGCCACTAAAGATTCTCATTTCTAATTCTTCTTAAATAATCATTTTATATGTTATCAATTTATATGTATATCATTTATAATGATTTAATTCTATATTCCATTTTTTATTTCAATCTTCTATGTCAATCCATTCTCTTACATACTCCATAATGATATTCCCTTTGGTTATGCCTTATTCGCCACTTCTTTCATATTTGTGGTGTATAAATACTTTAGTTTCATATGTGAACATCATTCATTGAATATTTAATATAATATTAATAGTTCATATATCATGGATATTATTTTTTCCTTATCTATGTTTCATTTTCTCATATAGTAATTTCTTTGGAAGGTTCTTTAATTTGGGAAATATTGATGAATATTTATCCTCTACTAAATACGGATATATTGATAAGTATTATTGATCATGAATTGAATATATGTTTGATGATTTCTTTGGAATTGTAGTTATGGGTGGGTTTTGATATTATATAGACCATCGATGAATTATTAAGTCTCATTATATAGAACAATTTGCGAAAACCACTTTGTGTTTGTTTCCAAGAATAATCAGATGTGTTGTTACCCATAGTCTTAAACTATCTGGATGGTACAATCGTTCATGTGTGAGATACATGATTTGAAATAAATATTAATCTTCATCCTTCAAAGATTAGTTATTGTATTCCAAGATATTTCAACTATGAAAAAATAAATGGATTAATTTTTCATTCTCATTTTATTGATGGAATGTGGTTTTCAATTATTTAATATTACATATTAATTGTGTTCTTTGAATTTAATCCACTTATTACTATTTCATATAATTATTTATAAATATATGAGCTTATGATTTCATTTTTTCATCCCCTTGTTTTTAAGATTATATCTTTCTATAAGTTAAAAGAATAAATATATATTATTTTTTGGTGTTGTATGATTAATAATTGATGTAATGAGGGAATCTAGTATGAATCAAGTTCATAAAAATTACTAAAAAATCAATCCACAGTGATGTAAACACTTGTATCAATTAAATTTTATTAAAATGACCACTAACTCTAAACTACTAGTGTCCAAGTTATTACATTTATCATATAGTATTTTTCATGGAATGGAATTAAGATAAAATAAACTATATTCTTAACCATTCATTTATCTAACAACAATTTTAGGACATTTTAAATAAATTTGTTTAACAAAATTGAATTTTGGAAATTATCAAATTTTAATTTTATAATATGGATTCCATATATAAAATCATAATAATTAATATAATTTAATATGGTCAACATAATTTGTCATCATAATTAATTTCAAAAACAATATTATGGTTTTACAGTGGTTGAGGTCAACCCGGGTTTACCTGGGGTTAAACATAGAGATATTAATTAAAACATAACTAAAAAATATTTTATTTTTATTTTTTGATGATATTTGTTGACCTCAATCATCTAATATTCAGTGAATTCATAATTTGGGGCATAATGGATTGATTTTAATATTATTATATTCTATTAATTTGGAAAATTAATAGTGTATCATCTCCCATATGAGTAAAAGGGTCCCACATATCCTTATTTACTCAAACATAAAGAGATATAAATATCATCCAAGACCTACCATAGACACGTAAAAAAAATACATGTGAATAAGAGATACTTTTTATCATAGTACTAACAATTAAATGATTAAATTGTAACAAAAATGACATTTATCAAAAATGGATTAAAATTCTTAGCCATGTATATTAAATTTTATTAATTCTTCTACCTCTGATTAATAAATAGTTTCCATTATAAAATAATTCCATCCATATATTCAATGTATGATATCTTTATTCTAATTATGGATCATCCATTTGTTATCTGATTTTCATTAAATGGGATATGAAAATATTATCTTCTGTATCTATGGACTATCACCATAACATATAGATATGATTCACATTCCATAACCAATATTCACTATTGGTTATTATTAATGATTTATGGTTTATATATGATTTTTAGGACATTTTTAAGATTATAGAATTAAATTATCTTATCCATATTCTATTCTTTCCATTCATTATGAAATGATAATATCGCTCTGGAATACGTGTTGATGATCACCTACATATAGTGATGTTTTTTCCGATACATATTTTTATAGAAAATTATAATATATTATTGGATTAATAATTATAATAATTTTGTTATGACAGATATTCAATATATGAGTAAACCATTAACAAATTTAATTTAATGAATCTATCAAATAAAATTATGCAGGTAAAATATACATTATTTCATTTAAATGTTCATTTTATTAAATTTAGGTACATTCTAGATGGTGTGTAGATCCCGAAGCTCAGGTGGACCAGGTCAGTTTCATAGTGAATGAGAGCGCAAGGTCATACCTCATCCTTGGCCAGGAGGATATGTGTCTGAACCTCTACTGAAAAAGGCCTTAGTGCAGGCGGATGATCAGGCCACTAAAGAGGCCCAAGATATTTTGGCCCAGTTTTCATCTCCTATCGATGGAGTGTTTTTCATCAGTAATAGCATGGGGCATCCCATAGCATAGGTTCCCTTTATGTAGCTTTCAGGTCTCGTTTCAAGTTTGTTTATTCCTAATCAGTTTTTTTGTAGCAGGAAGAAGGTGGGAACGGTTCATGGACTCCATCATTCCCTCCTTGGATAATCAGGTGTTTCTTCTGGATCAAACATAGGCTCCCCTGTGATGTATATGGATCATGTGATTGTGTCTTGTGTGCCTTACTCCCCCTCTTATTATCACTGGTTCGATGTAAGGTTCTATATGGTCTTATATGACATAGAGAGATCTGAGATGGATTTTGTGGAGACAAATCCTCTCCCTCGCATATTTATATAGGTGATTCAAGGGATGTCCTCTGAATAACCCTCTCCTATGTTTCTCTTATCTAGTATTCCTTGAGTCTAGAGCCGTAGAGTTTTTACGCGTAATAGATAAAAATTTCTTATGGATCGTTCCAATGCCCCCCGACAACAAGAACGAGATTCCTATAGTCAAAATAAAGATTCTGTTGTTTTAATTTTATCTATGCTCATATGGAATTTTTGTGGCCTAAGGGCTCTTATTGAGACTAATTTCATTATCTCAGATGTGAAGAAGAAACGTGTCTATATTGTGGCTGTTTTGGAGAATAAATAGATCATGGAAAATATTACGGAATTTTTCTATAGAGTCAAGATGCATGGATCCATGCATATGGCCCCTGTGAACCATCACATCTAGATTTGTTGGAACATGGAAAATTCATTTTATGTGGTCTTATAAGGGGATCAATTCATTAATTATAATGTCTTAAAATTTATGGAGATATTTTTTTGATTCCATTGTCTATTGGAGTTGTGATGCACAAGTTAGAAAATGGTTGTGGAAAGAGATTAGATCCTTAGATTTGGAGGATCTCCAATGGTTTGTGGTAGGGGATTTTAACATCGTCTATGATCCCGATGAATGGAAAAGAAGAGGTGATTTTCCTCATCATGCCTGCTTGGAGTTTGTTCAGTTAGCGGAGATATCGTGGCTTCTTGATATGGGGTATAATAGTGATTGCTATACATGGACAAATAACCAGTGAGGAGGCCGACGATGCTAGATCTGGCTCGATCGGTGCCTATATAACAGCAATGCGATCAGTTCACTTCCAAATGCCAATGTGAAATATTTTTCTCAAGGAATCTCACCTCATTTTATGTTTCTTGTTTCTTCGCTTCCTGTCCTGGATATGAAAAGAAATTTAGGTTCTACAGTTATTGATCATGATCTCCTGGCAACCATAGAGTTGTTCGTGACCTATATGAAGGACCAATTCGGGGGTACTTGTGGGTTTCTTTTCATAATATGCTTTGCAGGCTGAAGTAGGGGCTCCAGTCATGGGCCATGAACATACCTCTTGACGATTAGAATATAGAGGAGATGAAATAGTTCATTGACAACATGGAATCTAATCTAGATGAGCAATAGAGTGGCATGTTCTTTGAGGAGTTAATGGACAAGAGTAAAAGTTGGGTGGAGCAGCTTCTTAAAGAATAATAGATGTCACAGGATCGATCCCGTGTGAAATGGGTGAAAGAAGGTGACAAAAACGCAACATTTTTTCAAGTAATTATTTGAGAAATAATATGGTTGATCAAACACAACATTTTAGTTGATAATAAAACCTTAACAAATGATAGAGACTCTCTGGGAAGTATGGTGCATTTTTTATTTAGGGATCTCCTTGCTTGTCCTAATTCAAAAATACTCGAGGGATATCCATATAGAGCTGCAGAAATCTAGGAGATGATTCCCAATTCTCTATCGGCTCATGATAATAAAGGCTTACAAGAGGTCCTAAATAGGGAAGAGATCCATATGGAGATGATGCATCTATATCCCAAGAGTGTAGCAGTGCAAGAAATCTTCCCAGGATCGTTTTTCAGAGTAGCTTGGGATGTGGTTAAGGGTGACATCATTGAAGCTATCCAATATAACTTTCGTGGTGGGAACCTCACTCAGGATTCTTGTTCTATGACCCTTGTACTCATCCAAATGAATATAGATCCTTATTATATTTCACACTATCATCCAGTTATCTTTTTTTAAACTCCATACAAGATCATTATGTGTATTACAAACATGGGGCTATCCAAACTCTTACCCCAGTGGTCACGATTGAGGAGCATGGTTTTGTGAGAGGTCGTTCTATTCAGGGTGAAATTGCTTTGGCGTAGGAGGTTATTCGGTACATCAACATTAAAACCCATATATCCAAATTCACTATTAAACATGACATGAATAAGTTATAATGATATGATCGAATGGAGCTTCATTAATAGAGTTCCTGTAGTCATCGATTTCTTGTCAAGGTATGTGGATTTACTCTTCTGTTGTTTCAACTCATCATGGATGGCTATTTTTTTCTTGGCCATGTATTATGGATTATTCAAGGCTACTAGAGGTCCCATGTAGGGGGACCGGATTTCCTCAAGTGTCTTCATCCTTGCTTAGGATTATCTCAGTCACCTTATCAACCAGGGCTTGTCTAATAGAGTTGTTCTTCTGTATATAAAGAAATAGAATCTTCTTAAAATATCCTACCTGATGTTTGTGGATGAAAAAATCATATTCATTAATGGGGGGAGGGGCTCTGCTCATGGTATCAAGAGGATCCCTGATGAGTGTTGCTACTGGAGTGGACAGGTACATATCAATTCCATAATAATTATTTTCTTTAATGGTAAGAGTGATCCTAATAATGATGCTTCTATGCTCATTACATGAACAGCCACCATGGATACTTCCAAATGGAGTATCTGGGCACACCTATAGAATATGGAATGATTAGGATTTAGGACTTCGACCATGTCTTTAATAAGATCACATATTGTATTCTTTACTAGATTAACTAGTTTTATTCTTTGGGGGTCGTATTGCATCCTGTCTGCCATGGCACTAAACGATTTGTCCTCTATCAATGTCCCGCAGGGGGTTGTCAGAAATATTAACAAGGTATTGTGTAGCATTATATGGGATGATCTTTACATGGGAAAATAGCATTGGGCCTTATGGGAAAGGCTTTTGAGACCTATCAAAGAAGGATGGGTTAAGTGCATAGCCTCTAGAATACACTCCAATGTTCACAGGCCAAGCGCACATGGGGAGTTCTTGAGGAATTCACTTTTTAGGGAAAATCATTGTCTCATAGTTATAGGGGTAATAAGGAGTATGTGAGTAGTTCTTCATCTGCATTCTAGTTGAAAATATCTCCCCTTAACCAAGCCCTCCAGCATCATTCTCATTGGATTGTTGTGAATGGGAATATTTTTTTCTGGTATCAGAATTGGGGAGGCTCTTTTCTCAGATTTTTGGGATGTATGGATCCTATGATAACCCTTAAATAGGCTCAGAGTTATCCCTAGATTACGTTGATGGTTTGGGATAAGTAGAAACAAGCATCTATTGATTCCATCATGATTACTTCTAGCCAGATTGATGTTTGTTTATACCCTCTACCACCGGCGGTTTCTCCTCCAGATATTTCTGCAAACTTTCATCTTCTCTGGATCAACAAGACAGTTGGAATTACTTGGTGTGGTTCCAGAGGATCCCAGAAAAATAATACATCTTCATCTGGTGATTTAAGAACTTTTATATTGATATGGATTATAACATCAAAAAACTGGATATTAGCATTGCATAATGCTTCCATTGTTGTAACATTATGTGGGAGGAGATCACCAATCACCTGTTCTTTGAAGGTGATTGGGCTCTTGCGATTTGGACATTATTTTTAGGCATTATGAATCTCTTACCTCATTAAGAGAGGGTAGAATCATTATTGGAATGGTTGTTCCATGGTTTTCATGACCCTAGTACTGAGAGGATGCATAGAGTGATGATTCCTAGTGTTGGGTGCTAGATCTTGTGGAATGCCGGAAACCAGGCTAGATTCGAGGGGTATCTTCCCATGGCGAGGTCCACCATTTCCAGAACTCGTTTCCTCTGGGTAGACCTAGTTTTTCATATCTAGAACTAGTAAGATTCCCATTCTTTGAAATTTTTGCAAGTCAGTAACCCATTATCTCATCCCTCTATGGACGGAGTGCAGGGAAGATAGTTTTGATGGATCCCTCCTAGAAGTGGTTTTAAGGTGAAAACTGATGTGTCCTACATTATATGAAACATTAGAAGATGGGTTGTAGTGTGTGTCACTGAAGGGAATGGTGTTATTCCTTTTACCTCATCATTTGGTAGTGGAAACTCTCTTATGGATGAAGACAAATCAATGCTTACCGGGCTCACTCATTGCACTCAGTAGAACATTAACATCTCCCATATGGAGGTTGACTCTATGATTCTGTATGACTCTTTTCATAGTAAATACTACATCCCTGGTCCATTAACTACATTGTCAAGTAATGTAAATCCATCCTCTGTAACAACATCCAAGTGACTCAAACGTGGTGTGAGGGCAATAAGGTTGTAGATTACCTGGCATCATATGTGAGACTAGTGTTCCATCAACACTTGTCTCCTTAATCCAAACTGCTTGAATCCAGAGGGTGTTAATTTTATTCGAGGGGATGAACTGGGTTTTCATTATTTTAGTCCACACTAAATTTTTTGTGTCCATGTTGTACATTATCTCTCTCTTAATAAAACGTTGATTTGGATGGATGTATTTTCATTTTATTGAAGAAATTATAAATAAAATTATATTTAGAAATTATAAAAGTAATTATGCCAAGTATTTAATGTATAAATAATGTATTTTAATATATGTAAATTAAATCTATAATTACTATATAATATATTTCAATATATATAATGAATGATGGAACATGTGGTAATTGAATTATGTTTCTATCTCATAATAATTGGATTTTTTTCTTGAATATACACTACGAGAAATTATATTATTATTTTCCATTTAAAAACATATATTTTATTATTATTTTTTTAGTTTTTTTTATTTGTAACATTTTTCATTATTTTATACTTGTAATTATTGGGAATATATTTTTTGAAGGGAATAATATCGTATTTTCACATTAGTCAACAAACATTTTCTTCCCTATTCAGAATATTAAAAATTATTTTATAACAGTTATTTCCTCTATATAATATATTTTGAAATAGAAATTCATCCTCGATTTGAATTTATTTAAAACCCATAAAAATTGAATATTTCCATATATTTATTATAAAATTATTTATTAAATTTTTACATAAGTGTAATGGTACATTTCACCTACAAGTCTATTTCGTTCTCTAGATGGATTATTAGAATACAAATTTCAGAATAATTTAATGAAATGGGTTTTCTTCCCATATATTAATTATGTAATAATGTAATAATTTTTAATGTCTTTTATTTTCAATGGATATTGAAATGATTAAAAGATGAAATTTTTGTGTAACCTATTACCTTTCCATGGGTTATGATATAATGACATGAAAAATGTTTTGGGATATTTATATAAACATATGTATGATTTTCATAATGTGATTAGTGGGGAAAAAATTATAGTATTCATCCTATGAACTGGGTAAATAGAGATATATTAGGAGATAATATGGACTAGAATAGGGTGTTAAACAGTCAAATAAGGGACAATGCCCACTATAATAGCCTTTGGAGAAAATCACGACATAGAAACTGATAGAACGTGGTGTGAACCTTATCAACTATGATAGCCATGGAAGAGAGGCTCAAATATATAAATTATTTAATATTATTATGCGTATAAAAAAATCTTATGATTTATTCTTATGATATAATGATTCATAATATATTATTGGTCAATCAAAAAGAATTGACATAATTATTTTGATACGAAGAATCTATATTTCAGGATTTCAAATTATCGATCATAGACAAATAAAGAATGAATATTTTTTGGCATGGTGATATACTCAAACACTTTTGATTATCATATTAATAATTATGATCATTTATTAATATGTCTTATATTTACACATACTATGAATATGATCTCAATACTTATTATATTTCATTTACTCGTTTTATGAAGAAATGTTTTATGTAGGTCTTTTTTATAGACGTGTTCTATGTATGAAACTCAAAGTTGGTTATTTTTAAGGTATTTCATGAGATAATACGCTTTTTTATCTATTCTAAAAATAAACTAATCCTTTATGGCTATAGAGACTGTTTTAATGGGATATCTGGAATATTACACTAAACATATGTAATATATGTGTATGGAATATTTGGATCACCATATTTGATATTAGATAAGTTTTCAGTAAATCATTAGAAATTATAATTATAAAACAGTTTCTAAAACCATAAAGTTAATATTATGTATATAATAACATCCTAAATGTTTTTTAAAATATATATTGTGTGATTTTATTAGAATATACATCCATGTATGTATCTTATAATGTTGATGAAGCTATGGTATAGATACCATTAAAGGTAAACAATATAAAATGTATTTATGTCTATTAACTGAATCATAACTGATTTATGATGAGTGGGACTATGACAGCCTAGATAGCTACACACTCTTGCGGGATATTCTTTTGAAAGTTAAAATTTTAATTAAACATTGTTATTTATTTAAATATATGTTGATTACTACTTCCCTTAGTTAAACATATGGTGTTATAAATTTCAAATAACGGGTAATGATTCTAACATATAATGAGTTATTTTTCATGATTGAATTATTACTTAATAAATATTATTATTTCACATCCTAGTGTTTTCATCTATATTTATAGAGGGACCCAATAAATCCCTTGGTAATGATAAACATGATGGGTAATGCGACTAATAGGCTCCAGAGATACAAATGAAATGAGATCTTGGATAAAAAATATTTTAATTATTCCCACCCAACAGTATTAAAATAAAAAAAATTCATTAAGTAATTTATATCTTATAAAAAGTATAATGAATTGGAAAATCACCATTGATTATTTTATGCAAAAGAACCACCTACATTTAGTTTTCCTGCTTCTTCACTTATTTATATGCAATGGACCAGACCATTTAAAATATATTTTACATTTTCTAGAGTTTATTACATGAAACATGTATCCTTGTAGTGTATCACTTAAAATGATTATTATATTAGTGGTGTAATATTTTCAAAAATTAAAATAAATTATAGGAACATAACTACTATATATTAGATTTAAATAATAAGGTTTTAATCAACCGTTATTATCTTGAAAGTATTTCCACCAAATATAAAGGTAATTTATGAAATTGAAGAAGCTAGATGGGAAATTCATTATTACCAGTAAAATATTTTCACCAAAGATTCAAGTTATGATTCCATATTTATAGTAAATAATGAAAGAAAAGATTATGTATTCTTTAATAACATGATAAAATAAATATCCACAATGTATTAGTTATGATATTCATTGATAGATGTGGAATTTGTTTCTTATTTTATCTGAATCTATAATTTTAAACTAGTGATTCTTAGTGCACTCATGGTTTTTGGGACTAAAATAGATTGATGAAATTTTTAGGAAGTAATATATATTATAAATATATATGTATGAAAACTTATTTTCCATCAATTATGATTCTTTTAGGAATCCCATAAGAAATTTCTTAGTGTTGTTTGGTAAATGTTTTATATATAGAAAATCAATCCATAAAGAAATATAATGTTATTGTGATCAGTAATGGCTAGTGAATGAGTAGAATAATGACAAATTCTAACTCAATATACCACCTACCCTCCAATAAAATAATTATATGGAATATAGACATTACACAAATCAATGAATGAATCTGAGTGTTAATGAAAACAAATTTCATCAAAACCCACATATTCTAAGAGACAATGGGAATATTCATGCCCTCACAATTTTTGATATTGGCCAATAGAAGAATATGGGTAAATGTATACCTACAATCCACTATAGATTCACCGATTTATTATTTGAATTTTCCTCGAAACACTATTTTATGTTTTATGAATTTGGTAATTGTATCACAAGGAATACTCAATGAGTAAATTTTAAGTAAGAAGTAAAAACCCTCATTAGTATTATCATAACATCTCATGTATATAAATCATCATCTATTGATGTTTATGGAAATTTACATTCTCAAAATCATTGTATTATCCCTCCAGTTGATTGTGATGTGATTTTATGAAAGGTTTGTCTCTCTTTATAAATATCCCATGATAATTTCAAAGGAATGTAAGTTATAAAAGATATTTCAAATCAATATATGATCATCCTTCACTACGAAGATTAAAATGAACATCCAATGGATGTCCCTTCTATTTTATAGATCATAAAACCTATTCATGAGAGTCATTTCACTTCAATGGTTGTTAGAAAAAACAAAATCAATTATATAGATATGGTATTGGATTATGGTAATGTATTTCCCAAAGTATATCCTTACCGTTCCATAAATCATGAAGTTTATTTTTTTAATAGAAATCATACATGTTGATAAAACTGTTTCAAAAAGACCTTATAAAATAACCCTAATTATGTTTATGGAATTTAAAAATAATCTTCTAGATAATATTGATAAGTGATTCATACACCTTAGTGCATAACCATTGGGTGCTCTTGTTCTTTTTTATAAATAAAGATATATCAATATGTATTCTCATTTATTACTATAAAAGTAACAAGATAAATATAATTAGAGTGTATAAACTAGCCTAAATATATTATATGATTAATCTATTATTAGTATTGCACTATTTTTTAACATTTGATCCAGCATTTGGGTATAATAAATTAAGGGAAAAGAATGTAAATAAATCCAATATATCCCTCTATATGAGATATGGTCCTCATGAATTCACATTGAGGCCATTTTATCATTACAATACAACTTATATATTAATAGTTCTGATGAATATATCCTTTAGATATTATGATGATCATTTTATGGTTCTCATTATTGTTGGTGTTCAAGTATATTTAATGAAGGAAAGGTATGAATTTAATTTTATGATTGTATTAAAAACACTAATGATAGAGTGGATGCATTATAAATTTACTAGGTCTAAAGTTTATCAATATAATATCATATTATTTGGTTATATAATATTATGTGAGGTAATATTGGTGGACCGTATAATGATATATGTTTTTGAAAAATAGCATAGAACTACAAGGTATCTAAGATCAACCGTTGTTTTTTGGATGAATGGAAACCACTGATTTATTCTGAGATATTTATTATGGGAATAGATTATAAAATTAGTGTTTAATCAAATGGTATCTATGTCTCTTTTTAATAGATTAATGTTCAAAAAATTTCAAAGAGACGAAAATATTGTTGGTTGACATACATTTAGAAATGAAGTCACACATTGGTTATGGTTTTGTAATGACCAGTGGTTCATCGAGGAAGGACATGGGATATATCATCACTTAGAATGTTATATTGTATTATTATTACTCATTATAATAAAATATTAAATAATAATATTACTAGGCTCATGATTTAGAGTTTTATGCATAAATATTTTTACTAAATTTATAGAATAATTATCATTACCTTCAACGGTGTTTTATTTATTTTGTTCATTAAATTGTAGATTTTATATTCCTGTAGAAGGAGTATAATATGTCCCAATGGATATTTTTAGAGTAAATTATTGATTATGACTACTCAATAGATAACCACATTAAAAATGACAATAATGGTGATGAAATCAAAATTAAAAAGCAAATGATAGTTTTCATGATTATGATTCATGTAAAAATAATATTTCTAGATTTATAGAAGATAAATATTAAAATTCTGAGGAAATGGGATAAATCATATATTTATTAGATAAATGTTCAATTTTCTTTACATGAGATGATTAAAGAAGTTTATACGAAGGATATGGATCTAAAAAATAAGGTTATACGTTATCTGATGATTGATTATGAATGTGATGGAATTATAAGATTCATGAATCGGGTATGAATGTATTCATTGACAAACATAATTACGTTGATGTAGAATTGTTATCATAATTTATCATTCTGAATTCATCTCATATGTATGTAGTGGTATAAAGATCTAAAAAACTATTTATAGTGGAATAATAATAAAAGGGGTATTTTATAGTATGTTTCATACTACCTATTATGCCAAAAAGTTAAATATTAGTTGTAGAACCCAATTAGTAAATTATAATCAATACCCATACTATAATGAAAATTGGAAAGCATTACTATAGAATAAATCTTCGTACTCTCTAAAATATCTAAAATGAATAATGATATTGGGGTTGTAGTCGATGACATTATAAAATCCTCACACTTTTCCATCATGGAATATTTATCCCCTCATAATATTTCCATTATTTACAAAATGTAATTGGAGATATTACATGGATTACAACTATCAGTTATGTCTAATTCAGATTTGATTTTCCCTTCAATTTTTTGTAGATTTCTTCAGCTAGCACTGGATATATAGTTATGGTTTAGTAACACATTTCATACATCGAAATATGATCAATCCGATATGACCATTTAGACACTGAATGTTATTTTTAGTTAATATAATTTTAATTTTAAATATTTTTGAGTGTAATACCTTTCAATTTTATAATTTTATTTCAATGATATATTTCACTAGAGTATTCATATATCTTATTATGAATCTATCTATGATATGAAGTCAATAATTCAAATTTTTTGGGATATGTATGGAAAATTAAAATTTTTGGGATCTAAAAAACTAAAGAAATGGTACAGATGGTAAGAGTTATTTAAAATCAAATCTGGATGCTCGATGTCATCATAAATTCTATGTTCACAATCAATAGAATGATCAAATGTATGATGTTATAAATAAGGTATTCATACTAATTTATCATTGGGAGAAGTTTATGATAGATGTAAATAAGGTAATTATTTGACCAAGACATATTTTTCCTTTGAATGTTTTTAATCCCATGGGGATGGAATCTCATCGCATAACGCTTCCAAAAAATATACCTCATGTTCAAGATGTGTTCTTAGTTTCTCTTCTAAGGAAGTACCCTCCCAATCCCTCAAAAGTACTCAACATAGAGTTCATATGCTTTTTGGATGATATATCATATAAGAAAAAATAGGTGTAGATTCTAGATCTATGAGTGAAAGTGATGTTGAATAATACCACTCACTTGGTTGAACTTTTTAGAAAAACAATAAATTTTGGAATGTTTTGTGAATACTAGTTTATGTGACAATTTAGAACTATCCCAAGTCATTATTTATAATATTTTAAAATATTAGTGGTTGAAACTAAAATATTTAATTTTTAATGTAGACAAGAAATATTGAAAGATATATTTCTTATTTTATAAAATTTTTTCATTCATAGAATGCATTATATGTAACACTGAGTTTAAATACACTCCAATTTCCTACTAAATTATTATTATTGATTATGATACATAACAGAACGATATTTGATTGGAAGTTGTGGATAATATTATTATTATTATAAAACATATAATATTTTCATGTGGATAAAAGTACTTAATTATTAAGTAGTTTTTTATAAATTAAAATGAATTCATTAAAGGTAATATATAGTTGTTTCTGTAAAAAAAATTATTATGATCATGAAGTTTATTCATCTCATAAATTAAATTAATATATTTTGATAGATTATTTTAATTATATTTTCATGTAATATATTAAATAAAATATTTCTTTATTAATCTAATAGATTTTACATGGTGTGGAAGGATGGTAATCTCATTTTTATACATAAGTTATCATTATCATATAAAACGTTTTGTTGCGGTTTGTGAACTATTTTTAAAATAAAATTAGACCCCATATAGAAACTGAATCATATAAAAAATTCTTTTTAGAAAATAAAATATATATAATTTAATAGGTTAAACATAAATTTTTATCAGGATTAATACTAAAAAAAAGTAAAAATGTGTTACCATGGTTATGGTTTAAATGAGTTTACCGGCTATTGACAAAAGCGACAAGGTTTAAAATAATAAATAATTATTTAATTATTTTTTTTCGATAAGATTTATAAAATATAAATCCTAAAATAATTGAATTTTAATTATGTGTCCACATTACAAGATTATGGATATTTTATATTATTATTTTTTACAAATTCTAAGTTTTTTCTCCCTCACTTATAAATAGATACCACATATCCCTTCTCTAAAAAACATAATCATACATTTATCTCATAATATAACTCCCATAATACCTTTATAAAATATCTCCCCAAATCATAGAGTTTCTTTTTTTGTCTGAATGAAATCATTACATGCCTTAAGGTCTAGGCCATAATTTTTTTCTCAGAGAAGATGTATAACTCGTAACAAAGTACATTCAGTTTTATTACTTATTATACATAAATTAAATATATTATATCCTCTATAAAATAATTTATTTAGTATATTCAATATAATTAATTATTATGATGATGGATGAATCATTTTCCACCACATTTCTTGAAAATGGAGAATGAAAGTATCGATCATGTGTTTGGGTGGATCATTGCATCCACCTAGAAATATGATTCATTTTTCATGACCATCATAAATAATTAATTATTATTATGTGTTTAGTGAAAATAGTTCAAACATATTAAATATTTATACTTATATTATTATATTACCATATTTATCTTCTTACCTTTCAATTAGGTTGAAAATAAAAACGTCACTTGTGCGTACAAGTGGAATACCACCTCTATGAAGCAATGGTATTTAATTTACATCAATCATATATACGAATAATTATAAATTTTATAAGAGGATTAGATAATATAATTATTTTTATATTAAAATTATGGAGATGATAAAACATGATCCAATATTTCAGTTTTATTACCATCGATTTGATATATACAGTAAAAAGCATGAGTTTTCACTAGGATGTTCATTTCAATGATGAAATTTAAAATACTGATAGTGATAAAAAATTTTGTAATGATAAATATCTTTTTATTTATGAAAATGGTTATGTAATATATTTATATTTCATATTTAATTAATATAATTAAAATTTTCATGTGTACGAATCAAGATAGAAGTAAAGCTAACGTATTTATGATTCTAATTGAATTTTTTTGGGATATTTTATGCTTGAATTTCTATTAAGGTAAAGGATATGGATCTTGTACATTAATTCCAATATGAATTAATCTAAATCTAATATTTTTTATGTATAATTTAAATATTTCATATATATTAAACAAAATGGCCATGACAGTTTTTTTAGGGAAAATAAACTATATTTCCCCCATAGTCGATGAAAATATTTTTAAAAGATAACACTATTAAAATTTTAAACATATAAATTATTAACTCTATTTTAAATTTTTTAACAGATCTATTTTCAATAAACTTGTATTTATTTAAAAAAGTTAATCTTTAAAATATTTCTCAATGATTCCCATAGAATTTATTATTCAATTTTAATTACAGGGTGAGATGTATTTGTTCTTGAAACATATATGACCTGAATGTATTATTTATTAGTCATGAAATATAATTATATTAAATCGTATATTATAATATTCTTTTCTTATTTTAAAATAAAATTATTTTCTATAAATTGGTAAAGTGCTATGTTAAAAACAATTTACAAGAAAATAATATTTTCTTCTATTTTCAATGATAGGTTCAACTAATATCTTAATGTTATTTTTTATCTATGTAAATATCCTTTAACAATTTTTATACTTTAGTGTCGGTATTATCTAATGACCACATTATATTTCTTTATTTTTATGGATTATAATGATGATAATAATGGTATAATTATTCAATGAAACCCAATTCATTCCACAGTTTAATTATGTTGTGATGAGAACATTATGAATCCCATTTGTTTATTGGGATATGATATGATAAAATGATGAACTGTTTATAAAACACATTTATTTTCCATATCTTATTATCTTATGATATGATGAATTTTTATAATCTTGAGGTGTACATATATATTATTTTAAAGATGTGACAAATGTTATTATAATTATATATCCTTCACATGCATTAGGTAAAGATGGATATCCCATGAGATAATAATGACTATAATAGAGAGTGAAACCAGTTTAATAGGGGACTCTATCAACTATTATAGTCTTGGGAGTGAACCTTGTATAAGGAAGTGATAGAATGTGGAGTGAAATCAATCAATTATTATATCCTTGTAAAATTTCCATCCCCGAGTAAATGATTTTTTATTATTAATATAATGGCACACAATAATGTATTATGTTTATGAAATTATACCATATACCATAATTTTGTTTTGATAATTAGACATAATTATGAACTAAATCTTTTATAACGAAAAATCTTTATAACATGATTTATGATTATTGTTTTTTCATAGATTGGGTAAGATAATAGGCTGTTTTGATTAGTTTATCATACACACACATATATTTACATTATTCACACATAAGATCATTGATTGATATCTATTATATTTAATAAACAGATGATATGATTCAACCCATTCATATGTTTATATTCTCTATTCAATTAATAATAGTTCAGATTAGTGTATTTCAAAAAAGTTTAATTTTTTAGATAATAATTGTGGGAGGCATTAAAAGTTTTCATGAAATAACATGATTTGTATATATATTTCTTAAATAAATATACCCATATAATTATAGAGTGTTTTTTTTAATGATATTTATTTAATATTCATCAAAATTCATGTAATATATATATATAAAATTCATCGATCACCTCAATAAGGGTATCATAATTATTAAAAACATCATAACACATAACATTTAATGATCAAGAGAAACTATTTATCCCTTTTTATATCAATTTTTAACACTTTTTAAATTATTTGTGTAATTTAGGATCTCCCATAAATTTTACTCCCCAATCAGGGTTTTCATCTCTACACATTAGATATTGAAATCCCACAAGCATAAGGGTTAATACTATAAATAGATTTAATATATTTATAGTATGATTTCTAGAGTATTTCCTTATGAATATCAAATATATTATCTTCCCAAAACACAAAAATATATTGAAAAATAATGAATATATATTCCCACAACACATAATTTTCATTTTTTGGAGACCATTCTTGAATATAGCCAAAAAAAATATTCAATGAACATAACGGAATACTCACTATTGTGTTTTGTGATAGTATAATCCATTTCAAATTATTTTTCCATTGTGAAGAAAAATTTATCTAATTACTCATCCATTACATTATCCTACATTAATGAAGCTAATTATACTAAGAATTTGAATATATTTTTGGATATATTTACCATACACTAACTCATTTCAATGAAATATTATAAGGGGAATTTAAGTTTCAAAACATTTCAAGAAATAGATTTTCAACATGGAGGACAGGGTGACCCTTGAAGGATTTTAGAGACATAGTTATTAATTTAAAGATGATTAATCATACATGTTATATAATGTGAATAAAATAATGTCAATATATATAAGTAAACGTAATTTTATTCTATCATTATAAGAACCAGTGAATTATGAATTTATATATTATTTACGATGCTAATCTATATAGAAGAAATTAAGTGGGGAAAACAAAATTTATGACAGGAAATAAATTATCCATAAACCAATAAAAACATTTATTGATAATATGAAATATTATTTTCGTAAATTAGTTGGATTTTATTGTATTTCCTTTCTAATAACCCCAATTTCATTTCACATATAATTTTACTTGAGTTAGACTTTCGATATATTAAGTTTCCCTACAAGAAACCAAATTCCTCAATCGTATAGCTATAAAAAATAAATAGCATAATTTTTGGTTTAGACATGAAATTAACCATTTATTTCCCCAAATGGTTTTTTCCAATCCATGTAGTTCCCAAGAATAAATAGCTATACAATATTTAATAATGGCCAAAATGAATTGATATGTATTATAATTCTTAAAATTTTTATAGTGTATATATTTTCATATTTTTATATTCGTTACTATGGAAGAAAAAATTCTCATTGCATTAACTATTAATATTTTCTAGTGGTTTTTAGAAAAATGGCATTATTTCTTTTTAGATTGAATTTCAGACATTTTTCACCTACCCAATACACTTGAGGTTCAAGAGTGGACAATAATCCGATATACATTTAGAAAGATTTTATAAAAACTGATCCCTATAAGGTAATGTAATACATATAGTACATTTCATTAGTACATGGTGTTCATATTATATAATGATATTGAGGGGTACCTAGAGATGTTCATTGATGATTTCAATGTTCTTGACTATTATTTTTTATTTTTTTTGAAAATTCTAGAAAATGTGTATAACATTTGTTAGAAAAAACTTTTTTTAAATTTGGAGAAGTGAAACATCATTTTTAAAAGATTAATAGTCCTATGTCATGTAATATTAAAAAACAAATTAAGTAGAATAAATCAAAAACTGAATTGATAAATTATTTGTTTTATGTTCCTTATTTGAAATATATAATATCTTTTATTGGTAACGTGGGGTGTTCTAGGATGTTTATCAAGGATGTTAGAAATATTTCACTCCAATTTCTATGTTAATTTGGAATATTATTGATTATGATTTCTTTGTTGAATATAAAAATAGGTTCTTTCACTAAAGAGCTGATTAAAAACCCCACCAATAATATAGAAACCAATTTGGGAGAACCTATTTAAATTACAATGTGATAACTCCATCAAATATGTTGGTGTATTTCAATCCTATGGAATTAAAAGAATATTTCAAGTCATTGAATATTCCATTATGAAATATTATATTTTCCCGGTCAACTATACAACCCAAAAGAAATTTCCTATTTTTTTATCTAGATAAGTTTATATTTTGTTTTGAAATATGTAATTTAATTATGTGTTCATAAGATTTTTCAATTTGATATGCGATACAAAAAAAGTAAGCTGTAACTAGTCAAATTTGTTAATTGTTGTTTCTAAAAGAGCTCAAACAAGATAGTAATGGTAATAATAGAGTTGGAAATTCGTTTTCTAATAACCAATGCTACTTACACCACACCATTGAAGATAAAATCACAATCTAGGCCTATGTTAGAACAAATTACCAATATGACGGTTTTATTTAGTTGTAAAAAAACAACTTGTTTTTGAAAAATGGAAAATAATTTTGTAACATTTTAGGTATCATCTCATGTATATTTCAAAAAAAAATTAAAATACATACATACGAATCCATATTAAATATTTTGAGATAACTATACATTATCAAAAAAATTAATTATTAAGTAATGATATATTGATGTCTTGGATGTGAACTTTTGTATATTATGAAATTATGTCACAAACATGCTTGTGGGGGTATATTTGGATATAAAATAAAAAATGGGAATGTTTTAAACTCAAATATTTATTTTCACTATTTTTTAATGCTGTAAATAAATTTTAATTTTTTGGAGAAATTCTCAATGTGTAAACATACTTTAAGTTTTCAAGACATTCACATAAATGAAACATCATTTTGGACATTTTTATTGTGGGTGGAATATTTTTCTATTGGATCCAACGACATTAATTATGGTATATATTATATTACCTTTAGTATAGATTGTGTTCTTAAATGGGTGGAGGTCAATTTCATACAAATTCAGAATACATATATTATATGTGATTTATTTTATCATTAACATATTATGTGGTTCGATAAAACCTATAGTTGTCATTGGTGACCACACAAATCACATATCAAATTGAAGTATAGAGTCTTAAAATAGAAAATATATAATATATCACTGAAAATATACATATTATCATAGATATACAAATGTGTATGATGATTTTTACATTGTGAAATTAGAGGAATTTTTCAAAAAAAATCATGAATCAGTAGAGAATAATGTTGGAATATACCTTATCTGATTATAAGAAACCCAATATCACACTCATAGGAATGATCATCTAATGATTTTTTATGTGAAATTTTTTTATCTCCCTAAATAATTGGATCACAATTCATATTGAACTATTATAATGTGAATATGTATCTAGATAATGATACTAAAGTGAGACAATTTCTACTAGATATTAAATAAATATAGAGAGAGGAAATTTAGAATTATAAAATCAACAAAAAAAGGAAAAAATTTCTTCATTGTTTATTTACTAAACAAAAGGACATCTATCCTAAAGACCATGTTATGTTATTAAATTCAAGATTGAAGCTGATGGTTGGAATGGTCTATTCTAGATTGGAAGGTCCTTTAATAGATAAAAATGTATCCACATTTATTATTGTGAATATTGTGAATTATTTTAGTAATAAACCATTATATATTAATTATAATATTATAAATTTGTACCACAAATATCTACCACTCAAACTAGTAGAAGTGACCATACTTTTCCATAAAAATTTCAATGGTGAGTACCATGTCATATCACTTTTTAATATTTGATTTCAGGCTTTAATAAAATTTAAGGTTTATTAAATAATATATTTTTTGGATTTATTGAGGAAACTATAGTAATAATTTATGGGGGGAGGGATCCTTTGTAGTTCGGGACTTTTCAAACATCAATTTTTCACATTTTTCTGTATTTCTCAAAATACATGTATATTTCATTAACTGTTTTAGATTATTTTTTAAAATTGTGGGAAACTAATTTAACCCATAAACTCACGTTATGTGGTTTCCCAAATGAAGATATTTCCATCTTCTAAATGAAGTAATTTTTTTTAAATCGCACTATTTTTTTTAATGTTATAAAAGAAAAACATTGTTCTATTTTTATTCACATAATTGCGAAGATTCCAATATAAATTTTATAGAATCATAATTATTCCATTTTTTAAGATAACTAGGGAATTATTAAATAACCATAACATGATGAGTAGTATAGTAAAATAAATGGATCATTTTAGGGAAATGTTTCTTAACTTGTTGATGCATTATTTTGATTTTAAGCACTTTTTCCAATATCCAATATTTAATGTATAAAAATAAATTTTTCCTTATATTAAATATAACTAATGAAATTTTATTTTAGGTATAAACTTTAAAACTCAAATATTATTACCCAACTATTTATAGAATAGTTTCCCTGGACTATGTTGATTCAACTGTGGTGGTGAGAATGAGTTAGAAAAATGTATTTACCAGAATCTATTTAATGATATTGAAAAAAAGTTCTTCCAAAATTATGAAATTATTTATTGTTAAAAATATTATGGGATGAATGAGAATTCATTTATATCATCCATTATTTTATAATAATTACCTTCTATATTTTTATGTGAAATTATGCTTCGCATTTCCTAAAAATAATATGATTCTAAACAGATAGCCATATGGAAATACATGTTGAAAAACAATAAAATGGGGTGAATGTGTGAATTATATAATCATTTTTCTTTAAATAATAATTATATGGACTTCCCATAAATATGGAGAGTTGTTGGGAGCACATTTAATGTTTGTATGGACCTAAATATTTTATATAATCGTCTATGAATTTAATTTATATTATGGGAATATTGAGAAGAAATGATGAAGTATTGTGATTGATATCCTAGAACACAAGATGTGGAGTGTATATTACTAAATAATATTGGGAATTAGAGTACTGAAATCACCAAGAAACAAAATTTAGATATTTTATCGATGTTAAATAGCATAACCAAGGTAAAAAAACCAGAAACCTATTAAAGAGAAAAAGGATGAGATTGTTGAATCTATTTAATTTAAAAAGGGTGAGTAGATTCCAAATAGAATTCTTTTATGTTTGGCTGAATTGGTTAAATAATACATTTATATGGAATCTATTGCTATTGGAATCTAAAAATCAAATATTGGGTTTTACTTTTGTTTCATTACTTATCATTTGGACTTGATGGTTTATCATTTATATCATAATTATCCTAATGTTATAGAACAATATTTAATAATCCAGAATGATATGAAAAAAAATCCTAAATCATTAGGTGGATATGAATAAATTCATCAATCCTATGGTGATACATGATCGTAAATTTATTGAGATGACGCTTTCTAGATAATCATACATGAGTGGTTAGAGAAATATTCTTTGAGTGTATGTATACGTATGTAATATTTTATAAATAATGTGTGAAATAATATAATTAACCAAATTTCGAGAAAAATATCCTGATTATTAAGAATTCATTATTGGAATGAAGACCTAAATATTGGAAATAGAACTCACATTTGATGTGTATTTCAATTTATAATTGGTATTCATTTTTGATAAACTTTTCTAGTGTCCAAGGATTATGTGTGGGTTAATTTAATGAGCTAATACGTTCATGTATTTCATTTTGAATATTGGTATTTTTAATACCATTATTCTATCATTTATAGGTTAATTTTCATATATTTTAAATACATGAGTATTTTAGCATTTATATTGAAATTGGATTGAATACTGTTCTTTTCAATTGATTTTCAAATTTATTAGAAAAAAATATTAAATAATAATGAATATATTTAGAGGTTTTTTGTGAGGATTATTTTTATCTAAAAAAGTAATGTTGTTCTATAAATTATTGGAGTGATTCATACAATTTTATTTCAAAAACCAAAATTATTCTAAAGGGTAATGCTAATAGTGTGTGATATTCGGTCACCCTATCATATATTTCAATATATTGACATGTCATAACAACCCTTATAATATTTTAATTATTTCTTTTTTAATCCTAGGATATCGGATAAATTTGACCATTTTCCTACAACATCAATTCCATGTGTAGAAATCTCCCTAACCAATCTAGGTGAGAGAAATGGATTATGAGAATGATTACACATATATTTTTACTATATAACTAACTAAAGTTTCAAAACTAATTAAAGGATAAAATATCTAATTATAAATATGGTTGGATATTTTATACTATTTTATAGAATGGTTGGATTCCCAAAAAATAAATTGGACACCCAAAACACCAAACATGATTCAAATAAAGCATGAATAGATGCTATGATACATAATGAAGAGTTGTAAATGGAAAATATAGAAAGTTAAATATATATGAGTGATAATGGAAAACATGTCATGACTCATCCCCTGGGGCACGTGTCGTGACTACACCAAGCCCGCCTTCTATAGGCCAGGGCCTGGAGACTATCACCAAGGGTGTATTCCATAAAACTGGGAAGGAATTTCCTTTATATCCTGTAAACACACTCAAAAAATCATACAAAAAGATACAAACACAAGTAAAATATATAGAAAAAATAGTGCTAAATGTAAAAGGGGATGGAATACATGCCCAACAATAAAGATACAAGTACAACCAGAAATACAATACAACTATGGAAAGAGAAAGTTAACTTCTGGATCTTACTCTGAGATTCCTAAATGAAGGGTAGGTACAGATTTCCTCCTCAGCACTCCACATCCACCTTTCACCCATGCATACCTACATGTTGCATGTTCCACCTCTGGGCACCGTTTAGTCATGATACTCTCATCGTCAATCAGCATTGTCCGTCATCTACACAAAAGACAACAAGGTGTGGGCATAGCCCATGTAGGGGTGAGAATAAGGATACTCAATAGGGACCTTGAGACCCTCAAGGTCTCACAAAAATCCACCAAGGATAAACCTCACATCATGAAATCAACTGAAAATCATACATAGGAACATGACCATACATATACCTATGTTAAAAAGTAAACCCATCTCAATCATGAAGAAACACAAGTTCAACTTAGAAGCACAAATCTGAAAAGTTCAATAAAGGAAATAATACCACTAAGTTAAGTACCACAAAGGTATTCCATAGAGAAGAATACCACCAAGGAATCACCATGAATGAAAATACTCATCTTGTACTAGTTATATCTTAGGTATCGTATTAGAGATGATTAGATGAACTACTGAATCATATTACTCTGGTAAGTGGAAGACCCATGTAAGCTCCTAGTACATCACCAGACCCACATAGGATCTAAGTACATCGTCAGACCCACATAGGATCCCAGTACATCGTCAGACCCAGACAGGATCCCAAGACATCATCAGACCCACATAGGATCCCAACACATCGGCACACCCACACAAGATATGAGTACATTGTCAGACCCACAGAGGATCCGAGTACATCATCAGACCCACACAGGATCCCAGTACATCCTCAGCCACACATAAAATCTGATTACATCATCAGAACCACAGAATATCCATGTACATTAGACCCACACAGGATCCATGAGTAGTCCCACATAGATTCCTAGACTGGATCCATGTGGGATCCCCAAATACAGACCCATGACGAATCTGTTTCTCATGTTACAGCAAGCTACTGGGTTCCTGCAATAAGCTCCCTTGATTATGAGAGGTTTCTCTCATCAAGCCATAGTTTGATACTCCAACTACCACGATGTTCCACGAAGAAGTATGCAAAAGTAACGCCATGTAATAGCGGTCTCAACACAACAGACGACACGTCAATAAGATGCACGGTCTGTATGTTATTATCCTTTTTGTCCTGAGGCCATGGTTGGATTCATGATCGATCCAACTCGACCGTACAGCAATATTTTCCAAATATCAAGTGGGGTATACCAAAATAATCATCTCATTCCAAGTTTTCTGGCACCATATATGGTTTATCAAAAAGACGTTCAGTACCATATTTATGGCCAAAAGATAGTAAACGGGTCGAATCTAGTCCAGGTCCGGTCCGACCCGGCCAAGGATGAGCCGAACCAGTTTGGGTCGACCTAGCCCATTGGGTCCGGCCGGGCCTACTGGGTCTAGCCCGTCCCGCGCTCTGCAGCCCTGCCTGGCCGCATGTGGGGGGGATTCATGTGTCCCCGTCATCCACTCACTGAATGGCTCGTTCAGTCGCCAACAGCTCGCAGGACCCGTCTTGGGTCCCGCTCGGTCCAGCTCGGTTGGCCAGAATGGTCAGCCACATATCCTCCGGACGGTGTGTCATGGGTCACCACCCCACGGATGGCCAAACCCCAGCCGCCCACACTTCGCTATCACGACACAAGGTTGCGGCCCTTCTCCATAGGGCAGCGCAGACGCATGTCACCGCCCTCGTGTTCCACCATTGCCAATTCCCAGCACAGGTCACTGTCCTCCTCCATCATGAATAATGCAACAAATATTATACAAAGATTTTCACTGTGGTCATTCCATGTTCGTTTGACCCACACCCTTCACATTAGTGCAGTATCAGGAAGCTAAATTATTTATTATATCATGAAGAATTGTTGAGAACAAGTAATGCGGAAATTTAAAAGATCAAACCCTACCTTAAAGGTTTGTTTATGTCATGAGGATGGAAGGACGGATGTCAATTTATCATTTCTGAAGATGTCCCATGTTGGAGGAAGTCACGGGGAAGAAATTGATGTCATTGGAGAACGTCGGCGTTCATCGTTGGGGAGGTGTTCTTCGTTGGAGAGTCATTCTTTGTAGACGATGAAGGGACAACCCTTTGTGTGGTCGGAGAGATTCCAGTGGGGTTTTCAAGAGTTGAGGCAGAGGATGACTAGTGCCCCAATCTTAAGGATACTGAAGGAGGGCGTAGGGTATGTAGTCTACTACAATGCTTCAGGGACCGGGCTCGGATGTGTACTAATGCAGGAGTGAGAAGTGATCGCATATGGTTCTCGACAGTTGAGACATCGTGAGCAGAACTACGCTACCCATGACCTAGAGTTAGCTGTAGTGGTCTTCGTCTTGAATATGTGGCGACATTACTTGATGGGGGACTGTTTTACAGTCTTCTCTAATCACAAGAGTCTTAGATATATCTTCTCTCATAATGACCTGAACCTGGGATAGCAATATTGGCTTGAGTTCCTCTAGGACTATGACTTTGAGATAGTCTATACTCCTATGAAGGGGAACGTTGTAGCAGATGCACTCAGTAGGAGATCTGGTATACAGCTGCTAGGTGAGGTTACGGAGCAACTGGCCACTTTGCAGATATCCATTGTGGATCAAGATGGAGCATCTTTTCTTCAGTCTGTTACAGTCACTCCCCCACTTCTTCAGCGAGTCAGGGAGGCGCAGGGTGGG
The DNA here is from genome assembly GCA_963277665.1 of Viscum album. NCBI lineage: Eukaryota > Viridiplantae > Streptophyta > Magnoliopsida > Santalales > Viscaceae > Viscum > Viscum album. The sequence continues at coordinate 390,567,119 of OY728158.1, forward strand.
GACACTGACTGCAAGGCTCGACATGCTCATATATCCACATGAGAGGCACTTGATTGATTTTATGAAGGTGGGGAGCATGTCATCCTCTTCAGAGGATGTACCATGGTACTAGTGTCACTTCATGAGGAAGTGTTGAGGGAGTTCCACACATCCCCTCTAGAGGTACACCCAAGAGTGGTGAAGATGTAACAAGACCTCTGACGGCATCACTGGGGGTTGAGAATGAAGAAACCAGTATCAAAGATAGTCTCTTGGTGCCTCACTTGTCAACATGTGAAGGTGGAGCATCAGGTACCAGTAGGCATAGTTTAGCATTTAGAGTTCCCAGAGTGGAAGTGGGATGGGTTATCCCTGTAATTCATGACTGGACTTCCACATACATCAAGGGGCATGATTCTATCTAGGTGATCATTGATCGAATCACCATGTTGGCCCACTTCATACCAATCAGAGAGTAGGGTTTAGTAGAGATCATAGGATGCCTCTATGTTATTGAGATTGTTTGGCTACTTGGAGTACCCTCAACGATTGTCTCCAATCTTGATGCACATTTCACTTCCCAGATATGGATGGGGTTTCATGTGGGTTTTGGGAGGCAGCTTCGTTTGAGCACCGTGTTCCATCCTCAGAGGGATGTCCAGACTGAGCAGACCTTTCAATGCCTCGAGGACATGTTGTGTGCTTGCATCCTAGTCTTTGATCATAGTAGAGAGGATCACATGCCTTTGGTGTAATTTTTATACCATAACAGCTATCACTCCACCCTAGGGATGGAACCTTTCGAGGCATTGTATGGCCATCATTGCAGATCCCCATTGTGTTGGAATGACCAAGGGGAGTCAGCACTCATGGGACCAGATATGATACATGCTACCATGGAGAAGGAGAAAATCATCTTGAAGTGGATGAAGATTGGACATAGCAGGCAGAAGTCTTATGCAGACAAGAGACAGAGACCTCTGGAGTTCGGGGATGGCTACCACATCTTTCTACGAGTCTCACCCAGATGAGTTTTATAGAGATTTGGCCAAGGCAGAAAATTATCCCTGGGGTTCATTAGACCCTTCAAGGTTTGCAGTAGAGTTGGTGAGGTGGCTTACCACTTGGAACTTTCACCACAGTTGCATCGGGTGCATGACATTTTCCACGTATCCGAGCTAAAGAGATACTTGCACGACCAATCACACATCCTCGACCATAGTGTGATGGTCATCGATGATGGTGTGATGTTTATGGAGGTTCCAGTGGAGATGAGGATCGACATGAGTGTGTCCTTCATGGGAGGTTGATACCATTGGTGTGTGTACGCTGGGAACATGGGAACCTCCAGGAGAGCACATAGGAGCGTGAAACGTAGATACGTGCTCAGTACCCCTAATTGTTTTCTCAGTTTGAGTTGTGGCTTTTGGGGATGAAAACCCCTAATGTGGGGAGAATGTAAAGACCCATAATTTCCACTCGTCTACTAGGGCCCGTGTCGTGACTACCCCAATCCTTCCTTCCATAGGCCAGGGGCTCATGACTTGCCCTGAAAAGCATATTCCCTAAAACTGGGAAGTCATTGCCTTTATATTCTCTAAAAAACTCTACCAAGCACACAGTAAGATAAGAACACACGTAAACTATATATAAAAATGAGTTTTGAAAGTAAAAGGGCTCAGAATACAAGCCCAACAGTAAAGGTACAAGTACAGCTAGAAAAACAATACAACTTAAGAAATATTAAGATAGCTATTGGGTCGTCCTCCGAGTTTCCTACATAAAGGGTATGTAGAAATCACCCCCTGAGAACTCCACATCTGCCCATCTCCCCTAGGTACCGACATGCTGTATGGTCCTCATCCAGGCACCAACCCGTCCTGGTACTCTCTTCCTTAGTCAGCGTTGTATGTCGTCTTCACCAAACACATCAAGGTGTGGGAATATCCCATGTAGGATCGAGTATAACGATACTTTGTAGGGACCCTGAGACGCTCAAGGTCTCATAAAAATCCACCATGGATAAACCACAAAACACAAAAATAACTAACATCCAAACTTCGGTATATGCCAATACAAATACCTAAGTTATCAAGTATACGTATCTCAATCACGAGGAAACACAGGGTACAACTCAAATGCCCAAATCTCAACTGTTCCACAAAGGAAGGAATACCATAAAGGTAAGTACCACACATGTATTCCACAAATAAGAATACCACCAAGGTTAAACCAAAAAGGAGAAGACTCATCTAATACATGGTATATCTTATGAACAGTAGTAGAGATGATTCGATGTTACTACTGAATCATATTACTCTGTTAAGAGGAAGATCAACATAGGATCCTAGTACATCATCAGACCCACATAGGATCCTAGTACATCCTCATACCCACACAACATCCTAGTACATAGTCAGACCATCACTGGATCCTAGTACATTTTCACACCCACACAGGATCCTAGTACAGAAATCCCGCACAAGATCCAAGAGTATTCCCACATGGATTCCTAGATTGGATCAATGTGGTAACCTCAAATATAGACCCACGAAGGATCCCTTTCTCATGTTACAGCCAGCTACTGGGTTCCCACACTAAACTAGATTTATTGAGGGATGTTCCACTCCTCAAGCCATAGATCAATACAACAACTACCATGAAGTCCCATGAAGAAGTATCCCAAGGGACTTCCACGTAATAGAGAACTCAACGCAACATACGGTGCATGAATTGGATGCCCGGTCTATAAGTTATTAGTCATTTTGTCTCGAGGGCCTGGTTGGATTCATGCTCGATCCAACCCGACCATAACCCAACATTATCCAAATCTCAGGTGGGGTATACCAAAATTACCATCTCATTCCACGGTCTCTGGAACTATAGACGGTTCATCAAACAGATGCTCGGTGCCAAAGTTATGGCCAAAAAAGTGGAAATGGGTCGAAACTCGTCCTGGTCTTGTCCGACCCGTCCCGACCCGACCCGGTTCAGGTCGAACCGGCCCATTGGGTCCGGTCCAGCCTAGCTGTATGTGGGGGGGGGGAGTCATGCGCCCCCGTTTCCACTCACTGAACAACTCGTTCGGTTGCCAGCAGCTCATGGGTCCCACCACGGGTCTCGCTCAGTCTAACTCGGCCGGCAGGAATGGTCGACCACTTCTCCTCCCAGCAACGTGTCGGGCGCCGCCTCTTCGTGGCCAGCCAAATGGTGGCCTCCCTCCCTTCTACGCCACATTAAAAGTCTATGGCCCTTCCATGTCAGAGGGAGCGGACATGTGCAGCCGCCCCTTCGCACAGCCGACCGCCACCGACCACCGCCCTCGAATTCCACCGGTGCCAATTGCCGGCATCGGTCGTCATCCTCCTCCATCACGAATAACGCAACAAATATTACACAATTATTTTTAGAGTGGTTGGGACATGATCATTTTGAATACACCCTCCACGTTAGAGCGGTAGTAAGTGGATCAATTATTTCTTGAATCATGAAGAATTATCATGAACGGGTAAGGGGGAAATTTAAAACATCAAACCATACAAGATACCCTGCAACACTCTCCCACAATGATGAAGGAATTGTGGGTCAAACTATTAGTTGACTGACCACGTTTTTCATATAAATTCATGAACAAGGAACTGGGAGTCAAAAAACTCAAATGAAATAACCCCCTACCTTGAACATAAAAGAATCATCCGCGCTTGTGGGTAGACCGTGTTCTTAGTTCCCGCGACCGGATCCCAAAGATTCCACTCGCACGTCGCCCATTGGTGGTTCGATGTCATCTATCACATCCCTCTCGGTTGGCTTCGTCTCCTAAGAGTATGGCGTCACAGAATTTCATTATCAATTCGCTGATTGGTGAAGCTCTCTTATACTCCTTCCCTAGCTCCATATTTATAGGATAGGGGAGGGCAAGTAACGACATGGAGAGTTAATGGGGCTCATTAATTAAGAAGCTTCCTAATTTTCCCAACGTTGTTGTTACTTAGATAGGAGGGTCAATCCATTTATTATCTTAACACGTCATCGGTCCCACCTTACTACTCATCTGATGGAGGATTAGAATAAAAATAATATAATAATGTTATTTTATTTATACTATTAAAATTTCAAAAAACTAAATTTTTCTCCGGACCTACTGTGGTCGAAGTAACTGTCTCCTTAAGCGAATATCGGCGTTGCGGGTTCAATGGTGTTCTCAAATTTCAATTCCGAGCACCGGTTCAAATGTTAAAATATGCTGCTTACGCATTTACTGAATGTACTAGAAAACAATGTTTGGAAAAATTATTAACAGTCACCCTCGACCCACATCGTTCAAGGTTAGGCTCTGCCCAATTGAAACACGCCCCAAAAAACTCAACAGTACTCTCAAATTTACAATCTATGTTACCGTTTAAAAGTTATATATTTTACAATAAAATAACTGTCACTTAATTATTTTATATATGTCCAAAAACTAACTTTCATTGGTGGCTCGCGCGGGCCAAAGATAGAATCATCGTTAATAAAACATGCCCTCGTGAGTTTAGCAGTGGTCTCTAATTTTCAATCCGAGATACCATTTGTAAGTTATAAGAATTTGAAAATTAAAATAATTTTTTTAATTAATTTTTTTATTCTTATGCCATTTTCGGGTTTTCTCACATGAGGCCCCCACTGACAAAACTTAAGTCATGCCTAGGATAATCCCTCCATTCTAAACGCAAAGGAATCCTTATATTTCTGATAAGGGAAACCATTTAATAGTTATTACACTTTTTCAGGAAAACTACTTATGCGTGCTAATTAAAGCATAACAAAACATTGATGGATCATTCCGGGAACTCCTGCACTCGGAATCGCATGCCATTATATTTCGTAGTCTTGTAATAATTCTATTAAATTTTAAAAAAAATTACATGGAAATTTTGGGTCTTTATATACTCCCCGGTGCCCGTGTCTAGACTACCACAGGCCCTCCTTCCATAGGCCAGGGGCGGGCGACTAGCACCAAAAGGAGTATTCCCTAAAACCCAGAAGGAATTGCCTTTGAAACCTGTAAACACACACAACCCAACACACAATAAGATATGAGCACAAGTAGACTGTATAGATAAAAGTGTAATGTGAGTAAGAGGGGCATGAATACAAACCCCACTGTAAAGATAGTAGTACAACTTAAAAGACAATATAACAAAATAAAAAGAAACACAACTATGGGGTCATCCTATGAGGTTCCTACCTAAAGGGTAGATAGATATTTCCTCCTTATCACTCCACATCTACCCATATACTCTGTGTACTGACACACTGTATGGTCCACCTTCGGGCACCATCCAGTCCGGGTACCCTCAGCCTCGATTAGCGGTGTTCATCATCTGCACCAAACACAACAAGTTGTTGGCAAAGCCTGTATAGGGGTGAGTATAACGATACTCAGTAGAGACCCCGAAACCCTCAAGGTCTCACAAAATATTCAATGGATAAACCACAAAGCTTGAAAACCAGTGACAACCCGGCTTAGGAATATGCCCATACATACACCTATGTTATCAAATATACCCATCTCATTCATGAGGAAACACAAGGCCCAACTAATTAGCTCGAAACTCAACTATTGCATGATTGAAGGAATACCATGATTGTAACACCAAAAAGTTATATACCACACTAGTACACCACACAGAAGAAAAGCGCTCAGCTCACACCAGGTATAACTTATGTATAGTAGTAATGATGACTAGATGTAACTACTGAATCATCTTACTCCTTAAAGAGGAAGACCCACATAGGATCATAAATCATTATTAGACCCACATAGGATCATAGTACACCATCAGACCCAGACATGATCCTAGTATAGTAGACCCATACAAGATCCTAATACATTGTTAGGACCACACAGGATCCTAGTACAGTTGAGCCACATAGGATCCAAGTACATCATTAGACACACACATGATCCTAGTACAGTAGACCCACACAGGATCCAAGAACATCATTATACCCATAAACGATCCTAGTACAGTAGACCCACATGGATTCCTAGATAGGATCCATGTGGTATCCTCAAAATCAAACCCATGAAAGATCCCTTTCTAAAGCTACAGCCAGCTACTCGGTTCCCGCGCTATGCTTGCTTGATTCCAGGAGGTTCTACTCTTCAAGTCACAGGTCGATACTCTATCTTTCATGAAGACCCATGAAGACATATCCCAATAGACAGCCACATAATAGGGGTCTCAACACAATAAATGGTGCATTAATTAGATGCCCTGTAACACCCCTGAGATTTTATGAGATTTATTCTTTTTAATTTCTTTCATATCTTCTGTTGTACGTTACACCAAGACTATCTTGCACTATACGGAAGACCGTATTAGCTTGAAGTATACTCAACACTATTCTTGGATCGTGTTACATACAATTTCAATTTTTTTTATAGTAGTTATTCTATGAAACATTGAGTGTATATATATATATATTCAATGTATAAATAATATATGATTGGATTCTGTTATACGCAACAACAAAAGAGTCTTGCACTACATGAAACCCTGACTTGGATTACATTACACACAATCACGACCTTCCACGATAGAATGTGGTGTACGCAATACCGAGTTTCACTATACAACGATATGTTATTAAAATATTATATAAACTAGCCGTTATGAATAGTAATACCCACTTTTTGAAATTTTATAAATTTTATCGTTCAAAATGGACTTCATTTCTAGATTCAGAATATCAAAATTAGACTAGGGTGAATTTTTGGTATTTTTTTGAAAACATTCAATTTTTTATGAATAGTGAATAAACTAGGTTACTATTTAAAAACCGACTTTTTATTTAAATAATTTTTTATTTTATTTAAATTTATTTTATGTCAAAATTGATACATAATAACTATATAAGTTCAATGTAATTCATTTGAGTCATTTTATAATAATTTTAGATATATATAAAATTTATTGAACTTTTCACCGTCTTTTACCTACCTCTTATGAGCTTTTTGAAAACATAAATAAAACTTAATTTTACCACTTCTGTGAGTCTAATTTAGAAAATCCAAGAGACATGGTTAATATCAAGGAGTAAAATGTGGTTCAATAATATAAAAGTAATTTTTTATGAATTGTAACTTTTTACTTTTATTTACCACTATTAAAAGTAAATAGGGTAATTAAGGGTAAAAATGATATTATTATTACCATAACACATATTCTAATTCTATTGGATAAGTATAATTCGACCAAAAAAACCATAGTAATATAACATTATCATTTAGGTCCACTTGGATTAGATTAGGACATTTATTACTATTTTATTTAAAAAAAGTTAAAATAAATAAATTCAAAGTTTAATAACTAAAACATTTTTAATGTAGTGTTATACATAAGATAAATTAGACTATAAATATTCATTAGAAAAGTAAAAATATTTACTACCTAATGGTATTTTATTTATAATTTTTCTACATTAAATAATTTAATTTATTTATTACACAATGGTGAAACAGTAATTATCTAAATAATGAAATATTAAAATGATTGATATTATAAATACCCAAATAAGTGTAATTTGAGAATTTTTATGAATTCAACTAATTTTATAGGTTAATATAACATTTTAGTATTGATTTAATTAAATTTTTTCGAAATAATAATGCTTTTATGATTTTCAGAAAAATCAATTACCAAATAGTGTCAAAATTGACATAAAATAGTTTTTAAAAAATATATATAATATTAATTGAAATAATATTCCTAAAAATTTTAGGTTCAACAAAATGACTTATATAAGGATATATATATTATTAATTGAAAACTTGGGGTTCTTTTTGCTTGTTATAGTAATTTTACTATCCATATAGTGTAAGAAAACAAGAACACGTGGTAAAAGTTAAATTATTTAACATAGAGTAAAATCTAGAAGATAAGGTTAAAATAGTAACCTAAACATGTCTAAACCCTATTGGTTGAGATTATTTCGTCCCATAAATACTTTATCTTCGATATAAATTAATTAAGTTCTATTATAAACCGAATATGACTTTATTATAAAATAATATTTTATGTTTTTCCAAAGGTCCCCCTCTCCTCCCTTATAAAAATGGCACCCCTTCCCTTTTCTCTTCACACCTTTTTAGCCTTGAATCTCAGACACACCCTGCATATTTCTCTTCTACACTTCACTAGAAACATTTTTAGGTTCTGGTCTTCTCAAAATACCAACTTTACTTCCTTAAGAGGAAGCTTAAAGGAGGTGCGTCAAAGAAGAGGTAATCTATTCTTCCGATTCCTTCAAGATTATTTCTTCTTCTAATTCCTCTTATTTAGTTGTTTCATTATAAAGTAATAACATAAGTATTATTTATATACTGATATTTTATTATAAATATTAAACAACCCTATTTCACTTTCTATCAATCCTACGAAAAATGAAATCACCACGCGTGCGTACGTACGGAATACCGTCTCCACGCCGTGGTGTAATCATTTTTTCCACCACCACCTTACTTGAATTGGTATAATGGTGTAAAGAATAACTATATATAATTAATATAAAATCATACTGATTCTATGATATTATATCATCCACTACAATGCAATTCAACAAATATGGGAATGATATCATTGCTCATACGTACGTACGGATTACCGTCTCGCGACACGATGAGATTCATTTTCCATGTTAACAATTCAAGAATTATTATAAAGTATATATAATAAGTAATCATGATATATATGACATGATAATGCAACTGAATTTATGTATATATATATATGTGTATGTATGTATGTCATCTACTTAAATCCATTCAATTGAATAAGGAAATGAAAAAACAGTGTTCATGTGTACGTACGGCCTACCATCTCCATGAACAGTGTATTTATTTCCATTGATTGATATATCATATATATATATATATATATGTATATTATGAATATATATTATATAAAAAAAATTTTTTACATTCTATAATTAAGTAAATCAGTATATAAGTAATAATATTAAGAACAACAAGTCGAAACACGTATGATAAATGAAACAATTTTACCCAAAATGCTGCTTTAACATGGAATTTAAAAAAGAACAGGTAATATAAATTCATAAGTGAACCATATTTGATATCATAACAATTAATATGATTATGTAATAAGTCAATGACATAATTTAAATCATTATACAGGAGGTTAGGATACATACGAAGCATATCAGACATAAGGTAAGGGAAAATTTTGCAATATCATTTTTATCTGAGATTACTTATATGTAAGTATTTACTGGGGTTATATTTTTCATCCGTGCCCATAAAAGGTTTTTCATAAATTTTTTAATATTCTTACATGTAAATTTAATGTCATATTTACCCCTCTTTTACTTTTACTTTGTGTTTGGGATGGAATCTTTATTTTGTTTACCATACTGGGTACTTTTTGAGTTTTCCGACAAAAGTACGAGAAGAATGTTTTTTTAACTTATATGGCATGAACATATTTTTACGTTTTTATGAATACTTATTTTCATGATGCTTACTATACAATATTTCATTACTATTTTCAAAAAAATCCTTTTCATTTAAAATTTCAAGGCATTTTGTGAAAAGTAAATGATTTTTGAAGAAGAAACGATATTTTCCTCAAGAATTCATTTCAAGTGTTTTATCAAAACCATTTTCCATTTAAGATGAAATTATTTTATATGTTTATGTTTAATGTATAATTTATCTACGAATTACATTATTTCACTCACCTTATGATGAAATGATATCAATTGTTTTATATGGATTATGTTATGATGGAATGATGTTTATGAAACCCATTTTATTCGTTGGGTTATTATGAAAGATGTATGTTTATTTTGTGGAACACGAAAGAATGATTTCATTATGAGATGGCTGGGACCCATATATCCCTCCAATTATTTGGGTAAATATTTATATCTCATGATATATACTTGGCTCTAATGTTAAGTTAATCTGGTTCAGTGATACAGGACTGGAACGAGGAGTGAACTCAATTCAGAAAGGGACTATGTCCACTAAGATGGTCTTGGCAGTAATGCCTTGGCTACTATGGAAATCATATCACGTTCTTAATGGTTTTTCACAATTAAATGTTTTATTACAATAATATTTCATCATAATTTATGTTCTATTATGATATATGCCTTATGTACTTCCAGTATTTATGTCTTTGCTCAAGATTTTGATGTTTAGATTTTATGTTCAAGTTTTTGCATTCAAATGTTTATGGATTGTTTTATGTTCTCGATGTTTAAACTTACTAAGTGTTTGATCTCACCATTTTTATGTTTTATTTTACCCAGGATATATATAAAGGTTTTAGGTAAGAAAACCAAAAGGGTAAGATCTTTATGGGAGCTGTTGACGATCTTTCACCATGATTATAAAATTACGTTTCGAGTTTCCAAAGACACTAAACTAGTACGGTCTTTGGGTTTCTATTTTTGTCATATATTAAGTGTTCCACAAAAGTAATGTAATTTCCGTGTACTTCATGCTCTGGTTCTATACAGTTGGTATTAGAGCGAAGGATTAGTTAACATTTGAAAACTAGGATGCGAAAACTTTAGTGAAATCCCTAGAGATATTTTCTAAGGTATTTTAGGGATGTTCCTAAGGATAAGAATATGTATAGGCTATAGTCCTAGAGTTCTAGTAACGATCTTAGAATTTAACCTAAGATGTTACATATTGATGGTACTCCCCCTTTATTGTATATTTTTCCCTAGCATGATTCTTTCCTCTCACAATATTCTTTTTGGGGTTTAGAAAATGGATGGAAACAGGAAGATTCACGTTAATGGAGGATATGATGGACAATGGAATGATATTCTTCATGGGAAACCAAATTATATGGGATTTGGAAGTCCAAACATCGTTATTATTCCTAATCAGAAATATCATAATATGATCAGTAATCTGAACTTTGGTATGTTTCCCAACTCAGCTAATAAGAGAATGATGGAGTTTCATGATGATCATAGAGGAAACAAAGTTAAATTTCTCCCATGTAAATCATGTGGGAAGAGGAATCAAGGAGAATGTTTCAAAGTAACTAGAAGATGATTTGGGTGTGGAAAAAAAGGACACAATTCTAGTAAGTAAAAAGGAAAAGGTTCAGTTAACACCAAGGAGAAGGATAATTGTATTGCTATGACATTAACAATGATTAGATGTTTTAAATGTGGAATGTATGGGCATTATGCAAACCAATTCCCTAAGGGAAAATCTCATGAAGAGAATCAGCATTGTCATATGGGTAGTATTTATGTGGATGATCATCAGGAGACTAAACATGATATATGTGATGAAAGAAGTGTTGAAGCTTGGTCAATGGTTTAAGAAAGTGGTGGAATGATTGTATGTTTATCATGAGTTATATTGTATAGGTAAATTAATGGTACTATTGAATAAAGAAACATTTATGGATTGTTACACTATTGTTTTTTCCAATGTATTTGAAGTATATGTTGAATGGTACTAGTAACCATGAAAGGTTATTCAGATATTTTTGGAAAGAAGATGATTTGTGCATAATGAAGGGATAAATAGAAAATAAAATTTTGATAGTATTCATGAGATCATGACTGATATAAGCACAAAATGAAATCATGGTTTGAGTATATATAAATATTGGGATTTTGGTATGTGGAATGAGTTAATTTTTACAGAATTCATGTTTTCACTAAGGTTCTATGGTAATTTATGTTTCAAGAGAATACCTGATTAAGGTATTCACGTATTTGGAATTAGATCACCAAGATGTATCTTATGATATATGGGGGATAAATGATGGTATTCATGTGCTTGTTATGTGACCTTTTCAGTAATCATTTTATTTATACTACGAGATCGGACAGATGTATTTTGGATAAGCCTAAAGATTGTAATTGATTATGTTAGACATCAAATAGTATTGTTTAAGGACAGAACTTGTTTTTCGATATTATTTCTGGAATGTTATAATAGTATAGTTTTAGAAAAATGTCAACCCATAGAACGAGCGACAACCTGTCGCGTCAGACATGAATGACAGAATTGAACCCACAACTGAAGTGCGACAGGCCTTTATCGCATGTCACTAGCCTATAGGAAGTCCCTAATTCGTAGAAACTAGTTTTATTATATTAAGCGGTATTATATATAAAGTATAAGACCATTTTAGGAACCATATAAGATTAATTACACTATAGATGGACTAATGTATATTTGATAACTTTTTCTAACCTTATGTTTGAGACATATGGAATGACCTATCATTCTATCGCATGATCTGCTAACACTTCAAAGTAGACAAATTCAACTTCATTTCTTTAAGAGATGAAGTGGAAATTGTTCAAGGCACAAACAACATTGAGATTGTACCAAAATCAATTAAGTATTTATTTTAAATCAAAAAATATTCAACATTATAGAAATGATCATGAAAACCAAAAATGTCATCCTAGTTCCCTCATATCTGATTAATCAGATTGTACCTTAGATCATCACAAATTTATGGCTTTGTGACTGTTGGATTTATCATAGCCATGTCCTCTACCACTCCCCATCAAGACTTGATTGTTATATTTCCCTTCCATATCCATATTTTCACCTATGTTATCCTATTTGGAAGCCCAGTGATTAGTTAATTTGGGTAACTGTTACATTTCATAATTTAGTTTATAAAGATATGTTTTGGTATTCCTTTTTATGATGTCGGTTTCTATTAAAGAAACTCTCATGAAATAAACCATTTATAACCCCGATGAATTTCGAGGGTGAAATTCATTTTAAGGGGGGTAGAATGTAACACCCTGAGATTTTTTGAGATTTCTTTTTTTTTATTTCTTTCATGAATTCTGTTGTATGATACACCAAGAATATCTTGGGCTATACGGAAGACCATATTAGCTTACAGTATAGGCAACACTATTCTTGGATCATGTAACAGTCAATTTCAAGTTTGTTTGATAGTAGTTATTCTACGCAACATTGAGTGTATATATATATAATCAATGTATAAAAAAAATATGGTTGGATTATATTATACACAACAACAAAGAAGTCTTTCACTACACACAACCCTGACTTGGCTTAAATTACACACAATCGCAACCTTCCACGATAGCGTGTGTTGAACGCAATACCGAGTTTCACTAAACAACGATATGTTATTAAAATATTATATATACTAGCTGTTATGAATAGTAATAAACACTTTTTGAAATTTTATAAATTTTACCTTTCAAAATGGACTTCATTTTTAGATTCGAAATATCAAAATTATCCTAGGGTGAATTTTTTGAATTTTTCTGAAAACGTTCAATTTTTGATGAATAGTGAAAACACTGGGTTACTATTTAAAAACCAACTTTTTATTTAAATAATTATTTATTATATTTAAATTTATTTTAGGTCAAAATTGATACATAATACCTATATAAGTTCAATGTAATTTTTTGGAGTCATTTTATAATAATTTATGATATATAAAATTTTTATTGAACTTTTAACTGTCTTTTACCTAACTCCTAGGAACTTTTTTCAAACTTACATAAAACATAATTTTTCTGCTTTTTTGAGTCAAATTTAGAAAATCCGAGAGACTGGTTTAATATTAAGGAGTAAAATGTGGTTCAATAAGATAAAAATAATTTTTGGTGAATAGTAACCTTTTACTTTTATTTACCACGGTTAAAAGAAATTAGGTTAATTAAGGGTAAAAATGATATTATTATTACCCTAACACATGTTCTAATTCTACTGGATAAGTATAATTTGACCAAAAACAACCTTAGGAATATAATATTATCATTTAGGTCCACATGGATTAGATTAGGACATTTATTATTATTTTATTTAAAAATGAGTTAAAATAGTTAAAATCATATATTAATAACTAAAAAAATTTAATATAGGGATATACATAAGATAAATTTGACTATAAATATTCATTAGAAAGATAATAAATATTTATACTTAATGGTATTTTATTTTAAATTTTAATAAATTAAATAAGTTAATTTATTTATGACACAATGGCGATGCATAAATTAACTATATAATGAAATATTAAAATAATTGATATTATAAATACCCAAATAAATTTAATTTGAGACCTTTTATGAAATGAACTAAATTTATAGGTTAATATGACATGTTATTATTGATTTACATAACTTTTTTCTAACTAATCATGCTGTTATTATTTTCACAAAAGTCAATTATCAATTATTGTCAAATTGACATAAAATAGTTTTTAAAAAAAATATTATATTATTACTTGTTATAAAATTCATAAAAATCTGAGGTTCGGCAAAATGACATAGATAAGGATATATATATTAATAATGAACTACTTGGGGTTCTTTTGGCTTGTTATTGTATGTTTATTAACCATATAGTGTAAGAAAACAAGAATACATGGTAAAAGTTAAAATATTTAACATAGAGTTAAATCTAAAAGGTAAGGTTATAATAGTAATGTATACCTGTCTAAACCCTATTGGTTGAGAGGATTTCGACCCATAACAACTTTTTCTTCTAAATAAATCAATTTGGAGCTATTATAAACCGAATATGACTTTATTATAAAATAATATTTTATGTTTTTCCAAAGGTTCCCCTCTCCTCCCTTATAAAAAGGGCATCCCTTCCCTTTTCTCTTCACACCCTTTTGAAACATGAAGCTCAGAAAAACCCTTCCCATTTCCCTTATCCACTTCCCTAGAAACATTATGGTGGTTTTGGTCTTCTCAAAATACCAACTCTACTTCCTTAAGAGTAAGCTTAAAGAAGGTGCGTCGAAGAAGAGGTAATCTCTTCTTCTGATTCATTCAAGTTTCTTTCTTCTTCTACTTCCTCTTCTTTAGTTGTTTCACTATAAAGTAATAACATTAGTATTAATTATATTCTGATTTGTTATTATAAATATTAAACAACCCTATTTCACCTTTTATCGATCCTACGGAAAATGAAATCACTGCGCGTGCGTACGTACGTACGGAATACCCTCTCCACACCGTGGTGTAATCAGTTTTTCCACCACTGCCTTAATGGGATTTGTATAATGGTGTAAAGAATAACTATATATAATTATTATAAAATCATACTGATTATATGATTTTATATCATCCACTCCAATACCAATCAAAAAATATGGGAACGATACCATCGCTCGTGCGTACGTACGGATTACCGTCTCCACGACGCGATGAGATTCATTTTCCGTGTTAAAAATTAAAGAATTATTATAAAGTGTATGTAATAAGTAATCATGAAATATATGACATAATAATATTACTGAATTTATTTATATATATATATATATGTATGTAACATACTTAATTCCATTCAATTCAACAAGGAAACGAAAAAATAGCGTTCATGCGTACGTACGGCCTATTGTCTCCATGAAGGGTGTATTTCTTTCCATTTATAAATATATCAAATATATATCTATATTATGAATATATATAATATAAAAATCATATTTTACATTCGTTAATTATGTAAATCAGGATGTAAGTAATAATATTAAGAACAACAAGTCGAAACATGTACGATAAATGAAACGATGTTACCCAAAACGCTGCTTTAACATGGAATTTAGAAAATAACGGGTAAAATAAAGTCATAAGGGAACAATATATGATATCATAACAATGAATATGATTCTGTAATAAGTAAATGACATTATTTAAATCATTATACAGGAGGTTCATATACATAAGAAGCATATAGGACATAAGGTAAGGGATAATTTTGCAATCTCATTTTTATCTGAGATTGCTTATAGGTAAGTATTTACTGGGGTTATATTTTTCATCCATGACCATAAATGGTTTTTCATAAAGCGTTTAGTATTCTTACATGTGAGTTTAATGTCATATTTACCCCTATTTTACTTTTACTTTGTTTTATGGAAGGAATCTTTCTTTTGTTTACCATACGGGGTACTTTTTGACTTTTCCGACAAAAGTACGAAGAAAATGTTTTTTCAACTTATATGGCATGAAAGGATTTTTAGGTTTTTATAAAGACTTATTTTCATGAAGATTACTCTACAATATTTCATTACTATTTTAAAAAAATCATTTTCATTTAAAATTTCATGGCATTTTGTGAAAAGAAAATGACTTTTGAAGAAGAACGGATATTTTCCTCTAGAATTATTTTCAAGTGTTTCATCAAAACCATTTTCAATTTAAGATGACATGATTTCATATGTGTATGTTTCAAGTATAATGTAAATATTATTTACATGCTTTCACTTCTCTTATGATGAAATTATATCCATTTGTTTTATATTTATTATGTTAAGATGGAATGATGTTTATGAAACTCATTTTATTCGATGGATTATTAGGAATGATGTATGTTTATTTTGTGGCACATGAAATAATGATTTCATTATGAGATGGGTGGGTCCTATATTTCCCTCAAATGCATTGGGTAAAGATATATATCTCATGAGATACACATAAATGGAACAATAAGTTAATACGGTTCAGTGATACTGGACTGGAACGAGGAGTGAACTCGATTCAGAAAGGGACTTTGTCCACTAAGATGGTCTTTGCAGCAATGCCTTGGCTACTATGAAAATCATATCATGTGATTAATGGTTTTTCGCAATTAAATTTTTATTTCCATCCTATTTTATCATGATTGATGTTCCATTGTGATATATTCCTTACGTACTTCCAAGATTTATGTCTTTTCTCAAGATTTTGATGTTTATATTTTATGTTGAAGTTTTTCATTAAAATGTTTATGGATTGTTTTATATTCTCTATGTTTACCCTTACTGAATATTTGAGCTCACCCTTTTTATGTTTTCTTTTCCCCAGGATATAAAAAAGGTTTTTGGTAAAAACCAAAAGGGGAAGATCTTTGTGGAAGATGTTGAAGATCTTTCACCATGATTAGAAGATTATGTTCCATGTTTTCAAAGACACTAAACTAATACGGTCTTTGGGCGTCTGTTTTGGTCATGTATTAAGTATTACTAAAAAGTTATATAATGCTCATGTACGTCAATCTTTGGGTCTCTACATGCCCAGTCTGTATGTTTTTAGCGTTTTAGTCCGGAGGGCCCATTTGGATTCGTGCTCAATCCAACCCGATCATATGCTAAATTTATACAAATCTCATGTGGTGTATACCAAAAGTACTATCTCGCTCCAAGTCTTTAGGCACCACATATGGTACATCAAAAAGATTCTTGGTGCCAAATTTATGGCCAAAATAGAGAATATGTTTCAAAGTTGGTTCGAGTCCGGTCTGACCCGGTTGGACCAACCCGAACCAGCCAGGGTCGACCCGACCTAGTTTGGGTCAACCCATCCCACTGGGTCCAACCCCTCCTGCCGGCGCGGCCTAGCCTGGCCGCATGTGGGGGGGGGGTCAGGATCCCCCCACCATCTACTCATCGAACGACCAAAGACGTTCGGTCTCCAAGAAACACACAGGACGGGTCGTGACAAATTGGTATCCGGATGCTGGTGTGTAGAAAACCATCTATGATTCCCGATAGATTACATGATGATGTCACACTAAGTGATGATGATCCATTCTAGGGCCCTCTTAATATGTTGTCACCTTTGGGTGGTGTACTAGAAGCACCACCACCCGCTGGGCAGCAGATACCACCAGCCACATTGGCGGACGGTACATGCCGACTGAGCATGTTGCATGACATCCAACAGCATAATCCTTTTATATTTTGAGGTGAGACAATTTCCCACATAGCTGAGGGCTAGCTATGGGTAGTTGGGAGAGTCTTCTTCCTATATGAGACACTAGTAGAGCAGATGGTGGTCTTAGAGACATGTCTATTTTAGTGAGTGACCATGAGGATGGTACGCATAGTGGTGAGGCATCGGTGCGTGGACCATTACCCGATATAGTACATTTAGGTAGTGTGTCAACTATATCACTGATCATTGTTCAGCAGTTAAAATAGGCAGTACTGGTAGAGGACACATATAAGCTGTGTACCTTACATGTGATTCAGCATCAGATACCTCTCAGGTTCTGAGGCGAGCACGACTCACAGGAAGCTGAGGACTGACTTGAGGAGGTGTGTGAGTGTTCTCTAGAGCATCTACATCTTGGAAGTACAATATGTCGGTACTTGATTATTCATTGAGGTGTACCGATCATTCATGGTACTCAATGAATACGATATGATCAGTGCTTCGGGGCTTGGACATTCAAGCGTAGTGTGATTAAGGACGTCTAATTCAGCTCTATTCATCTTTGAATTCTTACTTATATTGGGGTGCTAGAGTGTACCTTTGTGTTTGAATGTTCTTTGGCTAAGTGGACACAGCTAGTGAATGATTGTAGTGGGAAAACAGTAAATTGGTGCCAGTCTCATAGTCTTAGGTTTGTAAAGATGTTTCAAGAATAAGAATTGTTAGAGATAGATTAATATTTAGTGCTGCAGACATGGAAGCAGAACTAGGGGAGAAGCATGAGGTGGTGTACATTTTGAAATATTACAACCACCCCCCATTGTGGTCCCCACCAATCTCATGGAGCTAGAGAACAGGGGAAGAGATTGGCTCCATGCGGTCAAGGAGTGCAACCCAAGGGATGTAAGAATGCTTCAAGGTACAGTCTATTTCTACAACTACCTACCTTATCAATATAAATAGGTACCAATCATTCCTTTCTTCAACAAATCATGTCCAAGACCTATAGTTTCTAGTTGAACCATTAACTTGACCCTCATGTCTAGAGATACCTTTGGGAGGAGACTCGATAGTCACATATACGACGACGGTGTGATCTGACCCTTGAGGTGAGAGTTTCGGTTGTAACCTCTTGGTGGCAGCATTGAGGCCTTACAACGTTAGATTCGGTATGACTATACATCCACAATTCAAACTCGGATTGACTGTAATAGGAAAAAAGATTGAGGTTTATTTACAACTTTGGGATGAGGGTTTCCATAGTCGGTGAAAAATAAAACCAAGGCAGCACATTCTAAACTCTTGCATAGGAGGGTTTGACTAATCCCTCGTGAGCTAGACAGCCTCACCCTTGTGGTAGCAGATGTTTAGTGTTTTCAGTTCCCAAAAAGAGGTGATATAGTTCCTCCAAGACCATGACTTTGAGATAGTCTATACTTTTGGGAAGGGGAACATGGTAGCAGACGCACTCAGCAAGAGTTATGGATTGCATCTATTGAGTGAGGCGATAGGGAAGCTAGCCTATTTTCATATATCCTTTGTGGGTCAAGATGGAGCAGTTTTTCTTTATTCTCTTATAGTCACTCCATCACTTATTCAGCGAGTCAGGGAGGCGCAGTGTGGGGACGCTTACTGTGAGGCTCGATGTGCTCAGATATCCTTAGGGCAGGCACCTGATAGATTTTCTGAAGGTGGGGAACATGTTTTCCTCTTTATAGGACGTATCATGGTACTAGTAGTGCTACAGAAGGAGGTGTTGAGGGAGTTCTATAAGTCCCATCTGTAGGTACATCCTAGTGTGTTGAAGATTTAACAGGACCTTCATCATTAGTACTAGTGGCCAAGAATGCAGAAACTAGTGACAAATTTTGTATCATGATTCCTTACTTGTATGACAGTGAAAACTACTCAGAGCTGGATGAAATCTTATGCCTATAGGAGGAGGGAGATCATGCCTTCCTACAGGTCTCACCATGACTAGGTTTTCATAGATTTGTCTAAGGGAGCAAGTTATCACCGAGGTATATCGTTTCTTTTCTGATCCATCAGAGGGTAGGTGAGGCGGTATATGACTTGGATCTTCCACCGTAGTTAGAGAAGGTGAGCGACGTCATCCACATATCCTTGATGAGGGGATACATGCATGACCCATCTCACATCATCGACCACATTGATATGGACATAGTTGATGTGTCATTCTTTACAAAAGTCCCAGTGGAGACTGAGGATTGACAGGGGAGAGTCCTTCATGCGATATCGATACCTTTGGTGCGTGTGCGTTGGCAGTATGGGAACCATTAGGAGAGCACATGGGAGGTGAAGGCCCGGATTCATGCTCCGTACCCCCACTTGTTTTCATAGTTTTTTTAATGTGACTTTTAGGGAGGCAAAGCCCTGAGGTGGGGAGAATAAAAAGACCTGGAAATTCTATGTATTTTTTTTAATTAAATGGGAATGTTTTTAGGCTATGAAATATGACAGTGCACGATTCTGAGGCCCAGAGTTCCTGGAATGATCCATCGATGTTTTGTTAAGAATTAATTAGCGTGCATATGCTGTTTTCCTAAAAAGGGGGAATAACTATTAAACATTTACTCAAATCAAAAATCCAAGGGTAGCATTGCGCTCAGAATGGCAGGTTTACCCTAGCCACGACTTATGTTTAGTCGGCATAGAACTCTTGTGGGAAAACCCAAAAATAGCATAACCATAAGTAAAATAATCAAATAAATTATTTTATTTTTAAATTCTTATAAATCACAAAATGGTACCTATGATTGAAAATCATAGACCAAGACTGAACTCATGAGGGAATGCTTTATTTAAGTAGATACTAACATTGTCTACTGTGGGCCACCAGTGAATGTTTGTTTTTTGCCGTAAATAAAATAATTATGTAACAATTATTTTATTGAAAAATACATAACATTTTAATGGTTAATCGGATTGCATACCTGAGAGTACAGTTGGGTTCATTTGGAGTGTGTTCCTCTTTGGAAGAGCCTGACCACAACTGGTGCGGGTCAAGGGTGACTGTTAATAAATTTCTAAACATTTTTGGGGCACATTAAGTAAATGCACAAGAGGTGTTTTGTAACATTCTAACTGGTGCTCGGAATTGAAATATGAGGACACCGTTGAACTCACCGTGCCAATTTTCGCTTAAGATGAATTTCACCTTGACCACTATTGGTCGAGGGTGAAAATAGATTTTGTGTTTTTCATGGAAACGTAAGAAATAAAGAACAAATTTTTATTTTATTTTTAAACTCCCTTTGATACCAATTTTTCGGGACCCATCCCCCGGGGCCCGTCTAGTGACATCACCAAGCCCGCCTTCCATAGGCCAGGGGGTGGAGACTAGTACCGAAGGTGTATTCCCAAAAACTGGGAAGGTATTGCTTTTATAACCTGTAACTCATGCAACCAAGAACACAGCACGATACGAATACAATTAAACTAAATAGTAAAAAGAGTGTTTATAGAAAAAAAAGGTGCCAGAATACATGCCAAACAAGAAATAAAAAGATAAATTTTCAAAACAGAAGCACAATCAGCGTTTTCATGCACTGAGTCAGAAATCAGAAGTCGATTTCCTGGTGTATGGATACGTCCACCACAGCACCAACACTGGATTCCCTAAACTGATAAACACCCTCAGTACACATAACATTATTTCTATTAAAATTATTGGAGTCAAAATTTTTACAATAGATTCGACTCTTATGATATCCATTGTTACAACTGGGTCCTAGTGACAGCACAACCACCTGCATTTAACAAGGTCATCGGGTCCTGGCCCACTAGGTACAACCTGTTGACCTGTAGATATGTGGTTCCCACCCAAGGTCCCTTCCACGTGCCTGAACGGGTCATCTAACTAATGATAGTCCCCCCAAGACAACACATTTCCTTTCCAGTGTGCTCTGTCCTCACTCACACACACCCAGGGAAACTTCCAAGAAGGTCACCCATCCTGATCACTACTCCATTTGAATCATGTGTAACTGTGGAGTTAGGCTCCCGAAAAGGAAGGTACACCTAGTTGACATGAGTCATACCATTTAGTCTTTTAACCCTTTTAACATTCTAGGGTGTTATAATCACCCCCCCCCCCCCCACTTTAAGGCACAACGTCCTCATTATGGGCCCTAATTATCAACCCAGGTAGTGCACCACACTTAAGGATGTATTTTTCATGACCCGTCCCCTAGGGCCCATGTCATGACTAACCAACACACACCTTCTATAGGCCAGGGGCTGGCGACTAGGCATATTCCCTAAAATTGGGAAGACATTGTCTTTATAACCTGTAACTCACACATCCAAGCACACAACACGATAAGAACACAAGTGAAATGAATAGTAAAAAAGAGTGAGTGTAGTAAGTAAAAGGGACCAAAATACAGTCCCAACTGGAAAGTACAAGAAAACTAGAACGTACATGTAAACTGAACCAATCCTTTGAACACCTTCCAAGGATCCTCTCTGAAGGGCAGGTACAGCTCTCAAACATTCAAATATGTGGTACGCCTCATCTATGGTCCACCTCTGTACTACCTCAAGTTCTGATACCCTCGTCCTTAGTCAAAGTATTCTGTCATCTATAGGAAACACAATAAGTTTCAGGAATTTCCCTTGTAGGGGTGAGAATAACGATACTCAGTAGGGACCCCAAGACCCCCCAAAGGTCTCTTCAAATCCACAAAGGATTAACCACAAAGCGTGAAAACAACAGTCAGCCCTACTTAGGTATATCCCCATAAATATACAAAAGTTATCTAGTATACCCTTCTCATTAATGAGGAAACACAAGGCCCAAATCTATATCCCAAGGTTCAAAGTTCAACAAAGGAAGGAATTCCACGAAGTTAACACCACAAAGGTAAGTACAACAAAGGTAAAGCCACACCGAAGAATACCACAATGATATTACCACGAAGGGAAGTTCCACAGTGGTACGACACATAGAAGAATACCAAAAAGGTATAAACATGAAGGTAAGTACCACACAGGTACACCGCATAGAATAATTCCACCAAGGTATCACCACGAAGGAAAGTACCACACAGGTATTCCACGCAGAAGAATACCACAATGGTATCACCAAGAATGTAAGTACCACATAGGTACGCCACACAGATTAATACCACCAATGTATCACAATGAAGGAAATTACCACAAAGGTATGCCACACAGAAGAATACCACAAAGGTATCACCACGAATGTAAGGACTCAGCGCACACCAAGTATAACTTAGGCACAGTAGTAGAGATGATTAGATGCAACTAGTGAATCATCTTACTATCTTAAGAGACACACCCAAATAGGATCCTAAATTATTAGACCCACATAGGATCCAAGTACATCATCAAACCCATAGAGGATCCTAGTACAGCAGACCCACACGGGATCCTAGTACATCATCAGACCCACACTGGATCCTAGTAAAGCACATCCATACAGGATTCTAATACACCATCATACCGACAAAAAATCCTTATACAGTAGCCCCACATAGGATCCTAATACATCATAAGACCCACATAGGATCTTAGAGTTTTCCCAAATGGATTCCTAGAGAGGATCCATGTGGGATCCTCAAGCACAGACCCACGAAGGATTCCTTTCTCATGTCACATCCCGCTACAGGGTTCCTGCACTGAGCTCGCTTGATTCTGGGAGGATCCTCCCCTCAAGACATATGTCGATAATACAAATTCCAATAAGTACCATGAAAATTATCCCAATGGACCGCCACGTAAAAGGGTCTCAGCGCAATAGACGGTGCGTCAATCGGACGCCCGGTCTGTAAGTTATTGTCCTTTTAGCCACGAGGGCCTGGTTAGATTTGTGTTCCATTGAACCCAGACATACCCCAAATTTAACCTAAAATATTGTGGGGCATACAAAATGGTCTTCCTCACTCGAAGGTTTTTGGTGCTGCTGACGGTTAATCAAACAGACGCCCATAGCTAAAGATATTGCCGAAATAGTGAAGAGATTCGAAGTTGGTCCGAGTACGGTCCGACCCGGCCTGGGCCGACTCGATCCAGTTCGAATTGACATGGCCCGACTTGGGGTCTGTACCTGGGTAGGACCCGGCCTGTGGCATCCAACCCAGCCTGCTCGTGTGGCCCGCGATGTAGGGGCACGCGGTGCGGCAGCCGCAGGGCAGCCTCGACTGGCTGAATGGCCAGCCTCTCCGCAATACATTGTCCCACACTGCGCCATCTCTGGTAGCTGAAAGCGAGCTGGAAACCCTCCCCCACGGTTTTGGTCCCTTGTCGCAACCCTAGTTTGCTGGGCAGTGCAGACATGTGCCTCCTCCACTTCGCGTGGCTGGAAGATGCTACCATCTTCCCTTGCTCGGCCACAGCCGATGGGCTGCGACCCTTCCCAAGAAAGGCAGTCGCACTACCGTCTTATTCACGGTCGACCTTGTTGATGGTGCGTCATGAGATCATTCAATGTGGATGAGAGGTTGGCTATCCAGCAAGTTGGGCCCACCCAAAAAACGTCGCATCACAGACCAGCCCACCGCGGGCTGCAGCGGCGGGCCGGGCCAAACCCAGCAAGCCGAGTTGGATCCTGCAGGTCGGGTCTGAACTAGGGCCGGACCTCGAGTCAGGCTAGGTCGACCCAAACTAAATCGGGTCGGCCCATGCTAGGTCTTTCCAGGTCAGATCGGACCTGGACCAACTTCGACCCTTTTCGCTCTTTCGGCCATATCATGAGCTACGAGCATTCATTTGACGAACCGTCAGTGGTGACGAAAACCTTGGAGAAAGACAGAACTTTTAGTATATACCACATTAGTTTTGGATAATGTTGGGGTATATCTTGGTTGGATCAAACACGAATCCAACCGAGCCCTTAGGACTAAACGACCAGTAACTTACGGATTGAGCGTCTGATTGACCCATCGTCTCTTGCGCTGAGACCCCATTTACTTGTAGGTCCTTTGGGATACATCTTTGTGGGACTTTGTGGGTGTTCTAGTATAAATCTCTGTCTTGAGGAGGGGATACCCCCGGAATCCATAGATCATAGTGTGGGAACCCTGTAGCTGGCTGTAACATGAGAAAGGGATCCTTCGTTGGTCTGTGCTCTAGGATCCAACATAGATCCGCTATAGGAATTCACATGGGACCACTCTAGGATCCTGTGCGGGTCTTATATACTAGGATCATGTGTGGGTATAATTATTTATTAGGATTCAGTGTTGGTTTTCTGTACTAGGATCCTGTATCAGTCTGAGGATGTATTATGATCCTCTATGGGCCTACTGTACTAGGATCATGTGTGGGTTTGACGATTTAATAGGATATTTTGTGGGTTTGATGATGTACTAGGATCTTATGTGGGTCTGATGATGTAATACGATCTTGTGTGGGTCTGATGATTTAGGATGTTAAGTGGGTCTACCTCTTAATATAGTAATATGATTCAGTAGTTACATATAATCATCTCTACTACTGTACCTATATTATACCAGGTGTGAGTTAAGTCTATATCTTCATGGTGATAACTTTGTGGTGTTCTTCTATGTGTCATAACTTTGTTTTATTTTCCTTCATGGTGATACCTTGGTGGTATTCTTCTTTGTGGCGTACATGTGTGTTACTTACCTTCGTGGTGATATATTTGTGGTATTCTTCTGTGTGGCGTACCTGGGTGGTACTTTCCTTTGTGGTGATACCTTTGTGGAATTCTTTTGTGTGGCGTACATGTGTGGTACTTACCTTCATGGAGATACCTTTGTGGTATTTTTCTATATGGCATACCTGTGTGGTACATTCCTTCATGGTTAAACCTTTGTGGTATTCTTCTGTGTGTTGTTACATTTGTGGGACATACCTTTATGGTGTTACCTCCATGATATTTCTTCCTTTGTGGAATAGTTGACCCTTGGGCTATAGATCTGGGCCTTGTGTTTCCTCATGATGAAGATAGGTATACTTGATAACATAGTTATATGTATGGTCATATACCTATGTATGGATGGAAGTTGTTTTCATGATTTTTGGTTTATCCATTGTGGATATGGAGAGACCTTTGGGGGTTATCAGGGTTGCTATTGATTATCATTATACACACCCATGAATAGGCTACACCCACACCTTGTTGTGTTTGGTGTAGATGACGGACATCACTAACTAATAACGAGGGTACCAGGACTAGAGGTGGCATGGAGGTGGACCATAGATGAGGCATACAGTAGATATGACCCTTCACGTGTTGTACCTACCCTTCATATAGGTTCCTTGGCGGGTGTCCATAGGAACTGTTTAGTTTTCTTGTACATTCCAGTTTTCTTGTACATTCCAGTGGGGCTTGTATTCTAGGTTGAGATGTAGGCCCCACAACGTGGATGTTGTTCTCTAAAGGTAGGGGTGATTGTAACACCCCAAAATGATAATGGGTTCAATGACTAAATGATAAAACTCATGTCTACAAGGTGCAGAATCCTTTTGGGGAGCTCGTCTGATTAGAACTCCACAGTTAAGAATTCTTGGCCTAGAGTAGTGATCCAGATGGGTGACATTCTAGGAAGTTTCTCAGGGTGTGTGCAAGTGAGGATAAAGCACGCTGGAAACGACATGTGTTGGAAAGTTGTGGAAAATCATTAGTCATATGATCTGTTAGGGAATGTGGGTTACCCGTTGTTCAACACTGATAAAGCTGAGTCAACTATGGAGAAATCTAGCACAAATCTCTCATATTATTCTGCCAAACCCATGAAACATTGTACCTCCATCACACTACTATGTGGCTCCCAAGAAAGTACTGTCTCAATCTTCGCTGGATCAACCGCAAATCCAGCCTCCGAGATGAAATGTCCCAGAAAGTGAACCTCTTGGATCCAAAACTAGAACTTTGAGAGCTTACTATAAATCTAGTTCTCTCATAGTGTGTCCAAAAATATCTTTAAATGACATGCATGATCCTTTTTAGTAGCAGAGTAGATCAAAATTTCGTCAATGAAGACTACTACAAAGGATTCATGGTATGGCTGAAAGATCATGTTCATGAGTCCCATGTACACTCCTGGAGCATTGGTCACGCAAAATGTCATGGCCAAAAATTCATAATGGGTTTACCAACATCTTAAATTCTTCTTCTTCACATCCAAATCATGTACATTGTGCTTGTGATAACCTAATCTGAGGTCTATCTTCCAAAACCAATGTGCCCCCTTCATCTGGGAAAAGAGGTCGTCAATCCTTGGTAGTGGGTACTTTTTCTTCATGGTCACCTGGTTTAGGCATCGATAGAAGACACAAAGTCTCATGATACCATCTGTCTTTTGGCAAACAAAATCAAGGCTACCCAAGGAGAAACACTGGTTCGTTTGAATCCTTTCCCCTATAAGTCCTCCAACTATACCCGCAGCTCACAAAGCTCTACGTGATCCATCTGATATGCTGGTGTAGATATCGGTTCCATCTCAGGGTAAACATCATTGTAAAATTACACCTCTCTACGAGGAGGTAGACATGTAACATCATCAGGGATGACATCCATGTACTAGTCCACCACTACAGGATATCTCTTACTCACCATGTTAACCACTACGAGGGTAAGGTTAACCAACTGATGTGTAATCGGTTGCACCCTTCTTCGGGTAAGTCCATCATATGCGAAAAAGTCTCCCTTTTTCCGGTGAATGTAATCCTGGTCCCATCATTGTGGACACACCACACTTTGCACCTAATATATTCAATATATGCATGGACTGTAGATAACCAGTCCACACCCAAGATGACTTCGTAAGGCCTTGGCGCCACTACTAATTATCCCAGCCGAATCTCCCACCTCCTAGAGTAAGCTCACACTGTCGGCACTAGTGCGTAATCGTCGAATCTGCTCCCATAGGAGTCCCTAGCCATAAGGATCAAGCCAACAGCTTCGTAAAGAATCTCTGAGCTCCAAACGATGACAGTGGAAACAAATGAATGATTAGAACCTATGTCTATAAGTACTACAGCTAAGGTGGAGTAGACACAGATCGTATCTCATATCATCTCTGGAGCACCATGGTTATAGGTCTCAGCTTCTTGTAGCTGAGCTCGCCCCTATCCAGCTGCTCCCTAAAGATGGGGTGGTCCACCTAGTGGTGGTGGCGGTAACATCTCAAATCAGCGCCCTCTATTTGTTGGACAGCTAGCTCCTATGCCTCGTCCTCCTACTCTCTGCAGACCTCCTCGGTCGAACTTTTCTCTTTGCCTGGGCGGTCCCTTGATCATCTTTTGATCATTCATATGGTGGGTCAGACAGTCATGAGCCATGTGACCCTTCCTGCCACATGTGAAACACTTCATATTCCTCGCATGACTAGATCTATCTATGGTACCCTGTACAACCGACCCAGAATCCTGTGGTCGTCCACCTGTAGGTCTGGTCCTCTTGGACCTCTATGACATCTGTCTGCTGCTAGCTATAGAAGACTCTACTACGTGATGACTGGTGGTGGGTATCACTTCTGGTGACTCCTCAATAAAAAAACTCTAAACCAAGATGGCTCTCTCTAACACGTCCACCTACGTAAGGATGCTGAGAGAAATCATCAAAGCCCTGATCTCCCGCCTGAGTCCCATATAAATGGTTCAGGCCCTAAAGAATGGGTCCTGCACCATATCATTGTAGTAGAATGAGAGGTTAGTGAACATCGCTGAGTACTGAGCCACAGTCATGCAGCCTTGCTAAAGATGAAGAAGCTCTTGTATACATACCGCACGAAGTGTCACTGGGACAAACTCTTCCTGAAACAGGTTCTCGAAGTCTTCCTAGAGAACCATAAACTCATCATGAACCTAGAACGTTGTGCCCCACAATCTGCCTACTGCTTCCTATAGAAGACTGCCAACAAGGATCACCATGAGATCAGCTGGTGTCTCTACCAGTCGAAAGACTCTCACCATGGCCTCCATCAAATCCTCATCCACCTGTGGGGCAGTCTCTCCCCTGAACCTGGGTGGCCTTTGGCACTGGAACTCATGCAACACGCACAAGCGGAGTGAAATCTCTTTTGGTGGGGATGGTGGAATCGGTGTCCCAATGGGTAATGGTACCCCTGGTGCCTCTACTGGAAGAGGGCCCTGCACTGAGGCCTCATCGCGCGGTGGGCTTTTAGTACCAACTATAACCAAAACCCTGGGTGGTTGTTTGATTGGATGCATCCTGAAAAGGAAACAGGTGTGTCGTGGTCAACAGGTTATAACTGGTGAGCTTACTCAATGTGATCACAAGATAACTTTTCAAAACACACATGCAATCAGTTTTTTTGTGCATAGAGATTGAAATCAGAAGTCGGGGTCCTCGTGTATGGATACATCGGCCGCCACACCAACACTGGATTCCCTAAACTGATAACCACACTCGCTAAACTTTACACTATTGCATTAAAAAGATCAGAGTCCTATGTTTTATGGTATAAATGTCATGACCCGTCCTCGGGGCCCGCTCCGTGACTACCCCAAGCCAGCCTCCCATAGTCCAGGGGATGGCGACTAGCACCAAAGGCGTAAATCCCGACAAAAATGGGAAGGAATTGCCTTTTTTTTAAGTAAGAAAACACCTCAGAGTAAGCCAGCAGAAGATAATACTATGTAAACTGAGTACAAAAGTAAGTGCGGAAAGTAAATGGGCTAGAATACAAACCCAAACTGAAAGTAAAGTACAACTGGAAAGAAAGTACAACAACCAAAAAGTAAAGAAGCAACGTCGAGTTGTCCACTAGAAGTCCCACATGAAGGGTTGGTACAGATATTCACCTCAGCTCCTCTGGTCCAGCCATCCGCTCTGTGTATGTCCCACCCAGTGGTCCACCTCCATGTACCGACTTGCTTTACAAGCCTCAATCACGATCAGCGATGTCTATCGTCTGCATCCAACACAATGTAGTGCGGGCATAGCCCGTGCAGGGGTGAGTATATGCTACTTTGTAGGGACCCCAAGACCTCCGAAGGTCTCCCAGAATCCACAAAGGATAATCCGCAAAGGAATGATACAACCACGAAAATTCATCCAACACTACATTGGTATATCCCATACATATATCTAAGCAATCAATTCCAGTTCGGCTCTAACATCTAAGCCCATGTTCGATCACGTCCACACAGGATAGTACAACCCAATCCCTAGAGGAAAGCACAACCTAATCCACATAGGAAAGCAAGTCAATCATATCGAAGATAATGATTGAAAGTCAAGTCTCAGCACACACATGTATACTTCTTCGTAATGTGATAGAGATGATCATATGTAACCACTGATTCATCTAGGCTGGGAGCCACATAGGATACTAGACCAGCTAAGTTGTCGGACCCACGTAGGATACAACTACAGAGTCAAAAACTGCTAGACCCACGTAGGATACAAGAACAGTAGTCATCATCGTCGAACCCATGGAGGATTTCAGTACGACCGTCATAGATGCCGAAGCAACGGAGGAATTCAGTGCAGTCATCGTCACTGCCGAACCCATAGAGGATTTCAGTGCAGTCGTCATCGTCGTCGCAGTCGCAGCCAGCTCTAGGGTTCCCGCACACAGCATACTCGATTTCGAGAGGGTCCACTCCACGAGCCAAGGGGGTCGATACATCAACTGACACGTAGTCCAGATTTGATGTATCCCAAAGTTCTGCATTTTCAATAGGAACTCAATGGGACAGACGGCGCGTCAATCAGACTCTCGTCCTGAGAGTTAATGGCTTTTTCATTCCAGGGGCTCGGTTGGTTTTTAAGTCAAAACCAACCCGACCGTACTCCAACTGCATCCAAACCTCGAGCGCAGTAAGCCAAAAGAACCATCTCACTATGAGGAATCCAACAAAGTCGATGGCACGTCAATCGGACGTCCGGAGCTCATGTTATAAGTGTTTCCACTCCGAGGGCCCGATTGATTTCGTTTTCGAACCAACCCATCCATACAAAAAGTTCTCCGAAGTCCTTGAGTATAATATACCTAAACGACCTTCTCGATACAAGTATTGCATCGCAACTGACGGTGCATCGATAGAAGGTCATTAGCCCATGTTACGAGCATTTAAATTAACATGTCTGATTTTAGGGGGTTTTAGGCCCGGACCGACCCGGTCCAAGACCCCATGGGTCGGACTGAACTGTGTCAACCAAACCTAGGTTGAGGTCTGGCCCATCAGGGCACGGGCCTGACCGGCTGGCGCAGCCCGACTCGGCGCGGGCGGCACAGTCCGGCTGGCATGGCCCGGCTTAGCGCGGCCGGTCCCGGACGACACGGGTGCCGCGCGCCGCGTGAGCGCAGATGGGAGAGAACTGCCGCCCCTTCGACGAAATGGTGGACCCATGAGGGGGGGGGTCTGCCCAGCTGTGCTGACTGGGGGTCAAACCCCCAGTCTTTCCGTATCTGGCCAGTCGTAATGGTCGGCCAGCTCACCATGCGGAACCTGTTGGTTCCGCCCTCCAGAGCACAGGCGGCCAGCGGTTCTGGCCGCCCTCCCTTGCTTCGCTGCGGCCAAAGGCAGCGGCATTGGTTCGACCGGTGCGGTGTAACGGCGCCACGCCCCACCGCCACGGCCCCACTCTGGCCATGGCCTCCTCGAGGATCTCCAGTGTGATGTGACGGTGCCACGTCCCTTCAACGCGGCCCGACTCTGGCCGCGGCTTCATTTCTCCACAACGGCATGGCGCGACGGCACCACGCTTATTCGCCTCGTTCCTCATTATTTCCATGCGGTGACATTGCACCGCACTGCCTTTGTTCGTGCCGCAACAATTACAACATCAAAGAGGGGGGAGGGTCGGCCGTGTTCGTGCGGTCCGACCTCCTCCCATTATAACGATAAGAGGAGGCCCAGAATAAAAACAATAACTTCGAAAAAGCAAGCACAATTTTAGCCCCTTAAATTTGAACTCAAACCCTTACCTCGATGAAGTCATCAAAGGAGGTTCATCGCGGAAAAAAGGACGTCGCGGAAGATGACATCATGGAAGACGGCGCCGTATATGTCATCGTTGTTCGCCCAAAAAAGGATGTGGAACATTGTCGTTCTCCATAGAAGGTGTCTATTACCGGATGTGGAGAAGAGAGGAGACGACTCAGTGATTCCCTTGCGGTGATGGAGTTCGTTGTCATAGACTCGGCGTTCTTCGCATTCTTCGACAAGGAAAAAGATGTTATTTAGAGCGCAAGATTCCTCTCCTTGTTTTCGTACAATTAATCAACCCCCAATAAAATAAGACATTGTCTTATTTTATTAACACACATGCATGTCGACATTAAATTTGAAATTTAAAAAGATCTGATTCAATTAATTAAATTAATTTAAGAGCCTTTAACAGTCCATTAAATTTGGAGAGTTGACCTGACATTAAAAGGGGGTGCGGGTGTGTTACACAAGAGGGTGGTTTAAATGGAATTGAAGGGGTGGGGCTAGTGTGGGCCCCACTTCACTAATATCCTACTAAGTGGAGTTAGGATGTAGTGGGACCCACTTCAACATCCATTAATAGGTTAAAACTACATATAATAGAAAATAAATATTGTGGCACAAATTTTTATTTCATTCTTTAGTTATCCCATTTATTTAATAACCTCACCCGAGAAAACGTAACACCAGAAAAGGTGTTCCTAAGAAATTACCAGCACTGAGATTCCCTCGGTGCCCTCGGATTTCGATTCCGAGCACCGGTTCAAAAGTTAGGAAAACTCGCTCGTCCGTTCACTTAACGTACCAGAGCTAAACATCGAAAAATGATTTCGGGCACACCGGGCCTCAGAATCTGGTGCCGTCAGAAACCGCGTACTTGTAATATACCAAAGAAATTTAATAAAAAAAATTCCCTTGAAATTTACGAGTCTTAACATTACTCCCACCTCAGTTCTTTATGTCTCCAAAAAGATTCATCACAAACCAGGGGAACAAATGAGGGTACTGAGCACGCATTTGAGACTCCTGTTCCCAAGTGCTCTCCTGGAGGTTCCCGTGCTGCCATCTGATGCACACTAGAGGATTCGACTGCCCACGTAGGAACCGCTCCTGTTTATCCTCGATCTCTACTGGGACCTCCACAAAAGTTTCCCTATTGTCAATGTCCAGCTCCCCATGGTCGATGATATGCATCGGGTTGTGCACGTACCTCCTCAGCTGAGATACGTGGAAGACGTCGTGCACCCTGTGAAACTGAGGTGGTAGTGCCAAGCGATAAGCCACCTCGCCTTTCCTGCTAAGAACCTGGAATGGTCCGATGAAGTGTGGAGATAACTTGTCACCCCATCAAAATCTCTGTAATCCATGTCGAGGTGAGACCCATGAGAATACGTGGTCACCATCCTTGAACTCCAGTGGTCTCCGCCGCCTATCAGCATAACAGTTCTGTCAGCTCTGAGCTATCCTCATCCCCTCTCAGATGACCTGGATTTTCTCTGTCATGGCCTGGACCATCTCTGGTCCCACAAGTGCTGACTCCCTAGGGTCTGTCCAGCACAGAGGTGATCTGCATGGTCGGCCGTACAATGCCTCATATGGTGCCTTCCCGATGGTGGAGTGGTATCTGTTGTTGCATGAAAACTCCACCAAGGGTAGGAGGTCCTCCCAACTGTGACAAATGTCTAGGACACATGCACGGAGCATGTCCTCGAGAGTCTGAATGGTCCTGTCTGTCTGACCATCTGTCTGAGGGTGAAATACGGTGCTCAAACGTAGCTGCATCCCGAATGCCTCCTACAACCCCTTCCAAAGCTGGTAAGTAAAGCTATAATCTTGATCGGAGACGATAGATGATGTCACACCATGAATCTGCGTGATCTCTTGAACGTAAAGGCATCCCATGCTCTCCACCGAGCCCTACTCTCTGATAGGTAAGAAGTGGGCTGACTTGGTGAGTCGGTCGATAATCACCCAAATGAAGTCATGACCTCTGGAAGTACGTGGAATTCCAGTCACGAAGTCCATAGATATCCCGTCCCACTTCCACTTAGGGACCTCCAAGAGCTATACCAAGCCTGCTGGTACCTGGTGCTCCGCCTTCACCTGCTAGCAGGTGAGGCACTGAGAAAAGAACTCTACTACAACCTTCTTTATACCCAGCCACCAGTGCTGTCGTATGAGATCCTAGTACATCTTCGCCACTCCTGGATATACCGCTACAAGGGAAGTGTGAAACTCCATTACCACCTCCTCCTACAATGTAGCTGGTACCATGGTACGTCCTCTGAAAAGGACATCATGCTCTCCTCCAATAGAGAATCCATCAGGTGCCTGTCCTGAGGATATCTATGCACGCCACGTCTCACAATCAATGTCCCCACACTGTGCGTCTCTCACCCGCTGAAGAATTGAAGGGGTGACTATGAGTGACTGAAGAAAGGTTGCTCCATCTCTATCCACGAAGGATATCTGCAAAGCAGCTAGCTGATCTGTCACCTCCCCAAGTAGCTGAATGCATATCCTCTTGATGAGCGCATCAGCTCCTACATTCCCCTTTCTAGGATTATAAACTATCTCAAATTCATATTCCTGGAGGAACTCGATCCATCTCCGACGTCTCGGGTTTAGGTCCTTCTGTGAGAAGATGTACCTCAGACTTTTGTGGTCAGAATAGATGGTAAAGTGCTCGCCCATCAGACAGTGTGGCCACATCTTCAGAGCGGAGACCACTGTCGCTAACTCCATGCCATGGGTAGCGTAGTTCTGCTCATGTTGCCTCAACTGTCGTGATCCATAGGCGATCATTGCCCACTCTTGCATCAGGACACATCCGAGTCCTGTCCATGATGCATCGCAGTAGACTGCGTACCCTACTACCTCCTCTGGTAGCCTCAAGATAGGTGCGATGTTCAATCTCTGTCTCGGCTTCTGGAAGCTCTGCTTACATCTATCTGACCACACGAAGGGTTTCCCCTTCTTCTTCAAATCTGAAAGTGGTTCCGAAACTCTGGAAAAGTCGGGCACAAACCTCCGGTAGTATCCAGCTAGCCCCAAAATACTATGCACCTCCGTCACACTCATGGGTGGCTCCCAAGCTAGCACTTCCTTGATCTTCGCAGGATCCACCGCAACTCCCACCTCAAAGATGATGTGTCCCAAGAAGTGGACCTCATGCAACCAGAACTGACACTTCGAGAGCTTACCATAATGCTGGTTCTCTCGGAGTGTGTCCAGTACAACCCACAAGTGGTAGGCATGCTCCTCCTCAGTGGTCGAGTATATCAATATTTTTTCGATGAAGACCACGACAAATCGATCGAGGTATGGATGAAATATCCAGTTCATGAGACCTGTGAACATTGTTGGAGCATTGGTTACGCTGAAAGGCATAACCAATAACTCATAGTGGCCATACCGACATATGAAGGTCGTCTTCTGCACGTCCTCATCCCGAACTCTGAGCTGATGATAGCCTGATCTGAGGTTTATCTTCGAGAACCGCCGTGATCCCTTGAGCTGATCGAAGAGGCCTTCAATCCAAGGTAGCAGATACATGTTCCTCGTGGTCACCTGGTTCAGGCGACGATAGTCAACACATAGTCATAAGCTCCCATCCGCCTTATTGGAGAACAAAATCGGGGAAGCCCAGGGTGAAACACTAGGTCGGATGAATCCCTTGCCCTGCAAATCCTCCAACTGTACCCATAGATCTCGAAGCTCAGCGAGGGCCATCCGATATGCTGGAGTGGATATTGGTTCTATCCCAAGGTACATGTCAATATAGATGTCTACCTCTCTGTGAGGAGGTAGTCCTAGAACATCGTTAGAAAAATCATCCGTATACTGATCCACCACTACAGGAAAACACGGACTCTGCACGTCAAATGCTCCTAGGATGAGGCTAGCCAACTGGTGAGTGATCGGATGTCCTCTCCTCTGTGTGAGTCCATACTGTGCTGCAAAGGCTCCATTATCGCTGGTGAAGGTGAACCTACTCCCATCAGTGGGAAAACATCGCACCTTGTGCCTAACACAGTCGATCTGAGCATGGACTGTAGAAAACAAATCCATTCCCAAGATGACGTCGTAAAGCCTCGACGTCGCCACAATAAGATCACATCCGAAGCTCTCACCTCCTAGAGTAAGCTCACAATGCCGGAACATGTTCATAATCATCGAGACTGCTCCCGTAAGAGTCTCTAGCTATAAATATCGAGCCAACGGCTCTGTCGGAATCTCCGAGATCTGAATAAAGGCACCGACAATAAAATAATGACTCGCTCCCATGTCTATAAGAACTGCAGAAAGGGTGGAGTAGACATAGATAATACCGTGAATCATCTCGGGCGCGATGTGTTCATAGGCCTCCGCTTCCTGTAGTTGAGCCTGTCTCTGCCCGCCAGCTCCCTGTGGTCAGGGTGGACCTCTTGGATTTGGTGGTGGTAAAGCCTCAAAGTGTCACCCTCCACCTGCTGCATGACCAGCTCCTCTGCCTCGTCTGCCTAATCTCTGCGGACTGCCACAGTCGACCTTCTGCCTCTGCCAGGATGGCCCCTCAATTGTCTACTGGTCCTCTGCATGGCGGGTCAGGAAGTCACGAGCCATGTGGCCCCACCTGCCGCATTCGTAGCACTGTCTGCTCCTCAGAAGGTTGGCTCTACGCCGTGTTCCCCACACCTCTGAGCCAGTGTCCTGAGGTCATCCTCCTACTGGTCTGGTCCTCCTGGACACCTGTGACGTCCGTCGACTGCCAGCTACATAAGACTCTACTATGTGCCACCCTGCGGTAGATCTCACTGCTGGAGTAGGCTCAGCAAGAAATCTCTCTATGATAAGGGCTCACTCCAGTACTTCTGCTTGTGTCGGAATGCTGAGGGAGACCATCGATGAGCGGATATCATGCCTCATCCCCTGCTCGAAGGTCCGGACCTGGATGAATGTGTCTCGTACCTTGTATGTAGAATATCGCGAGAGATCGGTAAATCTCGCCGAGTACTGGGCTACCCTCATGCTGCCCTACCGCAGCTGTAGTAGCTCTTGGATGAGCACTGCACGGAGGGTGGCTGGGAAGAACTCTGATCGGAAGAGGCTCTCAAAGTCTGTCCAGAGAAGAGAAGCCTCGTCGTGCACCTAGAGAATCAAGCTCCACCATTTGCCTGCTGCCACGTGCAGGAGGCTCACTGTAAGGATCACTATGAGGTCAGCTAGTGTCCCCACTAGCATGAATACTCGAACTACAGCCTCCATCCAATCTTCAGTGTCATGAGGGTTCATCTCTCCACAGAACCTAAGAGGCCTCTGACGTTGGAACTCATGCAGTGCACTAAGGCGACGTGCACTCTCAGCGGTTGGGGCTGGTGGCATCGGTGGCTCGGTGGATAGAGGTACTGCAGGTGCTCCCGCTGTAAAAGGACCCTGCACCGAGGCCTCGTCGCTCGGTGGGCTATCGTCTCGCACAAAGCTCAGAAACCTAGCTAGCGGCTGCTGTGGGGACATCATGAAAAGAAATAGGTGTGCCATGGTTAAAACAGTATACCTGGTGAGTTAACATAAAGTAATCAAAAATAAATCTTTTGGAACACACATGCAATCAATGTTTTTGTGCATTGAGTCGGAAATCCGATGTCAGGATCCTGGTGTACGGATACGTCAGCCGCCGCACCAACACTAGACTCCCGGGACAGATAACCCCACTCAATAACCTTAACACTATTGCTTCACATAGAAGAAAGATCAGAGTCCCGAGTTCTGTGGTAGAACTGAACTCCTCTGATACCAATTTTTCACGACCGGTCCTCAGGTCCCACGCCGTTACTACCCCAAGCACGCCTCCCATAGGCCAGGGGATGTCGAGTAGAACCAAAGGAATAAATCCCGACAATAATGGGAAGGCATTGCCTTTATTAAGTAAACAAACACCACAAAGTAAGCCAGCAGAAGTAAACACTAAGTAAACTGAGTACATAAGTAAGTGCGGAAAGTAAATGAGTCAGAATACAAACCCAAACTAAAAGTAAAGTACAACTGGAAAGAAAGTACAACAACTAAAAAGTAAAGAAGCAACGCCGAGCTGTCCACTGGAAGTCCCACATGAAGGGTGGGTACAGATAGTCTCCTCAGCTCCTCGGGTCCAGAAGTTCGCTCCATGTATGTCCAGCCCAGTGGTCCACCTCTAGGTACCGACTTTCTCCACAAGCATCAATCACGATCAATGTTGTCTATACTCTGCATCCAAGACAACTTAGTTCGGGCATAGCCCAAGCAGGGGTGAGTATACACTACTCAGTAGGGACCCCAAGACCCCCGATGGTCTCCCTGAATCCACAAAGGATAATCCAAAAAGGAAAGATACAACCACAAAGTAACATCCAAAACTACTTAGGTATATGCCCATACATATACCTTAGTCATCAATTCCAGTTCAGATCCATCATCCGATCCCAAGTTCGATCACATCCACACAGGATTGTACAACCCAATCCACACAAGAAAGCACAACCCAATCCACAAAGGAAAGCAACTCAATCATATCGAAGATAAATATTGAATTTCAAGACTCAGCTCACATAGGTAAACTTCTTCGTAAGGTGATAGAGATAATCAGATGTAACCACTGATTCATCTATGAAGGGACCCACGTAGGATACTAGACCAGCTAAGCAGTCAGACCCATATAGGATACAAGACCAGCTACTCTGCCAGACCCACGTACGATACAAGTACATAGTCAAATACTGCCGGACCCACATCGGATACAAGAACAGTAGTACTGCCGGACCAACGTAGGATACAAAAATAGTAGTCATCGTCGTCGAACCCGTGGATGATTTCAGTACAGTTTTCATCGCTGCCGAACCCACAAGGGATTTCAGTGTAGTCATCGTCGCTGCCGAACCCACGGAGGATTTTAGTGCAGTCGTCATCGTCGTCGCAGTCGCAACCAGCTCTAGGGTTCCCGCACATAGCATGCTCGATTCCGGGAGGCTCCACTCTACGAGCCAGTGGAGTCAATACATAAACCAACACATTTTCCGAAGTTGATGTATCCCAAATCTCCGCCTAGTCTATAGGAACTCAACGTGATAGACGACACGTCAATCGGACGCCCGACCTGAGAGTTAACGGCTTTTTCATTCCCGGGGCCCGGTTGGTTTTTAAGTCAAAACCAACCCGACCGTACTCCAAATGCGTCCAAACTTCGAGTGGAGTGAGGAAAAAAAGTCATCTCACTAAGAGGAATCCATCAAAGTTGATGGCATGTCAATCGGATGTCCGGCGGTCATGTTATAAGCGTTTCCGCTCCGAGGGCCCGGTTGGTTTTGTGTTCGAACCAACCCGGCCATACCCAAAGTTCTACGAAACTTTGAGTGTAATATAATGAAACGACCTTATCAATCCAAGGATATCATCGCAACTGACGGTGCATCGATTGGAGGTCTGTAGCCCATGTTACGTGCATTTAAACGAACCTGTCTCGTTTTAGTGGATTTTGGGCTCGAACCGACCCGTCCCATGACCCCCTAGGTCAGCCCAAACCAGGTTGACCCAACCTGGGTCCGGGTCCATCCCATCAGGGCGTGGCCCGGACCGGCTGGCGCGACCCGGCTCAGCACGGGCGGCCCGGCCCGGTGAGGCCGGTCCAGCCGGTGCGGCCGGTCAATGCCGGCACGGGCGCCGCGCGCCGCGTGAGTGTGGAGGGGTGGGAAACCGCCACCCCCTTTGATGAAATGGCAGACCCGCAGGGGGGTCCGTCAAGCTGTGCTGACTAGGGGGTCAAACCCCAGTCTTTTCAGATCTGACCGACTGTAACGGTCGGCCATCTCACCACACGAGACCTGTTGGTCCTGCCCTCCAGAGCACTAGCGACCGGCAGCTCCGGCCGCCCTCCCTTGCTCCGCAACGGCCTTGGTTCGAACAACGCGGCGCGACGACATGGCACAATGGTGTCGCACCCCTCCATCGTGGCACCGCTATGGCCGCGACCTCCTTGAGGTTTTCCGGCATGGCGTGACGGCGCCCCACCCCTTCTCTGCCTCCCGACTCCGGCCGCATATTCTTTCGGTCTCTACGGCGCCGCGCGACGACACCGCACTTCTTCTCCAAGTTCCTCATTGTTTCTGGGTGGTGCTGTTGCACCGCGCTGCCTTTGTTCGTGCCGCAACAAGTACAAAATCAAAGGGGAGGAGTTTTGGCCGTGTTCATGCGGTCTGACCTCCTCCCGTTATAACGATAACAGACGGCCCTAAAAAAAGTAACTTCGACAAAGCAAGCAAAAATTTAATCCCTTAAATTTGAACTCAAACCCCTATCTCGATGAGGTCGTCGAATGTGGTTCGTCGCGGAAAAAGGACTTCGCGAAAGACGACGCCGCAGAAGAAGGCGTCGCAGAAGACAGCGCTATATACGTTGTCGGTGTTCGCCCGAAGAAGGATGCGGTGTGTCGTCATTTTCCAAAGAAGGCATCTCCTACCGGCTGCGGAGAGGAGAGGATATGGCCCTACGATTCCCTTGTGGTGATGGATTTCTTCATCATTGACTCGGTTTTCTTCACGTTCTTAGACGAGGAAGAAGATGTTCTTCAGAGCACAAGAGTCCTCTGCTTGTTTCAACACAAGGAATCAAGCCCCAATAAATTAAGACATTGTCTTATTTTATTAACACACATGCATGCCAACATTAAATTTAAAATTTAAAAATATCTCATTCAATTAATTAAATTAATTGAAGCGTCTTTACCAATCCATTAAATTGGGAGAGTTGACCTGACATTAAAAGGGGGTGCCGGTGTGTTACACAAGAGGGTGGTTTAAATGGAATTGAAGGGGTGGGGCTCGTGTGTGCCCCACTTCACTAATATCCATCCAAGTGGAGTTAGGATGTAGTGGTCCACACTC
Organism: Viscum album; assembly: GCA_963277665.1. Taxonomy (NCBI): domain Eukaryota; kingdom Viridiplantae; phylum Streptophyta; class Magnoliopsida; order Santalales; family Viscaceae; genus Viscum; species Viscum album. The sequence goes on from OY728158.1 coordinate 390,607,606, forward strand.
TAACATCCATGCATTGGTTACAACTTCTTAGAATAAAAAATAAAAATTGGGGCACAAATTTTTATTTCATTCTTTAGTTAGCCCATTTCTTTAATAACCTCACCCGAGCAAACACAACTCCAGAAAAGGTTTTCCTAAGAAATTACCAGTGCTACTATTCCATTGGTTCCCTCGGATTTTGATTCTGAGCAACGGTTCAAAAGTTCGGAACACCCGCTCGTCCGTTCACTGAACGTACTCGAGCTAAACTTCGTAAACTGATTCCGGGCACACCGGGCCTCAGAATTAGGTGTCGTCAAAAACCGCGTACTCGAAATATACCATAGAAATTTAAGAGAGAAAAAATTCCCTTGAAAATTATGGGTCTTTACAAGAACCGACTCCTTTGATAAATATTTTTCATAACCTATCCCCCAGGGCCGGTGCAATGACTACCTCAAGCCCGCCTTCCATAAGCCAAGGGGCTGGTGACTAGCACTGAAAGGCGTATTCCCTAAAATTGGGAAGGCATTGAATTTATATCCTGTAAACACACTCAACCAAGAACCCAGCAAGATATGAACACAAGTAAACTTTATAGAAAAAAAGTGCTGAAAGTAAAAGGAGCCAGAATACAAGTCCAACAATAAAGTAACAAGTACAACTGGCAATACAATACAACCGGAGAAAGAGAAAGACAAATACTAGGTTGTCCTCTGAGATTCCTACCTGAATGGGTAGGTACATATCACCTCCTTAGTATTCCACATCCACCCATCTCCCCTGCGTACCAACACGCTGTATGGTCCACCTTCAGGAACCATCTAGTCCTGGTACTCTCATCCTCCATCAGCGTTGTCCATCGTCTACACCAAACACAATAAGGTGCGGTCATATCCCTTGAAGGGGTGAGTATAATGATACTCAATAGGGACCCTGAGACCCTCAAGGTATCACAAAAATACACCAAATATATACCACATGGAACGAAATCCATTGAAAAAACTACTTTGGTATATTCCCATACATATACATAAGTTATTAAGTATACCCATCTCAATCATGAGGAAACACAGGGTCCAACCCAAAAGCCCAAAGCTCAACAGTTCCAAAAAGGAAAGAATACAATGAAGGTAACTACCACATTGGTACGCCGCATAGAAGAATACCACCAAGGTAACACCATGAAGGAAAATAATCTTCTCATACCAGGTATATCATAGGTAGAGTAGTATATATGATTAGAGGTAACATTTGAATCGTCATACTCTATGAAGAGGCATACCCACGTAGGATCCGAGTATATCATCTGACCCACACTAGATCCTAGTACATCGTTAGACCCATATAGGAACCTAGTACATCGTTAGACCCACACAGGACCCTAGTACATCCTTAGACCCACACAGTATTTTAGTACATTGTCAGACCCACAAAGGATCCTAGTACATCATCAGATCCTCACAGGATCCTAGTACATCATCAGACCCACACAGGATCCTATTACATCGTTCGACCCACACTGGATCGTAGTACATCATCAGACCCACACAGGATCCAAGTACAACAGACCCACACAGTATCGAATAGTAGTCCCACATGTATTTCTAGAGTGTATCCATGTGATATCCTCAAATACAGACCCACAAAGGATCCCTTTCTCATGTTACAGCTAGCTACTGGGTTCACACACTAATATCTCTTGATTCTGGGAGGTTCTCCTCCTCAATACACTAGTCAATACACCAACTTCCTCAAAGTCTCATGAGAAAGTATCCTAAAGTACCGCCATGTAATAGGGGTCTCAACACAATAAACGATACATCAATCGGACGCCCGGTATGTATGTTATTAGAATTTTTGCCTCAAGGGCTTGGTTGGATTGATGCTCAATCCAACCAGACCATACCCCCACATTATCCAAATTTCAATTGGGATATACCAAAAATACCGTCTCGTTCCAAGGTTTATAAGGCCTTAGGAAGTTCATCAAACGGAAACCCGGTGCCAATGTTATTTCCAAAATACCGGAAATGGGTCGAAGCTGGTTTGGGTCCGGTCCAACCTGACCCAACCCGGCCATGGCCAACCCGACCTGATCCGGGTCGACCTGGTCAATTGGGTCCGGCCTGACCCACTAAGTCTGGCCCAGCCGGTGATGGGCAGCCCGGCATGGCCACATGCAGGGGGGAGTCACGCGCCCCCTGATTCCACTCATTGAATGGCTCGTTTGGTCGCCACCTACTCGCGAGACCCTCTGTGGGTCCCTCTAGGTCCATCTCGTCCAGCCGAAATGGTGGGCCTCTTCTCCTCCTAGAGGTGCATCATGCGTCCGTACTCCATGGCCGACTGAACGCTGGCTACCCTCCCTTCGCCGTCACGACACAAGGCCACGACCCTTCTATGCCTGTCGGCCCAGACGCATGTCGTTGTCCCTTCACGTGCTGCACTCGAATTCCACCGGTTCCAATTTCCGACATTAGTCTCCAACCTCCTCCATTGAAAAGAATACAAAAAATATTACACAAAGATTTACGGAGTGGTCAGGCCATGTTCGTTTGCCTCAAGACCTCCGCGTTAGAGCGGTAGCAAGCAGATCAATTATTTATTGAATCACGAATAATTTTCAAGAATGGGTAAGGGGGGAATATAAAACATCAAATCCTACCTCGATGGTTTGCTGACTTCGTGAGGAGGGAAGGACAGACATCTATTTGTCATTAGTGAAGATGTCCCATGTTGGAGGATGTTATGAGGAAGGAACCGAAGTCGTTGGAGAATGTCGGTGTAATTCGTTGGAGAGGCATTCTTCATTGGAGATGAATTATTTGTTGGAGAAGAATAATTCCTCCAATAGTTCTCTCCCAATTCCTCTTTTCCATCGCTTTCTCATATTCCACCAAAAATGAATATCCAACATATTAAATTATGTTTCATTAATTTAAAACTATATTTGTCCATTAATTATGATGGTGTTGGCATAATAAACATAGAGTATACCAAAGGCCACCTAACTCATTAAATAGAGTGTTCAAGAGTCAAGTGGTCCCCACCATTGATTTCAAATTGGGGGTTTGTGTTCAGCTGGTCCCCACGTTTGAATTCAAGAGTCGTTCATGAATGTTACAGACTTCTTTCTAGGTTCTTCATATGCTTATTGATTTACATTAAACTCTTCTTCGTACATCATAAGGTTTTTAATAAGTTCCTTCACTAGTAGCTTGCCTATGTCATTAGATTATCTAGTGGAAATAGAAGTTCCTCCCCATCCCTTAGGTAGGCATCGAAGCAACCACATAATCTAGTCCTTTTTGTCCACTAGTTTTCCAAGAAGACTCATGGTATTTACTATTTAATTTAACTTGAGATACATTTCAGATATAAGTTCATTAGGCTTCAAATTAAAATTAAAATATCTAATAGTATAAGTATTTAATCTTATTTCTTTATCATTGGTTGTTCCCTCATGGGAAATATCCAGTGTATCCCAAATTTCATAAGCAGTTTTTCAAGGAGATATTCAATTGAATTATTCATCACCTAAAGAACAGTATGATGAATTCATTGCCTTAAAATTATTATTATATATATATTAATTCAACTGTGGCCATGTGTCCCTAGTAGTAGCATGCAATACTTGTTATTCTTTAATTGTGTCAATGATTTCTGGACCCATACTCTCTAGAAACATTTTCAAATCATGTTTCTAATGAGAAGAGTAAATTTCCTTTAATGAAAGGTTTCATATTAGTAGAAGTACCCTCTACTCTATTATACATTGTTAATTAAAATTTAATGAACTGAATAATAAATATGAAAAAAAATTAAGATCTTTAAGATACATCTAAAATAAATGTTAAATAGAATTAGGCATCTTGTACAATAGATCAGATAGTAGTAAAAAAAGAGCCCTCTGATACCACATGTTAGTTGGAGTGGAATCCCAAGAGGGGGGTGAATTGAGTTCCTACATAAAATTTCAGTTAAAAACCATTTTATAAAGATCCTTCGAATTTTGAAATATCCCAGTGAATTAAGGAAGTAGTGATGAAGATGACCTTTTGGTCAACAGGTCTCTCAATGGGTGATTAGGCCTCAATTGAATTAGTGTGAAACACTTATCTAACATTTGATACCAGTGTACTAAATTAAACATAAACACACACTAACCAAAACTAACTATCAATGTGAATGAAAAATAGTTAATTTTTTAGCATTTATAAGTAGTGGAAAATAGATAAAACAAAGTATAAATAAATATAGTGCATAGAAAGTTAAACAAGTGGTTCAGTCTGAACATGAGACTTAATCCTCTCCACTTGGTGATCACCTTCCACCATGTAGTTTATATAAATAATAAAATTGATACATAGCCTGTATCGGGCTTTATAAAAGTTTTCACAAGTTGGCCAGGGTTAATAGCCTCTACCATAGTTCTTATTGGTAATGTTAAACAACACGGACCATACATGGCCTCGTCCACAGATATATGTGGGAAAACATGGTGTATGTGATGTTTTATGTGATGATTTTTGTATCCTAATGTTAAAGCATATGAGATAGTGTGCGTGACACAAACACACACTTCTAAAAAATGTAAAATAAAAGAACACAACAGAGAAAATGTGATGATATTGATTTTATAGGGCTTTATGTCTATGATTTTCAGCTCTTGGCTCCTTGACGTGAATAATTTGATGTTTGATTCGTTCTTTGAAATTTGTCTCCAAAACCGAGTGTCACAACTCCAGGTTCTAGATTTTATGAATAGAGAGTTATGATTCTTGAATTTATTGGGAGTTTATGAAGCACAAAAGGCAGAAGTGAGTTTTTCCCAAATGATCTTCGTGATGCTTGTGGGTTCACAATGTAAGTGATGAATGGTTTTCCATTGATCTAGCGAGTAATTTTCTTCATATGCTCAAAGGAGCTTCTCATCCTTCACTTTATTTTCTTCCTTGATCTTCTATTTTATATTTGACGTTTGGAAATAGGAATATGTCCATCACGTGTGGTCCTCCTCATACACCATACCATCCACAGATACAGTCTTTTGATATATCTACAATCATCATTAATTAAATGTCAGAAGCATTAAAGTTACCAAATATGACTGTTAGAATAATCATAATAATTTGACACAATATGGAAAGGTAGTCATCGATAGACTAGTAATAGTAGCCTGCATAATGGTATGCATCAATAATAGGTGCAAATTGGTATCCTTCATCGGTAACCTTCTCAATGGTAACCATTAGCGGTAACCTTTGACTATGGCCTTGCATCAGTGACCATTGCATTGGGTACCTTTGAATCGGTGACCTTTACATCGGTGATGCTGAATCAGATAACTTTTCATCTAGGAACATGCATCAGTGACCATTGCATCACTGACCATTGAATCGGTAACCTTTGCATCAGTGACCTTGCATCAACAACCTTTGTATCGGTGATCTTTGCATCGATGACCTTTTTACATGGTGAAATTTTGCACTGTTAGCTTTAAATATGAAAGCAGTGAGATTAAATGTAAATACTTATCACTTTTTTATAAACATGACTTTCACAAAAATGATTATCTTGTAATAGAAACATAAATATCACATATATAAAACATGATTTTCCATTATAAAAATAGGTGAGTCTAACAATTATTTAAATTCAAAAATATAATATGGAAAACGTTGAATATTAAAATTCACATTGAAACACCAAAATCACATTAAGACATATTGTTTTATTCTAAATGAAAAAAATCGGGAAAATGTAATGGGATTAATGTAACAAACCATGTATTTATAAAATATTGTTTTTATATTTATTAGTATTATTTATCTAAAAATTAATTCTTAAATTAAATAATTTTTTAATTGTTATTTATTGAAAAAATTAATTTTTTATTTATTTAATTTATTTTGAAAAAACTATTTTCATTTTTGAATCCATAAAATTGATATTTTCTTAGTAGAAAAAATTGATAATTCATTGAAAAATTAGAGTTTTGGGTGATTAGTAAAAAGTATAGTTTTTTATAAAATACTATATTTATTGTGTGTTCAAGAAGAAATTTTTGTTATATAAAATTTGTTGAATTGTAGAATAATTAAATAATGATGTTATAAGAGTAATTTTGTGTACAAATAACTTAGGACATGAAAATTATTTTCTATTCAAGATAAGTATAAAAAATATTTTTGGGGATGCCGTAGTTCCTCCACAACATTAGTAATGTAAATTTTGGTTCTTTATAAATAATAATTGAGTGATATAAATTATATTCAAGTATAATTTATTAATTATTATGTATTATTGTATTTTTTGGTTGTTAATTCTGAATTTTATAGTCATATGACATTTATATTATCAAAATGCATGTACAATGCTTTCACATGGAAAGAAGAGTCAGAAATAACAAATTTAACATATTATTTTATCATTTATATGATTGAATATAAATAATGAATGAATATAGATATTTTTTTGAACATAATTAACTTATTTTTATGATAGTAATTTATATTCAATATTTATAGATGAAATAATTAACATTAATTCATGTGAAATGTTGATGTAGTGCTTTTATAAGCATATGAAAAATTAATAAAATGATTCCATTAAAATTATAAGAATTATTAAATGAAATGTTTTTTTTTGATAAAAACATTTATATTATAAAATAATTACCATTAACTTAATTGGATTCATATTTGGGACATATTGGACCATCATGGATCCCATTAGTCCATTTATATTATTTTATTATAAATAAAGACAAAAAAATCACACTATATCTTAGAATTAGTATAATATTTTAATTGGAGGTTTTCTAGGAGTTTTTGTTTGAAAATACTCTTTCAAAATATAATGTTATTATATTTTTCCTAAAATTTTATTTTTAATTTTTTGGTGATTTTTACTTAAATTAATGGTCTAAACAATTTGTAGTAAATATTTAAATAATTAATAAATAAAATTAATGATTTAAAAAATAGTAAAAAATATAATATGATATTTCCATGTGAGTAGAATCCTCACGACCTTAACAATTGAGATGGGTTACCATCAATCATGTTGGTTGTATGTTTAAAAAACAATATTAATATAATTCATAAAATTTTAAATAAATATGATGTACGTCTTCAAAAATATTAGTAATCATTATACCAATTTTTTACCACTATGGTTTCCTATAAATATTATTTTTTCAAAGAAGTAATATAGTATTAACTGAATATTATTACCTTTAAATCAATGATCATATTAACTATTAAGGTTATAAATATATTCAAACATATTTCCATAAAATATTAAATCAGCATTCCACAAATAAACATTTCACTACAATAAACACTAATCACAACAGTTGTTTTATGATAAATTGTGTCCAAAAAATCCAATTAATACTAATGTTTAATCACAAAAAATCATATAATTTGTATATATTCCATAAAAAATATCATAATTAAAAATATCATCCCATGAAAATTTAGTTTTATCCCATATCATTGATTTCAATATGTTTTATTACTTAATATATAATAATTTCTCATAGAAATTTTTTTAATTATCCCATCATTATTCCCTTGGAGTGTCAAATGAGCTAGGTAGTTACGTTACAATAATTGTGCATGAGACTGATTTAAAAGATATAATAGAAAAAATATTTTCATGGTAATTACCACAAGATTCATATGTACCAAAAACATACCCACTTTTTAAATCCTTGTAGTGTTTTAATTCAAGGAAACCCACATAATCATTAAATTAAAAATATATTTATGATGTCATCCCATAATTAGATTCATACTTATAGTTTTTATAGGTTTGTGTTATCTAACATATGCTTTACTAAATATAGATCCCATGGGTTATACAAATCTTCCTCTGAAATCAACTGTAATGACACCGAACATAGTAACCCAAACTTGTGGATTAATTTGTAACATTATAACTATATACAAATAATTAAATCCAATGGAACAAATATTTTAGTGCACATGGTAAACTTGATAGGTAAATGAATCACCCATTAAATATGAAAACATAAAATTAAAATATAATGAAAGTAAATTTTTTTATCCTTGAACTCATTTAATGATTCATTCTTGAAATACTATAGAAATGAAAACAACTATGTTTGGGAATGGCTGATTAGTTACTTTTATATATTTTCGTGTTTATTATTAATCAATAAGAAATAAAGAATATTGAAATTTAATAAACTGAAGACAATTCCATATAGTCCATAACATGATCTTGAAAATGAATCCATGGATAATATAAATGTATTAATCTCATGTATATTAATTATTCAACTCTAAATGTGGTAATTTGTTAATATTAAACACTTTTATCTTGGAAATCAAGATATATTTACCATGAAGACCCTACACCATGGTTTTTTAATTATGGGTAGGAATTCACTAGAAACCAATTTAATGATAGAATATTTGTTTTTCTTGTTATACCTTTCAATTTCTCAAGTGGCTATCAATAAATGTGGTCAATAATTCAATGCATGTCCAATTCATTCCAAATATAATGAATGATATAAAAATTTCTCAAAATATTCCATATTAATAAATATTTTTATCAAATATTTGTTATTTATGAATGAAGAGTTTACCTAGTTATTGAAATATAATTCAAATGAATTAAAAAATATATATAAATGATACATGTTTTATGAAATAATAATATCTTTGATAAATAAAATGGATATTTATTGTAAACTTGATGTCTACTGATCATCGAAAAGTTAATGTTTCAAGGGAATGTTAATTACTATAAAATTCATCAAAATATTAAATCCTAGTAACTTCATTATTAAATCAAATAAAAAACCATCCATATAATGAATATATATGTAATAATTAAAATATATCCCTTAAGTATTTCATGTAAAAAATTATATTGAAATTTATGAATATAAATACCATAAAATGAAAATTTAAAAAATTATTCTTGAAAATACCCATTTCACATTTCAAATCAATTTTAATGAATAAACAATTATTGAAAATAATGGAACCATATTTTCATTAAAAACATATTTATAAAGATGAAATTTCAGCCTCAATAAATTTAGTGTTCTTGATGGTAGGAAAACAATGTTCTTGAAGTGAATGATAAAATAAAAATTCCTTTCACATTTTCAGTAAAAGGTCAAAATGTACCATGTTTAGGAAAATTCAATAAAAATAAGTTTTTAAAATTTCATAAAAATAAATAAATGGATTTAAATTTCATTCAAAATAATAAGATATTATTATTAAAATTATTGAAAACAATTTCAGAAAACATGGATTCAGAAGAAAAATCATTTTCGACCAAAAATATAAATTAGTTGTCTTTTCTTAGAAACATGTTCTCATTAATTTTAAACATAAAATATAATAAAATGCTCATGTTGTAATAAAAAATCATGAATAATAATATGATATGTAAATTAAAAGATTTTTTAAATTATAATATAATTTCATTTAATGTAAATTCAATCATAGACAACCTTAATGAGATTGAATCGTAAACCCTTACACATATGGAAAATTTTAAATCATAACCAAAATAAAATAAATAACAACAAATAAATTATTAAATACCATTAATATATAGATATTTATGATATAATATATCAATGTGTAAGTATATACACCTCATCAAAATTAATATGTTCATTATACCAAATATATCAAAATAGATTTTAAATATAGATGAAATGTCTTATAAAGATCATAACATTTATGTAATATTGTATCAATTCATTAATTGTTTTATCAAATACACATAAAAATAGTTACAAAAAAATTAAAAATATAGTACACTAATAATCTTATAATATCAAAGAGAACGAAGATGTGATATAACAAGATAGAAAAAAAATCAGTTATGAAAACCCTTACCAATTGGTAACATTCAAGACCAACTACATTGGGGGAAATAATATAAATTGTGATATAAAATAAATTTTATTAATAATTAGTTATTATATTCCATGTATAAGAAATTTTTATAAAATATATTAATGAAATTAGGTTCATTTTATAAAGATAGACCATGATGAAAGGATATTCTAAAAAATCACTTAATTTATGTATGACTCGTCACAATTCTAATTCAATTTACTAAAAAATAAAATTATATTAAATAATTACATATATTATAAAACTTTTCATTTTTTTATTACTTGTTTTATGTATTACCATTTTTTATTTAACTATTTAATTAATAATGTTTGTGTAGAATGTTTTGATGATATTCGGTTTATATGTATAACATGACTTCGTTAGATCAACTATGGTCAATAAGGTAATTATTAATTATTATCATGAATAATAATGGAAAAATAATTATCAATTTAATAAATTAATTAAAATTTAAAACCCCTCAAATTATTTTATTGAATGATTAACTGCATTAGAGTCATGGGGATGGTAAGTCATATGTATTCATGAGTAATGATAAAAGTTTTGAGGAATTGTTAAGGAAATAAGGGTAGTATTATTTTTCCCATATATACTTATACTAATATAATAATAAAATATTATATCATTAAAAAAATTATATATTTCATCCTTTTGATGTGGTCATAAAATAATGAATTAGTTCGCTTCATGGAGGCCTTAGTCCCCAAGTACGAATGATCAATTTTATCATTTGTCAGTGAATGAATATGTAAGAAAGTAAATAATAAATTATCATATAATAATTTTAATGATGTAAATAATATCCTATGTATATACATTTCATCCATAATTAATACACTCTTCAATAAGAGGTGATTGAAAATGAATTATTTTGGGTCACAAGTTAGTATCACACCTTACATACAAATGATTATTTTGATTCCCATTTTATAGAAGGGATAATGGATATATGTTATTAAATTAAAATATCTATATATCATTATTTGTGATATACTTTTTTCAGGATATTTTTGTTTTTATTATTTTTTATAGTGGTGTAAGGAAAAATAAAATCAAATGCTCAGTTAAGAGTAATAAATCTTTGTCGAACAACCTCTTTACGATTATGCCTAAAGCCTTTCATGAGTCTCTTTATGATCAAGAAAATACCTATAGGATGTTCAGAGGGGTGTAAGGAAGAAAAATTTTCAATGTGTGGGAAAACATAATTTTTATTCAGCAGTTAATAAATGAGGAGAGGAGGGTCCCCTATATATGTGGGGTGTGGGGACATTTGTATTACTTCAATTTTTTGAATTATAATAAAGTCATATTACATTGAAATACTTATAAATGATCAAGGATTATAATTGTTTATATTTTAGGATTTTAATATATCCATACATAGAATATATAAATTTTAATTAGTATTATAACACATATCACATGGTTTAACCTCTCTTAAACCCATATAAACATAACAACGGTAACAACTTGTTCAAATTAAAAGGGTAATAATTTTACATATCTGATTAAAAAACTAATATATTGAAAAATGATGATATAGAAGTATATTTATCATCATAATCATCTTCTTACATGATTTTGTTTTGTTTTCAATAATTTAACAAATTATTATTTAATATAAACTTTGATTAAATACATTTTTGACAATATTCATTTAATTTGACATTAAATAAATGATGATAATAATGAATATAAAATATAATAATTTCTTCCATAATTAATAAATAATTATTAACTATAAAAAAATTTATAATACAAATCAACTAAAATACATTAAATTCATGTTTAAAAAAATTCATAATGTATTTCAATGTTTCCACATGCAATGGGTCAGTGATGCACAAAACTTTAAGCTAACTAAATTATCACTAAAAATTATTTATAATTTACCATAATGAAAATAATATAATTATATTAAAATAAACATTAATGTTCATTCACAACTTATTTGTATATGAATTTGAACGTTTATCAAATATTTGATGGTCGGAGAGTATTATTTTTTTAATTTTCATTTCTTAAATTATTAATAAGGTCAAATTCATTTAAATATGTCCCATTAATATCTAAATATCAATCATAATGAGATAAATATTTAAATAAACTATTAAACTAATAATTATGAGACAAATTTGGTGTCATTGGAATTTAGATTTAACAAAGGTAAACTCAATTTAACAATTATTCATAATAATGAATTTTTTCTATTTTTATGATTCATAATGACCAAAAATTAAGTGGATATTTTTAAATTACATAAAACATTCTAATTATAAATATAGAATAAATTTTAAAAATAGAAGTTTCATAATTTTAGTTAATAATTAACCCTAAAAACATAACGAAAAATAATTTTTCATTGAATACATTTTTTGAGCATATGATGATATTACATTAACAATATTACTAGTATTAATAATTACATGAATTTAATTTCACAATAATAGATATATAATATATAAATTTGTTTCAAGTAATTATTCGTTCAATGTTATTTTAAATAATTAAAATGGGGAAAACCATTCATTTAAAAATAGTTTTCTAAAAAAATTGATTTTAAAGCTTAAAAATAAACTCATACAAAAATATACTATACATATGATTCAAATAAAATTAATTAGACTAAATATAACTATTTAATTATTATTTTTTATTTCAGTCTCAAAGAATAACTGGACTTTAAAATTTCCTAATTTATTGAAAATAAATGGCAGTTTGATAATGATAATATATTTTTCACTACTCAATTAAATATCACAAATTTCTGGAAAATATCCAAAATTTCACCCTAAGTTAATATAAATAATATGAATTGAAAAATTGATTTAATTTGTTTAAATTTACCTTATAATAATGGATGAAATTAATTATTTTATTTGCCTAAAAAGTCAATAATAACATTTTTTAGGAAAAATATATTTTTCAAGAAAGTAAAGACTTTATTAAAAATAATAACCTTATTTACCAATATACATTATTTATCAAAAATATTTATACAAAATTTATTAAAATAGATTATTAAAATTCCTTCCAAAATTTTCAATAGCTTTTTTATTAAGGTCATCTTTAAATAATATAATATTTTTTTAGTCTCGGTGTCGTATATGATATATATAATTGAATATAATGTTAATATTTTTTAATTTTAAGTTGTTAAAATTAATTATTCATTTCATAGTGATATGAATTTTATTTATTAAACTATTTGGTTTTCATTGTGTATATATCATTCAAATTTAAAAGTTACGGGAAACATTCATGTGGATTTTACAAAAAACCAATGAATAACTTTATTCAATAAAATAGATGCTAATTTTTTGTTAATACATTGTTTTTAAAGTATTTTTATGTAATAACATGGAGTTGATTTCCAAATTATGTGACTAATCATATATATATTAGTGTTATTACTCTTTATAGTTCGTGGTGAAAACATGGGGAAGAGAGAACATCCTATAATGTATTGAAAAAATGTTCCTATTGGATTATACATTTTAATGATGGTATGAGTCTTATAGTTGGTTATTATTATTGAAAAATATTTTGATATGAAGTTAAAAACAACTGTTGAAACAAATAGGTATTTTAGGTGTACAAATTTTTATTGTTTTTTGTTTAGATTAAATGGGACAATTAGAATATACTCATGGGATGTGTATATTTTGTGGCATGTAGATTATATGTCCATGTTGATAGTGGGTTTATAAATTCATAATAATAAAGCTAATAGGGTTATATAATTGATCAATAAGTGAATATTTTTAAGATTTGGGGTTCTTAAATCTTTTATGGAAAATAAATAAACCAATTTAAATTTCAATAAACTCAAAAAATATTATAATAAGTATACATTTTTAATAACATTAAGACATGTTATCATCCATTCATGTGTTGGAATGTTCTGGATAAAAATAGGAAATTTAACCACATTTTGGGGAAAGTTTTTGTAGTTTTTAGAAGGATTGAAATTTGGGGTTTTTATGGACTTGTGGACCAATATAATGACACACAAAATTAAATTATGAATATATTCTTATAGGAACTATTTTTGGATATCATATCAATTATGCATGGAGATTTAAAAAAATCATTTGGATTGTAAAAGATTTAAATTTTAATTACATGTCATCTAGTCGGTGAATACATTTAATGTTGAATATATAATATGATATAAGAAGGGAGTCAAGAAAATAATAGAATTTAAGAAGAGAAAAGATGATATTTTCATTATTTTAACATTTAATATATAGACATTTTGTTTGGATATAAAATGATTCGTTATAATTATTTGATGAAAATTTTCATGGAAGGTTAAAATTTAAATCTTATAGACCCGTTACAGGACTAATAGTTAAAGACAATATATTTATTGAAAATGAAGGAGATAAGAATATTCTATTCCTAGATAATTTCCAAATGATTATACATTACATTTAGGGATAACCAATAGGAATGGATCATGATTTTTTTCTTTGATACTTAATATTTCTTTATATGGAACTGAGCACTATAAGAACATTTATTCCTAAGAGTCAACCCTTAGTCCATGATATTGTCGATTATTTTACATTATTTTTTTCATAATAATCAATCATTATATTATTCCTTATAATACATAACTTCATTCAATGCTAGTTTAATCAAAATTAGAGCATGTTCTATAAGAACCATATGAAAATAATTTCAGACCCCCAAGAGTATAATATGATTATTTACAATGACATAATAGAGCTTATTTTTTAGATAAATACTAAATAACATCCCTATAAAGATAAAAATTAGACCCATTTTAAAAGTTATCTAAAAATAAATGGAATATTATTTACACCAACATTCTATTTAAGGATGTGTAATTGGGTTCTTAAAAACTATTTTCAATATGATCTTAAGGGAGGTGTAGATTATTGGAGTTCCCAATAATGATAGAAAAAATGTGGGGGTAGGTAATAAGTTGTAGTCTATTACAATTTCTATTATAATGAAAATATCCCTTGTAATTTGTTTGATTTTATTTCATATCACATTTTATATCAACAATTCTCATTCGAAAGGATGTAATGTGTGATATAAAACACAATATTTATGTGGTATTCCCTCTCTATGGGTGACTATGTCCATATAATTGAGACTCCCATTGGTATATGGAAATTCTCAATGATATGGGGTTAAAAATAGTTTCAATTTATATCATAATACTTTTAAATCTTGAAATATAATTAGATTGGAAAACATTAGTCATAAAATAATCTTGCATTTCTAATTTAATGGATCAAAAAAAAATTTAAAATACCTTAATAATCATTTTCCAAAAATTTATTTTCTAGTATTTACTCCATGTGTGACTCCATCTAGTGTACCTCTATATTCACCCAGAATGGGTCAATATTATTTACCTAGAAATAATTTTCCTCTATCTAATGTCTCTATATAATAAAATTATTAATATTGCTCTTGTGTTTAGAACACCTCATTCTGGTGCCTCTTCCTAAAAAAATGTCTCATTGGATTAAAACTCACACTGATAAGCTAATAAAAAACATCAACACATCTTATATCTCTCATGCAAAAATATTGTTCATTCATACTATACGTGAATCCCTTTATATAGAAACATTTTCCCCCAAATTATTGGATATATTGATAGATTCCAAAAATTGAAATTCTAATTTCCTCACAAACAACATCTTTATAGAAATTCTTCTCAAAATCTATAGAACATTTTTCAAGATTCTTGAAAACTCATCTTAAATGAATTTTCTCAATAATAATCAAAACTGATCATGATTCATGAAAATTTAACAAAAATATTAAAATCTTCACAGTTTAGGGATTTATATTTTTTATATAATGAACATCATAACTCCATTCAAAAAATGTTTCTCTGGTTCCAATATGAGAACTCATATATCTCGTACTATCTTATTAGACTATCCTCTATGTAATATTGCTTTATAAAAAATATTATTGTCTATAACACTCATGGTACCTCTTTTTGATGTTCAACGCATGCCTCCTCGGTCTTATGGAATTCACATAAGTTCATCCTTCTTTTTCTAACCATTGATTTGGAACATCTTCATTATCGCATCAATAATCTACTCGAGAAATCATAAAATAAATGATTCATAAAACAAATTTTCATAAAAAATCAAATAAATGATCATCTGAAGATATCTAAATTCATCATCTTATGATTATCAATCATTCAATATTTAAGAAGCTTTACAGGTATTGATTTGGAAAATATTTATGTATATAAATAGATACCTCTATCGAATCTAAATATACAACTTTATTCTTATAATCATTGTTATTTATGTATCATGGATTACTAAACTAATCATTCCAACTTCAAAAATAAATCATTAACAATAAATTACATTATTTTATGTACAATGTGAATTAAGGTTCTTTTTTTCACCATTGATCAACCATATCCCCATGTTCTATATAATTTATAAACTCTTTTTTAGTATATTGGTATACTTCCCTCTATATTGATCTTTCATGAATATATATTTGTTCTAATAGACATTGAATATCTCTATTTTATGTAACTTTTTTCTTTTTTATCTATTTTTCTTTAGATTCTTTATCTTCCTTTGAAAATAAAACATCTATGTATGATCATCATCTGTCTCATTACATCTTAAGAGACCATCCTCCTTTTAGTAGTAACATCATGAAGACATATCTTCATTTTTTTAATATATTAAAAAAACATCAATTTATTATTATAACTTCATAAAAACTATATTTATAGATATATAATATGACTCTTTACCATAAACACATTCTGTTGGTTATTATATAGGATTTTATTTTCATCTTCTATGACATTGTCATATCAGATCATGAACATCATATAGATACTACATAATATTTCTCAAAAAAACAATATATAATTATTCAAAAAAAATAACAACTCAACATAAATCATGAATATTAAAATGATTTTAGAATCAAATAGATCTAAAAAATTAACTTGTTATGGAAACATTCTTGACATGATAAGAAAAATATCTTAAACACCATTAGTATCAACACATAAGGAAAGGTTTTTAAAAAATATTCAAAAAATCTTTTTCTACTTAAACACAAAAACATTCAAAAGCATGATACTAAAAAATATAACAATTACAAGAAAAACATCCCAATTTATCTTCAACCATCCCTTGGATTTTTATGAAACATTATAAACAAGCCTTTTCCCAAAACTAAAAAAAAACAATTTTTTTAAAAAAAATATTCTCAAAGAGAATCACATAAAAAAATCTAGATATAGAATTTTTTCAATTAATTCCATTATATAATAAAATATATTTATTTTCCATGAAAATATGAATATCTTCTAAAACATATTATTCATCATTTTATGATAAGACCAAATTTAAATTCACAATATTTTAAAGTACAATGTTTTACATCTTCTTCCCAATTTTTAATTGAATCCTATTGATTTTCAAGAGATATAATGATCATTCTTAAGTCATTAGATGAGGATAAAAATTTAATAATATCTTCAATTTGATAAATAATTCCATTGGATTATGTTTATTTTAATGATTATAAATTTGATATATTTTTTGAAATACACTCATCCATGACATCTCCTCTTGAAACATTTCTTTAATTAAAATAATATTTTATGTTATTACACTTTTATATTTAATTTTACATAGAATATATAGAATAATAAGAGGAATTTGTATTAAAATTTTGAATAATTAGTGGTTTTCAAAAAATCATTCTAAAATATTAATGTTTTACTTCAATTAAGAGCATTTGTGTACATGCTTTTATCAAGGAAATATAAATTGATTTTGATGTACTCTATGTAACAAAAAATGGATTCTACTATGACGACTCATACAAAATTCAAACAAGAAGAACATCCCTCTTGATGTTTGTTTTCTATCACTACAATCTCTATTCCAATAAACATTAGTCAACTAAATGAATTTAATCTCATTACCTTTTTTATACATCATGGAATAATTTTTTGTTCCTTTAACATACATATGTATTTTATTTCCAAAAAACGTGTGTGACTCCTTTGGATAACACTAATATCATAAAAAAAATTATATAAAATTTATGGTCTTGATGAAGTAAGAAAAGGTTAACATATAATATTCACTAATAAAACATTTGGATTTAAAATGTGTCTGAATTCATCTTTATTCATCTTTTCACCAACTAAAATAAAGGTAGAATCGTCATTTTTCTCGTCAATGGAAAACTACATTGTAATAGACTTTTCTAAATAAAAATATTGATAATAATATAGGTGTTTTATAACTCTTTAACAGGTGTAACACAAGAAAAGCTCAATTTTTTATGTAATGTAATATACCAAATAAATTAATTTTATTTGATGAAAAGTAACTCATAAAAACATGGGGGGTTACATTCTAGCCCCTTAAAATGTTTTTCTCCATTAAAAGATTTCATATCAATACAAAAACTAAGGGTACTATTTCCTAATCATTTCTGCATGTTCCCACAATGCTTATTCAAGTTGATTGTTTCACCCGAAAAGATGTCCATGTATGTTGTCTTATTTTGTATAACATATTGTGTACATTCCAAAATCACCAATAGTTTTTCAACTGGTTAATAGTCATTCCCTATTGGTACTACCTCTACGTTTATTACATGTGAAGGATCGTGTATCTACTTTCTATGGGGTGATCACTGGAACACATCATGGATTTGAGAGTGGTTCGGTTGATAGTTCAAATGATTAGTTACGGTCTCATTGTAATCTAGAATTTAAAATTATCTAATATACCTAGGTCTCAATTTCTATTTCTTCCCCATTCTTATAACCATTTTCCATGGATAAAATTTTAGAACCACATTTCTATAAAAATAAGACACCAAATCATATCTGTGATTTTTACATTAAATTTTATGTTATCATCATGATTTCCATATTTTTTAGGAAATTATATTACTGTATCTTCCATTTCAACTATACTCATTTTAAATATATTTCATTTCTCTAACTTAATTACATTACAATGGAGTTAGATACATTCATCAATAGAGGGATTCATAAATAATATATTAATACTTTAGTTAAAGATATTCTTTTATAAAAAATGATATAGAGGAAGGTATTGGTCTTAAACATCATTAAAATATAAAGAAAAATATCTCAAAATATACCCTAGGGTTTTAATTGTTCTCATGAACTAACTATCTATCTACGGAAGATACACAACTCTTAAACATAACTCTATATCATGATATTTTTTTATGACTTCTCCATAATTTCATGGTAGAACTTGGTTCTTGATTTTTAACAATGAAATGTGGTGCCGATGAAAAAATTACAAATCTATAATTTATAACCTAGATCACTGATCTAGAGAGAATACTTTCAAATACTGATTAATTTTGATGAAATTTTAAAGGGATTTGAAGTAACCCATGTAAAATTATTCCCTTTATATATTTTTGGATGTCCAAAGACAAAATCAATGCTATTTTTTAAAACATACATTCATGTATAATAAATGTATAAAACATTCCATTAGATTTTTCCCATCATCCATAACTTGAAGAAATATCAATCACCATTATAAAAACATTTCTAAATCTCCATTCATTCCATCACACCAATAATACTCATTCTAAAATATGTAAAGACCTTTAGATCTGTCTTTGATAGAGGCACAACCTTTTAAAAAAATAGACCTTCATAGTTCTAGTATGAATAGAGAATGAAGATTTATGGTATTCAAATAACAACTACTTCTTCATATCTGGTGTGGGTGGAATCATATATGATTCTAGAATATTATTAATCAATCATGATCATGGTATAACTCAGTAACATTTCTATAATTCTTTTCTACTCTACGTCTTCCTTTTACGCCACATTAATCGTCGCATGGATAGATAGTTGAACATTCAATTGATAAAAATAAATATGTATCCCCATAATTTTAGATTTCACTATGAATCATTGGAATATAATAAATATTTTTTCTGATCCTCATCATTGATATGTTATAATGATCCTTTTGACTCATAGCATTTTCCACCTTGATAGATTTCCCAAAGGGGTAATGTATTGAATATTTATAATAATTAATCATTTCAACCCATATTTTCTAGGACATATTCAAATGGTTCTATTTGATTATATAATTTTAACATTTGTGATCAATATATATATAACACTTTTTTTCATAATGAAAATTCATCAATATAATTAATTAAAAAATTACCTCAGTTGACACTAAAACATGATTTTTGTAATTTTGTTCATGAACCATCAGTATTTGAGAAAAATAAGGTATAACTATAACCATATTAATAAGAACAAATCCATATCCCATAATGGATTCATAACTATATATTAAAAGGCCTTTTTCACTATAGGGTATGGAACTTATAGGTCCCATGGCTGGTTTTCCATTCATTCCCTTTAAATTTTACTCAGATGCATTTTTCTTCAGAACATGGATCCATTCGAAGCTATCTAGGTGAGAAGATTAGATATTCCTGATAAATTCCATAAAACCATCGATTATATATAGATAAACTAGGGAAAGTGAGGATGTTGACATCCTTGGTTTTTCTGGTCTATCATTCAATAGCCTAAGTATTTGATGGATATATAGATATACCCACACGTGAGATTATATGACCCAAAAATGAATCCTTTTATAGAAAAAAATAAAACATTGTAAATTATTCATATAATCTATACATTATAAGGGTATTTATTAAAATTATCATTTGATCTACCTAATGTAATATTTTCCTTGAATAGATAATAATTACTTCAATAAAGACTACAAAAAATAATAATGATAATGTCAAATGACTCTATTTATTAAATCCATGAAGATAGTTGGGGAATTAGAAAGACCAAATAGACTAACTATTTATTAATAGATTACATACATTGTAATGAAATATCTTTTCAGTATATCCTCATTCTTTAATCACAATAGATGATATCTAGATTAAAGGTATGTCTCTGAAAACAATTGATCTCTATGAAGTTGATCAAATAGGTCATCAATATGTGGTAGATGATACTTTTTATGATCATGATCTTATTTTTCATTCAATAATAAATGAAACATCACATATATCCATATTTAATTTTAAAAAAAGATAGGTTCACCCCATGGTCACACACATGGGTAAATGAATAACTTGAAATGGTTCTATTGGAGTTGCTTTAACAATTCCAAGAACCCAATAAGGGTTATTCTATATAGAGACATTGATGTTTGTGTTGTACAATGAAAGGGTTCTATTGAAATATAAACATCATGATTCAATGGAATAATAATAAACTCTTATATAAATACACCAAAAAATCCCCAAAAAATACTAATATCATTAATAGTTAGTTTCTCCATAACCATGTATGAAAAACCGATCTTCGGAATAGGAATCATTTCCCATAAATTGGATTTGATTTCCAAAAGATTTTCATACTATCATCACACTAATAGAATATCTTTTTTTTTAATATTTATTGTGACTTTCATTCCATAAAAATAGGGTTACCTTTATCTATATAATTCTAATCCATTACAAATATAACCTCAAATTACACTGTAGGGAGAATGATATTATTTACAGGAAACATATTCTTATGACATTAACTAGGGAGGAGTCATATACATGGAATTTCATGATCATACCATTAATGGGTTTTAATTCTAATTATACATATAATACTATGGGTGGATTCTCGTAAGCTTTTAAAACTCATAAAATATGAATGAATGGGTGTGTCTATAGTCAAATAACACATTATGAGTTCAACAGTGGATGTTAATTGTGCCTTTCACCATGCCGTTATTTCAAACCTCATCAGAAATATTGATTGAATGTAATTACCAATTTGACTATACATTAGGGTTTTCTAAAATGTATCATTATCATTGTCCATCAAATATGATCCTGGTATATCATAATGATAATAATCATTCAATGAGAAACATTGGTGTGTTGGGGTGTATTCATATATTCTTTTTTCCCATTCATTTCATTAAAGAGGTTCTTTACCCCACATCGATATTCTTTTAGTCAATGTTCAAGATTCACATACATTATACAACATTTTGTTCCTTTTAGGCCTTCACCTATGTTCTCCATTGAAGTGTTTTGGAAGGATGGAATTTGAATATTTTCATTCTTCCAAGTGACATATCATTAGATCATATAAAGAACCACATCTACATTTTCATTAAAAAAACTATGATATATATGTGTAACAAAAATATTTATTTCAACATTGATAGTACAAAAAACAACTTCCTCATGGCTACCAAAGCCTCTTTTGGTCAGCTCCCATCATAGAATTTCTTTTAAGCCAGTAATAATTTGAATGACCTTACATTCACTTTGGATGATAATACCATAATGTACGTCATATTCCATGTAAAATTACAATTATATGTACCAACATATTAATCATCCTTCTTAATTAACTAAAGGAATCACTTCTCTAGTTTCATTCGAATAATACATGTACAATACTTATTGAAAAATAAACTCTTAAACTCATCCCACTCCATGGAATCAATTTTATCATGATCCCTTGTCTTAATGAGTTTCCACAGTTAATTTACTTATCCTAACAAAAGATAGGTAGAAAAAATAATTTTTTCATGTTTCAAACACTACAGAAAAGAAAAATATCATTTCAGTGGTGCCGAAAAATTTCTCAACATATAATGGATATTCAATACCATTAAAATAATGTGGAAATTTCCTCATAAAGGACCCAATAGAAAAATGTTCTTTTTGTTTTCTCATATTTAATTTTTTGTTGATTTATTGATTGAGGTTTTTTTGTGACCATATAAATGATATTTCTCATTCCATCTCTCATAACAGTTCTATTCTTATACGAATAATCATTTCACATTCCAATGAACATATAATTAATACGGCTCCAATGATTTACATCCGTTGACGAAAACCAAAAAAACATTGTGTATGAAACAATATTCATAGTGAGGAACCAAATAATCATGAAAAATAAGATATAGGATGTATAAATAATTCAACCATATTTTTAATCAATAAAACCTTTTTTCAATCCTTGGAAATAAATTTTCATCATCTGTCTAAATCTTTCATGATTGTTTTTATAGTGTTAGTAAATTTACAATGCATATCCCATGAGAGTGGAAAACTTGGTGTCTATTAAGACCAGTTGTAATGCACATGGATATGATTTATTATATATCAATGTTCCCATTTTTAGTTATTTCCACCAGGTGTCTTTTTATAGATCTAAATAAACATTATTATTACATATAGTTATATAATTTCATGGACACCACTCACTCTATCGGTTAATAAAATTTCATGAAACCTTCCAATACATAGACTCATCCTATCCTTAGACTTATCCATATAGGTATCCATTGCGATCTCACTATTTTTTATTATTATAGTTTCCAAATTTTAACTACTGATTTATCTTAAAAAATTATAAAAAACCAAATATCTCATATATATATATATATATAATTTTTTATATATGATTTTTCACTAAATAACAAAAACATTAATGCCAGAATCATTTAGCTTAAGTGCCTTTGGAAACATGGACACATAAAAACCATATCCATAAGCGAGGTATATAATCTCTTACTACACTCATTCAAACTATAATTATTCTTTGAGATACTATATAGAATTAACTTCATCATAACATAGATAAACAAAGTAAAAAAAATTGGGAGAATAGAATATCAGTAACTATAAAACGGGGAGATATCAATATATCGTGAGTATAAGGTCATAGAGACATGAAAATTACATTCAAAAACTATATATTTCATATAATAGATCATAAAAATTAGTCATGTAATAAATCATGGAATTTTGAAACAAATAAATCATAATGAAATCAAAGAACCTAAACAATGATAACATAAAGTTGGCATGAAGCATTGATTTGTTTCATACATATAATATTCTAACATTGGGACCATATATAATTATAAATAGCATTTTTAAATAACATAAAGAATTCAAATAATTCCCCTACATAAATTTATAGACATTAAACCAGGTCCACCCATTACGTTATAGAAGTCAAGGATAGTTTCGTGCATAACACTACGAAAATTTAATTAGGATCACACATAACATTGTGAATATGTAATCTAGATCAATCATATAATATTTTACTTATTAATTATCTAAATTTATCCAATTAATTAGGGGTGTTATAGGTTCCACCCATCATATAATCTATACATATATGTCCCAAAATATTATAAAACTTTAATCATATCAAAACCCATGAATAGAAATGGGTTTTGTATACATTTAATTATAGAATAACTGTAACACCCCGAGATTTTATGAAAAATATTCTTTTTAATTTCATTAATGTCTTGTGTTGTACGCTACACCAAAAGGAGCTTTCACAACACGCATCCCTGACTTGGCTTGCACTACACGAAATCGCGACCTTCCACAATAGCTTGTGTTGTACGCAATACCGAGTTTCGCTAAACAACGATATACTATTAAAATATCATTAAAACTAGCCATTATGAATAGTAATACCCACTTTTTGAAATTTTATAAATTTTATTTTAGAAAATGGACTTCATTTTTGGATTCGTAATATCGAAATAAGACTAGGGTGAAATATTGGTATTTTTCTAAAAACTTTCAATTTTTGATGAATAGTGAAAACACTGGGTTACTATTTAAAAACCAACTTTTTTTAAATAATTATTTATTTTAATTATATATTTTTAGATACAAATTGATACATAATACCTCTATAAGTTCAATGTAATTCATTGGAGTCATTTTATAATAATTTTAGATATATAAAAATTTTATTGAACTTTTGACCGTCTTTTACCCACCTCCTAGGAGAATATGCAAATTTACATAAAACATAATTTTACCACATCTGTGAGTGGAATTTCAAAAATCCGAGAGATGCGGTTGATGTCAGTAAGTAAAATGTGGTTCAATGAGATGAAAATAATTTTTGGTGAATAATAACTATTTACTTTCTTTACCACGGTTAAAAGTAAATAGGGTAATTAAGGGTAAAATGATATTATTATTACCCTAACACATGTCCTAATACTATTGGATAAGTGTAATTCGACCAAAAACAACCTTAGAAATAAAATAAGTCCATTTAGGCCCACTTGGATTAGATTAGGACATTTTTTATTAATTTATTTAAAGAAGGGTTAAAATAGTTTAAATCAATGTTTAATAAGTAAATAATTTTTAATATAGTGTTATACATATGGTAAATTATACTATAAATATTAATTAGAAATCTAAAAAGATTTTCGACATAATGGTATTTTATTTTTAATTTTTAGACATTATAAAATTTAATATATTTATGACACAAAGATGATGCAGTAATTATCTTATTAATGAAATATTGACATAATTGATATTATAAATACCCAAATAAATGTAATTTGATACTTTTTATGACTTCCACTAATTTTATAAGTTACTATGACATGTTATTATTGATTTAAGTATATTTTTTCGAATTAATCATTCTGTTATGATTTTAAAAAAAAATAAATTATTAAATATTGTCAAAATTGACATAAAATAGTTTTTAAAACAAATTTTATATTATTAATTGTTATTTTATTCTTAAAAATCAATGGTTCAGAACACTAACTTAGATAAGGTTATATATATTAATAATAAACAACTTGGGGTTCTTTTTTCTTGTTATAGTATGTTTATAAACCTTATAGTGTAAGAACACAAAAAGACACGGTAAAAGTAATATAATTTAAAAAAAAGTTTAATCTAAATGATAAGGTTAAAATCGGAACCTAAACATGTCTAAATTCTATTGGATGATAGTATTTATACCCATACCCACCTTATATTCGAAATAAATCAATTTTGATATATTTAAAACCGAATATGACTTTATAATAAAATAATATTTTTAGTTTTTCCAAAGGTGCCCCTCTCCTCCCTTATAAAAGGGCACCTCCTCCCCCTCTTCCTCACACCAATTTGAGCCTTCAATCTCGGCCATCACCTGCCAATTTCTCCTCTCCACTTACCTATAAACATCCTAGATGTCCTGGTCTTCTTCAAAGACAAATTTTACTACCCTAAAAGGAGGTCTCAAAGAAGCACTTCAAAGAAGAGGTAATGTCTGTAACCGATTCTTTCAACTTTATTTCTTCATCCACTTCTTCTTATTTAGTTGTTTCATTATGAATTAATAACAGCAGTATCACTCAAATAAAGATATGTTATTATAAGTATGAAACAACCCTATTTCGCCATCTATTCATCCTATGGAAAACGAAATCACCACGTGTGCGTACATACGGAATACCGTCTCTACACCGTGGTGTAATCTATTTTCCACCACCACCTTACTTAGATGGGTATAATGGTGAAAATAAATATTTATATATATTATTTTAAATTGTTATTTATTCTTAAATAGTATACATACACTCCAATACAATTACACGATCATGGGAATGATATCATCGCTCGTGCGTACTTACAGAATATCATCTCCACGATGTGATGTGACTCGTTCTACATGATCTTCATTGCATACTGATTATATAAATTAATTGATTCAATAAATATGATATACAGTACACTAATACCATTCTGGAAATGAGGTATCTATAACCTAAAGAGAATAATAAGAATTTATTCGACAAAACACAAATAAGAACAAAAAGTAATAAACACCCGAATAACAAGTAGCAGTGAAATATTACTAATAAAATGCTATGAATATGGCCATATATGATATTATAAAAAAGTTTATGATTCCGGAATAAGTCAATGAGATTATTTAAATCATTATACAGGAGGTTTGGACACTTATGAGGCAAATCTGACCTATGGTAAGGGAAATATCACAATCTCATTTTTATCCGAGATTGTTTATACTTTGGAATTTACTGGGGAATATTTATCATCAACATCCATGTTTCCTCAATATGTAATATTATTTCCATCCACCTACAATTGTTTAAATCCAATTTCACCCTTCGGTGAGTTTTTAGTAAAAGATATAAAAGGAATCTTTTGTCGTTTTTCGTACGAGGTACTTTTTGACTTTTCCGACCAAAGTACGGGAAGAATGTTTTTTTAACTTATACGGCATGAATGGATTTTTAAAACATTATTTCCAAGAAGCTTCCTTTACAATTTTTCAAGTTTATTTTTAATCAACTTCTTTTAGTTTAAAATTTTAGGACATGTTAATAAAGGAAAAATGTTTTTGAAGTTGAAAAGATATCTTCCTCAAGAATGGAGTTCAAGTGTTTTATCAGAATTGTTTTCCATATAAGATAATAAAGGGTTCTGTTTCTATCCCTAGTATTACATTGATTTGATTATGTTGTGATGGAATTATTTTTATGAATTCCTTTATCTTATATGAATTGTTTTATGATGTCACGATGTTTAAGAATCCCATTTTTATTACATTTGTTATGATATGATGTACGGTTTATGATTTTGTGGCACACATAAGAATGGTATCATTATGAGATGGGTGGGACCTATATCTCCCTCCAATGCATTGGGTAAAGATTTTATATCTCATGAGATAGACATGGCTGGAATGGCAGGTTAAACCGGTTCAGTGAAACATGACTGAAATGAGGAGTGAACTCGGTTCAGAAATGGACTTCGTCCACTAAGATAGTATTGGAAAAGTGTCTTGACTAATAAGAAATGATTCTCTATGATTATGTCTATATGCCACAGTTTTTCATGATTTATGTTGTGGTTATTGGGATTACATTTCACTAATATGATTTATCCCATGTTATGATATAATGATCTCTTTTGCAAGTTAAGATTTCCAAAATGTTTTGTTCATATGAATATGATGTGATTGATAATTCTTTTGTTTATCCTTAATGAGAATTTGAGCTCACCCTTTTATGGTTTCTTTTCCCCAGGATATAATGAAAGGTTTTAGGTATGAAAAAAGGGAAGAACTTTATGGGAGATGTTCACGATCATTTACCACGATTAGAAGACTATAGTACAAGTTTCCAAAGACACTAAAATATTACGGTCCTTGTGTGTGTGTTTTTGTTATGTACTAAGTATTCCGCAAATGTAATGTAATGTCCATGTATGTCGAGATTTGGGTCTTTACAGTTGGTATCAGAGGAAAGGTTTAGTCAACCTTTGGAATCTAGGATGCGAGAACTTTAGTGAGATCCCTAGAGATATTTCTAAGGTATGTCTAGGGATGTACCTAAAGTTAAGTATACGTTATAGTCCTAGAATTTTGCTAACCATCTTAGAATTAAACCTAAGATGTCAGATATTGATGGTACTCCCCCTTTATTATGTTGTTTTCCCTAGCGTGATTTTTTCCTCTCACACTATTCTTTTTGGGTTTTAGACGATGGCTAGAAACCGAAGGAACCGTATTGATCAATGTAATGGACGAAGCAATGATTGTCCTCCTGAACAGACCAACGTTATGGGAGATGGAGTGAAAAATATTATTGCTATACTTACACAATCTATTAATCATTATGGACTTCCAAATGAACAGAGAAGGGAACAATATTCTATTGAGTCCTTCATGAGGCAACTTCCACCTTCTTTCAGTGGGTCTTCTGATCCACTTTTTGCTGAACAATGGATCAGTACCACTGAAAAGATATTTTCAGTTCTTCAATGTTCTGAACATGATAATTTCATCTTAGCAGTATATCGTTTGGAAGGTGAAGCTGATCAATGGTGGAATATTATCAAGAATACGAGGCCAAGAGATGAAATTGAGTCCATGGAATGGGATGAGTTCAAGAACTTATTTTTCAATAAGTACTTCCCTCGTATTCTTCGAACAAAGATGGAGAAGGAGTTTCTTGAACTAAAGCAATAGGATGAATAATCTGTTGGTATATACGAAGAAAATTTTACAGGTCTTGCAAGGTATGCATCTGGATTTATCATCCAACCTGAAAGTAAAGTTTATCGATTCTTCAGTGGCTTAAAACCAAATCTTCGAAGGGCATTAGCTATAAGAGACTTCAATAGATATGAAGAAATTGTACACTATTCTATTAAGGTATAAATGGAAGTTGGTGTTACATATCCATCTCATGGTTTTGAAAAGAAACAAAATATGGAGTTCAAGGAGAAATCTCAGAATAATGGTGAAAAGAAGATGAATGTTTCCTTATGCTCAAAGTGTGGAAACAAGCATGGTGGAGATTGTCTTAAAAGGACTAGAAAATGTTTTAAGTGTGGAAAAGAAGGTCATCGGGTAGCTGAGTGTCGAAGTAATGGAAAAAGGGTTGATAATGGTGTGAACAAAGAAAAGACTGCAGAGAATGCACCAACAACACTTCAATGCTTCAAGTGCAATGAAATGGGGAATTATTCTAATCAATTCCCTAATCCAAGGGTTAATGATGATCGACATGAGGAACCACTTAAGGAATAGGGAAAAAGGGAAGTCACATGCCATTACTTTTGTCTCTGTTGAATATGACAACGATGTGGTGGAATGATTAAGTGTTTATGTAATGGGATTCCAAAATAATGGTGTATATAGTATCGTGGAATATTGGAATATTTATATATTGATCTATTGTGGTTTTCAATACTTTTATGGTACCGGTAACCATGGAAAGTGATTGAGATATTTTTGGTAAGCAGATCATATGCACATAATGAAGGGATAAGAAGATAATGAGATGTTTTGTTGTATTTGTGAGCTCATGATTGATATAAGGACTAAGTGATATCATGGTTTGAGTATAAAGAATTTTGAGGATTTTGGTTTGTGGAAAGTGTTAACATTTAACTGCATTCATGTTTTCACTAAGGTTCAATGAGTATTCATTCTTCAAGAGAATACATGATTAAGATATTCACATGTTTTTAATTTGACCAACAAGATATATCTTATGATATATGGGGGATAAATGATGGCATTCACGTGATTGTTATGTGACATTTCAAGTAATCATTTTATTTATACTATGAGCTTGGACCGAAGTATTTTAGATAAGCCTAAAGATTGTAATGGATTATGTTGGAAAAAAGTTAGTATTGTTTAAGGATAGAAATTTTTTCGATATTATTTATGGGATGTTATAGTAATATAGATTTATAAAAAGGACAACCCGCAGGACGGTCGACAACCCATCGTGTCGGACAAGGCTGTGGGGATCAAACCCACAACCGAAGTGCAACTAGCCTTTATCGCCTACCACTGACCTATAGGAAGTCCCTGGTTAATAGAAACTAGTTTTATTTTATTACGCGGTATGATATATGAAGTATAAGTTCATTTTTGTAATCGTATATGATTAACCTCACCATAGATGGACTTATGTATATTTGATAACTTTTGCTAACCTTTTGTTTGAAACAGATGGAATGACCCATCATTCTATCACATGATCTGTTAACACTTCACGAATAACAAATTCAACTTCATTTCATTAAAAGATGAAGTGGAAATTGTTCAAATCACGAACAACAGTGAGATTGTAACAAAATAAAGTAAGTATTTATTCTAATTCAAATTCATCAACTTTAGGGGAATGATCTTGAAAACCAAAAATGTTTTCCTAGTGCCCTTATATCTAATGAATAAGATGGTACCTTAGATCATCATAAATCTATGGATTTGTAATTACTGGCTTTTCCATAGCCATGTTCTCTACCACTCCCCATCAGAACATGATGGTTAGATTTATCTTCCATATCCATATTTTCACCTATGTGAAAACCTAGTGATAAGATTATTTGGGTAACCATTACGTTTCATACTTTTGTTTTTAAAGATTGGTTTTGGTATTCCTTTTTACGATGTGGGTTTCTATTAAAGAAACTTTCGAGTAGTAAACCATTTATAACCCCGACGAATTTCGAGGGCGAAATTCATTTTAAGGGGGGTAGAATGTAACACCCCAAGATTTTATGAAAAATATTATTTTTAATTTCATTAATTTCTTATGTTGTACGATACACAAAATAGAGATTGTACAACATGCATCCCGGACTTGTCTTGCACTACACGCAATCACAACCTTCCAAGATAGCGTGTGTTGTACGCAATACCGAGTTTCGCTAAACAACGATATGCTATTAAAAAATTATTAAAAATAGCCATTATGAATAGTAATACCCACGTTTTGAAATTTTATAAATTTTATTTTTGAAAATAGATTTCATTTTTGGATTCGGAATATCGAAATTAGCCTAGGGTGAAAATTTGGTATTTTTCTGAAAACAGTCAATTTTTGATGAATAGTGAAAACACTAGGTTACTATTTAAAAACCAAATTTTTATTTAAATAATTATTTATTTTATTTAAATTTATTTTAGGTCAAAATTGATACATAATACCTATATATGTTCAATGTAATTCATTGGAGTCATTTTATAATAATTTTAGATATATAAAAAGTTTATTGAACTTTTGACCCTCTTTTACCCACCTCCTAGGAGAATTTGAAAATTTACATAAAACATAATTTTACTACTTCTATGAGTGGAATTTCAAAAATCAAAGAGACATGGTTGATTTCAGTAAGTAAAATTTGGTTCAATGAGATGAAAATAATTTTTGGTAAATAGTAACTTTTTACTTTTTTTACCACGGTTAAAAGTAAATAGGGTAATTAAGGGTAAAAATGATATTATTATTACCCTAACACATGTCCTAATTCTATTGGATAATTTTAATTCGACCAAAAACAAACTTTGAAAAAAAAAATTTCCATTTAGGCCCACATGGATTAGATTAGGACATTTATTATTAATTTATTTAAAGAAGGGTTAAAATAGGTAAAATCAATGTATAATAAGTAAATAATTTTTAATATAGGGTTATACATATGATAAATTAGACTATAAATATTCATTAGAAATCTAAAATGATTTACTACATAATGGTATTTTTTTCGTAATTTTTAGACATTAAATAAGTAAATTTATTTATGACACAAAGATGATGCAATAATTATCTTATTAATGAAATATTGACATAATTGATATTATAAATACCCAAATAAATGTAATTTGAGACTTTTTATGAGTTACACTAATTTTATAGGTTAATATGACATGATATTATTTATTTAATTAACTGTTTTAGAATTAATCATTCTTTTATGATTTTCCAAAAAATCAATTACTAAATAGTGTCAAAATTGACATAAAATAGTTTTTAAAACAAATATTATATTTTAAATTATTATTTTATTCCTAAAAATCTAAGGTTAGGACACATGACTTAAATAAAGTTATATATATTAATAATAAACAACTTGGGGGTTATTTTGGCTTGTTATAGTATTTTTACTAACCATATAGTGTAAGAACACAAAAAGACACGGTAAAAGTAAAATTATTTAGCGTAAAGTTAAATCTAAATGATATGGTTAAAATAGGAACCTAAACATGTCTCAATTATATTATATGAGAGTATGTCGACCCATACCCACCTTAGCTTCGAAATAAATCAATTTGGATCTATTTGAAACCGAATATGACTTTATAATAAAATAATATTTTTAGTTTTTCCAAAGGTGCCCCTCTCCTCCCTTATAAAAGGGCACCTCCTCCCCCTCTTCCTTGCACCAATTTGAGCCTTCAAGCTCGGCCAACCCCTGAAAATTTCTCCTCTACACATCCCTAGAAACATCATAGATGTCCTGTTCTTCTTCAAATACCAATTTTAGTGCCCTAAAAGGAGGTCTCAAAGAAGCACTTCAAAGAAAAGGTAATGTCTATTACCTAAACTTTCAACTTTATTTCTCCATCCACTTCTTCTTATTTTGTTGTTTCATTATTAATTAATAATATCAGTATCACTCATATACTGATATGATATTATAAGTATGAAAAAACCCTATTTCACCATCTATTCATCCTACGGAAAACAAAATCACCATGCATGCGTTCGTACGGAATACCGTCTCCACGCCGTGGTGTAATCTATTTTCCACCACCACCTTAATTGGATGGGTATAATGGTTCAAATAAATAACTAAATATGATTATTGTAAAGTGGTATTGATTCTTAAATATTATACATACACTCAAATACAATTAGACGATCATGGGAACGATATCATCGCTCGTGCGTACGTACGGAATATCGTCTCCACGATGTGATGTGATTCGTTCTACATGATCTTCATTGAATAATGATTATATAAATGAATTGAATGAATAAATTTGATATATAGTACAATAATACCATTCTGGAAATGAGGTATCTATAACCTAAAGAGAATAATAATAATTTATTCGACAAAACACGCACAAGAACAAAAAGTAATAAACACCCGAATAACAAGTAGCAATGAAATATTACTATTAAAAAGCTAAGAATATGGCCATATATGATATTATAACAAAGAGTATGATTCTGTAATAAGTCAATTACATTATTTAAATAATTATACAGGAGGTTTGGACACTTACGAAGTAAATCGGACCTAAGGTAAGGGAAATATCACAATCTCATTTTTATCTGAGATTGTTTATACTTAGGAATTTACTGGGGAATATTTATCATCCACATCCTTGTTTCCTCAATATGTAATATTATTTCCATACACCTACAATTGTTTAAATCCAATTTCACCGTTCGGTGAGTTTTTAGTAAATGATATGAAAGGAATCTTTTGTCGTTTTTCGTACGAGGTACTTTTTGACTTTTCCGACCAAAGTACGGCAAGAATGTTTTTTGAACTTATACAGCATGAATGGATTTTTAAAAATTTATTTCCAAGAAACTTTAAAAGTTTTCAGGTTTATTTTTAATCAAGTTCTTTTAGTTTAAAATTGTATGACATGTCAATAAAGGAAAAATATTTTTGAAGTACAAAAGATATTTTCCTCAAGAATGGAGTTCAAGTGTTTTATCAAAATTGTTTTCCATCTAAGATAATAAAGGGTTCTGTTTCTATCCCTAGTATTACATTGATTTTATTATGTTGTAATGGAATTATTTTTTTGAATTCCTTTATCTTATATGAATTTTTTTATGATGTCACAATGTTTAAGAATCCCATTTTTATTACATGGGTTATGCTATGATGTATGGTTTATGATTTTTTGGCACACCTAAGAATGGAATCATTATGAGATGGGTGGGACCTATATATCCCTCCAATGCATTCGGTAAAGATTTTATATCTCATGAGATAGACATGGTTGGAACAGTAGGTTAAACCGGTTCAGTGAAACAGGACTGAAACGAGGAGTGAACTCGGTTCAGAAATGGACTTTGTCCACTAAGATAGTTTTGGAAATGAGTCTTGACCAATAAGAAATGATTCTCTATGATTATGTGTGTATGACACAATGTTTCATGTTTTATGTTATGATTATTGGGATTACATTTAACTAATATGATTTATCCCATGTTATGATATTATGATCTCTTTTGCAGGTTAAGGTTTCCAAAATGTTATGTTCATATGAATATGATGTGATTGATATTTCTTTTGTTTACCCTTACTGAGCATTTGAGCTCACCCTTTTATGTTTTCCTTTCCCCAGGTTATAAAGAAAGGTTTTAGGTCAGCAAAAAAACAGAAGATCATTATGGGAGATGTTGAAGATCATTCACAACGATTAGAAGAATATAGTCCATGTTTCTAAAGACACTAAACTATTACGGTCCTTGTGTGTGTGTTTTTGTTATGTACTAAGTATTCCGAAAAAGTAATTTAATGTCCATGTACGTCAAGCTTTGGGTCTTTACAATAACCTATTTAAAAGTTATTTGTTTCATAATCATTTCATCATTTCATGAAACCATAACCCATAGAAAAAATGTTAGTTTTTAAGAATCATGAGATCATAATCATAACCCATTTTGATAATTATTAATAGTTGTATCTTCGAATAATATCCCTCAAAAATCATATTTAATATCAATGGATTTCATCCTACATGGGAAATGATTTTCAATGAAAAATAAATTTTAATTCTTTATAATAAAAATTACATTTCATGAAAAATAACCCTTTTAAAATTAATAATTCATAATATATTAGGGAAATGATTTTATTTGTAAATAATAATGAGAAATTATAATGGATTATTCAATGGAAATAAAATTCATGGTGTAAGAAAATTAAATTCATACAATTGAATTTAAAACAACTATTTCGTGACAATTTTTAGTAAAATCTAATAGTGCATTGTTTGGAAAAATGTATGAATATAATTCTAAAAATATTCTATAAAATTTCTAAAATGTGTTAAATTTTTATTAATAAATCATATTATAAGGCCCCAACCATAATTCATTACTTAATCATAAGTTAAATAAAGAATTAACAATGAGTATCTTTTCAGGTTTAGAGTTTTATCAAATTTGGCCATCTTTTACATTTCTTCTCAACTATTAAAAAGTAAAAACTTAAACTCTACCCATTTTTTCACAAAAATTATCCTCCTTAAATAAAATAGAAATTTTTTCATGATATAAATCTTCTTGAATTATTCCATTCCCTGAAACTTCCTAAAACCCTTTGAAAAACATTTCAAAAACCTGGTATGAGCATAAAAAGCTCAGTAAGGGTTATAAAATAAATTCAGAAAACATTACTCCTTAACATCATACAAATAACTGAAATCAAAGTTTTCACTCATATAATAAAATATAATTAACATACCTCATTAATTCATAATATTTTTGAATATCACATATAAATCATAAATCTCAAATGTAACTTTTGGCATCAATAACAAACTTACATTGTAGCTTTCATAGTTACATAGGGAGTTACGATTGGCATACCCATAACATTATATTCCTTAAATCTATGAGGAGAAACGTTAACATTTACCTTCATCATGTTACCCAATTCGTTAGAGAGCTATCTGAGGCTCACCATCCCTAGATTTATCATGGAACCACCCATATACGTAAAAAATTCCCAAGATCCATAACATAATCCTAACCCATGAAAAAGCATAAATGAAAGATAAAATTTACCCATTGAAATTACAAGATATCAGTTTAAGATATTGGAAAAATAAATCCATTATAAAAACCATTTTCAATAGTAAAATATGTAAAATGGGTATGAGGTATTTATTTTCATTTTAAAAACAATACGGCTTGTTAAAGATGCCAAATATCTAGTAATTCTCATGGCGGCAGAAAGGTTTTTGTCACCACGTACAATAAAAAGAAACAGTCCATTTGTCATTTAGTAAAACACAATGTAGAATAAAATATTTCCTTTTAATAAAATAAACATTCATATGGGTTTATATGCCGTATAAAATAATGTTGCATGTAAATTAGAATGTGCCTCAATGAACGGATATGGAGATGAAGTCACGTACCTTGAATCGGACTCGTTACATATGTTCCTTTTTCCTCTAGAATAATAACCCTAAGTTAATTTATAATTTCTTCATAACATTTTTCGATTTTTTATTCTTTTTTGTCACTTATTTCAATGTTATAATAATTATATAATCATTTATGTTATTATTAGTTGTTTCATCAATATTTGTTTCATGACTAAAAATGAACATGTTATAATTACAAATTGTCTATGTGTTCAAAAATACATTTTCACCATAATTATATTCATGATTTAGATATAATATATATAATATATATCTAGTATATATATACATGTTTGTGTGTGTGTTTATAATATTACATAACATTTCGAGATAAGAAATAATATGCACCGCTCATTGAGATGGTAAGTAGTATGTACGCATGAAAACAACTTTCATTTATTCTTCATATTTAAAGGAATAAAAACTAAATGATTCATAGGTATACTATAATTAATTATAATATCATAATTTATATACTATAAAATATTTCATTAACATTATCCTTTTTACGTTCTATTTATTGATTGAACTCGTCATATCACTTTGAGGGGGTGGTAGTCCGCACTTTCTTAAATAAAATTATCGTATTTAGTCATTATGAAAAACATAAAAGAATTATATAAATAAAAAAAACAGAAGCATAGAAAAAATAAAAATATCATATATATCATATATAAATATAGGGCTTCCATAATGCCTGCAATGATAGGTGGTAGAGAAAAATCAAACAATCATCGTTTCGTGAGGAAGTGGTTCGTCCTACCAAGAAACAATTTGTTTGCATCCATTAGATGGAGGTGTGTGTAAGATTAGATCACATAAATATCATCAAAACATCATTATATATTGAGTATATTTTTTTGTTAAGTATTCCAAGAATAACAATAGAATGGGGAGTGAAAAAGTAAATTAATATAAAGGAAATTTAGAGAAGACGTTACCTATTAATATGTGTAACGACCTTTGATGTAAGCCAAAATAATTTCTTGGAATACCTTCTTCCTAAAGTAAGGAACTTAAGAGGAAAACAATTATATTAAGAGATTATTGGGGTAGAGTATTTATGACCCAATGGTATTTAAATGTGTGATTAAATGCGTAGGGGTGGTTCCATTTTATTAGAGGGAGGAGGTGCACTTTAGGAATATTTGAAAGTATTATTTTATAATAAAATTATTTCCAATTAAAAATTGTCCCGAAGTAAAATATTGAAAATATATTATAATTTTGGTTTGAAAAGATCTCAACAAATAGGTTTTATACAATTATCATTCACAAATGTAACATTATCTTTTAGCTTTAACCATTAGTTATCTATTTTAACTCATACCATGTCTTCTTGTATATTCATACTATATGGTTAATATAGTTACAATAAAATGCCAATAGAATATAAATTGGTTCATTAATAACATGTTAAACATTATTTAAGTCATTTTGATGAATATTATATTTTTAAGACTATTAAATTATTTAATAATATATTATTATTTTTAAAAATGCATTTATGCCATTTCTTATACTATTCATATCATGATTTATTAAAAATCCCTAAAAACTTGATCCTTTCAAAAAAACATCATCAAATAATATATAAGAAGACATAATAATCCATAAAATTTTATGATGTCATAAAAAGGTTCAAAATGAATTTATTTTAATATTTATAATCTCATTTATTTAAATAATTCATTAATATGGTAATCACTACAACATCATTTTTTCATAAATATATTTAGTTATATGATGTCTAAAATTATAAATAAAATACCATGATGTATTAAATATATTTATAATGATGAATTATAGTAGAATATATCATTTATATGACACTATATAAAAAGTTAGTAAAAGATACATCTTTAGGTTATATTTTCATTACCTATAAATTATAAGAAATTAAATGTCATTTTCACACAATGGTGGCTCCATGGGGTCCTAAAATCAACCCAAATATGAAAAAGGTTGGAAATATATCATCTCATAGGGTTAGGACATGTTTCAGGGTATTTTAATATCATTATAAAAAAAATTTCTTTAATTTTATTTACCAGATTTACACTTCAACCATGGTAAATAAAATATCCACAAAAATTAATCTTTATAATGTCTAAAAATAAAAGGAATATATTTATAGAATCTAGACCTCCTGATTCTAAATATAGAATCAATTTTTATAATTTCAAAACACATAAATTTTATTGACTAATTTAAATTTAATACCAATTGTCAAAACCAGAAAACTTTTTTAAGAAGTAAAAACTACAAAAATATTTCCTTGTGTTTATGTGTAATTTCAATGTAAAATTACTTCTAATAACCATTATTAGATTAAATGAGAAAATCAAAATCCAATTATAGTTTAAAACCAATTAAAATGAAAATATGTATATGTTTGTAAATTTGATGAAAATGACGTTTTGAGTTAAAATGCAGTGTTTTTCACTATTCAAAAAATAAATTTATCAGAAAATACTAAATATTTACCCAACGTAAATTTTGATGTACCAATTCAAAATAAGATCTTCATTTGATCCAATTTAACATATACAAGTGATGAAAACATTTTTTAAAAAGGGTTCTCTATCAAAAGGAGGTGAGCTGACCTTTTAATATTTTAAAGTATTTCATTCCTAAAATTGGATTCATTCTCATTTTAAGCCTCTAAAATTTATTGGATAAATTTAATGGAACTTTAAAAAATATATTCTAGTTAGATTTGTTCATTCCCACAAATATAACTACTAGGCATTGACTACAATTTAAAATAATAATATTATATTATTATTTTTCCAGTATGATCCAGCATTGTGTGAAACATAAGATTTTAGAGAA
This sequence comes from Viscum album, assembly GCA_963277665.1. Classification (NCBI taxonomy): domain Eukaryota; kingdom Viridiplantae; phylum Streptophyta; class Magnoliopsida; order Santalales; family Viscaceae; genus Viscum; species Viscum album. The sequence goes on from OY728158.1 coordinate 390,646,717, forward strand.
AGCCATTATTTCATGTTTGTTAATAAATATAATATAGACTCCCCTTTAAAGTAAAATTAATATTTAATTCAAAAATATTAACTGTTTTGACAATATCATATTCTTTATTTTTCCAGGATGTTACATCCTTCCAACTATTTGTAAATTGTGTCCTCTCAATTTTATTCACTTATCAAATAAGTGAGTGTATTTATCCGTCATAGCATTTTCACTTTTCCCATGTTTCCTCATTAACCATTGGTTTTTTCACAAATCCTTTACCTAATGGATTACCTAATTCTGCAACACTTTCTCTCGTTGGTTAAGAATCTGGACTGGTAGTTTCTCATAAGAAAAATTCTTTTCCAACTGAACTATCTCTAGACTCAAAACATGAGATGGATTTGGTATATACATTCTCAACATTGAAATAGGAAAAAAATTGTGTACCTAGGATAAACATGGAGCTAAACCCACTTTGTAGGCAAATGATCCAACTTTCTTGATTATTTCATATGATCCAATGAACCATGGACTCAACTTTCCCTTATTAACAAAATGAATCCCAATTTCCAGGGAGAAACATTGATAAAGACGTTATTACCTACCTCAAAATAAATATCCTTTCTGTGTTTATATGTATAACTTTTCTTCTTGCTATGAGCTATTCTCATGTGCCTCTAAATAAACTAAACTTTTTTTGTCATCTCTTCTATAAATTCTTATCCCATCAACTTCTTTTCACCTACTTCATCCCAGAAATGTGGAGGTTGATACCGCTTTCCATATAATGCCTAAAATGGTTCCATCTGTATAATAGAATGAAAACTTTTATTATTTGAAAACTCAATAAAATAAAATTGATGGTCCCAACTCCCCTTGTGATCCATTGAACAAGAATGTTGCATGCCTTCCAAGGTCTGAGTTGTTCTTTTTAAAAATCCAACTGATTTTTGATGAATACATGTACTAAAATTTAATTCAGTATTCAACGACTTCTGAATTCCCTTTCAAATGAAAGAAGTGAACATGGGATCACAATCAGATATAATGGATCGGGGAACTCCATGTAACCTTACTATCGCTTTAATATACAATCATAAAATCTGATCTACAGATAGAGTATCTAGAATTGGAAGGAATTTTGTATATTTTTTCAATCAATCTACAATAACCCAGATTGCATTGTTACCTTGAGAAGTCATTAGTAATCCCACTTCGAAATCCATGGATACATTTTCCCATTTCCCCTCTGGCACTAGAAATGGCCGAATAAACCCTTTCAATAACTTTCGTTCTTCATTAACATGTTGAAAAGTTAATCACTTCATATTAAATTCAGCAATATCTCTTTTCATTCCATCCCACCATAAATACTCTCGAAGATCTCTATACATATTAGTACTGCTAGGATGACTTGAAAATGGAGAACTATGAGCTTCACATAACAACTCATTCTTCAGCTGTGAGTCACAAGGCACATATAACCATTTTACAATCCTCAAAACACTGTGTTTATCAATATTAAATTCAATTAACATGCCCATATAAACCAATTCTACCATTTTATAAAAACTCACTATCTTTTTCCTGGGGATTCTTTATTCTATCTGCTAGAGATAATTTCACTACCACGTGAAACAAAACAGAGGAACTCCCTGAACCAAAAAATTCTAATCCCTAATCTATCAAATCAAAATCCAATGGATCGTGTCCCAATTGTATCATGTTTAAAGTAGAATTACTCTTTCGACTCAACATGTCTACAACTTTATTTTCCTTTCCTGAATGGTAATTGATTGGTTCATCATAATACTTGATTTATTCTAGACATATTTTATGTATCATGTTTAATTATTTATATGTGAATATATACTTTAAACTTTTGTAATCATTATATATTTTCCCATTATTCCATGCAAATGATGCTTCCAAATTATTAAATAAAAAAACAACAGTTAATTCCAAATCATGTGGGGGTAATTTAACTCATGAGTTTTCAATAGATGTGAAGCATTAGAAATTACCATATCTTTCTAAATAAGGACATAGCCATGTCTGTCAAATGAAGCATCACTATATATTTCAATCCCACAATTTCTAGAAGGTAATTATAGTGATAGAGTGATAAATAATATTCATTTCAATTCTTGAAAAAAATCATCACATTATTTTGTCCAGATAAATTTAACACCTTTTTGAGTTAACTTATTCAGTGGGATAGATAACCATGAATAAAAATCAACAATCTTCTAGTAATAACCCACAAAATAAAAAAACAATGAATCTAGATTATATTTGTGGGTATTGTTTATCCTTTATCAACTTTATTTTTAGAAATATCAATAGTTATGCCTTCTTTAGAAAATATTTCACCGACGAATGAAATTTTTTGTAGCAAAAACTCACACTTTATGAATTTCCCACACAGTTTCTCTTCTTTCAAGGTTTTCAAGACAACTCATAAATGACTTTCATTCTGTTATTTACTTTTAGAATATCATTAATAAACACAACCACAAACTTATCCAATAACTCATAGAAAATTCTATTCAAAATTTCCCGAAATAGAGTAGTTGCATTGGTTAACCCAAAAGGCATAACTACAATTTCAAAATGTCAATATCTAGTATGAAATGCGGTCCTCCGTATGACTTCTTCCATTACTTTTAACCGATGGTACCTAGACCTCAACTCAATCTTCGAAAATCCTGACCTCCCTAGAGATTATGAAACAAATCGTCGATATGAGGCAAAGGATACTTATTCTTAACAATGATATTATTCATGGTTCTATAATCAATAAAACGTCTCATTGAACCGTATTTCTTTTCAACAAAAGAGATAGGATAATTCAATGGTGATGTTCTAGGTTGAATGAAACCATTATCTAATAACTCCTGTAATATCTTCATTGAATCTAGAAGTTCAATTTGAGATATTCAATAAGGGGTTTTGGAAATTATATTAGCATCAGGAAATTAGTAAACAGTAAATTCAAATTCATGATTAGGTATTATACCAGGAAACTCGGTAGAAAAAACATCAAGATAGTCATTTTAAACTGGCACATCATTAATCTAAACATTTCCTTTTTTTAAAACAATAAGTGAAAGGTAACATTCATTTCCATATTTTTCTAGTTTCTAAGATTCCTGATGTGTTATCAAAACTATGGGTTCATTCTTGTTCCTAAACTGAAATTCTTTATGAAACGAATCCTCTTTAGTGTTGTTGTCAATGTAAGAATGATAAAAAAATCTAATCCACACACAAAATAACATCTAACTCTACTAGAGGAAAAACAAAACGTTTTTTATGTAGATTCTTTCAGAACACAAGTACTAGAAGGTTCTTATAATTTCTTTTTGTCTCATAATTTCCTCCAAATAATTTTAAAATATGTTCAGGATACATATCAGGAGATGGAATTCCCAATTAACTAGAAAATTTCTTATAAAAGAAAGAATTTGTCTAACCTGAATCAAAAAACACATTGGCATAATCTGAATAAACAAACAGTATACCTAACAATACTTCATATGAAAACCAACATTAATTGAGGGTGTTTCAATGTATTTCACTACCCCTTTCTTCTTGTATTGTGGTTTCTTTCCATCATTTGAGTCCTTAGTTGGACACTCATTTTCATAATGATCCATTTCATTGAACTTAAAACATTCTTCTAACTATAAATCAGATTTTTTATTACGATTTCCCCAATATCTTTTAGTGTAATTACGTGCCTTATTCCCCATTTTACCACATCAAAAGCACATACCATAATTCAAAAGGCATTGCCCAGTTTTATTTTTACCACAATTTTGAAAAATTGTAAACATAAGTTCCTTACCATCATACATTTTTGAAGAGTTATTCCCTTTCAACATCCACAATTAACTCTTATTCTATTGTTTTTAAAAGGACACACGGTCATCAGAAAACTTCATTTCCACCTTCTTTGCATATCGAACAAGTTTTTCATAACTTTTGAACTCATGAGTAGCCAAATACCTTCAATAATTTATATTTTATCTCATGTAAAAATGGATGATACTACTGTTGTGGTCTTATATGAAATTGGGATCATACCTTTCCAATTTAGTGAATTTTACTTCATAAGAATCCACTAAGTCATCCACCTCCCTCAATTCCATGAATCATTTTTCTATCCTAAGTCGAGTTTCCTTTGGTAAATAATTCTCAAGAAACATAACTATGAATTCATCCTAATCAATAGCATAAAAATCCTCACTATCCTAGATATTTTTAACCAATGACCACCGCTGATCGGCTTCACCTTCAAAATGGTAAACAATAAGACTAACATTTTGATGTTCTAAACACCCCATGACATCAAAATAATATAGTTCTTTAATCCAACCTTCTTCTGGAAAAAGGTCATAGGATCACCTAAATGATGGGGGGGGTGTTTAGTCATTAAATTATCCACTACTTACATCTTCTTATGATGTTTATCTCGCTGATCTTTTTCATGGATGCAACCACCACTTATAGCCTGAGTCAACTATGCCATCATTACAGAAAATTGTTCAGTTATTATTCTGACCATCTCAGGTTTCTGATTTTGAATGTTGTATTACTCTTGATTTCATTCCATCATAGCTACATTGTGTCTTATGTGGAAAAACATTCTAAAAACAGAAATATCTTAGGTTAAGCAACATGAATCTCATTAAATTCTATATCATTTAAAAGTAAAAAATAATTTACAGATATTAATTTATCAAATCCCTAGCACCTAACATTATCTAAACTGACCTATGTTACTATATTTAAGGATCCAACGTTAAAACATTAAATAATCTTGAGTTAAATCAATAATTATCTTTGAGGATCTCTTTAAGATTATAGTTTTAGAGAATTAGTCCATTTATTACATTTCATATCAAATATTAGAATGTTGAAACTTCTACTCAAACCAATTTCTTCACAACAATAAAACTCTTTAAATAAAACATGAATTCTTTTCATTATACAAATCTTATTGAATTATTCCTTTCTCTTACTCCTCCTTAATACCTATGAAAAACATTTCATGAACTTGGGATGATCGTAAAAACCTCAGTAAGTGGTAAAAAATAAGGAATGAAAAAAATTTCCCATCAATTCATAAAAATCAATGAAATAATACTTTTCACTCAAATAACATAATGTATTTAACAAACCTTTTGAAATAAAATGTTTTTTGAATAGCACATAGAAATCATAAATCAAATAGGTAACTTGTGGCATCCAAAACATACATACATTATAGATTTCATTGTTACATGGGGAAATACATTTGGAATATCCATCAATATATATATCTTAAATCTCATAGAAGAAACATTAATGTTTTCCTCCCTCACATTGCATGATGAAGTGTGGAGCTATCTCGGGCTCACCTACCCTTGGTTAATCACTAAACCACTCATATGCATAAACAATTCCCAATAACCATAACATAATAATAACATATGAACATGCATAAAAAAGATTACATTTACACATTGCAATATCAAGATATCAGTTCAAGATATTGTCATAATCAACCATTTATCAAAACCATTTCAATAAAAAATATTTAAAAAGGGTATGTTTCATTTATTTTACTTTTAAAAACATTATGCCCTATTTAGGAATCTAAATATCAAATAATGCTCGAGGTGGAGGAAATGTCATTGTTACAATATACGTTAAAAAGAAACATTCCCTTTGTCATTTAGTAAAATGCTACGGAGAAAAAAAATGATTCCCTTTGAATGAAATTAAATGTAAAAGGGGTTTATACACTGTATAAAATAATGTTATATATAAACCAAAACATTCCTCAATGAAAGGATATTGAGATGATATCCTTTACCTTGAATATAAATCATCACCCGTGTTCATTGTTCATCCTGAATAATAAACTTAATTTAATTTTTATATTTTTTATAAAACTTTTAAATATTATTATTCCTTTTATATTTCTTATTACGTCATTATAAACTGTGCATAATCAATTAAGTTAATATCGGTCATTTCATTGATATTCAGCACTTGAGTCAAAAATGAACCTATTATAATTACAAATTGTCTATGTGGTCAAAATTATATTATCTCTGGAATGATATTAATGATTTAGATAACATTTATATATCATATATATCCATTATATATATATATATATAAAATATTACATAAAATTGTGAGATAAAAAATGAAATGCAATGTTCATAGAGACAGTAAGTCATATGTTTGCATGAACGCTACATTCATTTCTTGTTCGTTTTAAAAGAAAAAAACTAAATGATACATAAGTATATTATAACTCAATTATAATATCATATTTTATATAAAATACATATTTTCATTAACTCTATCCTTTATATCTTCCATGTATGGCATGAACGAGTCGTATCATTTTGAGGGGGCGGTAGTCTGTACTTTCACAACTGAAGTTATCATATTTACCCATTATAGAAATATGAAATGTAAGAAATAAATGAAAAAACAGAATAATATAGGAATTATAAATATAATATATATCACATATAAATATATTTCCATCATAGTGGCCACCAGTAGAGGTGGTAGGGAAACTCAAACAATCATCATTTCGTGAGGCAGTAGTTCTCCAAACACCGAAACAGTATGATTGTATCCATTAGGTGGAGGTGTGTGTAATTGTAGCTACGATACTTCTAATAAAGATATACTAGAATTTTTTGGATACTAATATTGTTATGTAATAAAATAATATCAATATAATATGGACTAGAAATGTAAAATAATGGAAATAAACATTAGAGCAGACGCTACCTCTTAAAACATGTAACTCCCTTTGATTTGGGCCAAAAGGATTTCTTGAATTACCTTATACCTATGATAAGTATTATTAGAGAAATATCAGGATATGGGGATCTTATTTGGATAGATTATGGATGAGACAAAAGGATTGAGAGGTGTGATTAAATTCTTAGGGGTGATGCCCTTTTATAAGTGGGGGAGAAACACTTTAAAAACGTTTAAAAGTATAATTTTATTATAAAATTATTGATAATTTAAAATGGTATTAATGTATTTTATTTCAAATATATGATTATATTGGCTCGAAAACCTCTCAACCAATAGGTTTTAGACATGTCTAGGTCACAAATTTAACCTTATATTTTATCTTTATCCCTTAGTTAACTATTTTAACTCATACCATGTGTTCTTGTATATTCATATTATACGGTAAATATTATTACTATAAAATTATTATCTAACATCAAGTGTATAATTAATGAAATTTAAAACTTTATTTACATTATTTTTCTTAATCATAGTTTTTTAGAACTATTATATAATTCAATAAAATATTATTTTCTTTAAACACTAATTTATTTCAATATTTATACTATTCATATCATAAATTATTAAAAATACATAAAAACATTCTTCTTTAGAAACAACTACATTAATTCAAAGTTAAAAAGTAATAATAATCCATAAAATTAGTGTATGGCAAAAAAAGTTTCAAAATAACATTATTTTAATTTTTATAATCTCATTTATTTAAATCATTCATTAATAAAGAAATCACAACATCATCATTTTGTCATAAATATATTTTTTTATTTGAGGTCTAAAAATTATGAATGAAATATAATGATGTAATAAATAAATTTATCTTTCTAATGAATATTTATTATCGATGTTATCACTTATATAACCAGATATAAAAATTGTTTTAGTAAAAGAAACATGTTTGGGTAATATTTTCCTTAAAATTAAATTAAAAGTACTTAAATGTCGTTTTCACAGAGAATAGGCTCCATGGGATCCTAAAATCGACCAAATAATAACCATTGTTGGAAATAAATATTCCTATAGGGTTAGTACATGTGTTTTTGTAGTTTAATATTATTATAATGTTATTTTTTACCCATGTTTACAAGATTTACCCTTTAACCCTGGGAAATAAAATATTTACTAAAGTTACTATTCATAATTTCTAAAAATAAAATGTTCCAATTTACACAATATTTACCTCCTATTATTAAATATGGAATCCATTTTTCTAAATTAAAATCATAGAAATTTCATAAATTAATTTCAAATTAATTCCGGTTGTTGAAACCAAAAAACCTGTTTTTAAGAAGTAATAACTACTAAAATATTATTACGTTTTTATGTCCAATTTCATTGTAAAATTACATTAAATGACCATAATTTGATTAAATAATAAAATAATAATACATTTAAATTTTAAAAACAATTACAAAGATTATCTAACTATATAAATAATTTAAATGAAAAGGCAGTTTCAAACTAAAATGCAGAATTTTTCCCTGTTCAAAAAAATAAACATTATAAAAAATACCAAAAAAATACACAAAGTAAATTTTTTTGTCCCACTTCTAAAAAATATGTTTTTATTTTTCAATGGAAAATGTAAAATTTACAAAAACAAGATTTAAAATGGTTTCTCTATCAAAAGGCGGTAAACTGGCCTTTTAAAAATATTAGAGTATTTCATGCCAAATTTTGGATTCATTACCATTTTAAGACTATTAAATTTGTTGGATAAATGTAAATACATTTTAAAAACATATTGTAGTTATTTCATTCCATTCCCACTAATAAAATGGGTAGTAATTAACTACCATTTAAAATAATAAAATTATATTTTTATTTTTTCATTACGACTCAACATTGTGTGCAATATAAGATTTTGGAGAAACCCAGTGTTGTGTGTCGAGTATGCCAACAAACACAGCATCAAATTAAATATAAAATTAATATTTATTTTAAAAATATTAATACAAATGAAAATTTCATATTCTTTATTTACCCAGGAAGTGACAGACATAGAGTTTGAAAAAAACATTTATGAATTTCTATTTGAAAAATAGTTTTAAAAGAAAAAAGGGTTTCACCAAAATTGAGAATTAAAGATTATTTTTATTAAAAACATTATACTAAATAATTGATTTCAGAAAGAGTGGAAAATAAATGGAGAGAATCTATTCTCATTAATTGAATATAGGATATAAAAATTCATGAGTTTCTTGAGATATGGATCAAAAGATTTCATCATCAGAAACATATTCATGAAAATCCCAATAAACTATTATATTCTATCATTAAACCATTTCCACTTTTGTATAATTAAATTATAATCCCCCTAAATGAAGGATCCCAAAATGGATCTATATATACCAAAACATTTTACGAGATAAATCCTAAAATACCTTCATGGTGAGTATATACACCATAAAAAATAAACTCATGGTGAATATGGAATGTGACTCGTAGAAAATAAAATTTAGACAGAAATCTTTTACCATAAGTCTATACTTCCTTCATATATGTTTTAACCTACTTTTATTAGAAAAAAATATTTTTTTCCACTAAATATTTTTGTTGGATCAATGACCAAAATATGGATTCGATGATTATCAGAGAGATGTAAGGAAGTGATTTTTATAGGGTTTGGACAAACCAATGGGTTTTGGATGTGTGAAGAGTATACCAGATGGTTTGGACTTTAATAAGTGAGGTGAGTAGCGTACATGTAATTTTTTAAATGAAAATTTGTATAACCACTTTTTTAATAATTCAAATACTAAAAAATGAACTATTATTGGAAATAGAATTGATAAAGCTGAAATATGGACACCAAAGGATGTGGTACAAGGTTTTTTATATATTTTTAACACTTTTATTATTATTGTAACCACCAGGTATATCCATTTATAACTTTAAAGTGCTATATAATTTTTATTATATAGTATTTATTCTGGAAAAAAATTAGCTGACTATATTATATAATATAAAATATTCAGATTCTAAATATGCAGTCCATTTTTATAAATTATGCTCACATAATTTTAGAAATTAAATTTAATATTACACCCATAGATGTAACAGGAAAGGAGGTTTTCAATGAGATAAATTACAGAAGTGGAGAAATTTTTAATATAAATTTCTATATAAAATTCTTTATAATAAATTAGATTAATATATATATAACTGAACTAATTATTATTTGGAAACCATCTCAAAATAATTTCAATGTTTTATGTGCTTTAAAAGAAATTATAATTCTTAATAAAAAAAGTATTTTCACTATTAATTAAATATAATATATTTTAGGAAAATTCTCATAAATTAAATAGAAGATAATTCTAACATGTAGATATTGAAAATATTTTTTATTTTTTAAAATAAATGTTCATAAATATTCAATATTTAAGTTTATTATTTGTTCAAAAAACTTAATAAAGGTATATATTTATAGAAAATGGTATTTTAAAACATAAAACTATTATTCTAAATATTACGAAATTTTTTATCAACAAGTTTTCAATATAAAAATCAATTAAAAATAATATTTTAATATTATATACGACCTTTCATAATTAAATTTTTAGCCGCTAGGTTATGACAAACTTGTTTAAAAAATAATATTAATTATTTATCTCGGTGTGTCAAAACTTAGTGTCATGTAAAAGAAACACAAAAATCAGTAAAGCATGTAATGAAATCTATCAATTGAATTATGTTTTTTGAAAAAATAATCATTAAAACAATGGGTGTTGAAAATTGAATAATATTGGTTGTGATAAACATACTCTTACAGCCTTTTTTTTAGAACATCAAATATATATAGGTAACTCCCATCTAATACTCAAACTTATTTATCTCATGAGACCAACTGATTCATCGATATAAAATAGTGGTCCCCAAACATCACTAAAAAGTGTAATAAGTTTCTTATTTTAAAAGGGTGAAACATAATAGACATAAAATATCATATTGAAACTAGCATTTGAAATGTTAATAATTCCCTCAGTCAATACACATAGTCATAATCCATTAAGAGTAATAAATTGATTGGTCTCATAATATTAAATCCCTAATAAAACTTGTAACGCCTCGACCCTGGTTACCTAGAATCAGTGCATTATTACATAACATTTCCATGATCACAAGGTATCAAATCCCAAAAGACCAATAAGATTAAGGGCCTTAGAAGTACTAGATACAAACATATGTTTAATGTTAAAATATAAAATGAAAAACAACAAAAACATTGTCTCATTTAACACATTTATATCCCTTATACTATCCCTCCATGTCCATCATAAGACACTTATTCACATACTAGGAAAAATAAAATATACAAAGGTGTGAGCTCAGGTGCTCAGTAAGGGTAACAATATAGCACAAACATTCATAAATAAGCATAAACATTTAAGGAAATATATAAGATTAAAACATAAGCCTTTTAAAATTATACTTCACCATAATATGGAATATATAAGTCAAATAATTCCATTTACATATTAACATGGATACTATACTAGCCGGATAGTCCCATAAAATATCAATGTCCAATTTCATAAAGATGGAATATATAATGTCGGACATCATAGCCACAAAGTCAAGGCCTCTTGCAAAGACTAAAATTAATATTTTTTCAAGGAATTGTTCCAATACACTAGTATGTCTCATGAGACCTACAGAGTATCAAGGAGATATAGTTGGCTCTACCTATCACTTACCAAGTCCAATTCATTCCATATATTAAAGGTTGAAACATAACATAAACATTTGTATTAAAACTATCATACGAAATGTCAATACATTAACCATAAACCACGAATCCAATAAAAATATAAAATCCACAGTAAAAAATATAACCAAAACTTCAATACAATATGTAAAATTTTATAATAATTAATCAACTAAAACAAGCATAAAATCCAACAAAGTAATTTGACATCGATGAAAACAAAACTATTTGGGAGAAATATCTCTTTCTATTTTGAAGTCATTTTAAAGTCCTATAATTTTAAAACAAATTTTTATGTAAATATTCTTATAATCTTGTAAGGGATGCTTATAAGGTGTTATAATGGGGGAAAATAGATTCACTTGCTATATAAGTTAAAAAACATTCTTTCCATAATTTTGTCAAAAATACCGTAAAGGACCTTGTTTGGAAAACGATGGAAATATTCCTTTATAAACATACCATAAAAAGTCAAATAATGTTATAAATGAATTTAACCAATAGTATATAAAATAGAACAAGTGTTTTGAAATACATTTTTTAGAGACACAGATGTGGATGATAAAGAGGTCCTAGTAGATACTCACATACAAACAACCTTGAATAATGAAGAGATTGTAGAATTAACCCTTACCTTGAAATTTTCCATGATTGAGGGTATGTTAACATTTTGTATAATATTTAAATATTTTTTTTAAATTCTAAAAGAACCATGTAAATAAATATGATATCATATATGATCTTCTAATATTGCTTTGTTAATAATATTTCAGTAGTATAATTGTTTCGGCTGTAAACTAATTCATTTTTCCTTTATATACTTGATTACATAAGCCATGTTTGTTATGGATAGAATGTATTTTAATTCATATCCAAAATTATATTATGTTCTTAAACATTATTTTCAATCATAAAACGAAAATTATTTTTTAATGGTTATAATGGGGACTAAATTTCATCGTGTTCGTGAAGATGGTAATCCGTACATATGCAAGATAAAAAATATCATTTTATTGATGTTGAAGTAGTATCTAATTTGATGGTATATCATATATATCTAATAATTAACATGTTATATTAATTTTTTACATTAGTTATACTCATTATTATACCCATCCAAATAATGATGTGTTTGAATAACAGACTACACCACGACGTAGAGATGGTAAGCCGTACATACATACGTATGGTGACTTGTCATTCATATGATGGATAGAATAAATAATATGGTTGTACCATATTTATAATTATGTCAGAGTATGTATAAGTTACTAGAGTTATTATTTTGTTATGGAAACAATGAAGAAAGAGAATGTCGAAGATGAAAAGAACTTTGAAATAGGTGGTGAAATTATTACCTCTTCTTCGGGTGTTTCTATTTGAGTTTATCCAAAGAGATCCATAATTTTTCTTTCTTATCAATATAATGCCACTAGGAATTTTTTAGGTTAGTTTAGAGGATAGTGTATCTGGGTTTGGCCGATCCAAATGGCTTTTGAGGTGCAATTTTTAGAGAAGGGGAATACCCTTTCATAAGAGATGTGAGGGTCACATTAGGAAAAGCTAAAAATATTATTTTACTATACAATAATATTCAGTTTATAATGTATCCAAATAATTTATTTCTAGGACAAGGTGGGGATGGGTTGAAAACATCTCAACCAAAAGGGTATTAGACAAGTTTAGGTCACAATATTTACTTTATCTTTTAGATTTAACTCTTAGTTAAATAGTTTAATTTTTACCATGTATTTTTTTATTGTTATAATAAATGGTTAATAAATAGACGATATAATTTTAATAGGACCCCAACTAGTTAATTTTTGATATATCTAACCTTACATATTTCTTTTGGTCAGACCTTATATTTTTAGAAATATTATGTCAATTTATAATATAGTATTTGTTTAAAAACAGATTTTTGTCAAAATTGACACTATTTGGAATTTTGTTTTGTGAAAGTCATAACAACTTTATAACTTCGAAAAAAATATATTTAATCATCCCTATAATTTAATATTAACCTATAAAATATGATTAATTCATTATATGTCTCAATTTAATTTTATTTGGATATTTATAATATATATTATTTTAATCATTATTTAATAAGGTAATTACTACATCATCATTGTATCATATATAAATTTAATTATTTAATGTCTAAAAATTATAAATAAAATACTATTATGTAGGATATATTTATAGATTTATAATTAATATTTATAATCGAATTTATATTATGTATAACCCTATATTAAAAATTGTTTAGTTATTAAACATTGAATTTAACACTTTTAACTCTTCTTTAAATAAAATAATAATAAATGTCCTAATATACTCCAAGTGGACCAAAGGGATCATATTTTATTCCTAAGGGTGATTTCAGTCGAAATAAAATTATCCAATAGAATTAAGACATGTGTTTGGGTAATTATAATATCATTTTTACCTTTAATTACCCTATTTACTTTCAGCCGTGGTAAATAAAAATCAAAAGTTACTATTCACAAAAAATTATTCTCATCATATTGAACCACATTTTACACACTAATGTCAACCATGTCTCTCAGATTTTTGAAATTCAATTCAAAGAAGTGTTAAAATTATGTTAAATGCAAATTATCAAATGCTCATAGTAGGTTGGTAAAAGACCATAAAAAGTTCAATATGATTTTATATATATAATATTATTCTAAAATGACTCTAATTAATTACATTGAACATTTAAAAATATTATTTATCTATTTTTAATGAATATATATTTAAATAAATTAACTAATTATTTAAAGAAAAATTCTGTTTTAACCAATAATGCTGTGTTTGTCACTATTCATCAAAAATTGAATGTTTTCCTAAAAATACCAAAATTCACCCTAAGCTATTGCTAAAATTTTTAATCCAAAAATGAAGTCCATTTTGAAAAATAAAATTTATAAAATTTCAAAAAGGTGGTTATTACTATTCAAAATGGCTAGTTTAATTGGTCGTGTTTTGTTAAAACTCCATGTTGCGTACAACGCAAAATATAGCATTCTTCAAAGTTAAATGTACCATTGGAGCTTGGGGTGTTACATTCTCCACTCCTTTAAATAATTTCATACATTAAATTTCTATAATATTACTTCATAAAATTCTTCAAGTGGTTCTTCACCATAAGTTCCTCAAGATCCCAAGCTTCCTTTATATTAATTTTATTTCTCCATAAAACTTTCACCAGATGAGTCATTTAGTTTCTCAACACTTATTCTCTGGTGTTATGAATTATGATAGGATCTTTGCAATAATATAGGTTGGGTTCTAGTTCTGTTTCTTCATAGGTGAGTACATGTGTTGGGTTAGGCAAATATTTTCTCAACAGTGATATGTGGAACACATCATGAACTTTGGAGAGACTTAGAGGCATTGAGAAACGATAAGCTAAAACTCTAATTAGTTCTTTAATTTTGAAAGGTCTGAGGTACATGGGACTTAATTTTCTTTTCTTATAGAATAGTATAACACCCTTCCATGGAGATACATTCAATAAAACATGATATCCTGCATGAAATTATAATTCATTCCCTCGGTTATCAGCATAGCTACGTGGCCTACATTGAGCTTCTTTGTTGTGGGATTGGATATCCTATTCCTTTTCCATTGTTTCCTCAACATGTTCTAGGCCTACGAGTTTTCCGTCACTGACATCCTCCAAAAAATTTGGTGTGCAATATCTCTTTCCATATAACGCTTCATATGGTACCATCTGAATATTTGAATGGAAGATATTTTTATCTAAAATTCAACCAGAGGTAAATATTTATCCCACATTCCTTGAAAGTCAAGTGGGAATGATCTCAATAGGACATATAAGGTTTTAATAGTCCATTCTGATTGTCCATCAGTTGGAGGGTGGTAGGTAGTGCTCAAATGATTTTCAGTATCAAAGGCCTTCAAAAGAATTTTCTGGAATCTTGATATTAAATAGGGATCATGATAATAATTAATTGATTGGGTAACTCCACAAAGTTTTACAATATCATTAATTTATAGTCTTTCTAGACGTTCATGTTTTATATCATGTCTTATTGCAAGAAAATGTGATGACTTCGTATGGAAATCAACAATGACCCATATTGAATAATTCTTTCTTGGAGTCCCTGGTAAAACCTTGATAAAGTCCATTGGTACGGGAAGATGTTGCAAGACTCTTCCTGGATGTTGTCTTCCAGACATAACCTATTGAAAAACTCTACATATTGACACATAATCAGCAATCTCCTCCTTTCGTTTGCCCCACCAAAAATGTTCCTTCATATAACTATACATCTTTGTGCTACCAGGGTGTATATAGAAATTGGAGCTATGAGCATTATCCAACAATTCCATTTTTAGATCAAGTATATCTGGAACACAATGTCTCTTCCCAAATTTCAAATTCCCATATTCATATACGAAGTCGATCATTCTCCCATCATTAACAGCTTTAATTTTATTTTTAATCGCCTCACCATCATTGTGATAACTTTTTATCCTTTCTAGTAAAGATGGATTAGCAACCATTTTAAAACATATTGTTGTTTCACCTTCCATGATAATTTCATATTCATTTTTAATAGATCCAAGTACATTGGATCCCTTTCAACTATAATCTTTTTCATAACACCATGATCAATTCTTCTCAAAGAAAATTCCACCTTATTTGCATTCTCTGTGTGGTAGTGTGTAATGCAATCATAATCTTTGAGTAGTTCGAGAAATCTCTTTTGCCTCTGGTGGAGTTCTTTTTTTGAGAAAATATACTTCAAGCTCTTGTGATCGGTAAATATCCCACATTTTTTACCATAGATATAGTGTCTATATATCTTTAAAGCAATGATTACAGCTTCTAACTCAAGATCATGAGTGGGATAGTTTTTTCCATTATTTCTTAGATGTCGTGATATATAGTAAATAACTCTATCATTGTGCATATGAACACAACCAAGTCCTTTCTTTGATACATCACTATAAATAACAATACCATCATTCACCGAGGGTAATTCAAGACATGAGTATTGACTAATCATATATTTAGTTCTTAAAAACATTCTTCACACTCTTTTGTCCAAAAAAATTTAACCCCATTACGCGTGATCTTGGTTAATGGGTTTTCCAATCGAGAAAAATTCTGGACGAAACATCGATAGTAACCTGATAAACCCATAAAACTATGTACCTCAGTTATACGTGTTTGTGTTGGCCACTTTTAATTTTCCTTGGTCTTTGAATAATTGAAATATATTCCTACTTAGAGAAAATATGGCCATGAAAATAAATTTCTTGAAGCTAGAATTCATAGTTACTAAACATCCCATATAATTCATTTATTATGAGGGTTTTCAGAATAGTGCACAAAAGATTTTCATGATCTTCTTAGACATTTGAGTATACCAAGATATCATAATTAAATACCACTAAAAAGTCATCAATATATTCCTTGAAAACTCTATTAATTAGATCCATGAAAATAATGGTTGAATTAGTCAGTTCAAAAATAATTACTATAAACTCAAAATGCTCGTACCTGGTTTGAAATGTTGTGTTCAGAATTTCTTCCTTTTTCTCAAACAACTGATGATATCCAAATAGAATGTCAATCATTGAAAATTATTGAGCTCCATAAAGATGAAAAAAATAAATCATCAATCTGAGCTAGAGGATAATTTTTTTTATTGTTATAGCATTGATATCCCAGTAGTCAATTAACATCTTCGTATATCCATATTTATTATTATCAAAAATAATAGGGGCTCCCCATGGAGAAACAATAGGGAGGACAAATCATTTATTACTCAATTTTTCAAGTTGATTCTTTAGTTTCACTAATTCCAAAAATGGTCATTATATAAGGGGTATTTGAAATGGTCCTTGAACTAGGAATTAAATCAATGGAAAACTCAATTTCTCATTTTGGATGAAGTCCAGGTAAATCCTCTAGAAACACATCAACATATTATTGAACAAAATGTACATACTTTATTCGATCATTATTTTCCTCACTGATAATTATTTTAGTCTCTTTCTCTCCAATAATTTAATTTAGTAGATCTTCTCGGGGTGGATCTAAATATGAATCAGATGGTGACATTTCTTCTCTAATGATAATTTACTCATTATAATAATCAAAAATTGTAACATCATTTTCTTTAAAATAAATTTTTACATCATGGTCTGCAAGCCAATCCATATCGAGGATTATATCAAATTCAATCATGGGTATGATGATGATATCAGCAAATGAAGAACATTTATATACCCTAATGAGAACTGATTCACAAAAATTTGTTGCAATGATACTTCCCTTAAGAGTTTTGACCGAAAACTCATTTGTTAAATTGAATTTGAAATATCTACTTTTCTGATAAAACTGGGAAGATATGAAACAATTCAATGATCTTGAATCAAAAAATACATTGTCTAAACATGAGATAACCATTAAATTACATGCCACTGTGTCTTTCAGAGCATCAACCTCAGTAGTAGTGATCACATAAGATTTTCCTTTATCCCTTAAACTTTTCTGAGGTTAGTTTTCATGGAGCTTTAGATATTCATTTTATTAATGACTCATTCCTCTACAATTTTATAATTCAACATTAAAAGTCTATTTATTTCCATTGCAATCACGAGCTTGGTGGCCTTTTTCACCACACTTGTAACAGACTCTCATTCCCTTCAGGCAAGAACCAGTGTGTTTCTACCCACATTTACAGTATGATGGATATTCAACTTTTCCCTTCTTACCCTTATTTCCTTTTCTAGATTTTTCATCAGATCACTTCTTCAATTTTTTTTCTTTGAATTCGTAAGACTTGGAAAATTCATTTTCTATTTTGATATAACATGAGACAATGTCTTCATATGATGAGAAGTATTATGAGACAAATGATATATGGATAAATTGTTTCAAATCATTGAAGAATCGATCAATCATACTCTGTGGGTTACGTATAAAATTTGTTGCATGCCTTGCTAAACAAGTATAATTAGCATCATACATTGTGACATTCTCATCCTCCATTTCCCTCAAACTCAAAAATTGTCATTCCATATCCACTCGATGGTGACGAGGAAAGTATTTTTTTATGAAAATTATGTTAAACTCACTCTATTCCATATTTTATACTTCTTCATCTTCCTTTGTGTTTTTAATTAATGACCACCATTGATCTGCATCTCCTTTGAGGTGATAAACTACCATGAAAACATTTTTCCCTTTTCAGTACTCCTCAAATCATGAAATATTTTCACTATAGAACTTATCCATTTCTCATCTACAAATGGATTTGTAGTCCCATTGAATGTTGGTGGTTTTTTTCTATTGAAGTGGTCTAACATTGATCCTCCGCGTTTTGTATATGTGTTCCCCATAACGGTATAGTTATTATTCATAACCTGAGTGAGTTCTCCTAGTGTGGTGATAAGATAATAAGCACCAGTTACATCGCCAACTCCACTACAATTTCCATGAGTAAGAGGTTAATCCCTACATGGATTACATTCAATGATATGGTTTCCATTCAATCCACTAGACGCCATTTCTAAACAATAGAGAACACTATATTAGTTTATGAATCAAAATACATAATTAAAAACTTGTAAAACACTTTACATAAATTGAATAATTTATGGATGTAATAAATAATCATAAAAATGTTTTCTTTGAGGAGGTATATTCTCATAAATCTTTTATAATGGTTTTTAATGAAAATTTGAATTATCCTGAGCATATTCCCCAGGAGTGTCATAACCAAAAGTGCAGCAAGGCTCGTTGTCATGTACCATGATACCTCAGGTCAAGCCTGAAACTTCATATCATAGTTTTATCTTATAGGTACATCTGTAACAGATCCGCCTCTACCTGATCATATCCAGATAGGAGTTTATTTCTTGGAAAATTCACAAAATCTCTACATTACCAAAATTATACGAAGTTCTTCCATACTAATCATCAATGTCTTTCTTAGGGTAATGTTCTATAATCAGAGTTTTTCAAAATCTAACATCCAAAATTTATTCTAAACATCCTCTGATACCAACTGTAACGTCTTGACCCTGGTTACTGAGAGTTGGTGTATTATTACATAACATTTTCATGATCTCAAGGGATCAAATACCATAAAACTACTATGTTTAGTAGCCTAGGAATTACTAGAGAAAAACATAAATTATACATTAAATTATAGAACAAAAAACAACAACAGAATTGTCTCCATTGAAAACATTCATATCCCTTAGAATATCCCTACAGATTAGTCCTAATATACTTCTTCGCATCTTGGGGAAAATAAAAAATAGAGAGGGGTGAGCTCGGGTGCTCAGTAAGGATAATAATATTTAATAAACATTCATAAATAAGTATAAACATTTTAGTAAATGTATTACACTAAAACATAATCATTTTAAACATAAAATTTAGCATAATATAGAATATATAATTAATATAATTCTATTTACTTATTCACATGGATATTCTACATGTCAAATAATCACAAGCAATATCAATAGCCAATTTCAAAATGATGGAATGCATAATTCCGAACATCATAACCACATAGTCCATGCCTCATGCCAATACTACAAATAATATTTTTTCAAGGCCTTATTCCAATACACTAGTTTGTCTCATGAGACCTACCGATGCATCGAGGATCTATAGCTATCTCAACTCATCACTTACTATGTCCAATGCATTCCTCATATGAATGGATTGAAACATAACATAAACATTCATACTAAAACTAACATACAAAATGTAAAAAAATTAGCCTTATAAATTGAATGGTATAACCATATCACATCTACTATCAAACATATCACAAAACCTTTAGTAAAATATAGAAGATTTTATCATAATAAATCAACTTCAAACAAGCATAAAATCCAACAATGGATGTTGAAATAGATGAAATAAAAAATATTTGAGAAAAATATCTCTTTTGAATTTGATATCATTTAAAAGACCTGTAATTTAAAAAGAGATATTTATTTATTAAATATTATTATATGGTTTTAAGGGAATATTTTATGGTGTTATAATAGCATAAAATAGTTTCACCCACTGTATATGTTAAAAAACATTCTTTCCTTAATTTTGTCGAATAGGTCGTAAAGGGCTTTGTTTGGAAAATGACAGAATGATTACCTTATAAAAATTTCATAAAAAGTGACCAAGGGTATAAATGACATTAAACAGTATTCATGTAAATATTAAAATTATTTTGAAATACATTTTTAAGAAACACAGATGTGGATGATAAAGAGGTCCATGTAGATAGTCAGGTATAAATAACCTTGGATAATGAAGAGATTTTAGAATTTACCCTTTCCTTTTACATTTCCTTGATCGAGGGTATGTTAACCTCTTGAATACTAGTTAAATAATTTTTATTAAATTATAAAAAACCAAATACATATATATAATATCATATATGAACTTCTAATATTTCTTTTTTAATAATATTTTTGTAGTATCATTATTTCGGGTGTTAACTAAATTGTTTTCCTTTATATGCTTGGTTATGTAAGCCATGTTTATTATGAATAATATTTATTTGATTCATATGCATAATTATATTAAGTTATTAAACATTGTTTATAATCATAAAATTAATATTTTTCTAGAATGGTTACGATGGGGAATGATTTTTATCACGTTCGAGAAGACAGAAATCTGTGTGTATGCATGAGCGCTAATATCATTCTATTGATAGTGAAATAATTTGTAATTGGGTGGTATATCATATATAAATAATAATTAACATGTTATATTTATTATTTATATCATTTATACTCATTATTATACCCATCTAAATAATGAATTGTTTGAATAACACACAACACCACAATGGGGAGATGGTAAGTCGTACGTACGCACGTATGGTGACTTTTCCTTTATAGGATGGATAGAGTAATGAATATGGTTGTACCATATATATAATTACATCATAGTATTTATAAGGTAATAGAATTTTTATTTGTTTATGGAAACAAAAATGAAGGAGGAAGACAAATAAGAAAAGAACATTTGAAGAGGTGGTGATATTATTACCTCTTCTTCAGGTGTTTCCTTTTGAGTTGATCAAAAGGGCTCTATATATTGGCTTTCATATCAAAGTAAGGACACTTGGAATATTTGAGGGTAGTTTTTAGGAAATTTTAGTCAGGTTTGGCTGAGACAAATTGCTTTGGAGGTGTGATTTTGAGAGAAGTGGATGTACCCTTTTATAAGAGTGGTGATGGTCACATTAGAAAAAACCTGAAATATTATTTTATTATATAGTAATATTCAGTTTATAATGGCTCAAAAATGATTCATTTGGTGGATAAAGAGTTTTTTGGTCTAAATACTCTCAAACAATGGGTTTTAGATAGGTTTAGGGCACTATATTAACCTTATCGATTAGATTTAACACTTAGTAAAATAGTTTACCATTTACCGGGTATTTTTGTATTATTATAGTAAATGGTTAATAAAGTTACTATAAAATGTCATGTGAACCCCAAGTGGTTAATTAGTTATATATATATTTATCTAAGTCATTTTTCTGAAGCATATATTTTTAGAAATATTATATCAATTAATAATATAGTTTTTGTTTTAAGAACTCATTTATGTCAATTAGGACACTATTTGGTATTTGGTTTTTCTGAAAGTCATAAATACTTTATCACATAAAAAAATTATTTAATAAACTCTATAATGTTATATTGAGCTATAAAATTAGTGGAGTTCATCCAAATTCTCAATTAACATTTATCAAGATATTTACAATTTCAATTATTTTATTCATTCATTAATATGTTCATCACTGCATCATCATTGTATCATAAATAAATTTAATTATTTAATTTCTAAAAATTATAACTAAACATTATTATGTATAACATATTAATATCTTTATAATGAATAGTTATTGTCTAATTTATCTTATGTATAACCCTATATTAAAAATGGTTTAGTTTTTAATCTTTGAATATAACACTTTTAACTCTTCTTTAAATAAAATAATAATAAATGTCATAATCTAATCCAACTAGACAAAAAGGATCATATTTTATTCTTGAGGTTGATTTTGGTCGAAATACACTTATCTAATAGAATTAGGACATGTGTTAGTGTCACGACCCTCCCTCGGGGTCCGTGCCATGACTACCCCAAGCCCGCCTTCCATAGGCCAGGGGCTGGCGACTAGCACCAGGGCGTAAATCCCGGTAAAAAGGGAAGGCATTGCCTTTGTAAAGTAAACAAACACCACAGAGTAAGCAAGTGGAAAGTAAACACTAAGAAAAAGCAGGGTACAACTGAAAGTGCGGAAAAGTAAATGGGCCAGTATACAAACCCAAACTGAAAGTAAAGTACAACTCGAAAAGGGAAAACAGCAAGTGAAAAGTAAAAGCCGCTACACCGAGCTGTCCACTGGAAATCCCACCTGAAGGGTGGGTACAGATAGCTCCACTGCTCCACGGGTCCCGCCGTCCGCTCCAAGCACGTCCCGCCCAGTGGTCCACCTCCAGGTACCGTCCTGCTCTGCAAGCCTCAGCTAAGATCAACGTTGTCCGTTGTCTGCAACCAACACAACGTAGTGTGGGCAAAGCCCGTGCCGGGGTGAGTATAAGCTACTCAGTAGGGACCCAGAGACCCCTGAAGGTCTCTCAAAATCCACAAAGGATAAACCACGAAGAAAGGTACAATCACGAAGTAACAACCAACACTGCTTAAGTATATGCCCATACATATACCTAAGTCATCAATTTCAAATACGCTCCAACCTCCGAGCCCAAGTACAACTCAGTCCACACAGGAAAGTAAACATATTCCACACAGGAAAGAAAAACGTAATCCACACAGGATAGCACACCACATTCCACACAGGAAAACAACAGGATTCAGCTCACACAGGTATACTTCTTCGAAAGACGATAAAGATGATCTCTGATCCATCAAATTCGTCGGACCCACGAAGGATCGATAGGTAACTAACCCCCGCAAAAGACCCACACAGGATCGGACCCACACAGGACCTGTAGGAGCTGGTTCACACAGGACCGCTGAGCGCAAAGACCCACACAAGATCGGACCCACACAGGATCGGGCCCACACAGGACCTGTAGCACTGATCCACATAGGATCGCTGAGTGCTGTAGTCGTCGTCGTCGAATCCACACAGGATCTCTGTACTGTCGTCGTCGCTGTCACAATAGCAGTAGTAGCAGTAGTAGTCACAGTAACAGTTGCAACCAGCACTAGGGTTCCCGCACACAACAAGCTCGTTCGGAGGGTCCGCTCCACGAGCCGAGAGGCTGATACATCAACTATCACAAAGTCCATAGTTGATGTATCCAAAAGTTCCGTATCGCCAACAGGAACTCCGCGCAACAGACGACGCGTCGATCGGACGCCCAGTCTTAGAGTTATTGGCATTTTCGTCCCCGGGGCCCGGTTGGTTTTTAAGGCAAAACCAACCCGACCGTACTCCACCTGCGTCCAAACCTCAGGCAGAGTATACCAAAAGATCCTTCTCACTAATAGGAACACAACAAAGCTGACGGCACGTCAATTGGACGTCCGTAGCTCGAGATATGAGCGTTTTCGCTCCGAAGGCCTGTTTGGTTTCGTGTACGAACCAACCCGGCCGAACTCAAAGTATTCAGAAACCTTGAGTGCGATATACCAAATCGACCGTCTCGATCCAAGGATCGCGTAGCCGCAGAGGTTCGTTGATTTGAGGTCTGTGGCTCAAGTTATGGCCAAAATACCGAAACCGTCTCCAAAACGGGGGGTCCAGGTCCGGGCCGACCCGGCCCGACCCCCCCCCCCCCCCCGGGTCGACCAGACCAGGGTCCAACCCGGCTCGGGTCGACCATACCAGGGTCCGACCCGGCCCGGCCGGCGGCGGACCGGCGCGGCCTGGCGCCGCTGGGGTCACGTGCGGGGGGCTAAGCCCCCGCTTCCAGCAGAAGGTGGCGCGGCTTTTAGCCGCGCCATTTTGGAGAACCGGCCCCCCCATGTGGGGGCCCGCTTGAGGGAAACCGGGGGGTCGCCTTCCCCCTCAAAGAAACCCCCCCCCCCCCCTCATAAATGGGGGGGGGTTTAGAGAGTTGACCGGGGGAATTTATTCCTCTGGTCTTTGACCTTCCGGCCGGCCACCTGGCCGGCCGGTTTTTCTCCAACGGGACCGGCAAGCCGGTCCCCTTCCAGTTTCCGACGCCGGCGGCCCGGCCGCCGGTCTTCTCGTCCCACCGCGGCTCGGAACCGGCCGCGGTGTTCGTCATCCGGCGCGGTGCGACGGCACCGCGCCCCTCGGCCGCGCCTTTGATTCCCTTCAACGCGGCACGACGGCGTCGCGTTCTTGATGATCCTTCCACGGCGCGGTGCGACGGCACCGCGCAAAATAAACGTGCGAATATCCGCGTGGTGCGACGACACCACGCCATCTTGTTTCACCCGCAAGATAAATCAATCAAGAACAATGGAGGGGGTTCGGCCGTGTTCATGCGGTCCGGCCCCCTCACGTTAAATGATAACACAAATTTAAATATTCTCACGTTAGTCATGCTAGAACCACGAACAAGAATAAACAAACAAACAAATAATCAACAACAACCCCTACCTTGGGTATAGGTTTGAAGATTTGTCAACGTCCTGCGGAAGACAACGTCGCAGAGGTCGGTGTCGCGGTAATCGTTCGTCAAATCTGATGACGAAGAGGTACGTCCGAAGAGGTACGTTGTTGGAGAATCTTCGTATGCCGACGAAGGAAGTCCGAGGAGGAAGCGGCGTTCCCTTTCGTTGACACAGAAGACGAAGAAGAGAGGAGCGGCGTTCTTCGTCGGAGCTTGAGCGTTCTTCGCCAAATCTTGAGCGTTCTTCGTCAAAGTTGAAGAAGAAGGAGAAGAACTCAAAAGCTCTCAAGATGGCTAAACAATTCTAACCAAATAAAATAAGATAGAGTCTTATTTTATTCACAAACTTAACAAATTGAATTTCAAATGTTTGAAATTCAAATAAGATAACTCCAAAATTAATTAACAAGTTGTCATGTTAATTAAAGAGGGGTTAAAGGAGTTTTGAGAGGAGATGGAAGTTTGTGTTTCGTGTGGGCCCCACCACACTTAATCCTCTCAAGGGAGGTTAAGTGGGTGTGGATCCCACCCCTAACTTCCTTTGAGAGAAGTTAACCAACAAGTTTAAATAAAAATTTGTAATCCACAATTTTTATTTAACTTGTTCTAAACTCCCAAAAACTAACTCTCAACCCGAAATAAACGCAACCTCGGAAAAGGTCTCCTTAAGAGAATATTGGAGCTGTGAGTTCATCGATGTCCTCGGATTTCAATTCCGAGAACCGGATCAAAAGTTAGAATTTCCCACTTGTTCGTATACTGAACGTACCCGAGCCAATCTTCGGAAATTGATTCCGGGCACTCCGGGCCTCGGAATCAGGTGCCGTCAGAAACCGCGCTCTTGTAAAATTCCAAAGAAAATTAAAAAAAAAACCTCTTGAATTTTACGGGTCTTTACATTACTCACACCACAAGGCTTTACGTCCCCGTAAAGATACATCAAAAACTAGGGAAACAAATGAGGGTACTGAGCATGCATCGAGCCTCCCGCTCCCATGTGCTCTCCTGGAGATTCCTGTGCTGCCATCTGATGCGCACAAGAGGAATCGATCGCCCACGTAGGACCCACTCCTGTCGATCCTCTATCTCCACCGGGACCTCCGTAAAAGTCGCCCCATCGTCAACATCAAGATCCCCATGGTCAATGATGTGCGTCGGGTCGTGCACGTATCTACTCAACTGAGATACGTGGAAGACTTCGTGCACCCGGTGCAACTGGGGTGGCAGAGCCAGGCGATAAGCCACCTCGCCAACCCTGCTGAGGACCTGGAAGGGTCCAATGAAGCGTGGAGATAACTTGCCGCCACAGCCAAATCTCTAAATACCACGTCGAGGTGAGACCCGCAAGAAGACGTGGTCCCCATCCTCGAACTCCAGTGGTCTCCGCCTCCTATCAGCATAAGACTTCTGCCGGCTCTGAGCTGTCCTCATCCGCTCCTGGATGACCTGGACCTTCTCTGTCGTGTCCTGGACCATCTCCGGTCCCACAAGTGGTGACTCCCCAGGGTCTGTTCAGCATAAAGGAGATCTACAAGGTCGGTCGTACAATACCTCATACGGTGCCATCCCGATGGTGGAGTGGTAGCTGTTGTTGTACGCAAACTCCACCAAGGGTAGGTGGTCCTCCCAGCTACGACCAAAGTCGAGGACACATGCGTGGAGCATGTCCTCGAGAGTCTGAATGGTCCTCTCCGTCTGACCATCCGTCTGAGGGTTAAAGGCTGTGCTCAGACGTAGCTACGTCCCGAACGCCTCCTGTAACCCCTTCCAAAGCCGGGAAGTAAAGCGAGCATCTCGATCGGAGACGATAGATAATGGCACGCCGTGGAGCCGCACAATCTCCTGAACGTAGAGATGTCCAAAGCTCTCCACTGAGCCCTGCTCTCTAATGGGTAAGAAGTGTGTCGACTTGGTGAGTCGGTCAACAATCACCCAGATGGAGTCGTGACCTCTGGAAGTACGTGGTAGTCCAGTCACGAAGTCCATAGATATCCCGTCCCACTTCCGCTCCGGGACCTCCAAGGGCTGTACCAAGCCTGCTGGTACCTGATGCTCTGCCTTCACCTGCTGACAGGTGAGGCATCGAGAAACGAACTCTGCCACTGCCTTCTTCATGCCCGGCCACCAGTGCTGTCGTCTGAGGTCCTGGTACATCTTCGCCACTCCAGGATGTACCGCCAAAGGAGAAGTGTGAAACTCTCTCAGCACTTCCTCTCGCAAAGCGACTGGTACCATGGTACGTCCTCTGAAAAGGATGTCGTGCTCTGCTCCAAGGGAGAAACCATCAGATGTCTGTCCCAATGATATCTGTGCACGCCGTGTCTCACAGTCAGCGTCCCCACGCTGTGCCTCCCTGACTCGCTGCAGTAGTGGAGGGGTAACTGTGAGAGACTGGAGGAAGGCTACTCCATCTCTATCCACGAAGGATATCTGTAAAGAGGCTAGCTGCTCCGTCGCCTCCTCAAGTAGCTGAATGCCCGTCCTCCTGCTAAGGGAATCGGCTACTACGTTCCCCTTCCCAGGAGTATAGACTATTTCAAAGTCATAGTCCTGGAGGAACTCGAGCCATCGCCGCTGTCTCAGGTTCAGGTCCTTCTGCGAGAAGATATACCTGAGACTCTGATGATCGGAAAAGACTGTAAAGCGCTCGCCCATCAGATAGTGTCACCATGTCTTCAGAGCGAAGACCACTGCTGCTAACTCCAGGTCAGGGGTAGCGTAGTTCTGCTCATGCGGCCTCAACTGACGTGATCCATAGGCGATCACTGCCCGCTCCTGCATCAGAACACATCCGAGTCCTGTCCCTGATGCATCGTAGTAGACTACGTACCCTACTCCCTCCTTAGGCAACCTCAAGATAGGTGCGCTAGTCAATCTCTATCTCATCTCCTGGAAGCTCTGCTGACATCTGTCTGACCACACAAAGTGTTTCCCCTTCTTCTTCAAAGCTGTGAGTAGTGCCGCAACTCTAGAGAATTCCGGCACGAATCTCCGATAGTATCCAGCTAGTCCCAAGAAACTTCGAACCTCAGTCACGCTCCTAGGTGTCTTCCATGCTAACACAGCCTCGATCTTCGCAGGATCCACAGCAAATCCCGCCTCAGAGATAACATGTCCCAAGAAGTGGACCTCACGTATCCAGAACTGGAACTTCGAGAGATTACCATAAATATGGTGCTCTCGGAGTGTTTCTAGTATAACTCGCAAGTGATAGGTGTGCTCCTCCTCAGTTGTAGAGTAACTCAGAATGTCGTCGATGAAGACCACGACAAACCGATCGAGGTATGGCTGAAAGATCCTGTTCATGAGAGCCATGAATACTGCTGGAGCATTGGTTAAACCGAAATGCATAACCAAGAACTCATAGAGGCCAAACCGACATCTGAAGGCCGTCTTCTGCACATCCTCGTCTCTGACTCTGAGCTGATGATAGCCTTACCTAAGATCTATCTTCGAGAACCACCGTGCTCCCTTGAGCTGATCAAAGAGGTCATCAATCCTCGGTATCAGATACTTGTTCCTCACTATCACCTGGTTCAGGTGACGATAGTCAACAAAAAGTCGCAAGCTCCCATCCGCCTTCTTGGCGAACAATATCGGGGAAGCCCAGGGTGAAACACTGGGTCGGATGAACCCCTTGCCCTGCAAGTCCTCCAACTGTACCCGTAGCTCTCGAAGCTCGGCGAGGGCCATCCGATATGCTGGAGTGGATATCGGGGCTGTCCCAGGGT
Organism: Viscum album; assembly: GCA_963277665.1. NCBI lineage: Eukaryota > Viridiplantae > Streptophyta > Magnoliopsida > Santalales > Viscaceae > Viscum > Viscum album. Next base: position 390,675,625 of record OY728158.1, read on the forward strand.
ATAAGTCAATATAATAGTCTACCTCTCTACGAGGAGGTAGCCCTGGAACGTCGTCAGGAAAAACGTCCGCAAACTGATCCACCACTGCAGGAAAACCAGGACTCCGCACGTCAACTGCTCCAAGGATGAGGCTAGCTAACTGATGAGTAATGGGCTGTACTCTCCTCCGCGGAATTCCATCCTGTGCTTCTAAGGCTCCCTTCTCGCCGGTGTAGGTGAAACTACTCCCGTCGGTGCGTACACATCGCACCTTGCGCCTAAAACAGTCAATCTGTGCATGGACCGTAGATAGCCAATCCATGCCCAAGATGACGTCGTAAGGCCTCGACGCTGCTACAAGAAGATCCCAGCCGAAGCTCTCGCCTCCTAGAGTGAGATCACACTGCCGGTACCAGTGTGTAATCGTCGAGTCAGCTCCCGTAGGAGTCTCTAGCTGTAAGGATCGAGCCAACGGCTCTGTCGGAATCTCCGAGCTCTGAACAAGGGCAGCGGCTATGAAAGAGTGACTCGCTCCTGTGTCTATAAGAACTGCAGCAAGGGTGGAATAGACACAGACAGTACCTCGAATCATCTCAGGTGCGCCATGATCGTAGGACTCTGCTGCCTGGAGCTGTGCCTGTCTCTGCCCGCCAGCTCCCTGTGGTCGGGGTGGACCTCCTGTTGGTGGTGGTGGCAGAGCCTCAAAGCGTCGCCCACCATCGGCTGCTCGTCCAGCTCCTCTGCCTCGTCTTCCTCCTCCCTGCGGACCGCCACGGTCGACCCTCTGCCTCTACCTTGGTGGTCCCTCAACTGTCTGCTGCTCCTCGACACGGCGGGTCGGGCAGTCACGAGCCATGTGGCCCTGCCCGCCGCACGAGTAGCACTGTCTGCCTCTCGAAAGACTGGCTCCACGCTGTGTGCCCCGCACTGCTGAGCCAAAGTCCTGAGGTCGTCTGCCCAAAGGTCTAGTCTACCTGGACCCCTGAGTCATCCGTCAACTGCCTGCTGCAGATGACTCTGCCACGTGCCGCCCTGCGGTGGGTCGCTGCGCTGGTGTAGACTCAGCAAGGAAGCTCTTGATCAAAAGGGCCCGCTCCATTACTCCTGTATGAGTCGGTATGCTGAGGGAGATCAGCGATGCCCTGATCTCGTGTCTCAAACCCTGATCGAAGGTCCGAGCCCGGAAGAATGGGTCACGTACCATCTCGGTCGAGTAGCGCGAGAGATCGGTAAATCTCGCCGAGTACTGAGCGACCGTCATGCTGCCCTGCCGCAGCTGAAGAAGCTCCTGGATGCGCACCGCACGAAGGGTGGCTGGGATGAACTCTGAGCGGAAGAGGCTCTCAAAGTCCGTCCATAGTAGAGATGCCTCATCGTGCACCTGGTGCATCAAGCTCCACCATCGTCCTACTGCTGCGTGTAGTAGGCTTGCAGCGAGGATCACCATGAGGTCTGCTGGTGTCCTCACTAGCCTAAACACACATACTACTGCCTCCAGCCAGTCCTCGGCTGCCTGGGGATCCATCTCCCAGTGAAACCTGGGTGGTCGCTGGCGCTGAAACTAATGCAGTGCGCTGAGGCGACGTGCATCGTCAGCGACTGGCGCTGGAAGCATCGGGGGCTCGGCGGGTAGTGCTACCGCCGGTGCCACTGCTGACAAAGGGCGCTGCACCGAGGCCTCATCGCTCGGTGGGCTGTCGTCACACTCGACTCTCAGAACCCTAGCTGGCTGCCATCGTGGGGCCATTCTGAAAAGGAAACAGGTGCGCCACGGTCCGAACAGTATACCTGGTGAGCTGATATAAAGTAATCACAAAGAAAACTTTGAGACACACACGCAATCAATGTTTTTGTGAATTAAGTCGGAAATCAGAAGTCAGGGTCCTGGTGTACGGATACGTCGGCCGCCGCACCATCACTGGACTCCCTGGACTGATAACCACACTCAATACACTAAACATTATTGCTTCACATAGAAAAGATCAGAGTTCGCGGTAGAACCGAACTCCTTTGATACCAATTTGTCACGACCCGCCCTCGTGGTCCGTGCCGTGACTACCCCAAGCCCGCCTTCCATAGGCCAGGGGCTGGCGACTAGCACCAAGGCGTAAATCCCAGTAAAAAGGGAAGGCATTGCCTTTGTAAAGTATACAAACACCACAGAGTAAGCAAGCGGAAAGTAAACACTAAGCAAAAGCAGGGTACAACTGAAAGTGCGGAAAAGTAAATGGGCCAGTATACAAACCCAAACTGAAACTAAAGTACAACTCGAAAAGGGAAAACAGCAACTGAAAAGTAAAAGCCGCTACACCGAGCTGTCCACTAGAAATCCCACCTAAAGGGTGGGTACAGATAGCTCCACTGCTCCACAGGTCCCGCCGTCCGCTCCGAGCACGTCCCGCCCAGTGGTCCTCCTCCAGGTACCGTCCTACTCTGCAAGCCTCAGCTAAGATCAACGCTGTCCATCGTCTGCAACCAACACAACGTAGTGCGGGCAAAGCCCGTGTAGGGGTGAGAATAAGCTACTCAGTAGGGACCCCGAGACCCCTGAAGGTCTCTCAAAATCCACAAAGGATAAACCACGAAGAAAGGTACAATCACAAAGTAAAAACCGACACTGCTTAAGTATATGCCCATACATATACCTAAGTCATCAATTTCAAATACGCTCCAACCTCCGAGCCCAAGTACAACTCAGTCCACACAGGAAAGTAAACGTATTCCACACAGGAAAGCAAAACGTAATCCACACAGGATAGCACAACACATTCCACACAGGAAAACAACAGGATTCAGCTCACACAGGTATACTTCTTCGAAAGACGATAAAGATGATCTCTGATCCATCTAAGTCGTTGGACCCACGAAGGATCGATAGGTAACTAACCCCCGCAAAAGACCCACACAGGATCGGTCCCACACAGGACCTGTAGGCGCTGGTTCACACAGGACCGCTGAGCGCAAAGACCCACACAGGATCGGACCCACACAGGATCGGGCCCACACAGGACTTGTAGCACTGATCCACGTAGGATCCCTGAGTGCTGTAGTCGTCGTCGTTGAATCCACACAGGATCTCTGTACTGTCGTCGTCGCAGTCACAGTAGCAGTAGTAGCAGTAGTAGTCACAGTAACAGTCGCGGCCAGCACTAGGGTTCCCACACACAGCAAGCTCGTTTGAAGGGTACGCTCCACGAGCCGAGAGGCTGATACATCAACTGTCACAAAGTCCAGAGTTGATGTATCCAAAAGTTCTGTATCGCCAACAGGAACTCAACGCAACAGACGGCGCGTCGATCGGACGCCCGGTCTGAGAGTTATTGGCATTTTCGTCCCCGGGGCCCGTTTGGTTTTTTAAGGCAAAACCAACCCGACCGTATTCCACCTGCGTCCAAACCTCGGGCGGAGTATGCCAAAAGATCCGTCTCACTAAGAGGAACACAACAAAGCTGACGGCAAGTCAATTGGGCGTTCGTAGCTCGAGATATGAGCGTTTCCGCTCCGAAGGCCCGGTTGGTTTCGTGTACGAACCATCCCGGCCGAACACAAAGTATTCTGAAACCTTGAGTGCGATATACCGAATCGACCTTCTCGATCCAAGGATCGCGTAGCCGAAGCCGGTTCGTCAATCGGAGGTTCATGGCTCAAGTTATGGCCAAAAGACCGAAACCGTCTCGAAAACGGGGGGTCCGGGTCCGGGCCGACCCGGCCCGACCCCCCCTGGGTCGCCCCGAACCGGGTCGACCCGACCCGGGTCCGACCCGGCCCGGCCGGCGGTGGACCGGCGCGGCGGCGCGGTCCGGCGCGGCGGCACAGCGCGGCTGGCAGCGGCGCGGCCTGGCGCCGCTGGGGTCACGCGCTGGGGGCTAAGCCCCCACTTCCAGTAGAAGGAGGTGCGGCTTTTAGCCGCACCATTTTGGAGAACCGGCCCCCCCCCCCCATGTGGGGGCCTGCTTGAGGGAAACCAGGGGGCCGCCTGCCCCCCTCAATGAAACGCCCCCCCCCCCCCCCTCATAAATGGGGGGGGGTTTAGAGAGTTGACCGGGGGAATTTATTCCCCAGGTCTTTGACCTTCCGGCCGGCCACCTGGCCGGCCGTTTTTCTCCAACGGGACCGGCTTGCCGGTCCCCTTCCGGTTTCCAACGCCGGCGGCCCGGCCGCCGGTCTTCTCGTCCCGCCGCGGCCCGGAACCGGCCGCGGTGTTCGTCGTCCGGCGCGGTGCGACGGCACCGCGCCCCTCCGCCGCGCCTTTGATTCCCTTCAACGCGGCGCGATGACGTCGCGTTCTTGATGATCCTTCCATGGCGCCGCGCGACAGCGCCGCGCAAAATAAACGTGCGAATATCCGCGTGGTGCGACGGCACCACGCCATCTTGTTTCACCCGCAAGATGAATCAATCAAGAACAATGGAGGGGGTTCGGCTGTGTTCATGCGGTCCGGCCCCCTCACGTTAAATGATAACACAAATTTAAATATTCTCACGTTAGTCATGCTAGAACCACGAACAAGAATAAATAAACAAACAAATAATCAACAACAACCCCTACCTTGGGTATAGGATCGAAGATTTTTCAACGTCCCGCAGAAGACAACGTCGTAGAGGTCGGCATCGCGGTAATCGTTCGTCAAATCCGATGACGAAGAGGTACGTCCGAAGAGGTACGTCGTTGGCGAATCTTCGTATGCCGATGAAGGAAGTCCGAGGAGGAAGCGGCGTTCCCTTTCGTTGACACGGAAGACGAAGAAGAGAGGAGCGGCGTTCTTCGTCGGAGCTTGAGCGTTCTTCGCCAAAGCTTGAGCGTTCTTCGTCAAAGTTGAAGAAGAAGGAGAAGAACCCAAAATCTCTCAAGATGGCCAAACAATTCTAACCAAATAAAATAAGATAGAGTCTTATTTAATTCACAAACTTAACAAATTGAATTTCAAAGGTTTGAAATTCAAATAAGATAACTCCAAAATTAATTAACAAGTTGTCATGTTAATTAAAGAGGGGTTAAAGGAGTTTTGAGAGGAGATGGAAGGTTGGGTTTCATGTGGGCCCCACCACACTTAATCCTCTAAAGGGAGGTTAAGTGGGTGTGGGTCCCACCCCTAACTTCCTTTGAGAGAAGTTAGCCAACAAGTTTAAATAATAATTTGTAATCCACAATTTTTATTTTACTTGTTCTAAACTCCCAAAAACTAACTCTCAACCCGAAATAAACGCAACCTCGGAAAAGGTCTCCTTAAGCGAATATCGGCGCTGCGAGTTCATCAGTATCCTCAAATTTCAATTCCGAGCACCGGATCAAAAGTTATAATTTCCCGCTCGTTCGTTCACTGAACGTACCCGAGCCAATCTTCGGAAATTGATTCCGGGCACTCCGGGCCTCGGAATCAGGTGCCTTCAGAAACCACGCTCCTGTAAATTCCAAAGAAAATTAAGAAAAAATTTCTCTTGAATTTTACGGGTCTTTACAGTTAGTGTAATTATAATATTATTTTTACCTTTAATTACCGTGTTTACTTTTAACCATGGTAAATAAAAGTCAAAAGTCACTATTCACCAAAAATTATGTTCATCGTATTTATCCACATTTTACTAACTAATATCAATTTTGTCTCTCGGATTTTTGAAATTCAATTCACAGAAGTGGTAAAATTATGTTTAATTCAAATTTTAAAATTCCCCTAGAAGGTTGGAAAAATATTTTAAAAAGTTCAATAAGATTTTATATATCTAATATAATTATAAAATGTCTCCAATTAATTAAATTTGATATTTATTGGTATTATTTATATATTATTACCAAATATAAATTTAAATAAAATAGCAAATTATTTAAATAAAAAATCAGTTTTAACCAATAATAAAGTCTTTTTCACTATTTATCAAAAATTGAAAGTTTTCAGAAAAATACCGAAAAACACCCTAAAATATTTTTTGTATTTCAAATTCAAAAATGATTTAAATTTTTAAAAATAAAATTTATAACATTTCAAAAAGAGGTTATTAGTCTTTATAACTACCAGTTTGACTGGTCATGGTGTGTTAAATCTCCATGTTGTGTACAACCCAAGCTATTGCATTATTCAAATGGAAATGTACCGTGGAAGCTTGGGGTGTTACAAAAATGATCATATATAATATAATAAAATATTGTATATGTTATTATAAGGGAATAACATCATTTATTCTTAATATTAATCAAAGAATCATGACATAGATAAAAATAAATCAGAAATATCATTGGAATTTTTTTTTGGGAAATAATGTTTCACTTTGGAAAAACATCTTTAAAAAAAATTAAATGAAAAAATTGTCATGAAATGACCCATTTAATCATGTAATTTAACATTGAAATAAAATATTTTCATAACCCCAAAACACATTGAGAGTGGAGTGGTAAATTTGTGTGTCAACATTTTCTTCTAAAGTGTCGAATCTTATTCCTTTATTGTAGGAACATGGTAATCCTATCCTCTGGTAATCTGAAAAAAATAATTAAAAATTCATATGCAAAGAGTAAACATAGTAGTTTTACATGGGTCACTGCTATGGGATGTTCCAAGGTGCATATGATAAAATTGTTCTTGTCATACAAAAATACACAAATCATCACTACATATGGAATATATATGTTGAGCTACAATCACTGTAATACAAGAACACTACCTTTACAATAATATAAGTATAACACACTAAATCCTTTTAAACACATCCATTGACTCTTCCTATATCACTTTATTGGGAGTGGTCTTTATAAGATTAGAAACATTAAGGTCTCTTCAGTATATTATAATTTAATTCATTTTCCCTGACTAGCATGAAACTCTTTTTTCATTGATGTCCAAGATGATACATTTTAAAGAACTATTTACCTAAACCAGATGAACAAAAAAATTTGTTTTTATGCTCCATCATGGAGCTTCTTTGTGATTCTTACAACCTATGTAAAGGAATCTAACTTCATGGAACACTATGTCATTGTGGAATAAAAATTCATCATGAAACATATTTTATTAAAGAAAAACAAAAGCATTGGTTAAGACTAATGAATTATATTTATGATTCTCAATCCCCCATGAATAATGATTTATATGATCTTATCCTTCACGAATTTAGATCTTTCCTTCTTTTTCTCTAATTATTTCCTTGTAAACTAAACTATGGGTAGCGTCATATTTATAGGTTTAGCCATTCGTGATGATCCCATTCCTCCATTGGATTTTTCATTAACATAAAAATACATCTTCTGGACGATCCTACACTTGTGAAGCTCTAGGTAAATTATACCCTCTATATAAGTTTATCATGTTCAAGAAGATTACTATCAACAATTTTTTTATATGTGATTCTCCACTAATTTTAGTTGTGGAGATTACCGTCAACCCATATTGAATTTTGCGATTCTTGTCGAAAATGCTCCATATATTCATGAATATCATCCATTTTAAATCCTAGTATTCATTAAACCCATGACTATAACATATTTATGATCACTCAATTTCAAAAAACCAAAATTCATGATACATTCCCCTACCTGCTAGTTTTTATCTGAAAATATGGAAACACTAAAAACAACACCTCTTTCAATACTGAAGTCATCTTATGATGTTAGATCAATTTCCTTGAAATCTATATGATCATACATGTGTGGATTGAAAGCAAACCCAATCTGGACTCTGTATATAGTAATGATCAGCCTTGGTTCCAACAATCTTCTCTATTGAGTATGTTCGTAATCAATAAAAAATTCAATAAAGAACCAATCACTATAAAAACCTAATATAAGACAAACAATTCATTCAATTACATATATATACATGAGAATCCCTCAATGTAGAAAACAGTAAGGGAAGAATATATTGGTTTCTCCAGTTTTGGAAAACTTAAATATATTAAATCCAAGCTATAACTTTTTCCTCATAACAATGAATTCTCATCGTGTCACGGAATAATTTCATTGTTTTTAAAAGACCTGCAAATAGAAAACAATTACCCCTTAAAACATTAGTTTTCCCCCTTAAACCACTTTTTAAAAATAAAAAAAAAACTATATTTGTACATTTAGAGCACAAAAAATCTCAATAAATAATTTCTCCCCCATAATCCTATATCACTTCAATAGAAAAAACATAAAACATTTAACTCAAATTTAGAGAGTGGAACAACTGTAACCTCATCATGCACTAATAGGTGGATAAACATCGATCTTCAAGAAATTTTTATCAAACACATGTGCTACCAATTTCATGGTCATAATTTCATCCACATAGGTATTATTTCCAACATGTTCTATTTTAATAAATCTTTGTTCAGTGTTTTCCATGATGAAATGATATCCAATATCAATATGTTTTGTAAGAGTGTTTTTAACTGGATTCCTTGTAAGAACAATATTTCTCAAATTGTCACAGTGAATCGCCATCGATTATTTAACCTCATTGTAAATATTTTATAGTTGTTTATTCATCCAAAATAGATGAGTTCAAGCCATTCTAGAAGTTATATACTCTACATCAACCATACTAAGATAATATATTTCTTATTTCATGATATATTAGCCAATAAATTTATTACCAATTAAGAATTTCCAACCACTTTTAGTCTTTGTATCCAAAACATCTCTAGTCTATTTAGATTCATAAAATAAATCTAATTCATTATCTCCGCCATTAGAAATGTATAAACCAAAATTTTGAGTACCTTTAACATACCTTAGGATTCTTTTAACTACGTCCAAAACCTCTTCCATCAAATAACATAAAATCTGGGGTTTTATGGATGTTATAATGATGATATCTGGTTATATATTGGTTTAGTATAATAATATTTTTATTATTCTCATGTACATGGTGGGATCCATAGATGATATATCCCCGTGTTTTACATGTTTTTTCCTAACCACAATTGGAGTTGATGTTTTCTTGTAGTTATGAATGTGTAATTTCTTCACCAAATCTCTTGAATAATTTTCCAGATAAATGAAGGTGGAATCCTTCTTTTGAGTCACCTATATCCCCAATAAGTATTTTAGTTCACCAATAATATCCATTTCAAATTCTTATTTCATGTCATTAGAAAACTCATCCAAATATCCTTGCATTCTTCAACCAAATATAATATCATCCACATACAACAACACCATAAATTGGTATTCCTTTTAATTATTTACGTATATTATGATTGATATTGTAATGTCCCAGAAGATTTGTAATTTTTTTATTTATAAGGAATTATTTTGAGACTGCAAAATCTATCATCATGTGATTCTAAGGCCCAGAGTTCTCATAATGCTTCGTCAATGTTTTTTTAATCTTTAAATGAAAAGTGTATGTAGTTTTCTTAAAAACACTAATAACTATTAAATTATTGCCCAGATAAATAATCTGAGGGAACCGTTGCACTCAGGATGGCTGTTTTACTCTAGGCGTGACTAAGGTTTAGTCAGTGCAGGCCTCATGTGAGAAACCCCAAAAATGGCATAATCTTAAATAAAATTATTAAATAAAATAATTTTATTTTTCAGATGCTTATAACTCACGGACTGTAAATTGGATTAAATATCTAATACCACCATTGAACTCATGAGGGTATGCTTTCTTTAGGAAGATATTAACATTGGCTGGCGTGGGGCACCAGTGAAAGTTAGTTTATGGCTGTAAATAAAATAAATAAGATACAATTATTTTATTGTAAAATCCATAAATTCTAAATGGTAACTCAAATTGAATATATGAGAGTACCATTGAGTTCTTTGGTGTTTCTTCTCCTAAGGTGGGTCCTAACCAAGACCATCATGGGTCGAGCATGATCTCTAATAATTTATTGAACTTTTTTTGTGTACATTCAGTAAACACACAAGTTTCATTTTCTATCTTCTGAACCATTACTCGGATTAAAAATATGTGGTAACCATTAAATACACAACATCAATATTTTCTTAAGGGAGGCTTTACGTTGACCTCAATAGGTCCATAGAAATATTTATGTTTTGAATCTTTTTAAATGAAATGAAATGAAATATTTTTATTATTGTATTTAAAATCATCCAACGGACAAGTAAAGGGGTGGGGCTAGATATGTGTCAATTGAATAAATTTAATTAACTTCCAAACCTATGTAATGATGTCATTGGGGAACAATAAAGTTTCCTAATTGATTATCCCCATTAAATTCTAACATTGTTACTTAACCCCCCCCCCCTCCTATATATATGGAGCTTTGGAGGGGTATTGCCACAGCTTCGCCTAACAATAATGTGCAGAAGGAGCAGCGCGATGCCAGAACCTTCTAAGATAGAATCGATCCCTGGAGGAGGTGATGGATGACACTAAATCACAAACCAGTGGACGACGTATGAGCGACATTGTTGGAAGCCTATTGCGGGAACAAAGAGTACCAACCCACCATCATGCACAAGAATTTCGCAAAAGATTCAAGGTAGGGGTTTATTCATTTATTTTTCCTTAAAAGATTCCCTCTTCCCCGTTCTTGAAAAATATACGAAAAATGTTGGTCAACCGATAAACAGGTTTATCCACAAATCATACATTTTGCGGGAGGTTGTTACAGGGTATCATTGTGTGGTTTTGTTTTTTGTTTAATACAATAAATTGTTAAAACCATTTTATCATCCTTTGATCATGAGTTAACATGGAGGATGCAGGCCTAACGAACCTAGCCAAAACCCTCCAAATGTTTTTTCCCTTGATCCTTTCGATGAAGACCATCGATACGGTGCCACCATCCGGCTACGAAGGAGGTGACACGCCAATGCACGCCTCTTGAGGTGGCTGCAGCATGATGTCGTGGAGAACATTGGAGGGGCCGATATCGGTCGGCCGTGGAGGAGGTGCGGCATAACATGCATGTCATTGGTGTTCAAAGGGTGCACGTCTCGTCAGCCACAGCAGAAAATAAAGGCGGTCGGCTCGTCGGTCGGCCACAAAAGGGAAGTGTGGTGTACCACCGCACGTTGTCGGTGAGTAGGAGGGCACGACCAAAGCCGCAGTGGAAAATTCAGAACCTTTTCCTCTGGAGGGTACCTCAGAGACTAGGTGGTTCCCACATGGAACTACAGCTTTAATGGTCAAACGGCCTTTGGAAATTCAGGTTTTCATGGGTGCGGCTCTCCCGATCCACATTGCGGAAGCACCACGGGGCACTCCCTTCCCTTCCAGACTGCGCTTCTGCATGTTGGACTACCTACCCAGTGGACTGCTGCCCCTGGGCTGGGCCACGCCTCGCCGGCAAGGGCTGCTCCCCATCGCAGGCCGGGCCGCCCCTTTGCGGGTCGGGTTGTTCCCTCCTATGGGTTGGGCTGCCCCATTTCGGGCCCCTCCCTACACAGGTCGGGCTGCCATTATGGTCCGCCCATTTTTGTGGGTCGGGCCTGCCACATCCTGGCACAAACCACGTCAGGTCAGGTCGGCCCGACCTGGTCGGACCGAACCCAGGCCCAACCAGGCCTCAAAAAACTTAAGGGCCTTATCTCGAGAACTAGATGCTCATTTGACAAACCATCTACGGCATTGGGATCATTGGAAAAAAAAGTCCATTTGACTTACTTCCTGACAGTTTTGGAGAAACATGGAGTACGGCCAAGTTGTATTGCACCAAAATCCAACTGAGCCCTCGGCACTAAAATGAAAATAAGTCATAGAATGGGTGTCCAATTGACGCATCGTTTGTTGAATTAGAACCCTTGTGAGACGACAGATCATCGGATTACTTTTTTTTGAGACATAGTTCTGGTTGAAATATTATTGATGGCATGGTGAGTGGTTCTCCCAAGCACACTATGTGCAGAACCCTACGTCTGGTTGAGACCTAACGACGACTGACTTTTTGACTTAGAGTGTAACACCCGATGATTTCATAGTTTGTTACTTCTTCAAAATAATTCAATAACTTGAACTACACGCAACACCGAGTTCAAGTGCACCATGACTTACAAAACAAGTCATTCAAAAGAGTTTATGAATAGTATTAACTCAATTTTGAACTTTATATAATCCGTATAATTTTAGAATATATATTATGAGTTTCTTAGACTAAATTTAAGAACAAATTCATTTTTTCAGATAAAAGAAGTATTGTTCAAAAATGCACTTTTACCAACTTTTAATAGTGAACCATTTTTAAATCCAATAGTTTAAACTTTTATATATTCAATTTGACTAAATAAATTTATTTTTTAGAATTTGGACATCAAAAATATACAATGAAACACCCCAAGCTTTCATGGTACACTTCTCTTTGAATAAAACAGTAGCGCGTGTTGTACGTAATTTCGAGTTGTAACACACACCACAGCCAATCAAACTAGCCGTTATTATTAGTAATACCTAATTTTTTAAATTATATAAATTTTATCTCTCAAAATGGACATTTTTTTGGATTCGGAACATTGAATTTAACCTCGGGTTAATTTTTGGTACTTTTCGGATAACTTTTATATTTTGATGAATAGTGAATATTACTAAATTTTAATTAAAACCGGATTTTTTAATCAAAATAATTAATAGTGATAAATTATGAATTTTAGTGGTTTTAAAGTATATTTAGAATACATTTTTACCATTTAATAAAATGTTGGTCCTTGGACATAATTTCACAATTAAACCAGTCAAAAACAAGTGTCAATCTTTTGATAGTTATTATATCATAAAAACACGCTTTTTTGTTTTGACAGCGGGAATTTATTTTAAATTAATTTCTGCCACTTCTTTGTTTTGAATTTGTAAAAATTCATTCCATATTCTGAATCAGGTTCTCCAAATTTTTTAAATAGGTAACTTTTATTTTTAGACATTTTGAAAATTTTACATCGGTAAATATTTTATTTACCATGTTTAAAGGGTAAATCTGGTAAATAAGGGTTAGAAAATAATATTTTAATAATAATAAATTTCCCTAAAACGTGTCTTAACCTTATTGGTGGATAAATGTATGACCATGGAAATCTTTGGGTCGATTTTTGGGACCCCATGGAGCCACTTGTAGGTGATAGGGACACATTATTTTAATTAAGATAAAGTAAATACAAAAATGACATAAGCTTATATCTTTTAGCAAAACAATTTTTACATATGGTAATATATGTTATATTTTTGATTATAAATATTCATTAAAAATATAAAACTATTTCTTACATAATTATATTTTATTTATAATTTTTAGACATTGTAAAAGTTGAAATATATATGACACAATAATGATGCAGTATTTTCCTTATTAATGGAATAATTAAATAATTGGTATTATAAATGTTAAAATAAATATAATTTCAATGTTTTGATGACATTCACAAATTTTATTGGTTAATATTACATGTTCTGATTGCTTAAATGAATTTGTTTTTAATTAATAATGTTTTTATTACTTTACCAAAAATAAATTATTGAGTACTGTCAAAATTGACATAAATGAGTTTTTAATACAAATATTATATTATTAATTTATATTCTATTCCTAAAAACCCAAGGTTCAGGTAAAGGACTTATATCATTATTGTTGTATCATTAATGGACCACGTAGGGGTATATTGGATGTATATAATAAGTTTATTAACTCTATATTATAAAAATACAATGTGGCATGGTAAGTGTTAAACTAATTAACCAATAGTTAAAACTAAAAGATAAGGTTAATATAATGACCCAAATCTATCTAAAATCTATTGGTTTAAAGGATTTCGACCCATCCCCACCTTAGAAATTGAATAATCTACTTTGGATCCTTTAAAAACCTTTCATGAATTTATTATAAATTAATACTTTATGTTTTTCCAAAAGAGCCCCTCCTCCCCCTTATAAAAGGACCCAACTTCTAACCAATTCTTCACACCTTAAAAGCATTTTGGTTCTGCCAAACCCTGGCCAAATACTATTTCAACTTCCCTCAATTCATCTTATAGGCCTTAGTTTGATCATAAAACCAACCTAATGATCCCTTTTGATCAAATCAAAAGGAAGAACCCGAAGAAGATGTAACGTCTTCACCACCCTCTTTAAAGTTCCTTTCTTCTTCAATTTCTTCTTTACTTGTTATTTACATTATAAAATAATAAATCTAGTATCCTCTATATACTGTGATGTTATTATATTTACATAACAAAAAAATTCATTGTTCTATTCATCCCTTTAAGGACATGTCACCATACGTGTGTATGTACGGCATACCGTCTCCACGTTGTGGTGTAATTGTTATTCAATATATTATTATTTAGATGGTTATAATAATGATGTATAATTCAGGTAAATAATAAATATAACATGATAATTATTCTGTATATTTGATATAACATCCAATTATATATTATTTTAATATCAAAAGAATGATATTTTTTCTCGTGCGTACGTACAGATTACAGTCTCCACGACGCGATGAGATTAATTTCCAAGTTCACCATTCATCGACGATTATAAAAATATATATTACTAATAAGTATGTAATATATGAAAAAATAATGATACTGGAGATATATATATATATATATATAAGTATTTATGTACTTTCATATATCTTATTCACTTACTTTCATTCAAAACAATATGAAAACAGAAACAACGTTTATGCGTACGTACGGACTACCATCTCCATAAATGGTGTTTTCCATTTCATATGTATGTCTATTATACATATTTATACTCTAAATATATATGATATATTTATCATTTTTTTTTATTTTGGATTTAATTAAATCATTATCTAAGTGATACAATCAAGATTAACAAGTTAAAACACGTACGATAAAGAAAACGATTATTACCCGAAATGTTAATTTAACATGGATATTTTTATTAAATAGTTAGTATATAGTCATAAATGAATCATGTATGATATAATAAATATTAATATGGTTCTGGTATAATTTAAAAACATACTATGATATTTGTACATGGGTTTAAACGTACCCTCAGCTAAAGGAAAGTGCAAGTTAAGGGTTTTTCATCTCACTCCTTATTTCCATGAGATTCATGACATATTGCCACTATTACCTTCTGTGTGGTGTATGTACTGCCCATAATTGTATTTTTTGGGTAATAGAATTTAATTTACGTGTATCTTCATATTCATTGTATGATACCTCTTTCATGGGGTGTATGTTTCGTACGTTACCAAATTGGTAAGGGTTATTTCACAATCTCTTCATTATCTGAGGTTGTTTATACGTAATTATCTATTGAGAACACTTTATCATCCACATCCATGTTTCTTAAAAATCTATTTCAACACATTCTTTATATTTTATAGAATATGGGTTAAATTCATTTATACCCACGTTTGACTTTTTAAAAGAAGTTTATAAATGAATCTTTCCGTCATTTTCCAAACAAAGTCATTTTTAGCCTTTTCGACAGAATTAAGGTAAGAATATTTTTTTAACTTATACGGTGGGTATGGCTATTTTACGCTATTATATAATCGTCGAAGCTTCCCTTAAAATCAAATAAGAATATTTTCAATGTAAATGTTTTATTTTATACTTATGTGACTTTTAAATGATTCAAAAAAAAGATATATTTCTCTCAAATATATGAAAATCCAGTAAAAATGATTATGTATTTAACGCAAGCTTAAAAATGTTTTCCAAAAACCCAACTCTCAAGTGTGGTAGACAGGAAGGGATTGGGCATGGACCCATAAAGGCCTGTAATTAGACGAGCTGTCTCAGAATCAGTTATTTTGTTTTCCAAAGCTTGCATAATGTTTTCAGAAAAACACTGGAGTATATTTGAGTAATTTTAAACGTAAGTATCTTCTAAAAAAATTGCATCGGTAGGTCTCATGAGTCAAACTAGTGTCTTGGAAAGAGGCCTTAACAAAATCTTATTTTTAGTCTTGGCACGAGGCATTGCTTACGTGGTTATGAGAGTCTGGCATTATGCATTCCATCATTATGAAAGTGGTTATTGATATTGCATGTGATTATTAGGCTAGTACAATATCCATGTGAATAAATAAATGTCCTTATTTCATTTCATTTTTTCCATATTATGATGAATTTAAAGTTTAAAAGTATTTTGTTTTAGTTATACATTGCCTTAAATGTTTATTCTTATTTATGAATGTTTCTGCTGTATTTCTTACCCTTACTGTGCTTTTGAGCTCACCCCTTTCTATGTTTTATTTTTCCCAGGATTCCATGAAGTTTAATGTTATTGATATGCAGGGTTAAGCCAAGGGAATAATGGAGTTCATAAATATTATTATTATTTTTTATGTCTTAAAGTGCAATGTGATATTCATTTATGTAAACTATTTTCCAAGACTTTTAAACTAATAGGTCCTTCAGGACATGATTCCTTGTAATCGTGCCAATGTATTAAAATAATGCACCGACTCTAGGTAACTGGGGTCGGGGTGTTACAGTTGGTATTAGAGGAAGTTTATTAATAACCTAGGAAGCTAGATTTAGATAAACATCGATTAGAGCACATAGCCCTAAGATAGACTTTGAGGATTAGTATAGAAGAAATTAATATAATTTTTTTATTGTAGAGATTTTTTGAGTTTTCCAAGAAATACATCCATGTCTGGATACGAGCAGGTAGAGGAGGCTCTGGCACAGATTTACCTAGGGGTAAAACCTGAAAAAACTGCTTTGAGCTAGACTCAAATGGGAAGTGATGCACGATAACGGGCATTGCAGCACTCTGGGTTATGACACTCCTGGGGGATATGCTTAGGATAATTCTTATTTTCATTACAAACCATTATAAAGGGTTTATGAGTATATACTACCACAAAGAAGAAATTTTTATGTTTATGGAATATATCCCTAAACTATTTAATTAATGTTAAGTGTTTTACAAGTTTTTGATTAGTTATTTCTATTCATAAACTAATCTAGTGTATTCCATTATTTAGAAATGGTGCCCAGTATAAGGAATGAGAACTCCAAAAATGCACATGATTCAAAGAGAAAGAATGATCATATCTTTCATGGTCTTAAGCCATAATTTATAAGGTAAATAGACTCCCATGTATTATCATCATATGAAGAAATAATATCATGTGTTCATAAGATATGTAAAGAGTTTACTGAGTCCTATGGCTTTGAAGGGAAGCAAGAGAATAAAAAATTGGAAGAGAGAAAGATGGATAAAGGGAAGAGGGAAAAGAAGAATTTTCCCATATGTGATAACTGTGGGAGGAAACACCCTGGCACTTTCCTGTAAGGAATGGGTGTTCGTTATAAGTGTGGAGAAAATGGACACTACGTTTGTGATTGTGAGGGTAAGAATAAGGTTTCAAATGTACAATGCTTCATCTGCAAGGAGTGGGGACATTATGCGAATCAATGTTCAAATCATCAGAGTATGCCCCAAATGATGCTATTGGATAATAATAAAGTTCTGATACTACCACAGATGAAGAGGAATGACTAGTGTTTGTATGCTGTTATTAAAGAATTATTTCATTTGAGTGTTGTATTAACGATGTACTGGTTATATGAATTATGGAGATAAATAAGGATTGTACTGCAGTACTATTTCATTGAGGATTTGAGATTATATGATACAATGAAAACTTACTCAACAGTAAGTTATTCCTTTTTTTGAAAATACATGGTTGACGGAAAGGTAAACCTTAATATGGTCTTGATAATGAGGTAGTAATTTTGGAATAAGAGATGGTTGATTTGGATAATTTATATGGGATATTCATGACTAACTTGGTACTGATTAATGGTTTGTTTATTTCATCATTGTTGGAATATTCAAAGTTTTTGGATATAAGGAATATATCTAGTATTCTATAAGGAATAAGGGATAATGAATGTAATCAATAATTTTTTATGGTAATTCATGGTGTTTCCATATTTTGAAAGAATACATGATGAAAGTATTCACATGTTATTACGTGAAAAAAAGACCTTCACTATATTTACCTTCCTTATAAATTTTGAACTGTGAGTTTGGACAGAGGTAATTTGGATTAGTCTAAAGGTTGGAATGGATTATTTTTGAAATTTGATACAATTGTTAAGGTTAAATCAGTTCTGAAGATTATTTTTGGATTGTTATAAAAAGGACAACCCAGAGGTCGGGCCGTAACTAGTCGTGTCCGGCAAGGCCGTGAGACTTGAACCCACAACTGAAGGGCGACAAGGGTGTATCACCTACCATTGGCCCATGAGATTTACAGCATTAAATAAAGTAGTTTATTTTAATAATGTCTAGTAGATGAATTATAAATTCATTTTTTAACCCCAAACAAATAGGATAAATATAATATTTTTTTAAGTTCTATTATCTTTTAGAGTGAAAGATGAGTTTGTGGTAGAAATTAGTTAAAGGATGG
This sequence comes from Viscum album, assembly GCA_963277665.1. NCBI lineage: Eukaryota > Viridiplantae > Streptophyta > Magnoliopsida > Santalales > Viscaceae > Viscum > Viscum album. Next base: position 390,693,903 of record OY728158.1, read on the forward strand.
AACTCTACTTGTTAAGTATATATTTTTCTTCTCCACTTATTCTATAAAGAAATGAATTCTTATACTTTATTTAATTAATATTAAAACCAAAAATGTTTTATCCTAATACCTTATGTTTTGTTGAACCGATGGTATTTTAAGTCATTATAGATTGCTTAATTTAAGGACCTCAATTTTAAACTTGTATGTGATTGATGACCTCAATCACTACCTATAAATATTTATATTTTTCCTCTAATTATATGTCTCTAATTGCCACCAATGTTCTCCTAATTGATATCATAATTTGGTGGTGACCCTTTCATTTCTCTTTTCCTCTTATTAAGACTAAATTTTATTAACCAAATTTCTGATGTGGGTTTTCCCACAAAGATATTTTCTATTTTCAACCTTTATTTTAAAAAAATAATATCAAATTGCGAGGATGAAATTCATTTAAGGAGGTAATAATGTAACACCCCATGATTTCATAGTGTGTTACTTCTTCAAAATAATTCAATAACTTGAACTACACGCAACACCGAGTTCAAGCGCACCATGACTTAGCAAACAAGCCATTAAAAAGAGGATATGAATAGTATTAACTAAATTTTAAACTTTATATAATCTTTATAATTTTAGAATTCATATTATGAGTTTCTAAGACATAATGTAAAAACAAATTCATTTTTTCAGATAAGAGAAGTATTTTTCAAAAATGCACTTTTACCAACTTTTAATAGTGAACCCTTTTTAAATCTAATATTTTAAACTTTTATATATTCAATTTGGCTAAATAAATTTATTTTTTAGAATAGGGACATAAAAAATTTACAATGAAACACCCCATGCTTCTACAGTACGCTTCAATTTGAATAAAACAGTAGTGTGTGTTGTACGCAACTTCGAGTTCTAACACACACCACAACCAATCAAACTAGCCGTTATGAATAGTAATACCTATATTTTGAAATTTTTTACATTTTATCTCTCAAAATGGACTTTATTTTTGGATTCAGAATATCGAACTTAGCCTGCGGTGAAATTTTGGTACCTTTCGGATATCTTTTATATTTTGATGAATAGTAAAAATTTATAAATTTTAATTAAAAACAACTTTTTTAATCAAAATAATTAATAGTGATAAATTATGAATTGGAGTGGTTTTAAAGTATATTTAGAATATATGTTTACCATTTAATAGAATGTTGGTCATTATAAATAATTTCACAATTAAACTGTACATAAATAAGTGTCAATCTTTTGATAATTATTATATCTTAAAAACACGCTTTTTGTTTTGACAGAGGAAATTAATTTCAAATTAACTTCCTCCACTTCTGTGTTTTGAATTTTTAAAAATGGATTCCATATTCTGAATCAGGATGTCCAAATTGTGTAAATTGGTAACTTTTATTTTTAGACATTCTGAATAATTACTTCGGTAAATATTTTATTTACCATGGTCAATGGGTAAATCCGGTAAATAAGGGTTAAAAAATAATATTATAATAATAATAAATTATCCTAAAATGTGTCCTAACATTATTTGTGGATACATGTCTGACCCAAGGAATCTTTGGTTTAATTTTTGGGACCCCATGGAGCCACTAGTAGGTGATAGGGACACATTATTTTAATTAAGATAATGTAAATACAAAAATGACATAAGCTTATATCTTTTAGAAAAACAATTTTTACATAGGGTTATATATGTCATATATTCGATTATAAATATTAATTAAAAATATAAAACGATTTCCTACATAATGATATTTTATTTATAATTTTTAGACATTGAAAAAGTAAAAATATATATGACACAATAAGGATGCATTATTTTTATTATTAATGAATGAATCAAATAATTGGAATTATAAATGTTAAAATAAATATAATTTAAAGTTTTGATGAAATACATGAATTCTATTGGTTAATATGACATGTTATAATTTCTTAAATGAATTTGGTTTGGATTAATAAATTTTTAAAGACTTTAACAAAAATCAATTATTGAGTAGTGTCAAAATTGACATAAATGAGTTTTTAAAAGAAATATTATATTATTAATTTATATTCTATTCCTAAAAACCTAAGGATCGGCAAAAGGAATTATATCATTATTTTTGTATCATTAATGGACCACTATGGGGTCTCTTGGATGTATATAGTAAGTGTATTAACTATATATTATAAAAATACAATGTGACATGGTAAGTGTTAAACTAATTAACAAAGAGTTAAAACTAAAAGATAAGGTTAATATAATGACCCAGACCTATCTAAAATCTATTGGTTGAAATTATTTCGACCCATACCCACCTTATCCTTTGAATTATCCACTTTGGATCCTTTATAAACAGAATATAAATTTATTATAAATTAATACTTTATGTTTTTTCAAAAGAGCCCCTCCTCGGCGTTATAAAAGGACCCACCCTTCTGACCAATTCTTCACACCTTCATAGCATTTTGGATAGGCCAAAACCTACCCAAATACTCTCTCAACCTCCCTCACTTCATCCTAGAGGCCTTAGTTTGATCATAAAACCAACCTAAATAGCACTTTTGATCAAATCAAAAGGAAGAACCCGAAGAAGAGGTAACGTCTTCACCACCCTCTTTAAAGTTCCTCTCTTCTTCAACTTCTTATTTCCTTGTTATTTCAATTCTAAAATAATAACACCAGTATATTCTATATACTCTGATGCTATTATAATTATGGAACAAAAAAATCATTATTCTATCCATCCCTTGAATGACATGTCACCATACGTGCGTACGTACATCCCACCGTCTCCACGTTGTGGTGTAATTGTTATGCAATATATTATTATTTAGATGGTTATAATAATGATTTATATTTCATGTAAATAATAAATATAACATGATAATGATTCTTTATATATGATATACCATCCAATTATATATTATTTTAATATCAAAAGAATGATATTTTCGCTCGTGCGTACGTACGGATTAACGTCTCCACGACGCGATGAGATTCATTTCCAAGTTCACCATCAATCGACGATTATAGAAATATATATTACTAAAAATTATGTAATATATGACATAATAATGATACTGGAGATGCATATATTTAAATCTATAAGTATTTATGTACTTAAATATACCTTCTTCACTTACTTCCGTTCAATACTATATGAAAACAGAAACAGCGTTTATGCGTACGTATGAAATACCGTCTCCATAAACGATGTTTTCCATTTCATATATATTTCTATTATACATATTTATATTCTAAGTATATATGATATATTTATCATGGTTTATATTCTGGAAGTATTTAAATCATGATCTAAGTGATACAATCAAGAGTAACAAGTTAAAACACGTACGATAAAGAAAACGATTATTACCCGAAATGTTAATTTAACATGGAAATTATTATTAAATGGTTAGTATATAGTCAAAAATGAATAATGTATGATATCATAAATATTAATATGGTTCTGGTATAATTTAATAACAAACTACTATCTTCGTACAGGAGGTTAAAAGTACCCTCAACTAAAGGAAAGTGCATGGTAAGGGGTTTTCATCTCACTCTTTATTTTCGTGAGATTCATGACATATTGCCACTATTACCTTTTGTGTGGTGTATGTGCTTCACATAATTGTATTCTTTGTGTAATACACTTTAATTTATGTGTATCTTCATATTCATTGTATGATACCTCTTTTATGGGGTGTATGTTTCGTATGTTACCAAATTGGTAAGGGTTATTTCACAATCTCTTCAATATCTGAGGTTGTTTATACATAATTATCTACTAGGACCACTTTATCATCCACATCCATGTTTCATAAAAATTTATTTCAAAACATTCTTTCTATTTTACAGAATATGGGTTAAAGTCATTTATACCCTTGTTTGACTTGGTATAAGAAGTTTATAAAGGAATCTTTCCGTCGTTTTCCAAACAAGGTCCCTTTTAACCTTTTTGACAAAATTAAGGTAAGAATGTTTTTTTTAACTTATACGGCGGGTGCAGCTATTTTACACCGTTATAAAATCGTCTAAGATTCTCTTAAAAGATAATAAAAATATTTTCAAAGTAAATGTTTTATTTTATACTTATGTGACTTTTAAATTATTTCAAAAAAATAGATTTTTCCCTCAAATATTTGAAAATCCATTGCAAATGTATACTAATTTAATGCAAGATTAAAAATGTTTTCAGAAAACCCGACTCTTGAGTGTGGTAGAAAGGAAGGGATTGGGCATGGACCCATCATGTCCTGTAATTTGTCGAGCAGTCACAGAATTTGTTATTTTGTTTTCAGAAGCCTGCATAATGTTTTTATTAAAACATTGGAGTATATTTGAGAAATTTTAAAGGTAAGTATCTTCTAAAAAAATTGCATCGGTAGGTCTCATGAGTCAAACTAGTGTCGTGGCACGAGGCCTTGACAAAATCTTATTTGTAGTCTTGGCACGAGGCCTTAGCTATGTGGTTATGATAGTCTGGCATTATGCATTCCATCATTATAAAAGTTGTTAGTGATATTGCATGTGATTATTCGACTAGTAGAATATCCATGTGAATAAGTAAATGGACTTAGTTCATTTAATTTTTGCCATATTATGTTGAAGTTCAAGTTTACTAGGATTTTTTTAGTTATACATTGACTTAAATGGTTATGCTTATTTATAAAAGTTTCCGCTGTATTTCTTACCCTTACTGAGCATTTGAGCTCACCCCATTCAATGTTTTATTTTTCCCTGGATTCCTACATGTGTATTTTGATTGATATGCAGGGTTAATCCAAGGGAATAATGGCGTTCATAAAGATTATTTATGTTTTTTGTATGTATTAAAGTGAAATATAACATTAATTTATGTAATCTATTTTCCAAGACGGTTAAACTGATCGGTCCTTCGGGACTTGATTCCTTGTAATCATGCCAATGTCTTAAAATAATGCACCAACTATGGGTAATGGTGGTTGGGGCGTTACATGGAGTGACATGACAGCCACGGTACACAATGGGAAGGAGTACCTTATCAAGACACAGTGGGGAGTGGACATGGTACATCATGGGGAGGAGTACCTCAGCAGGCCCTGGTGGGTTAGTCACTCTGTGGGACTTAACAGACCCATGGTATGTGACGGAGAGGAGTACCTCAGAAGTTCAAGGTTAGTGGGAAGCGCCTCTATGTGACGCAGCAGGCCCACTATACTTGATAGAGGAGGATTTCTCCAATATATGGGGAGTTTGATGTTATGATTGGGAATGTTACTTGTTCATATTCCTAGTGAATCTGTGGATGGTTATCCACATTCATAGAGATCCTATGTGGGTTAGCATCATAATCCTATTTCTCAGAGTTGTATACCAGGTTTGAGTTGAGGCTCAATCTGAACAAAGTCTTTTACCTTCGTGGTACTATCTTTGTGTTGTTATTTTTCTGGTACTTCTACCTTCATGGTGTTACCATTGTGGTATACTTCCCTCATGTATGATATGATTATATCTTTATAAATTAGGTATATGTATGGGCATATACCAAAGTAGAGTTTATGTCTTTCTCTATGGTTTTTCATTTGTGGAACATTAGGAGACCTATGGGGTCGCGAGGTCCCTATTGAGTATCATTATACTCACTTCTACACTGGATTCTCCCCCACATTGTTGTGTCTTGTTTAGATGACGTATGACATTGGTTGAGGATGAGGGATCCAGGACAAGACGGTGCTCGGAGGAGGACCATTTGGTGTGACATGAAGTAGGGACTACTGATTGTGAGCTGTAAATACCCATAAGGTAGGATCCATGGGGTACCGTTTGGTGTGACGTGATGTAGGTACTAATGATTGTGAGTTCTACCTACCATTCAGGTAGGATCTGTGGTGGATGAACCAAGAACTTATTTTCCCATTTTCAGTTGTATTAGTACTTCTCAGTTATACTCGTACATTATGTTGGGGTTTTATTTCGAACCCTTTTTCTTTCCACACCCCTTTTTACTACATCACTTTACATTACAGTTTCTTCTTACTGTGTTCTCAGGCCATGTGTTTGTATAGGTTTAGAGGCAACAACTTCTCATTTTAGGTAATAAGCTTTCTGGTTCTAGTTCCCATCCCCTGGCCTATGGAAGGTGGGCTTTGGGTAGTCATAGCATCGGCCCCGGGGACAGGTCATGACAAAGTGGTATCAAAGGAGTTTAGTTATACTGATGAATTAGGACTCTAATATTTTCTATGAATCAATATTTTTAAGGTTTATGAGTGTTGTTTTCAGTTTGGGGAGTCTCGTGTTGGGGCATCGGCCGTTGTATCCATACAACAAGACCCTAAATTCTGATTTCCAACACAGGGCACGAAAACACCAATTGCATATATTTTTTAAGACATTTTCTTGTGATTTAGTTGGAGTCAATTCACCATGTATAACTTAATGACTGTGGAAGACCTTTTCTTTATTAGGATTCCACAACAAATATAGCCATCTAGGATTTCTGACAGAGTACACGATGACGGCCCATCGAGTGATGAGACTCCGGTGCAGTTCCCTCTTACTGTATTGGCACCTTTCGGGTGGTATACCAGCAGCACCACCACCCATTGGGTAGAAGTTACCACAATCCGTAGTAGCGGATGCAGCATGCCGACTGATCAAGTTTCATGAGTTCTAGTGGAAGAGGCATCTGAGGTCTTGAGGCATGACAAATTCCCAGGAATATGTGGATTGGCAGGAGGATGTGGCTAGAGTTTTCCACCTAGTTGGGACACCCATTGTGTAGATGGCGATCCTAGCTACTGGACTTTTTCAGTATGTGACTATGAGGATGGTATGTAGGGTAATGAGAATTCAGTATGTTGATCGCTTCCCGAGATAGTTCTTTTGGGTAGTCTGACATCTATATCACTTCATGTTAGTAAGTATTTACAAATGGTGGTACGGGTAGAGGACACATGTTGGATTAGTGCATTACACATGTTTTATCATCAGATACCCCTCAGGTTCCGAGGTAAGCCCGACTCATAGGTAGCTAATGACTCTCTTAATGAGGGGGTGGAGTTTCCATATAGCCAGTGTACCATTAGATCAGATAGTTGTCCTCATTGTGATCCTTCTACGTGGTTCAGCGGGACGATGATGGGGTTTAGGTAACCCTGGCCTTGAAAATATGTGATTTTTTTCTATGGAAAAGCTTGAGAAACTTCCTTGGAGAAGGGGGTATCTATCTATAATGAGCTAGGGTATGAGTTTTCCATAGAGCTTCTACAGCTTCAATAGGATGACATGTCAGTAGCTGGGTATTCATCTAGACGTACCAACCATTCCTAGTACTCGATGAATACTATATGGTCATTTTGTTAGTTCTCGGACTTCTAAGCGATGTGTTTTTAAGGACGTCTGAGCCATCACTATTCCTCTATGTAATCATGCTTATTCTAGGGTGCTTGAAATAACCTATGTGGTCGAATGTTCTTTGGTTGAGTAGATACAACCAGTGAATGTTAACAGTGGGAAAGCAGGAAACCGGCACCAATATTAGTGACTTGGGCATGTAAAATATTTCCAGAAGGGGATGTGATAGGGACACATGAACATACAGGGATACTGACATGGATGTAGAGCTAGGAGAGAAGCATAAGGTGGTGTACATTTCGACATGTTACAAACCACCCCCTTTGTGGTCCCCAATAGGCTTAAGGAGCTGAAGTAAAGGGGAAGGGAGTTGTTTCATGCGGTCATGGAGTGAGACCCAAGGCCTCTAAGAATAAATCGACTTATGGTCTATGTCCACTACGAGCTTCCATATTAATAGTCATATGTACCAATCATTCCATTCTTCCGAGAATCTTTTCCAAGTCCTAGAGTTTCTGGTTAAACCTTTGACTTTACCCACACGATTGGAGATATCGTTGAAAAGGGACTCGATAACCACACTTACGCCGATGGTGTTATCTGACCTTTGAGGATTGATTTTTTCTTGGACCCTCTTGGTGGAGGTTTCGAGTAATTATGATGTTAATTTGGGTATGGACTGGACATCCACAATTCATACTCATATTAACTCAATTGGGAAAACATTTTGTGCTTTATCTTCAACATTGGAATGGGGTTTTCCTTGGTCGATGAAAAAGGAAACCCCGACAGCACAGGATAAACCCATGCATGGGAGGGTGCAGCCAATCACTCTTGAGTCAGCCAGTCAAACTCTCATGGATGTAAGAGTTTTGAGTTTTTAATTCCCAAAAGGATTGGTAGAGTATGGGGAAATCTTTTCAATAATTTCTTCCAGGATTACCTCCGCAATGGAAGGGGGAATTTTTCTTGGGATGGGTACTACTAGAGCTTTGAACCAGACTTCTCTAGGGTAGCTGCACCCTTGTCAGCTTTTATAGATAAGGGGGAGCCTTTCCTATGGATGAAGAAGTGTCAGCAGAGATTTCTGGAGGAATTGAACATTAGACAAAGACGATGGATAGAGTTCCTCTATGACTATGACTTTGAGATCGTCTATACTCATGGAAAGGGAAATGTCATAGCAGATGCACTCGTTAGGAGGTATGGTCTATAACTTCTGAGTGAGGTGAGAGATAATCTAGTCACGTTGTAGATATCATTGGTAGATAGAGATGGAGCAGAATACCTCTAGTATATGACAGTCACTACCACACTACTTTAGTGAGTCAGGGTGGCGCATCTTGGGGACATTGACTGTGAGGCTCAACATGCTCAAATATCATCAAGTCGGAATCCTGATGTATTTTATGAAGGTGAGGAGCATGTCAAATTATTTAGAGCATGTACCATGGTATAGGTGGAGCTACTAGAAGAGGTGTTAAGGGAGTTCCATATGTCCCCTCTAGTGGTATATCCTAGTGTGGCAAAGATGTACCAGGACCTCTAGCGTCAGCATTGGTGGACAGTAATAAAGAAGGAAGTGGCATAGTTTGTTTCACAATGCCACACTTGATAGAAAGTGATGGCTGAGAATTAGGTTCTAGTAGGATTAGCTCACATAATATAGGTTCCAGAGTGGAAGTGGGATGGGATCTCCATGGACCCTATGACAGGGCTTCCACATACATCCAGGGGATATGATTCCATTTGGGTAATCATTGACCGAATCACCATGTCATCCAGCTTCATACCTATCCGAGAGTAGATATCGGTAGAGGGCTTGGGACACCTCTATGTTCTAGAGATTGTGTGACTCCATGGGGTGCCATCGACAAACATCTCTAACCATGAAGCACATTTTGTATCTCGGTATTGGAAGGTATTACATGAGGCATTCGGGACTCAACTACGTTTGATCACAGCTTTTCATCCTCAGAAATATGGTTAGATAGAGCAGACCATTTAGATGGTATATTCCATGCTTCATGCATGTGTCATAGATTTTGGCCGCAGTTCGGAGGATAGAATTCCCTTGGTGGAGTTCTCATACAATAATTGTTATCACTCCTCCATCGGTATGGAACTCTTCGAGGCCCTACATGGCCAACAATCCAAAACACCTATATGCTGGATAGACCTAGGAGAGTCAGCACTTATGGGTGTAGAGTTGGTACAGGCTACCACTGAGAAGGTTCCAATCATCCAAGAGCTAATGAAGACAGTGTGGAGAAGACAAAAGTCTTATGCCGATAAGATACGAAGACATCTGGAGTTCTAGGAGGGGGACCCTGTTTTCTTGCAAGTCTCTCCTTGACAGGGACTAAAGAGATTTTCCCAAGGAAACAAGTTATCACTGAGTTTTATCAGGCCATTTCTGATACTTTAGAGGATAGGATAGGTATCATTCCACTTGGAACATCCACCATAGTTGGAGAAGGTGCACTAAGTCTTCCACGTATTGCAGTTGAGTAGATGTGTGCATGATCCATTACACGTTATCGACAATGGAGACTTGAACTTTGATGATGGGGTGAATTTTACAGAGTTCCCAGTTTAGATAGAGGATCGATAGTAGCATGTCCTTCATGGATAGTCGATCCCTCCAGTGTCAGTTCAGTGGCAGCACAGAAACCTCCATGAGAGCACATGGGAGCGAGAGGCTCAAATTCATGCTCAATACCCCCCATTTTTTTGATTTGCCTTTTATTTTGATTTTGAAGATGCAAAACCCTTAGGTGGGGAGAATTAAATGTCCCATAATTTCCATATTGTTTTTAATTATATAGAATTATTTCGAGACCGTGAAATTTGACAGCACGTGATTCTGAGGCAATGAGTCCCCATAAAGATACTTCGAAGTATTTTAAAGCCTTAAAAAGCTTACATAAGCTGTTTTACTAAAAAAGTTGAATAACTCTTAAATAGTTTCCCAGATCAAAACTATAAGGGCACCATTGTGCTCAATATGGCAGGTTTACCCTAGGCACGACTTAATTAAATTGGCACGGGCCTCCTATGAGAAAACAAGAAAATGGCATAACCATAAATAAAATAATTAATTAAATATATTTTATCTTAAAATGCTAATAAATCACGCACGGCAACTCGATTTAATAATATGAGACAACCACTTAACTCGTGATGGTATTCTTTCCTTAGTCAAATGCTAACATTGGTCAGCACGGGGCACCAGTGAAAGTTAGTTTTTTCTATAAAAAAATAATTATGGGACAATTATTTTGTTGTAAAATCCATAACTTCTTAATGTTAACTCAGATTGAACAACCAAGTGTACCATTGAGTTTTTAGGGTGTAATCTCCTCAGTCAGATCCTGACCTCAACCATCACGAGTCAAGGGTGAACAATAAAAATTTATTGAACTTTTTTGGGGTGTATTCAGAAAATGCATGAGTGGTGTTTTCTAACTTCTAAATCATTGCTCAAATTCGAAATATGATGCCACCGTTGAATCTGAATTATTGGGATTCTTTTAAGGGAGGCTTTACATTGACCACAGTTGGTCCAAAGAAAAAGTTATGTTTTGTGACTTTTTAAAAGAAATGAAATGAAATAATTTTATTATTTTATTTCACATCCTCCAATGGACAGGTAAAGGGGTGGGGCCGGTGACGTGTCAAGACAATAAATGGATTGACCTTCCAACCCAATGTTATGATGTTGTTGGGGAATTATAAATCTTCCTAATTAATGTGCCCCATTAAATTCCAATGTTTCTACATACCCTCCCCCACTCTTATAGATATGGATCTTGGGGAGGGGTATCGGCACTGCTTCACCAAGAAACAAAGTGGTGAAGGAGTACCGTGACACCTGCCCTTAGAAGACATAGCCAATCCCAATGGGAGGTGACAGATGACACCGAACCATTAACCGGAGGAGGATGTATGAGCGACGTCATTGGATTCCTGTTGTGGGAACCAAGAAAACCATCCCACCTTCAATCCCCGGCATTTCCCTGATGATTAGAGATAGGGGGTTTATTCATTTATGTTTCCATAAATGATTTCTTCTTCCCCATTTGTGAAAATTATTTGAAGAACGTGGGTAAACCAACAAACGGGTTGATTCTCGAATCATTCATTTTTCGGGAGGTTTTTACAGGGTATCCTTGTGGGGTTTGGTTAGTTGTTTAATATAAGAAATTGTTAAACACATTTTATCCTCTCTTTGATCATGAGCTAACATGGATAGCATGGGCCAAACGAACCCGGCCCAAACCCTCTACATCTTTTTTACCCTTTCACCTTCTATGGGAGACCACCGGCACGATGACACAAGCCAACTACAAAGGAGGTGACATGCCAACGCACGCCGCTATAAAAGGCCATAACACGAATCCATGACGAACATTGGAGAAGCTGGAACCGACCGGCTGTGGAAGAGGTGTGGTGCATTGTCTCTCCCCACCGGTGGGAAAAGGACTTGCGGCACATCAGCCACATCAAACTAAGAAGATCGTCAGCTCGTTGGATGGCTTCGAACGGAAAGGGCGGTGCACCACCGCTCGCCACCAGTGAGCAGGAGATCGTGACCAAAGCTGTGGCGGAGGAGGCGGAACCCACTCCTTCGGCAGGTTCTGCAGCGATAAGGTAGAGCCCTTGTGGTGCCGCTACTTTAAAGGCGAAATCACATTTAGCCATTAGGGATCTTGAGGGATGGGATACCCTGAGCCGCCTGGCCGAAGTACCACATGTCGCACCCTTCGTGGTCGGACCGCCCTCCAGTGGGCCACAACTAGCGGGTCGGGCCTCCTACCCAGCTGGCTAGGCTACACCCCCCCCCCCCCAGCAGGTGCAGCCGCCCCTTTACGGGCCCCACACTACACAGGCTAGGCCGACCTTATGGGACACTCCTTTTTTAGGGCAGAGTCCATCGCAACCCAGCCCAGACCGATATGGGCCAGGTTGCTGCAACATGGTAGGAACAAACTTGGGATTAGAAACCCTTAAAGGGAATTACCTCAAGAACCAGACGTCTGTTTGACGAACCATCTATAATTCTTGGATCCTTGTAGGGATATGGTCCATTTCAATTACTCCATGAGTGTTTTGGAAAAAACATGGAGTACGGCTGGGTTGGATTTCACCTGAATCCAACCAAGCCCTCACCTCTAAAATGTCAATAATGCACAGACCGAGCATCCGGTTGATGCTCCCACTATTGAGTTGGAACCCTTGTGACCTGATGAATCATCTAGTTTCATCTTTTTTAGACTTAGTGGTGGATAAAATATGATGGATGTCATGGGGATTAGTTCTACCATGAGAGCTACGTACGGAACCTTGCTACTGGCTGAGACCTGATGAATGCTGACTTTTCGACTCTAAGTGACTCGACAGCCAAAATACGTGATGGGGAGGAGTACCTCAGCAGTCCATGGTAGGGAGCAGGCACAATATGCGATGGGGAGGTGTAACTCAATAGGCCACAGTGGGGGAGATGCACTGTGTGACCCGGTAGACCCAAATTATGCAATGGGGAGGAGTACCTCAGCAGTTCATGGTTAGTGGGAAGCACCTTTGTGTGACACGGCTAGCCCACTATACTCAATAGAAGAGGAGTTATCTAGCAGTTGATGTGTTCGGCGTTGTGACTGGGAATGTTACTTGTTCCTAGACCTAGAAAATCTTTTGTTGGCTATCAGCATTCATAGAGATCCTATGTGGGTCAGAATCATAATCATTTTTCTATGAGTTTTATACTTGTTTTGAGTTGAGGCTCTATTTTAAGAATGTCTTTTACCCTCGTTGTACTATCTTCGTGGGGTTACATGTGAGGTACTTCTACCTTCGTGGTTTTAACTTTGAGGTATACTTCCTTCATGTATGAGAGGAGAATATCTTGATAACTTACGTATATTTGTTAGAAAATACCTATATAGAGGTTATGTATTTATCTGTGGATTTTTTAGTGGAACATTAGGAGACCAATGGGGACTTGGGGTCCCTACTGGGTATCGTTATAATCACCCCTTCATGAGCATCTTCCCCACCTTGTTGTGTCTTGTAAAGACGACATACGACATTGATCGAGGCTAAGGGAGCCAGGACAAGACGGTTCTCTGAGGTAGACCAATTTGTGTGACGTGACGCAGGGACTACAAATTGTGAGTTTTACATACCCTTTAGGTAGGATCTATGGTGGATGATCCAGGACCTGCTTTTCCATCTTTCAGTGGTATTATAACTTTTTAGTTGTACTCATACTTTCATTCGGTCTTGTATTCCAACCCCTTTTCCTTTCAACACTCCTTTTTACTACAGCGGTTTACTTCACTGTTGCTTCTTGTTGTGTTCTCAGACCATATGATTGTACAGTTTTAACATATACTTCATACCATTTAACGGAATATTCCTTTTAGTGCTAGTTTCTAGCCCCAGGCATAAATAAGGCGGGCTTGGGTTAGTCATAGCACAGGCCCCGGGGATGGGTCATGATAGATACCTCCTCTTTTGAGTTGGAGAATCATTATATAGTAATTCAGTCAAGAATACCATGTACAAGGTGAATGTTTTACACCATAGAGAGTCTTTTATTAATATACAACCCATTTTTTCATTATTTGTAATCATAAATTCCTAATGTTTTTAATAAAATACTTTTTCTTTTGAAACATCTTTTATGAATTCTGTTTTCACATCCATATAGTAGAAATTATAATCTCTATAAATATCCATTGAAACGACAATCCATATCTTTTATATTCTATCTACTAGAGAAAAGTTTTCATCAAAATAAATTCATTTAATATGATCATATCCTTTACACACTATGTGTGGATTTTTTCTTATCACATTTCGATTCTCATCGAATTTGATTTTAAATATCCATTTTGGTACAATTACATTATGATTTTCCGGTCTCATAACAATATCCCAAATCGGGTTCTTGTTAATATTATAAATTTCATCATTAATGGATATAAACCATGATTCATCCATTATTTATTCTTCAAAACATGTTGGTTCCATGATAGTTAATAAGGGAAAATGTTCCTCATTCCTCCTTCTATATGTTTATGTGGGGGCGGTCCAATCCCCATTGATGTTGTATTGAAAAATTATCGAATATTTTATTTTTCTTGTGAGATTTGGATGGTGTTTGTTCAGGTATATATTAAACTTTTTATTATAATTATAAATCATCATCATTTTGTGACCCTTAAATGTTATACAAATCTTCCAGCAGTTCTAAATTTTAATAATTTTTTTCAACAATCTTCTTCATATTCTATCATATCATCATATAACCACATCAAGGTTTTTAGGTTTTTATATAAAATGATCTTGACATCACTTATTCTAAAAATTATTTCAAGATTATTATTGTAACATTTGTAGGCTTTTCTCTTCATTTAATATCCATATAATATTCCATCATATTTAGAATATCCATAAATATGTTGAGTTACTTCTTTGTTTCTAATGAAACAAAAACTCCCAAAAACATGAAAGTAGTTCATAAAGGTCTTCCTTCCAAACAATAACTCATATGGTCTATCGGTTTCTCTGAAAAAACCTATTCAATTTTGAGTGTACGCAGCCACTTAAATAACTTCCTTCTAATAATGATGAGAGATATTACTCTCAATTTTCATCGTTTTGGCTATATTGTTCACTTACCAATTTCTACATTCAAAAAACCATTGTTTTCTTGGTTTGTCACTATTTCAACCTCCTGTTTTCTAAAACTTTTTCTTTCATTTATTAAATTCAATGGATGTTTATTACCCTCCAATTTCAAGTCATGTAAATTTTATTATGTGTCTAGTATAATTTTTATCAATTCAATGATAAAATTTCATGAAATAAACAACTTTTTGTTTCATGTGTATAGTAATTACGCAATCCATTATACTATAATAATAAATAAAAATAGTTTATTTAATCTATTGATTTGTTCAATAACCATTTTTTGGACCACATAATTCTGTGTGGACAAGATCAAGCAGATTTGATGACCTTTTGTTGTTTGGCCGAAATGAACTACTAACCATCTTTCCTCGCATGAAATAACCACATGAATTTTCTCATTTATGATTTATGTTGGGTATATTGATGAATTTATTCATCATATATATCATTTCCATTCATTTTTTATTAATTTATCCCAAACTATAATGGACCAAGTTTTTATCTTATTCAATAGTTATGTAATAAATGTTCTCTTTATTGTCAGCCTGGTATAAATTTCCATTTGTTCTTCTTCCATTAATAAGATAATTACCTCTACATTATTTAATAATTAATCCCATTTAATTAAACATAAATATAATTCTTTATTCCTACAATTAACTGAAACTCAGAATATTCTGATGAAAACCATCTACAAAGAGAGCATCTATTTTTTAAGATCATCATTTCATGTTTTATATCTCCACTTCCATAGATAATTAAAGAAACAAAATTACCGAACATCACTATTACATCAAAAAATTTATTAATATTCTTCAATAAATATTGATTTCCCATCTTATGGGACCAGCATCAAAAATCAATAATCAAGGTTCTTATTTTTTTAAAGCATTATGATATATTTTTTCATGGCCAGATTATAGGATTTTTTATCATTTCCATAAATGAGATATGATATTGAGTAGAGGATAAAGACTATCAAGACCCATCTCCTAGGGATCGTGTCATGACTACCCCAAGACCGCCTTCAATAGGCCAATGGCTGGTGACTAGCACCGAAAGGTGCAACCCCTATAAATGGGAAGGCATTGCCTGTATAACCCATAATCACATGCAACCATGAAAACAAAAAGATACAAACACAAGGAAACTAAATAGTAAAGAGAGTATGTATAGTAAGTAAAAGGGCCCAGAATACATGCCTAACTAGAAACTATAAGGAAACTAAAATTACAAGTGAACTAGAACTGCTCCTGGATCATCCACCCCAAATCCTACTTTAAGGGTTGGTACAGCTCACGAACGGATGTCTCTATGGTTCACCTCATCTAACATCCAACTTCATGCTACCCCCAGTCCTGGTACCCTCATCCACAGTCAGCGATGTCCGTCGTCTGCACCAAACACAATGAAGTGTGGGTATAGCCCGTGCAGGGGTGAGTATAACAATACTCAGTAGGGACCCCGAGACCCTCAAGGTGTCACAAATCCACAGAGGATAAACCAAACACTATGGAGATGACTAATAACCCTACTTAGGTATATGCCCATACATATACCTAAGTTTTCATGTAAATCCATCTCAATCATGAGGAAAACACATAGTCCAACTCCAAATCCCCAGGCACAACTATTCCACAATGGAATAAATACCACGAAGACTCGTACCACACTGGTACTCCACACAGAACAATACCACCAAGGTATTACCATGAAAGAATGTAACACATAGGTACAGACTCAGGTGACACTAGGTATAACATAAGTAAAATATTAGAGATGATTAGATGTAACTACTAAATCATCTTACTCTGTTAATAGGGAGACCCACATAGGATCGCTCGGTGGTGAACCACAAAGGATCACTCGGTGCTGACCCATAAAGGATTGCTTGGTGCTGACCCGCACAAGATCACACAGTGATGACCCACATAGAATCGCTAGGTGTTGACCCACACAAGATCACTCGGTGCTAACCCACACAGGATTGCTCTTCATTCTTCCCGTCACAGCCAGCTATAGGGTTCCTGCACTATTCTCGCTTGTCTCTGGGATGGTCCGCTCCACAAGCCCCTAGTCAATACTAAAACTTCCACGATGTCTCACAAAGACGTATCTCAAAGGATCTCCACTTTATAGGGGTATCAACGCAATAGATGGTGCGTCAATCGGATGATCAGTCTCTGAGTTATTAGTCTTTTATTCCAGGTGGACCTGTTGGATTCGTGCTCGATCCAACACGACAGTACCTCAACATATAGCCAAAACTCCAGTGGGGGCATACCAAAGGGACCATCATGCACCATGGCTTACAACACCATTGATGGTTTGTCAAATGGAGGCCTAGTTCCAATGTTATGGCCGTTAGAGAAAAACGATCGTAGCTAGTCTGGGTCTGGTTCGTCCCGGTCGGACGGACCCGGCTCGACCCGCTGGGTCCAGACCAGCCTGCGGTGCGGTCCGGTAGGCGGTGAGGGATGAGAGGGCCACCGAGGGCCATGGGGACCGCGAAGGCGGTGCAGGTCCATGGGTTCTGCGGAGCGGTGGTGCGGGGACATGGGGTTGTGAGGGTGGCACGTTGTCGTGAGGGCCGAGAGGCCATGGGGTGGTTTGGCCACAGACAGCGCGAGGCCGCGGGGTGGCTTGGCCGTGAAGGTTTCGCGAGGGTACAGGGTGGCTCAGCTGCGGATGGCGGGAGGTCGCTGGGCAGCTCAGCTGAGGGGGAGCCGCGAGGGCATGGGAAGGCTTGGCCGTGAACGACAAGTGGCGCGTGGGGGCTCGGAGGGCCGTGATGGCTCGGAGATAGCAGTTTGGGGATTTCCATGGGGCGTGGAGGCTGTGGGTAGTGGTGCTGGCCATGGATGGTAGAGCCGCCAGTGGCGGTGGCCGTGGGGTGGTGCTGATGCCTACGTCGACTCTGCCTCCATTGTCACGGTTGATAGTCGTCCACCTCCATAGCGAAGAATAGAAGAATTATCCCATGAAATTTGGAGAGGATGGTCCATGATTTTTTGGCCCGCACTCTCCACATTAGAGTGGTAGAAAGTGGCTATAATACTAGAATCACAATAATATCAACAACGGGTAATGTAAATAATTCAAACACCCTCCCTACCTCGTTTTATTTTTCAGAGAAGGTTGCAAGGAATGAGACGACATTGTTGGGGATAGACGGACTCGGTGACGCTGGCGATCCCTCGATCATCGGTTCTTTGACATTGAAGACGTTACTCATCAACGATTGTCCTGAGGAAGAAGTTGAAGTTAGTTTTCTTTGTTGGCGTTCTTCGTTTGCATTCTCGTTGGAGATATTTCTCCCAATTCTCTAGGTTTCTCCCTTTTCCCAAGAGTTTCCCCCGTTTCCACCAATAATGGTTTAAAAAACATTATAGAATATGTTGTCATAATTTCAAATTTGAAAACATAATTAATTGTGTTGTGTATTAATTCAATAGGTGTGGAATAATTAAACAAGAGGAAGTTCCAGAGTCTTCACCTCATTTAAGTGGGAGGTTCAAAGGGGATTAATCTTGGGTGGTCCCCACCACCATGACCTCTCATGGGAGGTTTTAGGTTTGGTGGTCCCAAACTGCATATCCTCAATTGGAGGTTTAATTATAGTGGTCCAAACCTCTGAACATCCACATGGAGTTTCAAAATAAAATAGAAATAAAATGTTACACCATTTTATTTTATTTTATTCTCTCGCAAAAAAGTGAAAAGCTAACATCCACCATCGACCTACTGTAGTCGAGGTGAAGGTATCCTTAAGCGAATACTAGTGTTGGGATTTTAATGGTGCCCTCAGATTTCAATTCTAAGAATAAGTTTAAAAGTTAAAAAAACCTCTTTCACGTTTACTAAAGGTACCAAAAAAAGTTAATAAATTCATTCTGGGCACTCCGGTCCTCAGAATCACGCACCATCAATTTTCACGGACTCATAAAATTCCCATTTATTTAAAAAAAGTACATGGGAATTTTGTGTCTTTAAAAAGATGATATCTCAAATCCCTTTTACGTATACATCTGTTCATTATTCTCATATTTTTCTTCTAAATGAAAATAAGAATTTACAAGAGAAAATATTCTTGGTTGGTCATTATTGACATGTATCTATATTTTGTATGTATTTTCCCCTCATTTTCACTTCCTAAAAAATTATTTATTGACATGGATAGAATACTGAAAAAAATATCAAAAAACAACAAGTTCTTGTATATGATGATGGATATTTTTCTATTCTTCATTGTTGACATTCCAATACATCCCTATTCAAATAGATCCATTTCTCTTCACATTATAAAAAGGTACGACCAAGATAACCATGGAATTGAAATTTCATAAGAGAATGTTTCTTTTTTACTTCTATTCCTCCTCACGTACCTCTATTTTGAAAAATTATTTGATTAGCGATCATCTCTGGATACTATATGATAATTTTTAGATCACATTACTATTTGATTTAAACCTTTTTTGATAAGAAATTTGGTCCCTTTGTGATGTATCCAACATTATGATTCCCTTTAATTTTTTCAAAATTTTCCACCATTTGATATATTTGCATCACAAAAGATTCAACTTTTTCTGATACATGTCAATCTTTGTTCATTCAACGTTGGGTCCACTTCTTCGGTAGCATGATAATCTCTCCCTTGATATCTATATCTAAGAATCTGAAAACCCATATTTTCTTCGTTATTTCCTATGAATTTGATTTTGTTTCTAGTTCACATGTTAGATTGATAAATTATTATTCAGGAACTTCAACTATCTAATATTTCATCTCTAGTATGGATGTATGTTCATTAATCCCCTTCTCTTGATCTTCAATCCTCTTCTTAAATTACAAAACATTTTCTAAGCTTCCATGATTTATTAAATGCTATTTTTCTCTTTCTTTGAGTTGTTCAATTTTTACTTCAAGCCCATCAATATTTTATAATGACTCTTCTAATCGATCTCATATTTAATTTCTATTTATTTGAATGTCAATCTTATCATGAGAATCCTCATGTTACATCTTTGGATCAACAACACCTGTCAACTGATTATCTTTTACATTATATTTTAAAGGGAATGATTTTTAAACAGTATGCATCAGGGATGCTTGAGTTCATGATTTAACCAATGGTTTATCATCGTTGAAAAGGTCAATCTCATCTTGTTATTCATTAAAGAGGAAACACTTTCTCTAAAATTTCGTTATTGAATTGAATTCTCCATTTTAGAGAAACCACTTATGGGGTTTTTTTGTTTCCAACTTCACTTTATTTATCATTGTACTTTTTTGATAACTAGGAGACAATGTTCCTAACTCTACAACATTGAAAATAGCCCTGAGGGAGCCTTCTACAAATATTAATTTTACTCTCTTGAATTTCTTATAAAAAATAAAAATATTTTAGTCTTACTCATTATCATCATGAACTCTATCACTAGAATAATCATACTTTTCCATGGCCTTGAATTCTATATCCGTTATTACTCGAGTTGTTGAATATTATTGTTTAACGCTCATTTAATAGTCCATTAGACTACATTGAATATCATTAACATAAATTTTAGATAGATCTATTTCATCAAAGGATTACAATTTTAGATTATAGACAGGTGGAAGCCTTCTTATGATTTCTTTATGTTGTCAATATCCTTAATATATTCACCATGTTGCCCAATTTCTCAATCATAATGAGAAATTAGATTAAAAATATATTTCCATTTTTATTAGGATGTATATTTGATTCATTAAGCATATTGTAAAAAATAAAGAGATTAACATCCATCACATTGTTATCAATTTCATATATATTTTCCTATTTTTCCAATATAGAATTAGTTGATGTGAAACTCATCACCTTTAGATATATTTCATTATATTGAGATGAAATAATTGAATCAAGTGCTTTGGCATCTGGATAATTCATTTTAATTTCTTTTTCATCCATATATATTCTTGTTGCATCATTTACCTGAATCATTTGTGCATTGGGAAAATGAACATCCATTCTAAGGGATCTTAGATTAGATCTCATCTATTTTTTCCAAATATGGTTGTTTCTTCCATACATGATTTCTTATCCCGTAATATTTAATGAAATATCAACAGCAATAATAGATGACAAATTTAAATCTAGCAACTAGTGGGATTTGAAATCACTTATGGGACAATGTAACACCCAACAAGGGGAGGCATAAATCCAGGTGTAATATTTTCTCTTTTAAATTGACATATCACATTCCCATAATTTTAGGAACCTATTAAACCTATACTATGTTAATGTGATGTAACCTAAGCAATCACATGAAGATATACAACATATAATTTTTACTTGGTTTACCACTATGGGATATTCCAAGGACCATACGTTGAAATGATTCACTCGTACCTAAATACACTAATCTTTTATACTCATTGATTATAGAATTTCACACATAGTAAATATGTTCTAACCACTCTAAATTTACAAGATTTTAGGATAGAATAGTTCTTCCCTCCGAACACATCTTCAACACCACATAACTCACATCTTTGGGATATTTTATACTCAGTTTAATGACTTTAAGGTGACATTGGTAGATTGTAATTTATGTCACTGTCCATCACTATCACGAGACTCTTCTTGCCTCGATTTCTTGAGATGAATCACTTGAATACACAATTCACTTATACCAGATGATCAAAAACTTATGTTCTCAAATATTCTTTATAGATATGCTTCAGGATGCACACAACCTTCACAATGAAAACTAACTTCACGGAACACTGTCATCGTGGAATAATCAGTCATCGTGAAACTCCTTTTTCTGATATACCTAAAAATTTGTCAATAATAGTGAAGTATTTTCATAATGATGAAGCTCACTTTTAATTATTAATTAATGAAGCTCTTAGAATATTTGAATTAAAATTGTTTTAGTTTAATCTAAAATTCAGTATGTGGAAAATGAAGGTGGGATAACCTCATATTTATTGATCAATCTTTTATAATGATTCAACATATCAAGAAAATTATTATTAACATCAATATCCATGTTTGTGATGATCCATCACTCTTGAATCTCTAGTGAAATTAAACCTAATCTTAAATATTCATGTACTAATTAATATTACCATCAAAACATCATGTAATTTTAATTCTCCACTCATCTTAGTCAATGATATTACCATCTACCCATCATGTAGTAGGTGATGTTTTTTTGGGATGATCCACATGTTCAAGAATCTCAACCTTTACAAAACCTTGACTTAGAAAAATCCTTGAATTTACTATATTTATAATGAATCAATCCCATAAGTGAGGTGAGTGGCACACTTGTAATTTCTTAATTCCTCAGAAAACTCCTTTTCAACATTACCATGGTATCTAATTTTAAATATTCCTAATATTCAAAAATTAAATTAACCTTACTAGATAACATAAATTATGATTATACTAAATCTGGAATCCATTTTTATAAATTCTATCACCTATGTGGAGAAATTTAATTTTAAATTAATCCCACACAAGCGATGAAAATGCATCTTTCCATAATGAAGGGTTTCAAATGTTTAGAAGGATTTACATAAAAGAACATATTTAATTTTTTGATACTAATTAAAATTGATTAATAGATTTATAATTTAACTAATTTTTATTTTAAAACAATATAAAAATAATTTATAATTTTTTACTTGATTTAAAATAAAGGATAAATTATAATAAAAACCTATATTTTCACTTTTCAGCATAAATATATATTTCAATAAAAATAAAGAAATACACAATAAAAATAATATTTACATGTTTGATTTAAAAATTATCATTTATATTTCAAATTAAATTTATTAATATTGAAAAAAAATTCAAAATAAGTGCATAAAAGAAAATAAAACTATATTCTGGAAAATAAATTATTTAACCACAAAATAATAAATATTTTTTTCTTATCTATAATATAGATAATACGATTTTTAAAAAAAAATTATTGAATATATATTATGTATAATTTTCATTAAATTAATTCACTTATAGAGATTTAATTAATTTATTGAGGTAAAAATAATTTTTGTATATACTAATTGTTTTCCAAAAAAACCTGTTTCCAAGAAATTGTATTTTATTTTTATTTATAATAAATTATTCATAAAAGAATACATATTCAGAAAATATTTTCATATTTTATTTAATTTTATTCATACATGGAATTCAAACTTTTATGGGATAAATATCATATTAAAAAAATATATTTATATTATGTAGTGTTTCTTTAAAACATAATGTTGCATGTAATGAAATATAAACATAGTGTTATGTGAAACAAAAAATCACACACAATATTTTGGGTACCAAAATATAAACCTGATGTTCTATGTAACACAAAATATCAAATATATAAAATTTTTATTAATATATATATATATATCACTAATTTTCACAATGTTACAATCTACCCCCATTAAAATTAATTCCACCACAACACATTACCACATTGGTCCCAATATCATATGATACTTACACCTCCTTACATCTTCATAATCCCACATAACATACACTATTAGGTTTTTTAACAAGAAACATTGACCATGTTAGTGGTCTTTTATTATATGACATTATCTTTTCGAAAATATCGATTGGTTATTCCCATAAAAATGATCATGCTCTAATAGTATGGCCTCTGATCTTTGTATATGTGATTAATAATGAAAATAAATCATCGTGATAGATACATTGAACACATCATTAACCATTTTTTATGTTTTCTTGGATGTACAAAGAAATAAGATATACCCCTAAAATAATAAATAATTTCAACGGGATATATAAACATAGGGCTTTGTTTTAAAATAATTATTTCATGGAGAAATTAAATTAAATAACTAATGAGAAACATAAAATTATTTATCACATCGATGATTATAATAATAAAATTTCCCTCAATTTTTTACTCCCTTTATTTTCAGCTAAATGTCGATAAACATCTATTCCATTTCATCATATTTCTCAAGTCCCAATATCTTTCATTTTGTAACATAATTATAATACAGTGGAATTTTATGCTTCATTATATAATGGGATTCATAAAAAGGCATATTAATTCATGAGTGAATGATACTATTATATGAAAATTAAACTAGTGGAATATTTTTAGCCTAACCACCTTTAATATCCATAGAATAATATATTTCCATATCTTTTTGAGTTTTATTTTTTCCCTACAACAAAACATCTTACAAAGGATGATATGAAATGATAAAACTCAACTATGTATCAAGATCTTGTTTAAGAATTCACAAAAACATTGAGAAAAATTGAAAATATTGATTAGATACAATTGAATGAGGTACTCAATTTGCCCTACCACTTTCTTAATATATAATTTGGAGACCTGATCCAGAGATAAATTTTCTCAGATACCAATGATTTGTGTTTACTTCATAATGTGATTGACTCAAACTCATAATTACCTCAACATCAATGATTATATAAACCCTAAAAGGTTTCAGTACCTTTAATAAAATGTCAACAAAGGGTAAAAGCATTTGTCCTAAAAAAATCACTAAGATTAAATAAATATTATTTTATTAAACTAATAGTATAATAACAAAATCAGAAATCAAATCAGGGAAGAAAAAAATTTAAAAAAATGGTGGAACACCAAAGGATCAGGGAGGTCTAATTTAATGGGGACCATGACCGTCCTTTCTATCAACAATCTATCCATTTATATAAAATTCCCCAATCATGAAAAACATTTAATATATGTGTCTTAGTTTACCATGTAAGAAATAAAATTTGTAACTATGTTTCTTTCACTCCATGAAAAAATGACATCTTTGGTAGTTGGTCATGTCCCCCCAACACCTACGAATGGTGTACACAATATAACAGGTTGTAGTTAAAATACCAAGAAATGTGTTATAAATAGAGATTTAATCAGTTTCAAATACCCCTAGATGGATTTAATTCATCCCACGTGAAATGATTCTATTTATAATCACTTAAGATTCTACATGGAGGGTGTCACCACTATAATTATTAGTAGAAAAAAACAAGGATCACATAGACCCTAGTATCTGAGAAAATTCCCCCACTACACTTGATACACAAATTTTCTAAACCATCAATGTTAATCTTAAGAATATAGTTATTTTGGTTACAATTAAACCATCACCCATTCATAACATTGGGAGAACTTTTGGTAGATAGATTGATATCCCGAATTGGTCTCAAGGAGGAGGATTCATTAATATCTTTATAATGGATTAGGTGATCAAATAAATCATTGTTTTGAAAATAAAGGGAAATTATTATACCTAGGATTCCATTATAATGGGATTCCTTCCACACTTTCTTTTGGAACCAATGTCCCACTAAGAGGATCAGATCTCTCAATATTTTCTCTTGGATGAGGCTCCTGGGTCCATGGAACCACATGTCAAGAAATTAAACAATCGAGGCATCCTGAGTAAAGAAGCCAGAAAAAACCACTAAGTGTGAGTCACACCATACACTCCCAATCTCTTTAAAAGATTATATGATCAGTGGTTTCATCAGAATGTACCGTGAATCACTAGAACATTGGAGCGATACTAACACCAAGAAGTTTGATGTTATCCTCAGGTGGAAGCACATGCTTCCATACCCTCTACACTAGAAAATGAAAAAAATAATAATATAAATTCACCAAATCTCTTCACCCAAAACATCGGGATCATTGGAAACCATCTAAATTCTATATAAACAATAATTGAGAAATATACTAAAGAGGAACCCAAGAAGACACATGATTCTGGATCTAAAATAAACATAGTTATATCAAATATCACCCACTAATTCACATCAAACATATCTTGTATGAAGATAATTTTTTCACATTATTTCATAATTTCTATATTTTGAGTA
This sequence comes from Viscum album, assembly GCA_963277665.1. Lineage (NCBI taxonomy): Eukaryota > Viridiplantae > Streptophyta > Magnoliopsida > Santalales > Viscaceae > Viscum > Viscum album. The sequence goes on from OY728158.1 coordinate 390,719,813, forward strand.
TGAAATATAGTGAATCGAAGATTAGTTCACACCCAGTTGTGCTACTAGATGTTGATTTCACCCCATTACACAATCCTGTGAGTATGTTCTTATAGATTCAAATGGTGGGGATGGATCATGAACAAGGTAGTGTATTACCTACCTCCCTATATTCATGTGTCATCCTGATACATTTCAAATATTTTAATTCCCCATAGAAACTTCCCATATATAACCTCACATTCCAGATTTCAATGAAATCCATTAATTGTCTCATAAGAACTAAAAATTTTGATAACAAACACAGAAATATGTCTTACCATTTTATTTAATGACACCCAATAGTGTATGTAATCCTTTTTAGAATCCCATAAGAGGGAAACCATACTGTTTTCAATCCATGAGATAACACCTTTTGGAACGTCAAGTATATAAATAACATACATCCTGATTGAAGTAATAATTCTCTTTTAAAGGGTAATTCTTTCAACGAATGACAAGAACTAGTTATTCTAATTGAATATTCTTCTCAATATTCTGTTAACAATAATGTCAAAGTTTTGGATAATAGGATTCCTCACAAAAATTTGGGAACCCAAATATTCTATAGAAAATTTGCCTATATGAATGTCAGGAAATTTATCTAATTCTCTAATTAACATGTCCAATCATTTCACAATTTATAGAAACAATATTTTTTACGGTTCACCAATTGACTATTATATTTACAATATTCCTTCATAATTCCATTTATCCTCCAAATATATTTGTTCAAAAACTAAAAAATTGATGTTTTCATTAGAAAACATATGGTGAAATATGACACATGTTTGGTACCTACAACGACAAGGGAGAATGCTACGTGAAAAAATACATTTGTCTATATTTCAACTAATAAATTTTGCGGTGTGGCTGAAAAGGGTGTCCGATTTTGGGTATCCATTCCATAAACCCCGAAATACATTAAGAAATATTTTTTAAAATAATGTATGTTGTGATCCAGGAGGAACTAAACAATAGATTTTGATATCAACCACCTAAGAAGAAAATAACATATGTGATAATACCATTAGAATGAACATACATACAATACTATCAAAGGGATTTTTTATATCCCTATTGATTGCTTCATTTGATCAAAAGGTATTCTAGATAATATAACCAGTCACCTCTTCGGCCAATCCAATAGTCCGCTGAAGTATTAACCCAATAATAAACTCACGGTATTTTTCAAAAATACATTTTTAAAGATAACTAGGTGATATTTTATTGGTGATACTTTCAAATACCTTATACAGATAGTTACACATAAAAATAGTTTTGAAACGATGTAAATTCTATGATCTTTAATGCAATGAAAAATCACACACTTTATATAACATGAAAAATGGGTGATACATCCACCATGGAAAAAAATCATTCAGTTCATTCACCATCCCTCCCTTTACTGAGTCCCATGAAGACCTACAAAATGAGCCTTGGAATCCATATAGATTGGGTGCACTATTTGTATCGAGTGTCTATACCTATTCATAGATCTCCCTCTCATCATTGATTGCCTCCAGGAACTCATAATCATGTTCAAAAACCACATTAGAGATTTCATAAAAACGTTTTGTGTGAACCCACAACAATCCTCCTTACATGTGAGGGTTAAGTCCACCAAGAATATATATAAAATTGGAATCTTCAATTCCTTCCACAACATCACAATTATCCATGTAATATGCATCCTCCATTGTAAAATTGGGTTTATTGATAAGTTTTTTTTATTTGAAAAATTCTTGGATGAAGCCAAAATTTAAATCCCCTTCCTCGAATAATTAACTATTTGATTGTTGAAAATCCATTCATTGTAATTTTAGAATAAAACTGGTAAGTAAATTATTCATGTTAGTAATATATAGGAATAATGTTTGATTTCAATAATTCTCCAACCTAGATTCATGTCGATAAATTTATACATTGATCACCTCTTTATCCTGTCTTCATTGAGGTTGATCCCTTACCCTTATTTGATGTTGAACTCTATGGAATTTGAGTTTATTATAGAAGTATATCCATGAATTTTCATTAAAATTTTACACCTTTACTCTCTCACTATTTGTGGGATTACAAGTTCCACCATCCAGATACATGAAAAGAATTGATCAGTTATAACATTCATAGCTTTCAGGAAAAATAAGTAAGGAGGAGTGTTTAGACTATCCCCTTGAAATATGAGAGACCATAATTAGTGAATAGTAAGATATAGAATTGATATTTTTGATACCTAGATCAAGGTTCATTGAGTTCAAGTTTCCTCACCATTTATGGTTAATCCATGTGAACTGGTCCATTTCATTACCTATATGCATTTACCAATTTGAAGCGATAAAGGCCTAAAATTCATAACTTGATTTCATAGGGAAGTCCCCCCATCCTTTCCTTTCTATTAGATCCAAAAAAATGTTGAAATATCTTTTCACATACAATAGTATAGTGACCTGGTTGAAGGAATCGATACCATTCTATAAATCCTCTTAACCATGAGCCTTACTTCAGTGTAAACAATGGTTAAGAGAAAACATTGAACTCTGGATGTAAATTTGGAAGTCATAAACTAATATGATGAAGAAATAAACTCCACTAAGATATTTTTCATCCAAAAAACCGTATTTTTAAATTATTGGGGTTGGATTTAATGTAGTTTTGACCATTTATTCTGTGATAATAACTAAATATCATACAAGAACTTTATTTGATATCTATTACTCTAACCAAAAATAAAAATTGTAATTAAGTTCATTGGAAATGAAGTCTGTCTTAAACTAGGCTCCAAAACTATGGGTATTCTATATGTGTAATGAAACCATCTGAGGAAAGATTCATCTTGTTTTTTCCTAAGTTTCTTAGTATCACATTATCTAATATGGGATTTTATTAATCTTGATATTTAACTGATATATGGTTCATACTCCATGATGGAATGATGGAAAATTTAGCGTCGGGGACTCCAAAAGTCGATGAGCCTGATTATATTCTACCACTCCACACTGAATAGGAGTGAAATAACAACATACATCATCATGATAAGAGAGTTTACAATAATAACCAACCCTCAGAGGGAACAAGGAGGGTTCCAAAAGAGAAAGGATTCCATGATCATCTGAATAAGCATCCTGAGATTGTATTCAAGATTGAACATGACAGGAATGAAATAATGAATTGTTACAAGGGGATGGAAGAGATGTTATAAAGGGATGAATATTTTGGGGTAATAAGGAAGATAAAGGGGATAGACTATTGGGGGAAATATATATTCATGGAATACAGAAATTATTAAGATGAATTTCCCCCAGAATATTTGGGCATAACCCAAACTACGAAGGAGTTAGGAGAACCACCTTTTCTTAAGATAAATCTCCAAGATCCAATCTAATTTTTGGAGATATTCTTGCACCCATGTCATTGTAACCTCATCATGACTCGAGATATTTTTATGATATCCTGATGCATTAGTCTAATGGCTGATATTTCATATTGGAAATGAATTCCCTTTACGGTGATAATATATACAGTACTCAGGGGCGTGTGATAAACTATGTCATTAGATCATTATTTCATTACCTCTATACATAGAAGGGTTCATTATAGGAGGGACTATGCTAGGTGCAATTCAACACAATTTATGGAAACCAAACTTAATCATGAAAATGTGTGTGAACATCGACATTAATGTATGACCCCTCTGAGTCACAAATCTCACGCAAGGAGGAATTCTGAAATAGGAGTAGTAAACCTAGAATATAGATCCACACTACCACTCTAGAGGGGTCTCGACCAGTGTGGACCACCATGAATAATCAATATAGGTAAAATCATTATCTACATAAAGAATACATAAAAAAATCCAATAGTTAATTCACCATTTATTCCATACATAATCTCAAATATTTGACAAAAATATCATTACATGATTTGGTTCATACATGTATATATAAAATATAAAATATTATTATTTGTTCTAAAATCCATGGAGGGTGAGATAATCATATTTATATTCACAATTTGGCCAAAAAATAGTATTTTCATAAGGTTTATGCATACAAAACCAAAAATGAAATTCCCAGCTAAGGATGTGAGGTTAAGTGCTCCCTAATAATAAACAGTCACATAATTCACTATTATTTTTTAACCATTACAATTTTTCCATTGTCTTTATAGGTTATTATGTCTTATCATCCACATTGGTCCTTATTTTGGTGCATTAGGCACATAATTAAAAAATTCCATGCACTTGAAACATTGGACTATTGGTGTTGTATTCAGTTTATCACTATCTATATTTATTTCAATTAATGGATTGTTCACATCTTCTCTAAAATATTTTTCTCAATGTAAAGATTTAAATTACTTGTAACACCTATAGTTCCCTTCAATAATTCACCTAAATGATTTTACCATATTTCTATCATGTAGGTTACTGAAATTTATTTCAATGAGGTTAGTTTTTGAGATATCATGAGGCTTGATATTTCTTTTCAGAACAAAAACATGGGAAAGATGATAATTTATAACTTCCACATTGGCCTTCAGTACATACTGAATGGATTCTTCATACAAAATAAACTCTCTTATAGTAAATTCATTTCAAAGACATAGTCTTAAGATGCTATAGAATGGATATTTTTTTCTTTATAAACCAATGATTAAACTAGAAGTATATCCTTAATGTCTTGTAAATTTACCATCATAGATCCTAATTAATCCACCTTCTGAATATTTTTTCATGGTAAATTCTGTATCTATCAAATATTATAGAAATTACGGATGTACATAATGAAAATATCCACTAAACATAGATTAAATTACCTCCTCTTGAATCATATTTTTAGTAAGGTTCCATTATTTTAATTCTTTTCCTTCCAAATGATAGGCATCCAAAAATATTTTTCCATGATTTTAACACTATATAATGAGAAATATATTTTCATGGGTCATGATCAATTACTTAGTGACAAGTGGATTGGTGGTTCCACTAAAATTGGGTGGTAATTTCCTGATAATGGACTCATAATAATTTTCATCCCCTCATTAGATCCTTTGTATGACCATCATTATTTGTATCTTGGGAATGTTGTGAGATCCAAATATTGTGGTTCTTCATTCTAGATCCAAAACCATCTGGCATCTATGGAGTAAAATAAATGAATTATCTATTGCATTCAGAATTAACATCACTTTATTAGGTTCAATCCATTGAATATAACCAAAAATGAACAATGTGAGAAATTCCAATCATAAAAGAAAACCACATAATAATGGAAACATATTTCTATAAAGTAAAAAACATGAAACATTTTTTAATATATAACACATTATTCATAACCTATGTCTGTGATGGTTATCACTCAAATCATATATGATTTTTCATAAAGCGTGTTTGAAATTAAAAAAAATATCCACTGGAAATTTCAAATCAATTATTACACAAGTTCTATTTTTTCACCAAGTGAAAATCATGTCTATATCATTTCACCCTTCATAGAGTTAATTCCCTAGTTACATATGTCCGAGTTCCCCATCCACTTGCAGTATCATGAGATGGATTTATATTCTTGTTAATCACTCAATATATCCTTTACAAAAATCCAGAACATTTTCATATACTTTGATGAATCTATAGACTAATACATTTACTTATCCCTAGAATAATCCATAAAAATATCCCTATGAATCATCCTAATTTCATCTCATCAACGATTTAAAAGGATAATTATACTTATTATCCAATTCCAATAGTAGAAATAAAAAATTCTCATATATTGATATTATATCCTCAAATAATAATATTCCTTACATAATATAACTATTCACAACATATTTCACACTCTAAGTGCCTTTGGAAACATGGAAACATAAAAAATATATTCCATAAGTGATATTTTTCATCTCCTACCATGATTTTCAAAACATGAACCCTTCTTATGCATAAAATATATAATACCTTTCATCATAACCTTGTAAAAGGAAACATAAGAAATGGTGAGCATAATTTTTAATAAGGTTAAAAATAAATATATAATTATATCATTACAATAAGGGTATGAGAAAATGATAATAAATTTTGGAAAATATATCCATTATATCATATATCCCAAACATGAGCCATGGAATAAACTATTATAGTTCATATGATATTAATCATAATGGAATCCGGGAACATGAACCATGATATCAATACATTTTCATATGTCATAAATTTGTGTCATAAAAATAATATAAAACCTTATGAACATGTATAAATAGTATCAATTTCACTTGATAAGTTAAGGTAATGAAATAATCCTAGTATAAACCAACAAACATTCAACCAGGACCATGAATTAACTTATAGACATGATATCTAGGTCTCAAAACAAATACTATGAAAAACTATTTGGGTTCACATATAACATTGTGAACATGTAATCAAGTTCATGTGTATCATATTTACTCATCATTTACCCATATTTACCCAATGAAATTGGGTTAGATATAAGTCTCATCAATCACATAATAAAAATAATACATATCGGGACCATAAGATCATAAAAAATTCATCAAATCATAAAACATTAAAATATATGTGTTTTGTAATCATATCATCATAGTATATCCTAGGTAAAATAAATACAATTCATAATAATTTTATCATTTCATAATAGCATATCACATGGGATGAGAATTAAGATTAATAATAATTTCATAACTGTATAACCCATGGTTAATAAGAAGGTTTCACAAACATCTTTTCATCAAAAACCTAACCGATCCTATGAAAATATTAAATTTTATCATTACATCATATCACTAGTAAATAATAAGTAACATCAATGGATATGTTCATAGATAAAAAATTATTCTAAAAAATCACATTGAATATTTATTTAGGAAAATAGGTTTTAGACTTTTAAAAAACACTTTCAATTCTTAATCATTTTAATTATCATTTTGATTGATAATATTTTTAAAAAATATTAATGAATCCATAGAATCATTTAGATGATTTCTTAATAAAAATATTATTTTTTTTGGAAATTAACTAAAAAAAATTAAATATTTAGAAAATAATTTTCATTGAAAATAACATATTAATATTATAATTGATTTCAAAAATTAATTTGTTGGTAATGATAGTATAAAATATTATTCTTGTCAAACACAATGAAAAATGACCCCTTTCTCATTTTCATTAAAATACATATCGTCCTTATTTGGAAAATTAAATAGAGATTTATTTTAAAACTTACTTAAGATAAGTAATAAATGGGTAAATAGTAATTCAAAAAATAAATCAGATAATGTAAAAAGAAATTGGTATATATTTTTAGAAAACATGGTTTTGGAACAAAATGTGTTTTCAACCAAAGAGAAAAAAAATTATATAAAAATATTTCATTGTAATATTATTTATATAAAGGGAGTTAAATTTATAAAAAAAAATTCTCCTGAAATTTCAACTATATTATAAAATTCATGAGTTTATTGTGAGGTGGATCGTAATATTTCCTCATCATAATAATAAACATGAACAATCCCAACAAATGATGAGATTGTATCACAATAGCATTACTACTCTAGTAACATTGAATCAAAATCTCGAGGAAAGAATGAAATTAAATGAAATGTAAAATATAATAAGAATAAATAAACTTAGGATATTAAGTTTAAAATTGGCTATATATACACTTCTTAAAATAAGATAGGTTCATGACATAATGTATGCCAAAAAAATGCAGATAATATTACCCTAATGCATTAGTATCATTGAAACAATAAAACCCATGAAATAGAGATATGGAAATGGATATTTCTATAAAAATAATTTATATTTTATGTATTTTAAAATTTATTTTTATTCAATATATACACCAAATAAAATAAAAATTGTGTTGATTAAGGAATGTGTATTAAAAAAGTAAAAAAGTCAGATATATATCTCTTACCTTAAGTCTCTCTATCCTTGATATATGTTCGAACATCCTATATATAAAATATAATATTATAATAAATATATTTGATAACCATAATTATATATATCATAAAATTTAATGTTTGAATGTGATCTTTTAATGCATTTTTATTATCAATTCTTTGTAATAATCACGTTTCTGGTAATAATCGCTTTGTTTTTCGTGTATATTTTGAATTGTTATTTTCAGTACCCTTTTTGTATAATGGTTCAATAATAACAATAATAATATAAACAATATAAATATCATATATATATTTATTTTATATTTATTTATATTAATCAATAAAAGATATAAATTGAAAATTAAATACACAATTCATAGAGATAACAGGTAATACGTACGTATGAGCGCTACTTAAATTTCCATAAAGGATGAAATAAAATAAAGTTATGTAGTGAATTAATATTATAGAATAATTTTTATTTCATATATATAACATCTATTCATTAAATTTAACCTAATTTTCTTCCACACATTATGTTAGTGACAAATGGAACACATTACTTTGTGAGGTGATAGTTCTCTTTAAACAAGAATGACGTCATCATATCCCCATCATAATGAAAATCAAGAAGGTATATGATATATAATAAATCCATTATTATATATAGGTTAAAAATATATAATATATATGTGTGTTAATTTATTCTTTCTTTCTTACCATATATGTAAATCATAAATGAAAAAGACATTGCATTAGTTCGTAAGAAGGTATTCCCTCAAACACAAGAGTGGTATGTGGTGATAGATAATGGACAACATCAGTTCGTGATGTGGTAGTACACAGTATACATGAATGATTATATTGTTTTCCATTTTTACAAAGTAGATATAGATATAAGTTATTCAATTAGAATAATATCATAATAGTATATATGAGCTACTCAAGTTACTATTATTCATATATGGAAAATATTTTATGTTTTTAGAAAAGGTGCAATGAAAATGAATAGTTAAATACTTAATATCATCTGTAGAAAACATATTTAGTTTTTACTTAAAGACATTCATGATTGGATTTGTGATATCAAAATGTCCCATGGGACGTGGGGAGGGAAATAAGTAATACATTTGGGTAGGTCTTTGTGAAACCAAATTATTTTTAATGTTTGAAGAGTAGAGGATAGGTATGTAAGGTGGGTGGAACACTTCTTATTTTTTAAAATGAAAATTTCTAGCCTCAATTTTCACATTCCAATTTTATCCAAAATATTATATTATAAAACATATAGGTTAGTATTTATGAATATTTCCATAAAATGGGTTTTTTACTATTTTTCTGTTTATTTTACAGCTTATAGTTTTTGTTTAAACACCCATCATACCCATTTTCACTTTAACCATGTTAATTAATTTTTAACACTATTAATATTCATAATCTCCAAATATTATGTTTAAAATATTAAAAAATATAAACTATTCTAATTGAAAACATGGAATCAATATTTCCCAATTATATTATTTAAATACTTGAAAAATATCAAGTAATTTTATTTAATTATTTGGTATTATTACAAGTCTGTGAAAATTTACGACACATGATTTTGAGGCCCGATGTGCCTAGAGAGAATATTTGAAAAAATTTAAAGTACCTTCAGTAAACATGGGGTGAGATATTCTATATTTTGAACCAGTTCTTGGATTAAAAATCTTAGGACAGTATTGAATTAGCAGCACTAGGATTCGCATAAGGGAGGCTTCACTTCAACCTTAGTAGGTTGAGAGAAAAAGTTAGTTTTTCAACTTTTTAAAGAAATCTAAAATAACATACAATTGTTATTTTATTTTATTTTTTTCAATGGATGAGTAGCAGAGGTGGGACCAGTGACTTGTCAATCCATTAAAGTGATTGACTCAACATCTACGTAACTCTAATGTTGGTAATTTAAATGGGTTCATTACTTCATTTAATGAACTTCATTAATTTCGCAATGTGTAACTCACATTTCCCCCTCTTATTTTAATGGATCTCATGGAGGGGTTTTGGAAGCACTTCTTCTAGGAAAGAAACTATAACGAATTCCTACGGGATCATCCACCTAGAGGATGAGACCAGAATCAGCTAGCGGTGATGAGCCCCACCGAACCATGAACCGACAATAATAGAGAAGGTGGTTCTGTCAATCATTATTAGCAGACATCTAATCGAAGAAGGGAGTTTTTTATATTATAATATTACTCTTCCTTTATTCTTGATTTATATGAATAGTGCGGACCAACTGAGAAACAGGTTGATCTTTGGATCATTCTTTAAACACAGGTGGTTGATGATAGGTTAGAAGTCTGTATTTGTTTCTAAATTCAATGATTCTTGCTAACACACTTTGTTAAACTACTAAAGCAGAGGGCACGGGCCAATCTGAACGAGGCATAGACCCTATGGGCGACGTTCTTCAATGAGCGTTATGGTGATCCCGAGATAATCAATTCTGAGCGCAGGGCACGGCCATCTCGACTTGGTCGATACATGTTGGGTCTTTTTTAGGAGATGTGTGGCTCCGACAGGTGGATCATTTGAAGAGGGGATGTCGGCTTTTGGAAACTTAACTGGGCAGGGGAGAGGTTGTTCTTTCTAGGTTTCCATGCGCCAGATATCTTCTTTAGGGAAGCATCGGTCCATCCAACGTTTATCAGTGCAGTGCTGAGTAAAGAGAAGATAAAGGTGTTTTCTATCATTAGCACGAATGTGGAAGAGTACGGGTGTTGCTTCACTGGCACTAGCTCTATAAAGTTCTCCAGTCAGGGCTACATGGAGTGGAAAAGTGTACAGATCCTGCTTGGAGGTGGGTCGGCAAAGATCTAGTGCAAGGATATTAGAGATAAAATGAACTTCTTGGTCTAGCATATCAGAAGCAGATCTCATTCGATGGATGAGAACGTCTAAAGCAGAGGAATATCCTTGGCATCTTGCTGCTTCTGTTGCAAGGCCACAAAGAGGGAATCCTCAGCTCATATATTCTTTCGGAGTGACTTGGTGGTGGCTTCCTGGAGCTTTTTCTCTCATATGGTTTGATCCATCATTGAGCATTATTGTTTCCATGAGCTCCTCTCTTAATGGTTTCTTGGAGCTACAAAAAACGTTTCAGAATGCAAGGTGTGGGCATGTATTCTTGCTATCATCTATTGGGTGATTATGTAGGCTAGGGACAATGAATGGATGGGCTCCCTATGCTCGATCTCTTTGATCTAGTTGAGGGTCTGAGCACTGGCCTATGAGTTGGTCTCACTGTTGAGGGTGGACCAGAACTCAGATGCGGCGTGCAATTTTCTGGGAAGGCCACGTGCTCTGGACTGTTTGGGGGGAGGTGGTTAAAATGCAAACCTCTTTCTGGTGGACTCAATTCAAATGTGGATGGCTCCTTCATACATGGAAATATGAGAGGCGGTGGGGGTTTTAGTGACTCGGGGGGGCCAGTTTACTTGTCCATCAGTGCTACCTTTGGTATGGGTAATTTTTTGTGGGTGGAGTCCTGGGCACTTCTCATGGGGCTGATGGTTTGTATGAGCAGGGGCTTTCTAGTGTCATAGGTGGAGTCAAATTCAGAAGTTTTAGTTAAATATGTTCAAGGCCAGACGGATGTCCCTTAGGCTCCTTCTTACATTATTAGGAGGTGTTCCTTGGAGACCATCCAAGGTCGGCTCATGCTTCAGAGATGGAGGGAGGGAAATTTTGTTTTGGATGCACATTCAAAGATTGGAAGTCCTGGGGACGAGATTGTTATTTATGGTAGTTTGGGAACTCTTCCTATTGAGTGTAGGGATTCTTTGATTGGGGATACTTTAGGTTTACATTACTTCCGGCCTCCTTTAGTGTCTCAGTTGTATGTTTATGAGCCTCGGCCTTCTACCACTTGATAAAAAAATGAATTGACAGTCAGTCATGTGTTTCTCAGAAAATTCCATGAAATGTGACGATATGGGTGTGATAGGGGTCATGTCATGTTGGTCAGGACTTGAGAGGCTCGTAGGCACAAACGACACCAAGAACTGACTATTGAAGCACATCTGGTGCCTTCCAGAAAAAACCGTTGCTGCACCATGATGACGGAGGATGATGGTGGCTAGAGGAGACCCGTGGCAACCAATCGTGGGTGTTGGGAAGGTGGTCACTGTCACGAGTCATGGTGACTAGAGTCAGCTGGCCAGAGCTGGCTGTATGGGAGACAGGCGGGCCCTGCAGGGGACGCTAGCGGCAGCAGCTATGACTAGCGGGCTGCGGCAGAAGGCAGTGGTGTGGCCCCGCGCGGCACCACGTCAGATGGAGATTTGTCATCTACCTAGCCGAAGTTTTCATGTTGTGGGCCAGCACCCCTCTGGTGGGATGAAACAACCCCACATCCATGGGGCTAGCTCGGGAAACGTTCCTCCTTCAGGCAGACCAGACCAGCCGAACGGGCAGGAACCGTAGCCCAAGCCCACAAACCAGCCGAGCCAACCCCGATGGGCTAGACCCAATGATTTGGGCTGCATTTAACTAACTAGACCTAGGTGGGGTCATACAGGCCCCAGGACCCATTGGGTCATGCCGGCCTGACCGAGTCATGCCAGTCACAGATCCAAATGGACCCAGAATAATGAAACGCACGTAAATGATGAATCGGGTGTCTGTTTGACATGCCCTCCAGTGGCATTGGGAACCATTTTTGGAAGCGGTCCCTTTGTCATATTCTAGCGGGCTCAACCGAGTTGGGCCAGGTCGAGGTGTGATTACCATCATTTTCACAGAAAGGGGTGTAAAAAACAGACCAGGCGTCTGATCAATGCGTTTTCCATGGAATGAGCACCCTTGTGACAAGGTGGTCCTTTAGAGATATTCTAAGTGAGTTTTGATGGAGTTTGACATGAAACCTGGTTTGGATCAGACATGAATCCAACCAAGCCCTTTTTACAAAAGTTATGATATCTCACGGAATGGGCGTCTGATCGATGCACCATCTGTCAATTTGGGAGCCCTATGATGGGGAGGTCGCTTGGGAATGATTTTTGGGGGACTTTGTACTGGTTGAAATATGACCAATGGCTTGAGGAGTAGACACGTCCAGATATTAGGCATGCTTCCTGCGAGAATATAGTGGCTGGTTGTGACATGAGAAGAAGAGTGACCAATATGGGACAACATCTGATACTCTAGAGTGGGATGATATTTTTGTATGACTAATCATCCCTACCTTCATACCTAAGACCAATACAGGTCAATAGAAATGAAAAATATGGGTCAGCACCAGTGACCAACACAGGTCAGCACCAGCAACCAATACGGGTCAGCACCAGTGACCAATACGGGTCAGCATCTAGAGACCAATACGGGTCATCATACAGTGACCTAAATGGGTCAGTATTAGAGTTACTATGGATAGGATGATCTGGCTCAGCAACTAGAAATCCATATCCTAGTAATCTTGTAGTTATAACATTAGAGTGATCTGTCACTTTTTCTTTGTGCTTCATGATTTATATCATGCTTGTGATATTACCTTTGTGATATTTCTTGTGATTTTTTTAACTTTGGATTACTGAGAGACCTTTGGGGGTGTCTAGGTCCCCTACTGTGTTATTATACTCATTCTTACATGGGCTCCGCTCATACGTGTGTGTCTGGTGTAGACTACTGACGCTTAGAGGTTAACTTTGGAGGTTTGGGACTTGGTGGAACTTGGTGAGATTGAAATATTTGAGATCCTTCTCTTTGACATCAGTCATATTGTAACGCCCCGACCCCAGTTACCCAGAGTCGGTGCATTATTACATAACATTGGCATGATCACAAGAAAGATCAAATCTCGAAAGACCGATTGGTTTAGTAGCCTTGGAAACACTAGATATATTCATAAGTTTTACATTACATCATCAAAATAAAAAAAGAACTACTACAACAACATATTGTCTCCATAGTCCACACTATTAACCACTCATAATATCCCTGCAAGTCATTCATAATTTACTTATTTACATCCTGGAAAAATAAAACATAGAAAAGGGGTGAGCTCAAATGCCCAGTAAGGATATCAATATAGCGGAAACTTTCATAAATAAGAATAAACATTTAAGGCAATGTATAACTAAAACAAAAGCCTTTTAAACTTTAACTTCAACATAGTATGGTATAAATAAAATTAAATAATGCCATTTACTTATTCACATGGATATTCTACTAATCGAATAATCAGATGCAATATCAATAACCACTTTCATAATTATGGAATGCATAATGCCAGACTATCATAACCACATAGCCAAGGCCTTGTGCCAAGACTACAAATAAGATTTTGCCAAGGCCTTGTGCCAAGACACTAGTTTGTCTCGTGATACCTACCGATGCATCGGGAGCTATAGCGGGCTCCACCCGTCACATATTAAGTCCAATGCATTCCCATATGAAAAGGTTTAAACATAACATAAACATTCGTATTAAAACTAGCATACGAAATGTCAATACTTTCACCATAAACCATGAATGGTATATAAACAAATAGCACATCCACAGTCAAACATATCACAAAACCTTCAATACAATATAAAAGTTTTGTATCATAATATATCATCCTCAAATAAGCGTAAAATCCATTAAAGGATGTTGACATAGATGAAATCAAAACTCTTTTTAAAGAAATATCTCTTTCTATTTTGAAATCATTTAAGAGACATATATTTATAAAATAAAACATTTTCTTTGAAAATATTCTTATAAGCTTATAAGGGAAGCTTTGACTATTTTATAACGGCGGAAAATAACCGCACCTGCCGTATAAGTTAAAAAAACATTCTTATCTTAATTCTGTCGAAAAGGTTAAAAAGCACCTTGTTTGGAAAACGACGGAATGATTCCCTTATAAACCTCTTATAAAAATTCAAACAAGGGTATAAATGACTTTAACCCATATTCTTTTAAATATTAAAAATGTTTTTAAATACATTTTGAAGAAACATGTATGTGGATGATAACGAGATCCCAGTAGATTATTACATATAAACAACCTCAGATAATGAAGAGATTGTGAAATAACCCTTACCTTGTACTTTTCCTTTGTTGGGGTAGGTTAACCTCCTGTATAATGGTGAAATAATTTTTATTAAATTATACAAGAATCATATACATTAATATGATATCATATATGATCTTTTAACATTGCTTTATTAATAATATCTTAGTATTATCGTCGTTTCGGGTGATAATCGATTCGTTCTTCTTAAATGTTTGGTTACGTAAGACATGTTTGTAATGGATAGATTATATCTTATTCATAATCATAATGATATTAACATTATTTTTAACCCTAAAATGAGAATAAGACTTGAATGGATACGATGGAGAATGAATCTCATCGCGTTCGTGGAGACGGTAGTCCGTATGTACGCACGAACGCTACTTCCATTTAATTTTTCTTTTAAAAGAATCTAATCCAAATGATACATAGGTATATTACTATTCCAGTATAATATAATATTTTATATATGTTACTTATGTTCATTAACACCATCCTTTATACGTTCCATGTGTGGTATGAACGAGTCATATCATTTTAAGGGGGCGGTAGTCCGCACTTCCTCAAATTAAATTATCGTATGTATATACAACATGAAACGAATAATGATATGAAATAAATTGGAATTACAGAAGCTTATATATAAAATATATATCATTAATATCATATTTAATTATAGTGCCATCATAATGGCCACCATGAGAGGCGGTAAGATGTATTTGAACAATCATTGTTTCGTGAGGCGTTAGTTTGCCATCCACAGAAAAATTATGTTCATCATCCATTAGATGGATTTGTGTGTATGTGTAGTTTGAATCCTTCTTATAACAACATCCTAGTATATTGTGGATACTGGTGTTGTTAAAAAAGAAAGGAAATAAAAAGTGTTTGGGGTTGGAGAAGCAAAATAAATGAAAATAATTTAAGAGAAATCGTTACCTTTAATTTAGGTAACTCACTTTGGTTGGAACCAAAGGACTTCTTGAAATGCTTTCTGCCTAAGGGGAAGATTCAAGGAGGAGGAGAGGGATGTGGGGAGCTTATTTGGGCAGGGTTTGGATGAGCCAAGTGTCTTGAGAGGTGTGAGGAATGAGTAGAAGTGGTCTCCTTTTATAAGGGAGAGGAGGGGCTCTTTAGGAAAGAGTGAAAGTATTACTTTATAATATAATTATATTAGGTTTATAATGGTCCAAAAATCATTGAGGTCGAAGATAAGATGACCCATTTTCTAAATAACATCAACCAATAAGAATTGGACAGGTTTTAGATAATATTTTAATCATTATAATCTTATTTATTTAAATGATTTATTAATGAGGTAAACATTGCATCATTATTGTGTCATTAATAATTTAACTTATTTGATGTCTAAAAATTATAAATAAAATATCATTATGTAGGAAATCTTTTTATATTTCTAATGAATATTTATAATCGAAAATCCAACATGTATAACCCTATGTAAAAATTGTTCTTCTAAAAGATGTAAGCTTATTCCATTTTTATTTTTATTTTAACCTTTTTAATATAATGTGTCCCTACCACATACAAGTGGCTCTAAGGGGTCCCCAAATCGACCCAAGGATGCCCATGGTCGGGTATGTGTCCACCAATAATGTTAGGACACATTTTAGGGTAATTTTGTATTATTATAATATTATTTGTTAACCCTTATTTACCGGATTTACCCTTTAACCATGGTAAATAAAATATTTACCGCAGTAATTATTCAAAATGTGTAAAAATAAAAGTTACCTATTTACATAATTTGGGCATCCTGATTCCAAATATTTAATCCATTTTTTCAAATTCAAAACACAGAAGTGTCAGAAAATAATTTAAAATTAATTCCCGTTGTTAAAATAAAAAGCGTGTTTTTAAGAGATAATAACTATCAAAAGATTGACACTTGTTTATGTCTGATTTAATTATGAAATTATGTCCAATGACAAACATTAAATTAAATGGTAAAAATATAATCTAAATATAATTTAAAACCACTCAAATTCATAATTTATCAATATTAATTATTTTGATTAAAAAAGTTGTTTTTAATTAAAATTTAGTAATTTCCACTATTCATCAAAATATAAAAGTTATCCGAAAAGTACCAAAATTTCACCCTAGGATAATTTCAATATTATGAATCCAAAAATGAAGTCCATTTTGAAATATAAAATATATATGATTTCAAAAAGTAGGTATTACTATTCATAACGGCTAGTTTAATTAGTTGTGGTGTGTGTTAGAACTCGAGGTTGCGTACAACACACGCTATCGCATTATTCGAAGGGAAACGTACCGTGGATGCTTGGGGTGTTACATTCTACCCTACTTCAAATAATTGTGTCCTCGCAATTTCTAGGGTATTACTGCATAAAAAGACTCAGGTGGTTCTTCATCATAAGTTCCTCGGGTTCCCACGTTGCCTCTTCCATCTTATGATTTCTCCACAAAACTTTTACCAGACACGTCGTCCGGTTTCTCAGTACTTGTTCTCTTGTATCAAGAATCCTGCCAGGCTCTTCACAATAAGACAGATCGGGTTCTAGTTCTAATTCCTCATAGGTGAGTACATGCGTTGGGTCAGGCATGTATTTTCTAAACAGAGATATGTGGAACACATCGTGAACTTTGGAGAGACTTGGCGGCATTGCCAATCGGTAAGCTACAGCCCCAATTCGTTCTAGAATTTCGAAAGGTCCGATGTACCTGGGACTCAATTTACCTTTCTTACCAAAACGTATGACTCCCTTCCATGGAGATACCTTCAGGAAAACATGATCACCGACTTGAAATTCCAAATCCTTCCTTTGATTATCGGCATAGCTCTTATGCCTACTTTGAGCTGCTTTGATGTGATTTTGGATTACCTTCACCTTTTCCACCGTTTCCTCCACCAGTTCTGGGCCTACAAGTTTTCTTTCACCAACCTCATCCCAAGAGGTTGGTGTACGACATCTCTTTCCGTATAACGCTTCATATGGTGCCATCTGAATACTCGAATGGAAGCTATTGATATAGGAAAATTCTACCAGTGGTAAATATTGATCCCACATACCCTGAAAGTCAAGTGAGCAAGATCTCAACATGTCTTATAGGGTTTGAATAGTCCGTTCTGATTGTCCATCTGTCTGAGGGTGGTAAGCAGTGCTCAAATGAAGTTCAGTATCCAGAGATTTCTGAAGAATTTTCCAAAATCTTGAAGTAAAACGGGGATCACGATCAGAAACAATCGATAGGGGTACTCCCTGAAGTCTCACAACTTCATTAATGTATTGTCTTGCTAGACGTTCCATGGGTAGATCTTCTCTTATAGCAAGAAAATGTGATGACTTGGTAAGATGATCAACAATAAACCATATTGCATCGTTCCTTCTAGGAGTCTTTGGTAGCCCCATGACAAAGTCCATCGTAATATTGTCCCATTTCCACTCTGGTATGGGAAGATGTTGCATGACTCCTCCAGGCTGTTGCCTTCCAGCTTTCACTTGTTGAAAAATCATACATCTTGACACAAAATCAGCAATCTCCCTCTTCATGTTGTCCCACCAAAAATGTTCCTTCAAATATCTATACATTTTGGTGCTCCCAGGGCATATAGAGAAATTGGAACTATGAGTATCATCCAGCAATTCCCTTTTTAGATCAGGTATATCGGGAACACTAAGTCTCTTCCCAAATTTCAAAATTCCATCTTCATACACAAAGTCTCTCAATCTCCCATCATTCACAGCTTTAATCTTCTTTTGAAATTCTTCATCATCGGTCTGAGAACTCTTAATCCTTTCTAGTAAAGATGGTTTGGCAACCATTTGAAAAAGCATTTATGTTTCACCTTCCCTGGTTATTCCCATGTCCATCTTCACTAGATCCATAAAAATTGGATCCCTTTCAATTCTCATCATGTTCAAAACTCTGTGGTCTTTTCTGCTCAAAGCATCTGCCACCTTGTTTTCTTTCCCCGGGTGGTAGTGTATCGTGCAATCATAATCCTTGAGTAATTAAAGCCATCTCCTTTGCCTCATGTTGAGTTAATTTTGTGAGAAAATATACTCAAACTCTTGTGATCAGTATAAATCTCACATTTTTCACCATAGAGGTAGTGTCTCCATATCTTCAAATCAAAGATCACAGCTGCTAACTCAAGATCATGAGTAGGATTGTTTTGTTCATGAATTTTCAACTGTCGTGATGCATAGGCAATAACTCTATCATTCTGCATAAGGACACAACCAAGTCCTTTCTTTGATGCATCACTATAAATAACGAACCCATCATTCCCCGATGGCAGAGTCAATATAGGAGCATTGACTAATATTCTCTTCAGTTCTTCGAAACATTGTTCACACTCTTTTGTCCAAACAAATTTAACCCCTTTACGTGTGAGCTTTGTTAATGGGTTAGCCAATCGGGCAAAATTCTGGACGCAACGTCGATAATAACCTGCCAAACCAATAAAACTATGTACCTCAGTTATACTCGTAGGTGTTGGCCATTCTTGGATTGCCTTGGTCTTAGAAGGATCAACAGAGATTCCATCTTTAGAGACAATATGGCCAAGAAAAGAAATATCCTGAAGCCAGAATTCACACTTGCTAAACTTCCCATATAATTCATGCCTCCTCAGAGTCTTCAAGATAATGTGCAAGTGATTTTCATGATCTTCGTAGGTTTTGGAGTATACCAAGATATCATCAATAAATACCACCACAAATTCATCGAGATACTCCTTGGAAACTCTATTCATCAGATCCATGAATACAGAGGGTTCATTAGTCAATCCAAACGGCATTACGGTAAACTCGTAATGCCCGTACCTGGTTCGAAATGCTGTCTTCAGAATGTCTTCCTTCTTCACACACAACTGATGGTATCCAGATCGAAGGTCAATCTTTGAAAAGTATTGAGCTCCATGCAGTTGGTCAAATAAATCATCAATACGAGGTAGGGGATACTTGTTCTTTATCATTATAGCATTGATCTCCCTGTAGTCGATACATAACCTCATAGATCCATCTTTCTTTTTAACAAAAAGAACAGGGGCTCCCCATGGAGAAACACTAGGGCGAATAAATACCTTATTACTCAATTCCTCTAGTTGTTTCTTTAGTTTGACTAATTCTACAGTGGCCATTCTATAAGGGGTCTTCGATATAGGCCTTGATCCAGGAATCAAATCAATGGAAAACTCAACTTCTCGTTCTGGAGGATGTCCAGGTAAATCTTCCGGAAATACATCTACAAATTCTTTCACAACAGGTACATCCTCTATTTTAACATTCCTTTCCTCATCGACAGTTATTTCATTCTCTTCCTCCCCAATAATTGAATTAAGTTGAGCTACTGGGGGTGGATCTAAATAAGAATTAGGTGGTGACGATTCTGCTCTAAAAATAAGGTGTTCCTTATCATTATCATCAAGAATCGTAACCTCTTTCTTCTTACAATAAATCTTCGCATCATAGTCCGAAAGACAGTCCATACCAAGGATTATATCAAACTCAATCATAGGTATGACGATGAGATCAGCAGATAATGAAAATTTATGTGCTCTAATGGGGACTGATTCACAAAACTTTGTTGCAATGATACTTCCCTTAGGAGTTTTAACTGACAACTCCCTTATTAAATCAAATTGGAAATATCTAATTTTCTTAGCAAACTGGGAAGATATGAAACAATGCGATGATCCAGAATCAAATAATGCATTTGCTAAACTTGAGGAAACCATTAAATTACCTGCCACCACGTCTTTCGGAGCTTCTACCTCCGCAGTAGTGATAGCATAAGCCTGGCCTTGATCCCTTGGCCTTTTCTGAGGTAAGTTCTCATGACTCTTAGGACATTCATTTGCATAATTCCCCATCTCCCTGCAATTGTAGCACTGAACATTGGTAGCTTCCTTCTTCCCCTTGCAATCACGAGCTTGGTGGCCTTTTTCACCACACTTGTAACAGACTCCCATTCCCTTCAAGCAAGTACCAGGATGTTTCTTCCCGCATTTACCACAAGATGGATATTCAACATTTCCATTCTTCCCCTTATTTCCATTCCCAGATTGATCAGCAGGTCTCTTCCTCTCTTGCTTTGCTTTAAAGTCATAAGACTTAGAGAATTCCTTTTCGGTCTTGATAGCACATGAGACAATGTCTTCATACGATGAAAAGGATTGTGAGACTAATGCTCGACAGAGAAATGGTTTTAACCCATCAAAGAAACGATCAATATTACTTCTTTGGTTACGTATATAATCACCAGCGTACCTTGCTAACCTTGTAAAGTTAGCCTCATACTTTGCGACATTCTCATCCTCCTTCTGTCTCAGACTTAGAAATTGCCTTTCCATATCTGTTCGATGGTTGCGAGGGAAGTATTTTTCTAAAAACAGATCTTTGAACTCCCTCCATTCCATATTTGATACTTCATCATCTTCCTTCATGTTTTGAATCAATGACCACCATTGATCAGCATCACCAGTGAGGCGGTAAACTGCCATGATAACTTTTTCCCTTTCACTGCTCCCCAAAGCCTGAAATATTTTCTCTAGGGAATTTATCCATTGCTCAGCTACTAAGGGATTTGTACTCCCATTGAACGTTGGTGGTTGTTTCCTTATGAATCGATCTAACATTGATCCTCCATGCTGCGGATCAGGGTGCTCCATACGGGTAAGGTTATTATTCATAACCTGAGTAAGTTGTCCCAGTATGGTGATTAGCTGATCGGCACCAGTTGCATCACCAGCCCCACTATAATTATCTTGAGCAGGAGGGAAATCCCTACATGGAGTGCGTGCATTGATACGGTTTCCATTTCTTCCACTAGGCGCCATTTCTAAACAATGGCATAAACTAGATCAGTTTATGAATCAAAATACATAATCCCATACGTATAAAACACTTAACATAAATTGAACTATTTATGGATATAATCCATAATCATAAAAATGTTTTCTTTGAGGAAGTATATCCTCATAAACCCTTCATAATGATTTGTAAAGAAAATAAGAGTTATCCTAAGCATATCCCACGGGAGTGTCGTAACCAAGAGTGCAGCAAGGCCTGTTGTCGTGCACCAGTTCCTGTTCGAGTCTAGCTCAAAGCGGTGTTTTCGGGTTTTACCTCTAGGTACATCTGTGCCAGAGCCGCCTCTACCTGCTCGTATCCAGACAGGGATGTATTGCTCAGAAAACTCACAAAATCTCTACAATACCAAAATTCTGGGAAGTTCTTATATACTAATCCTCAAAGTTCATCTTAGGTCTAAATTCTCTAATCAGAGTTTATCTAAATCTAGCTTCCAAGGATTGTACTAAACTTCCTCTGATACCAACTGTAACACCCCGACCCCAGTTACCCAGAGTCGGTGCATTATTACATAACATTGGCATGATCACAAGAAAGATCAAATCTCGAAAGACCGATTGGTTTAGTAGCCTTGGAAACACTAGATATATTCATAAGTTTTACATTACATCATCAAAATAAAAAAAGAACTACTACAACAACATATTGTCTCCATAGTCCACACTATTAACCCCTCATAATATCCCTGCAAGTCATTCATAATTTACTTCTTCACATCCTGAGAAAATAAAACATAGAAAAGGGGTGAGCTCAAATGCCCAGTAAGGATAACAATATAGCGGAAACTTTCATAAATAAGAATAAACATTTAAGGCAATGTATAACTAAAACAAAATCCTTTTAAACTTTAACTTCAACATAGTATGACATAAATAAAATGAAATAATTCCATTTACTTATTCACATGGATATTCTACTAATCGAATAATCACATGCAATATTAATAACCACTTTCATAATGATGGAATGCATAATGCCAGACTATCATAACCACATAGCCAAGGCCTCGTGCCAAGACTACAAATACGATTTTGCCAAGGCCTTGTGCCAAGACACTAGTTTGTCTCATGAGACCTACCGATGCATCGAGGAGCTATAGCGGGCTCCACCCGTCACATATTAAGTCCAATGCATTCCCATATGAAAAGGTTTAAACATAACATAAACATTCGTATTAAAATTAGCATATGAAATGTCAATACATTCACCATAAACCATGAATGGTATATAAAAAAAATAGAACATCCACAGTCAAACATATCAAAAAACCATCAATACAATATAAAAGTTTTGTATCATTATATATCATCCTCAAATAAGCGTAAAATCCATTAAAGGATGTTGACATAGATGAAATCAAAACTCTTTTTAAAGAAATATCTCTTTCTATTTTGAAATCATTTAAGAGACATATATTTATAAAATAAAACATTTTCTTTGAAAATATTCTTATAAGCTTGTAAGGGAAGCTTTGACGATTTTATAACGGCGGAAAATAACCGCACCCGCCGTATAAGTTAAAAAAACATTCTTATCTTAATTCTGTCGAAAAGGTTAAAAAGCACCTTTTTGGAAAACGACGGAAAGATTCCCTTATAAACCTCTTATAAAAAGTCAAACAAGGGTATAAATGACTTTAACCCATATTCTTTTAAATATTAAAAATGTTTTGAAATACATTTTGAAGAAACATGGACGTGGATGATAACGAGATCCCAATAGATTATTACGTATAAACAACCTCGGATAATGAAGAGATTGTGAAATAACCCTTACCTTGTACTTTTCCTTTGTTGGGGTAGGTTAACCTCCTGTATAATGGTGAAATAATTTTTATTAAATTATACAAGAATCATATACATTAATATGATATCATATATGATCTTTTAACATTTCTTTATTAATAATATCTTAGTATTATCGTCGTTTCGGGTGATAATCGATTGGTTCTTCTTAAATGTTTGGTTACGTAAGACATGTTTGTAATGGATATATTATATCTTATTCATAATCATAATGATATTAACATTATTTTTAACCCTAAAATGAGAATAAGACTTGAATGGATACGATGGAGAATGAATCTCATCGCGTTCGTGGAGACGGTAGTCCGTACGTACGCACGAACGCTACTTCCATTTAATTTTTATTTTAAAAGAATCGAATCCAAATGATACATAGGTATATTACTATTCCATTATAATATAATATTTTATATATGTTACTTAAGTTCATTAACACCATCCTTTATATGTTCCATGTGTGGTATGAACGAGTCATATCATTTTAAGGGGGCGGTAGTCCGCACTTCCTCAAATGAAATTATCGTATGTATATACAACATGAAACGAATAATGATATGAAATAAAATAGAATTACAAAAGCTTATATATAAAATATATATCATTAATATCATATTTAATTACAGTTCCATCATAATGGCCACCATGAGAGGCGGTAAGATGTATTTTAACAATCATCGTTTCGTGAGGTGTTAGTTTGCCATCCACAGAAACATTATATTCATCATCCATTAGATGGAGTTGTGTGTATGTGTAGTTTGAATCCTTCTTATAACAAAATCCTAGTATATTTTGGATACTGGTGTTGTTACAAAAGAAAGGAAATAAAAAGAGTTTGGGGCTTGGAGAAGCAAAATAAATGAAAATAATTTTAGAGAAATTGTTACCTTTAATTTAGGTAACTCACTTTGGTTGGAACCAAAGGACTTCTTGAAATGCTTTCTGCCTAAGGGGAAGCTTCAAGGAGGAGGAGGGGGATGTGGGGAGCTTATTTGGTCAGGTTTTGGACGAGCCAAGTGGCTTTAGAGGTGTGAGGAATGAGTATAAGTGGTCTTCTTTTATAAGGGAGAGGAGGGGCTCTTTAGGAAAGAGTGAAAGTATTACTTTATAATATAATTATATTCGGTTTATAATGGTCCAAAAATCATTGAGGTCGAAGATAAGATGACTCATTTTCTAAATAACATCAACCAATAAGAATTGGACAGGATTTAGATAATATTTTAATCATTATAGTTTTATTTATTTAAATGATTTATTAATGAGGTAAACATTGCATCATTATTGTGTCATTAATAATTTAACTTATTTAATGTCTAAAAATTATAAATAAAATATCATTATGTAGAAAATATCTTTAGCTTTCTAATGAATATTTATAATCGAAAATCCAAAATGTATAACCCTATGTAAAAATTGTTCTTCTAAAAGATGTAAGCTTATGCCATTTTTATTTTTATTTTAACTTTTTTAATATAATGTGTCCCTACCACATAAACGTGGCTCTAAGGGGTCCCCAAATCGACCCAAGGATGCCCATGGTCGGTTATGTGTCCACCAATAAGGTTAGGACACGTTTTAGGGTAATTTTGTATTATTATAATATTATTTTTTAACCCTTATTTACCGGATTTACCCTTTAACCATGGTAAATAAAATATTTACCGCAGTAATTATTCAAAATGTGTAAAAATAAAAGTTACCTATTTACATAATTTGGACATCCTGATTCCAAATATGTAATTCATTTTTCCAAATTCAAGACACAGAAGTGGCAGAAATTAATTTAAAATTAATTCCCATTGTTAAAATAAAAAGCGTGTTTTTAAGAGATAATAACTATCAAAAGATTGACACTTGTTTATGTCTGATTTAATTGTGAAATTATTTCCAATGACAAACATTAAATTAAATGGTAAAAATATATTCTAAATATACTTTAAAACCACTCAAATTCATAATTTATCAATATTAATTATTTTGATTAAAAAAGTTGTTTTTAATTAAAATTTAGTAATTTCCACTATTCATCAAAATATAAAAGTTATCCGAAAAGTACCAAAATTTCACCCTAGGCTAATTTCAATATTCCTAATCCAAAAATGAAGTCCATTTTGAAATATAAAATATATATTATTTCAAAAAGTAGGTATTACTTTTCACAACGGCTAGTTTAATTAGTTGTGGTGTGTGTTAGAACTCGAGGATGCGTACAACACACGCTATCGCATTATTCGAAGGGAAACGTACCGTGGAAGCTTGGGGTGTTACACATATAGCAACTAATGTACAGGTAGTGCTCCAGGGCATATTCGACATTTTTTTACTTTCTTTTCATCTTTTAGGGTTTGTATTCCAGCCCACTATTTTCAGTTTATATGTGTACATGTGGTTGTACTCTACACTCGTATTTATACCTTAATTTTGTTGTTTTTTTACTATAATTTCCCTTTTTGTAGTATGTACATATCTATAAGGAAACTCCTTCCCTATTTTTGAAAATCCGTCAGGTGCTAGTCATTGACCACTAGCCTATGGGAGGGGGGCTTAAGGTACTCATGTCAGTTCCCCAGGGTACGGGTCATCACAAAGCGGTATCAAAGGTCGGTCAGTTCGACTTGAAGATCAAAGAGTCTAAATTTAATAAGGAAATGGTGTAATGTGTCTTGATTTCATATTTTAGTACATGGAGTATAGTTTTGGTGCGACGGATGATGTATTTAAACACCATGAGTCTGAATTCCATGTTCCAACTCGGTACATGAAAACATCAGTTACTAGTGTTTTGAACACTATTCTTGATATTTCATGATTCATCTCACCAAGTATAACTTATTGACTATGGAATATATATTTCTTACAGTATTACTCCATGAAAGTATCCAGGCATGATTTCGGTTAGAGATCATGACAGTGGTCCACCGAGCAATGAGGCATCTGCTCAGGGACCACTCACAGTGATGGAACCTTTGGGTGGTGTACCAGCTGCACCACCATCCGTTGAGTAGAAGATGCTACCAGTGGATTGTTCATGCAGGCTGAGTGTACTGCATGAGTTCAAGAGAGAGTGGCCTGTGTGGTTTTGAGGAAAGATAGACCCCCCATGCATTAGAGGACTGTCTTGATGAGGTTTTGTGTGTCTTTTTCTTAGTATAGACACCCGCCAAGTAGATGGAGATATTGGCCACTATCCTTTTTTAGGGATCATAAGAATGATGGTGGAGCTCAACGCTCCATGGGCATAATTAGAGTACCCTCACCTGGAAAGAATTTGATAGAATTTTCAAGGCAGAGTTCATTCCAGCGACCTTACTCATTGTGTGAATTCCGGAGTTGCTGCATCTACAGCAGGGTAGCCAGATAGTGGCTTAGTACTCAGTGATATTTACTAACATCTCTTTATACTCCACCAAAATGGTATGGGACCCTTAATATTGGGTCTAGACAATGGATAAGGGGATCAGATGAGAGATTAGAGCTGAAAATGTTTCTCTCTGCATCCAGACGCAAGCTATGGTGCTAGAGAGAGCTTTTTTGATGGAGATCTTCCTTACCAAGTAGGAACTGATAGTGGGAACCCCTACCAAATGAAAGGTAGTAGAGTCATCTGTAGCTTGAAGTAGACAGATGACGTAGAATCCCAATCAATCTAGACCTTCCGGAGGGTGACCTGTGGACGCATGGTTCGATGTGCAAGGCTCGAGAGATCAAGGGAGACACCAGTGAGTCATGATCATTTTTATCTCTAGGTAACATGGTCACAAAGCATGTGACTATTTGACTCCCCACACGGATAATCGATGAACGGTGGAGGGTCCACCGAGGGAGCAGAAACAGTAGGATCATGATCATCAGCCATAAGGTGGACACGCCAAGAGATAATTATTTGTAGTAGAAGGTAGTCAAGGTCACTAGGAACTACCACCACCACCCCAAGTGGTTCACCATGAGCTGAGGGACAGGGAAATTCCTAACTATAGGCTGTATATTCTCACGAACCTAACATCCCTGAGATGATATGCGGAATGATTTGTATCTTCTCTACTTTGGTAGAAGTGATTATCAACACAGGTACTAGACATTCTCTCTATGTTGTGGACTTGGTTCTGGACATTGATATTCCGACTGAGCTTTTAGCTTGACCTTTATGTTTTGATACTCTTACGGTAGCATATTCAGTCATCACACACTAGTGCTTACAGTGTGATCTTACTCTCAGATGAGAGAGATTATGATGGGATATTCTAGTTGTGGTGTTGAATCCATACGGAGTCATTCTGAGCATGGACTAGATATCAGCAATTCATGCACATATTGAATACTTGAGATGTACATTGTGATGTACGTGTAGAGATGGAGGCCTGTCTTTCTATGTTGGTGAGAAGGAAAATAGAGCAGCAAAAAATGGACTTTTCTTTAAGAGGGTAAAACAAATTAAATATCAACTGTCTTGCATGACCTTCGACATGGTGGATGAAGAGAGTCTACAGTTCCCAACAGTGGTGGACGTGTATGAGGATGTCATTCCAGATGATGTCCATATACTACCTCATCGTAGATAGGTAGACTTTCGCATTGACTTGTACCATGGAATAACATGGATAACACCAGCATATCAGATGGACCCTACGGTGCTCTAGAAGATGAGGGTACATTGGGATGACTTACAGAGGAAGGGATTCATAAGGCCCATTTTTTCTCCACGGGCATCCCTAGTGTTGTTTTCCAAGAAGGGAGATGGATGTTTCAGTCGATGTGTGGACTTATGACACCTCAACTAGGTCACAATGAAGAAGAAGTATCCTCTACTGAGGATTGTGAATATGTTTGATCAGTTGAAATGAGTGAACTTGTTCTCAAAGATAGACCTCAGATCAAGATATCCACTACATCATTTGTGGGATGAGGACATCCTGAAGATGGCCTTCATATGTAATTACAGACATTATGAAAACTTATTGATGTCCTTCAACATGAAGAAATCCCATGTAGTGTTCATGGGTCTCATGAACATCATCTTCCAGACCTACAAGGACTGGTTTGTAGTTGTCTTCATTGACGACATCTTGGTGCACACAAAATCTGAGGAAGAGAATGTAGTACACATGAGGATATTTGTGGACACACTCTGAGAGCACCAGTTCTATGGTAAGCTCTTGAAGTTTTAGTTCTAGATAACGAAGGTCCACATCTTGGTACACATCATCTCAGAGGCTGGGGTTGCAGATGATCCAGCGAAGATTGAGGAAATACTTGATTTGGAGCCACCTGAGAGTGTAACTGAGGTGCGGATCATCCTTGGATTAGCATGCTACTATTGGAGGTTCGTACCTGATTTATCTATAGTAGAAACACCTATGACTGCCTTGACGAAGAAGGGGAAGCCCTTCCTACAGTCGGAGACATGCCAGTAGAGCTTCCAACCACTGAGGCAGTGCTTTACCTGTGCACCCATCCTGAGGTTGTCAGAGGAAGGCACTGACTACATGGATTATTATAACGCATTAGGGACTAGACTTGGTTGTGTCTTGATGCAGGATGATGATTTGATTTCATAGGGCTCACATTAGCTGAGGCCTCATAGGAATATTATGCGACTTGTGACTTAGAGTTGGAAGCAGTAGTCTTCGCAGTGAATATGTGGTGATAGTACTTAATGGGAGATCGGTTCATTGATTGCTCATACCACAAGATACTCTGATATATCTTTACATGTAAAGATATCAATCTGAGATATTTGTGTTGTCTAGAGTTCCTCCAAGACATTTACTTTGAGATGGTCTATACTCCTATGATGGGGAACATAGTGGCAGATGCACTTAGCCGGAGATCGAGTTCACAACAACTAAACGAGGCTTCAGAGTAGTTAGCCTCACATCTTATATCCTACATGGATAAAGATGATATAGTCTACCTTAGTAAATGGTATTTACCCCTCCACTCATTCAGCATGTTAGGGAGGTGAAACTCAGAGACAGCAGCAACAAAACAACATGTGCTCAGATATCCTCAGGCCATGCACGTGACGGATATTATGAAGGTTGGGAGAAAACTATCTTTCTTAGAAGATGTGTAGTTCTAAAATTTGTGTTTCTAGTGGAAGTTATGATGGAGTTTCATAAATCCCCCTTGGCAGTACACCCAAGCGTGATGAATTGTTTTAGGACCTCTAACACCAGTACATGTGGCCAAGCATGAAGAATGTTGTGGCATATTTGGTTTCTAGATTCCTCACTTTCCAGCAAGTGAAGGCCATGCACCAGGTACCAATAGGACTGACCCAACCCCTCAAGATACCAGAGTGGAAGTGGGAATGGATATTGATGGACATTTTCATGGGGTTACCACGTATGTCCAGAGGGCACGATGCCTTCAAGGTGATCGTTAACCGACTCACAAAGTCGCCCCACTTCCTTGCTATTCAGGTGAAGGGTTCAATAGTTATCTCGGGACGCCTCTATGTTCAATATATCATGAGACTTTAGGGGTTTCCTTCGACAATAGTCTCATAATGTGATGCACGTTTCACATCCAGTCTAGGGAAAGGATTTTAAGAGGCTTTTGGGACTCCCCTTTATTTGAGAACAACTTGTCTCCTACAGACAGATGGTCATACTGAGTGGACCTTCTAGACCATGGAGGACAATATTCCTGCATGTTTCATAGATTTTGGTCATAGTTGGGAGGACCAGATACCCTTGGCAGCGTTCATGTAAAACAACAGTTATCACTCCACCATTGGAATGGCCCCTTATGAGGCGTTTTACAGATGACCGTGTAAATATCCCTTGTGCTAGATAGATCCAAGAGAGCCAGCACTCGTGGACCTAGAGATGGTATATGCTACCACTGAGAAGGTGTGGGTCATCTGAGAGTGGATGATGGTTGCACAGCTCTGACATAAGTCTTATGATGATAGGTGACGGAGACCACTGGAGTTGCTGGAAGGGGACCACCCATTCTTGTGAGTCTCCCCTTGATGGGGACAATGGAGATTTGGAAAAGGCGGAAATGTCTCACCGATGTTTATCGGACCATTCCTAATACTTCATAGGATTAGAAAGATGATGTGCCTCTTGGAACTACCACCACAGTTAGTGAGGTATAACAACATCTTCCATATATCCCAGCTAATGAGATATGTGCATTACCCATCCCACGTCATCGAACATGGAGAGTTGGTGATTGATGATGGGGAGACTTTTGTTGAGTACCCAGTGGATATAAAGGTTCAACAAGATTGGATCCTTTGTGGGAGGTCTATACCTCTGGTACGTGTTCTTTGGGAGCATGAGAATCTCCAGGAGAGGACATCGGAGTGAGAGTCTCATATTCTTTCCCAGTACCACTCTTTGTTTGTGTAGCATTGTTTAGATTTCAAGGATGTAAAGCCCCAAGGTGGGGATAATGTAATGAACCAAAAAATTCAATGTAATTTTTTTAATTATTTGGGATTATTACGTGTCTGCAAAATATGAAGGCAGATGATTCTGAGGCCCAGTGTTCCCAGAATGGAATTTTGTACCTTTTTAAGGTACCTTTAATAAATGTGCAGGCAAGATTTTCTCTATTTTGAACCATTACATGGATTAAAAATATGAGGACACTGCTAAACCTGTAGCACCAGGATAATCTTAAGGGAGACTTCACATATACCTTAGTAGGTCGAGAGATAAAGGTTGTTTTTGTAATTTTTAACAAAAATTAAAATAACATGTAACTGTTATTTTATTTTATTTTTCTCTAATAAATGAGTGGCGGTGTCGGTACCGGTGCCTTGCAAAGCCATTTAATGTCTCGACTCATCAAATTCATAACTCCACCATTGTGAATTAAATTAGGTTCATTAATTTATTTATGGAACCTCATTAATTCAACAATGTGTCACTCACCTTTCCCCTCCTATTTCAATAGAGCTCAGGGTGGGGTTTTGGAACCACTTCTTAAAGTGAGGAAACCCTGATGAAGTATTGTGGCAACATCCACCCGGAATACGAGACCATATTTAGAGAGCGGGGAAGAGAACTACTGAATCATGAACTGATAACAATGACAAAGGAGGTTCCATCGATCACTGTCAGAGGACATCTCATCTAGGTAGGGGTTTATTTTTATATTGTAATATTCTTACTTCACTGTTATTGATTTATACAATGAACGTGGATGAACCAACTAACCGGTTGATCTGCGGGTCATTCATTAAACATGGGAGGTTGATGCGGGGTTACAAGTCTGGAGTTATTTCTAAATTCTATGATAGTTTCAAACATCCATAGTTAAAATGCTAATGCAGAGGGTGCATGCCAATCCGAACAAGGCCGATGCCCTCCACAGATATTTTTGTCTTTGTGTTTCCCATGTACGGCTGAGAAATGTGATGACAAGGCAGTGATATGGGTCATGTAGTGGTAGAGGTGACCCTAGAGGCTCGTAGGTTCATACAGAACCAATAACAGACTACCCAAGCACATCTGGTGGCCTACGAAAAGAACTGTCGGTGCGCCATGCCGACGACGGCTAGAAGTAACCATAGGAGACCCGTAGGAACCGGCCACAAGTGGTTGGAAAGCGGCGTGCCATCACGCACAGTGTTGGCTAGAGGAGTCCCGTATGAGCCGGTCACATGGGAGAAGGGTGGCACCCACATGCACCGCCAGCATCAACTATGACGGCCTGTGGGCCACGACATTAGTGGGGGGCACAACCCCGCGTTGTGCCGCATTTTCTGGGACTGGTCGGCTACCTAGACAACCTGTACACGTGGTGGGGAAGCGCCCTACCATCTGGATGAAACAACCCAATGTCTGCAGTGCCAGCTGGAGTAACGTTCTTCCTTCAGGCTGACTGAGCTGGACTCGCCTAGCAGGTCGGGCCAAACCCCCGGCCCAGCAGGCCAGTGCAGGTGGGCCGAGCCCCACCCGATGGGTTGGGCCAACCATGGCCCGAGCCGTGAACCAGCTATGTCGACAACGATGGGCCAGACCCAATGAATTGGGCCGACCCTTAATAGGTCGGAACCCAGCGGCATCTGGTAGACACCGAGACACGTTGCGTCAGGTTGGCCTGACCAAGTCAGACCAAGTCCAGAACCAACTGTCCCCCAAAATAATGAAATGACCATAACTAACGAACTGGGTGTTCATTTGACACACAATCTATGGCATTGGGACACCTTTTAGGAAGCAGACCATTTGGAATATTTTATCAGACCCGACCAAGTCATGCCAGACCTAGAAGGGGTCACTCGCATTTTCACGGAAAGGGGTGTCACTAACAAACCAGACGTCTGATTGACCTACCTTTTGTGGCATAAGGACCCTTGTGACAAGGTGGTCCTTTTGAGATTTTTTTTTTGATTTTTGAAATAGTTTTATGTGTAGCCTGAGTTGGATCAGACTTGAATCCAACCAGGACATTTTTACAAATGTGTTTATATATCAAAGACCAGGCATCCGATCGATGTATTGTCTGTCACATTGGGTCCCCTAAGACGGGGCGGTCACATGGGTATGATTTTTGATGGATTTCATTCCAGTTGAAATTTTACAGATGGATTGATGAGAAGATTCTTCTTGAGATCAGGTGTGCTTCGAGCGGGAATCTAGTGGATGGCATTGACATGCAGAATAAGTGTGACCAATACGGGTCAAAATTAAAAACTCTAGAGTAGGATGATCTAGTTTTAAGACTAATAATCACTACCTATGTACCATTGACCAATAAAAGTCATCACCAAAGACCAATACGGTTCAGCACCAGTGACCAATACGATCTAGTACCAACAACCAATACGGGTCAGCACCTGTGACCAATACGGGTCAGCACCTGCGACCAATACGGGTCATCATCTAGCGACAAATACAGGTCAGCATATAGTAACCTATACAGGTTATCAGTAGAGTTATTATGGATAGGATGATATGGCTCTACCACTAGTCATCCCAATCCCAGTAACCTTGAAGTTATACTATTAGAGTGAGCTATCTCTTTTTCTTTGTGCTTCATGATTTAGATCATGCTTGTGATATTAACTTTGTGGTATTTCTTGTTATGTTTTCCTTTGTGTACTGTTGAGAGACCTTTGGGGGTCTTAGGGTTCCCCACTATGTTTTTATACTCACCCATGCACGATTTTGGCCCCACAAGTGTGTGTCTGGTGCAGAATACTGACACTCCGAGGAATACATTAGAGGTAGGGGATCTGGTGGAGCTTGTTGCGATGGGAGCAGTCAAGATCCTCTTATTCAAATTCAGACTCACAACAACTAATTTCCAGGTAGAGCTCCAGGGTTGATGAAACAATTTTTTACTTTCTTTTTAGTTTCTAGTGATTCTATTCTGGACCACTTTTTTTAGTTTACATCTGTACTTGTGGCTGTACTTTACTATCGTGGTTATACCTAACTTTTGTTTGTAGTTTACTTCAGTTTAACTTTTTGAGTATGTATAGATTTCTAAGGAAATTCCATCATTGTTCCGGAAAAGTCATCAGGTTCCAGTCACCAACCCCTGGCCTATAGAAGGTGGGATTGGGTTCATCATATCTCAGCCCCATGGGATGGGTCTTAATAGATTCACATAACTATAAAAGTTTAATTTAAAATTTATCTTATGGATGTTATGAAAAATGATTTTTCCAAAGAGGAAAGTTTTAAATGTATAAAAAAAATTATTAAAAATCAATATGAATTTGATTAGAATGAAATAAATAAGAATAGTTTATATATAATTTGTAACAGACAAATTTTTTGAAAATAAATATAGAATGTAATTTTATAATCTAGGCATTAAACACTACATTGCCTCTTCTATGCTTTGAATTTCAAAAAATGGTCATCTAGAGTTGTGTTTAGTAAGTCATTTGGAGTCTGGTAGAACAAAAATGATTTTTGGTGGATAGTAACATACCATTATGAATAGTAATATTAATAGTATTATGATGCTTATGAATAGTAAATACTATTATTATTTTATTTTCTTAAGGAAATATGATAATGGGATCTTAATTAATTTTTCAATGCCACATAAAACTAATTGCACTACAAGATTGTTATTTTTCGAATTAACTATGACCTCATTTAAAAATTAAATTAATAATATTAAGAAAATTACTTTTGAAAAAAGTATTTCACTATTAAATTTTACACATCAAAAAAATTTAGGGGTGAATTTTTGGGATTTTTCTGAAATTCTTGAATTTTTTCTAAATAGTGAAATACGATAAAATACTGTATATACAAATTATCAGTTAAATGCACAATTTATGACATCAAAAGTGATGCAAGGCCACTTGATTCGAACTCACATGCAAGTATTACTATTAGGGGTCACATGAAACCACACTATTGGTTGTCTTGATGGGAAATAATAAAATAATGAATTAAATATTCCAAATTTTCCCCTCTCCTCCACTATAAAAACCCCTCACCTCTCCCTCTTCACATCACTCCTCTAAGCCTTGAAGCTCCTCAAAGTGCTACCCAATTGTCCTACCCTAGTCTCCCCTCACGTCCAAGAAGCTTCTGGTCTTCCCAAAAGACCAAAACCCCTTCCCTTAATGAGTTTTTCAAGGAGGTTATTTCAAGAGGTAAAGCACCCTTATTTTTCATTTGGTTTCATTTCAATTTATCTTCTTTTGCTATCCTATCATCACCTCATCTATCAAAATGACCATGATATATCTATTAACATATATATACTAGATTTATATCATGTGAATGGAAGAAACATCATAAATATTTTTACTCCCTCCGTTTTATTTTTATAATGAAATCGACGTCCATGAGGTTCCGATTTATAACCTTCGTGGATGATGACGTTTCATTCATCAATTTCATCTTCATTATTGGTCATGAAACCATATTCATGGTTGAAAAATACTATAATATATGTTTTGTAACCTAATTAATATTCATGAACCAGAATATGTACATATAATTAAGTTATATGAAAAAACTAGTTCATAATATTCCAAATACCTCCGAATAATCAAAGTGGTTGTTATTTAAGGATTCATCCTAATTCCAGGTAACCAAATGATATAAATGAACATTATAAATTATTTATGTTCATTAATAATATATAATTATAATCCTATAGATTTATAACCATTCCACATGAACATCATTACTTAAAAACAAGTGAATAAAATATGAAAATAAAGGAAACGAACACTCGAGAATGACGAAATTCGATACAATAACTTATCAATAAAGAAATAAATAAACTAACCAGAATTATGGTAAACTAAATACATGTCTAATAGGTTATGAAATAATTTTTTAACATGTATAATTTCATATTCCATGAGCTTAAGTGCATGATCAAAACACGTTTGGATTTAAGGGAAGGGTTTTTTCACCCAAACTTCCATTTTCATTCGTGTTACTTTCATTGTCTGATTACCTCAATGAAATTCTAATGTATTGTTATGTAGTCATCATATATTCTGTGTTATTATTATATATATGTTTACAAACAAGAATAATTCCTTATTTTTATATATTGTTACACGTTTTAAAAGGAACATTCAAAATTATTTCCAAATTACAAGCCCAGTTCAAGAGAATTTCTCAAATTCATATCTATTTTCAATGGAAAGATATAACATATTTTTGGAAACCATTATCCTTATAAAACCACTAATTTTAACATGAAATTATATCTTAAATTAATTCTGGTTTTGTACAACGATTTTTCGAAAATTACTCTTCGTTTCAAAGTAAAAGAGTATATATCTCCAGAATTGCTTAATGATTTTATAAGTGTATTTTCATCTAATTCAACACTCTTGTTGATTAAATGGTATTTTGTGTTTAATCATTAATGATGACTTATACCATATTTGATTTAATGGTTTATGACCAAATCTATTTTGGATGATCTATCCTAAAACCATTTACCATATAATTCCAAACGGTTAGTGTTTTATGTTTAAGGATTGGGGAAAGATAGTTACATTTCATATGATAGTATCAATATAAATGTATGTGTTGTTTATGTTTATCCCTACTCATATGAGGAATGCATTAGACTTTTTATGTGATGGTTGGGGCCTGCTATAGCCCCTCGATGCATCGGTGGGTCTCATGAGACAAGTAGACATTGAATTGGCCAAGGCTCTTCCCAATGAGATATGGATTTTGGCCGAGGCCTTAATCATTAGACGTCTTGGCCAATGCCATGAAAAAATGTTTCAGATTGCCCATAATATAAATTTCCCTAATTATGAAGCTAGTAATTGAATGTTCATGTGGTTATTCGACTAGTATAATACCCATGATTATGTTTTATTATGGCATTATTTACTCATCTCATATCCGTACCATAATGTGTTCATATTTATTAATTAAGGAATGTGTTTTCAATTAATCACCATCTCTAATGTTTATAATATCTTCCACTGTATTGCTTAATCTTATTGAGTGTTTGAGTTCACTCCTTATGTTTTATTTCCTCAGGACATGAAGAAGTAAATTATGAATGACATGCAAGCATGATCTAAAAGACATGATGTTGGTAGTGGAATAATTTAGTGTTTTTTTCTCTTCATATTTTAATGTTAAACTTATGTATGTAACTTGTGTCCAATAATACTGAACTACTCGGTCCTTCGGGATTCATATTCCTTGTATGTATGCCAACATAATCAAATAAGGTGCCAGCTCTAGGCAACTAGGGTCGGGTCCTTATAGTTGGTATTAGAGGATGTTTAGTAGAATACTTGGAAACTAGATTTCGAAAACGTAGAATTAGGGAAGAGTCCGTAAGTTAGTTTTTGAGGTTACACATACAATAACATCCTGGTATTTTGGTAAGGAATAAATTATGTGGATCTTTCAAGCAATACATCCTTGTCTGGATACGAGTAGGTAGAGGTGGCTCTAGCACAGATGTATCTAGGTGTAAAACCCGAAAACACCGCTTTGATATAGACTCGAACGGGAACAGGTGCATGACAACAGGCCTTGCTACACTCTTGGTAATGACACTACCAGGGGATATACTTAGGATAATTCACATTTTCCTTATGATTCATTATCAAAGATTGAAATATAAAATATTCTTCAAAGAAACCATATTTTTGATATGGGATTAGCCATTTGTAGGATCTCATTTTTTTCTATGTATTTTTTTAAGTTAAGATTACACATTATTATTCAAAACATAATCTAGTGTATGCCATTATCTAGAGATGGAGCCAAGTGGAAGGAATAGAAACATCATGAAGACATGTGTCCCTTGTAGGGATTTTCCTCTGATGCAAGATAATATTGTTGGCTATGGTGCTATGACTGGTGCTGAGAAACTCATAACTATATAGGGACAACTTACTCATGTTATGAATAATATCCTTACCCGTATGGAGCATCTAGATCCACTATGTGGAGGAGCTATGATAGATTTCTTTATGCGACAACAACCTCCATCATTCAATGGGACTACAAACACATCTGTAGTTGAGAAGTGGATAAGTTCCCTCGAGAAGATATTTCTTACATTGGGATGTAATGATAGAGAGAAGGTTTTCATGGAAGTATATCATCTATTGGGAGATGTGGATCAGTGGTGGCCATTAATCAAAAACACAAAGGAGGAGGAAGAGATAGATGAGATGGAATGGAGGTATTTTAAGGAAATATTCTTAGAAAAATATTTCCTTCATGAGCAGCATGTAGATATGGAGAGACAATTCATGAATATGAGGAAGAAGGAGGATGAAAATGTTACCAAGTATGAATCCATCTTCACAAGGTTAGAAAGACATGTTTTGGACTATATAAAAAATCCAAAGAGCAAAATTTATCGATTATTTGATGGCCTAAAGCCATTCCACTAGCAGTAATTGGTCTCCCAATGTTTTTCATTATATGAGGATATAGTTTCATATGCTATCAGGACAGAAAAATAATTCTCTATGCTTTATGACTTTAAGGGAAAGAAAGAAAAGAAGAGGGCTACTGAAAACCATGGGAACGGAAATAAGGAAATGGGGAATAAGGGAAGAGTTGAATTTCCACCATGTGACAATTGTGGAAGGAAACATGCTGGGCATTCATACAAGAAAAATGAGTATGCTACAAATGTTGTTATAAAGGCCATATTGATGGTGATTGCAAAGTTAAGAAGGAATCCAATGATGTTAATTGCTATAGTTGTCAAGAGATGGGACATTATGCTGATTATTTTCCAAAACATCAAGGAAATATGAAACAGAAAAGGCCAAGGGATCAGGGAAAAGCTTATCCAATCACAACTATAGAGGTTGATGTTCCTAATGATGTAGTGGAAATTACAATAATTGTATCATCATGTTTAGCCGATGATTTATTTGATTCTGGATCATCCCATTGTTTCATATCTTCCAATTTTTCTAAGAAAATTAGATATTCCCAATTTGATTTAACAAGGGATTTTCCAATCAAAACATCTAAGGGAAGTATTATTGCTACAAAGTTCTATGAATTAGTTCTCATTAGGGCATATAAATGTTCTTTATCTTCTGATCTCATCATCATAACCATGATTAAATTTGATATAATCCTTGGTATGGATTAGCTTTTGGACTATGATGCAAAAAAATTATTGTAAGAAGAAGAAGGTTACGATTTTTGATGAAGATGATAAAGAACACCTTATCTTTATAGCAGAATCGCCACCACCTGATTTTTATTGGGAACCACCCCCAGTAGCTCTACTGAATACAATACTTGGAGAGGAAGATAAACCAATATCTATGAGTGAGGAAAGAAATCATCAAATTGAAGATGTGAACACAGTGAAAGATTACATTGATGTATTTTTAGAGGATTTACCTGGACATCCTCCAGAGGAGGAAGTTGAGTTCTCTATTGATTTATTTTATGATGCAAGACCTATATCGAAGACTCTCTATAGAATGGCCACTGTGGAATTAGTAGAGATACAAATTCAACTAGAGGATTTGAGTGAAAAAAGATTTATTCGACCTTGGGTTTCTCCATGGAGAGCCCATGTCCTATTTTTCAAGAAGAATGATGGATCCATGAGGCTTTGCATTGATTATAGAGATATCAATGCTATTACAAAAAAGAATAAGTATCCTATACCCCAGATTGATGATATATTTGACCAAATTCATGTAGATCAATACTTTTCAAAGATTGAACTTCAATCCGGATATCATCAGTTGCTTGTGAGGAAGTAAGATATTCGTATGATAGCATTTTGGACCATGAATGGGCATTATGGGTTTACAGTGATTCCTTTTGAACTAACAAATGTACCCTATGTTTTCATGGATTTAATGAATAGTGTTTTCAAAAATATCTTGATAACATTGTTGTGGTATTCACCAATGATATATTCATATACTCAAAAAGCTATGAAGATCATGAAAGTAACTTGCGCATTATCCTGAAGACTCTTAGAAGATATGAATTATATGGGAATTTTTGCAAGTGTGAATTTTGGATTCAAGAGATTTCGTTTCTTGGCCATATTGTATTTATGGATGGAATCCTATTTGATCATGTGAAGAGAAATGCAATCCATGATTTCCCCATGCCAACAAGTATAGTTGAGGTATGCGGTTTTATTAGCTTAGCAGGTTATTATTGGTGTTTCGTTCAGAATTTTTTCCAACTGGATAACCCGCTAACGAAGCTCACATGTAAATGATATATGTTTGTGGGGAAAAAATAATTTACAGAATTCTTCAATGAATTGAAAAGAATATTGGTCAATGATCCAATTTTGACTCATCCATATGGAAGTGATGGATTTGTAATATACAGTGATGCATCAAAGAATAGACTGGGTTGCATCCATATGAAAAATGATAAAGTTATTGCTTATGGATCAAGACAGTCGAAGACTCATGAGAAAAATTATCCCACTCATGATCTTGAGTTAACAGTTGTAATCTTTGCTCTGAAAATATGGAGGCATTAAATCTACGGAGAATGATGTGATATTTATATAGACCACAAGAGTTAGAAATATATTTTCACAAAAAAAACTCAACATGATGCAAAGAAGATGGCTCGAGTTACACAAAGATTACGAATGTTCAATACAATACCACCCAGGGAAGGCGAATAAGGTTGCATATGCATTAAAAAGGAAAGATCATGGACTTCTGACACAAATGAGGATTGAAAGAGATCCTATGTTCATGGATCTACAGAAGATGTATATGGAAATTGTTATGGAAGGGGAAACATAACTCATCATTCAAATGATTTCTAAACCATCTTTACTATAGAAGATAAAAATTTATCAATCTGATGATGGGAATCTACACAAGAAAATTAATGCAGTTAAGGATGGGAGACTGGTGGACTTCATGTATGACGAAGAAGTTTTGATGTTTGGGACAATGATATGTGTTCCATCAGTACCTGATCTAAAAAGGGAACAATTAGACGATGCTCATAGATCAAATTTTTCTATACACTCGTGTAGCACCAAGATTTAAGGAGATATAAAGGAACATTATTGGTGGGAAAACATGAAGAGATAGATTTCTAACTACGTGTCAAGATGTTTATTTTTTCAATAGGTGATGGCAGGAAGACAACATCTCGGTGGAGTCATGCAACCCCTTTCTATACCTATGTGGAAATGGGATGATATTACAATGGACTTTGTCATGGGAGTACCAAAGACTCCTAGAAGGAACGATGCAATATGGGTCACTGTTGATCGTCTCACCTAGTCAGCACATTTTCTTTCTATAGGAGATGATATACCAATTGAACATCTAGCAAGACTATATATTAATGATGTTGTGAGACGTCATGGAGTACCTCTATCGATAGTTTCTTATCGTGATCCATGTTCTACATCAAGATTCTGGAAAAGTCTTCAGAAGGCCCGAGATATTGATCTTCATCTGAGCACTGCCTACCACCCACAAATTGTTGGACAATTAGAAACGA
The DNA here is from genome assembly GCA_963277665.1 of Viscum album. NCBI lineage: Eukaryota > Viridiplantae > Streptophyta > Magnoliopsida > Santalales > Viscaceae > Viscum > Viscum album. The sequence continues at coordinate 390,761,367 of OY728158.1, forward strand.
CTATTTGAACATTGGAAGACATGTTGAGTTCTTGTTCACTTGATTTTCATGGAATTTGGGATCATTATTTACCTATCCTAAAATATTCATACAACAATAGCTTCCATTCAAATATTCAGATGGCACCCCATGAAGCATAATATGGGAGGATATGTCGTACACTAACTTTCTGGGATGATGTTGGTGAAAGAACACTTGTGGGCCAAGAACTTGTTGAAGAAACAACTAAGTTGGTGAAGATTATCCAGAACCATATCAAAACAACTCAATTTAGGAAAAAGAACTATGCTGATAACCAAAGGAAGGATTTGGAGTTTCAAGAAGGTGATCAAGTTTTCCTAAAGGTATCTTAATGGAAGGGTATTATACGATTCGATAAGAGGGGAAAATTAAGTCCCAGGTACATCAGACCTTTTGAAATTATGGACCAAATTGGAGTCGTAGCATAACGTTTGGAAATGCCGCCAAGTATCTCCTAGGTTCACAAAGTGTTCCACGAGTCAATGTTAAGAAATTACATGCCAGACCCAACACATGTACTCACTTATGAAGAAGTGGAGCTTGAGTCTGATCTATCTTACTCTGAAGAGCCTATCCATATTCTTGATACTAGATAACAAGTATTGAGAAATCGGACGACTCATCTGGTGAAGGTTCTATGGAGGAACAATAAGATGGAGGAAGCAACATGGGAGACTGAGGAGCTTATGTTAAAGACATACCCGAATCATTCTAGGTAATATTCTATGAATTTCTAGGATTATATTTTTGTAAGGATGGGAGAATGTAACACCCCATAGTTTTGAAAAAAATATAGAATTCTATTTTATAATATATCCATTAAACACAACTTTTCCTCTTCTATGCTTTTAATTTCATATAATGGTCATCTAGAGTTGTGTTCAGTTTGTCATTTGGAGTCTGATAGAACAAACGTCATTTTTGGTGAATAGTAACATAACCTTATGAATATTAAGATGAATAGTAAATTGACCCTTATGAATAGTTAATGATATTATTATTTTATTTTCTTAAGGAAATATGATAATGTGATCTTAATTAATTTTTTAATGTCACATAAAACTAATTGCACTTAATGATTGTTATTTTTCAAATTAAATATGACCTTATTTAAAAATTAAATTAATAATATTTAGAAAATTGTTATTGAAAAATTGATTTCACTTTTGAATTTTACATGTCGATAAATGGTAGGGGTGAATTTTTTGGATTTTTCTGAAATTCGTAAATGTTTTATGATTAGTGAAATACGATAAAATACCGTGTATATAAATTAGTAGTTAAATACACTATTTATGACCTCACAAGTGATGCAATGACACTTGGTTCGAATTCACATTCACTTATTACTATGAGGGTCACATGAAACCACACTATTGGTTGTCTTGATGGAAATAATAAAACAATGAATTAAATATTCAAAATTTACCCCTCTCCTCCACTATAAAAACCCCTCACCAATCCCTCTTATTTTCACTCCTCTATGCAGAATCTCCTCAAATTTATTCACAATTACCCTTACCTAGTCTCCCCCCACGTCCAAGAAGCTTCTGGTCTTCCCAAAAGACCAAAAACCCTTCCCTTAAAGAGTTTTTCATGGAGGTTATTTCAAGAGGTAAAGCAACCTTCTTTTTCATTTGGTTTCATTTCAATTTATCTTGTTTTGCTATCCTCTCCTCACCTCATCAGTCCAAATGAACATGATAACTCCAATAACATCTATATAATGGATTTATATCATGTTAATGTAAGAACCATCATAAATATTCTTACTCTTTCCCTTTTATTTTTATAAACGAAATCGATGTCCATGAGGTTCTGATTTATAACCTTCGTGGATGATGATGTTTCGTTCATCAATTTATTCTTCATTACTGGTCATGAAAACATATACATGGTTTTACTAGACTATTATATATGTTTTATAAACTAATTATTATTCATGAATGAAAATATGTACATATAATTAAGTTATATGACAAAACTAGTTTATAATATTACAAATACCGCCGAATAATCAAAGTGGTTTTCATCTAACGATTCATCCTAATTCCATGTGTCCAAATGATATAAATGACCATTATAAATTATTTATGTTCATTAACAATATATAATTCCAATACTGGAAATTTATAACCATTCCACATGAACATCATTACTTAAAAACAAGTTAACTGAATATGAAAATAAAGGAAACAAACACTCCAGAATGACGAAATTTGATACCATAACTTAGCAATAAAGACAAAAATGAACTTACCAGAAATATGGTAAAATAAATATATGTCTAATTGTTTCTGAAATAAGTTATTAACAAGTATAATTTCATATTCCAGGAGCTTAATTACATGAGTGGAATACGTTTGGAGTTAAGGTAAGGGTTTTTCCTCCCGAATTTCCATTTTCATTCAGGTTACTTTCATTGTCTGATTACCTCAATAAAATTCTTATGTATTGTTATGTGATAATCATATATTCTGTGTGAGTATTATATATTTTCTTACAAACCAGAATAATTCCTTGTTTTTATGTATTGGTACATGTTTTAAAAAGAACATTCCAAATTATTTCCAAAATACATGCCCGATTCAAGGGAATTTCCCAAATTCATATCTATATTCAAGTGAAAGAAATAATCTATTTTTAGAAACCATTATCCTTCTAAAAACAAAAAATTTATCATGGAATACTATCTTACTTTACTTCTGGTTTTATACAAATATTTTTCCAAATGAACTTTTATTTTCAAAATAAATGAGTATTTGTCACCAGAATTGCTTATTGATTTTATAAGAGTGTTTTCACCTAATTCAACACTCTTGTTGATTACATGGTATTTTGGGTTTAATCATTTATTAATTCTTCTACAATATATGGTTTAATGGTTTATGACTAACTCTATTGTGGATGATCTATCCTAAAACCATTCAACATATTATTTTGAATGGTTAGTGTTTTATGTTTCATGATTGGGGAAAGATAGTTACAATTCATATGATAGTTTTAATATGAATGTATTTGTTGTTTATGTTTATCCACGCAAATATGAGAAATTCATTGGACTTATTATGTGATGGGTGGGGCCCTATATAGCCCCTCTATGCATCAATATGTCTCATGAGACACGTAGACGTGGAATTGGATGAGGCCCTTCCCGATGTGATATGGATTTTGGCTGAGGCCTTATTCAGTAGAATTCTTGGCCGAGGCCATGAAAACATGTTTTAGAATGTCTGGAATATGCACTTCCCTCATTATGAAACTATTAATTGAAAGTTCATGTGATTATTCGACTAGTAGAATACCCAGGATTATGTTTTATTATGGCGTTATTTACTCTTCTCATATCCCTGCATTAATGTGTTCAAGTTTATTATTAAAGTCATGTGTTTTTAATTATGCACCATGTCTAATGTTTATATTAACGCCAGTTGTATTACTTACTCTTACTGAGAGTTTGATCTCACCCCTTACTTATGTTTTATTTCCTCAAGACAATATGAAGTAAATTATTAATGACATGAAAGCATGATCTAAAAGACATGATGTTTCTAGTGGAATAATTTACTGTTGTTTTTATCTTTATATTGTAATTTTGAACTTGTGTATGTAACGTTTTTCCAATAATACTAAACTACTCCGTCCATTAAAATTCGTATTCCTTGTATGTATGCCAATGTAATCAAATAAGGCACCGACATTGGGCAATTGGGGTCGGGTCCTTATATAATTGAAATAATTCTACTTTTAAATCCATCATAAAATAATTTGTATGATTATAAATTATTTAAAATAAATGAAATTTGTTAATGAAAGCCATTATTTTACATTATTCACAAAAAATTTAACATCTTTTGAAAATTCTCAAAAACCCCCTCGAAGATAATTTTTACAAGATGATTTCAAAAATTAAACTAATTTTTTAAAGTAAATTTACTAAATGTTAAATAATTAATTTTAATATTTGATCTCAAAATACAACAAATATACTATTTAGAAAAATATAATTTTAACATAAAATTGGATTTATTCTTTAACCTTATCTAGAAAATATATAAGATAAATTTTAAAATTTTCATTGAGTATATATAATATAAATATCATTAATAAAATTCCATAATTTTTATTTGCTTAATTTATTGATGTAAAACAAGTTTGTACACATAAAAATTATTTTTCTTAAAAATATTTCCCCAATTTTAAATTCATTCATTCTTTTTATTTATAACTAAGTTTTCATCAGAAAATTAAATAAATATTTATGTATTTTAAAAATTATTTTAATAATATATTAAATCAAATTCATACCCTACATCATAACTATTCAGAAATAACTATCACATTAAATAATAATATTTTAATATATTGCCTTGCTTCATTAAAACTCAATATTGAGAGTAATGAAAGAAAAACTCAATGTTTTAGTTAATGATAGATAAACATATTGTTTAATAAAAGAACTCTATGATCAGGGATGTGTGTGATTAAAAATATTGAAATTATTTAATTAATTTAAATAATAATAAAGGGTTGTTATAAGTTACCTTTGAAGGATTAGCAAAATCCCATCAATGAAATGTTATATATTTCAAATTGGATTACCTACACAGTCTAAAACAAAGTTTTTTAACTTGGTTATGATGGATTAATACATTAAAACACTTTCATATTCTAATTCTCTTATATTAGGAATTTCCCCCCCATATATGGTCATTGTTGGTGAGAAAAATATTAATATAATAAAAATCTATTTAAATCCTTACATTTCATGATAATTATATAATAATAATAATACATAGTATTATAAATTAATGAACATAATTGGTTCACATCCCCTGATATATGATAAAATTCCATGGGAACATTTTCCCATTAATTAAATACTAAAGAGATAAATATCTTCTCTTAATATCATATCAATTTTTCATCAACTAATTGTTTATTAGTTCCATTGAATTATAGAGATTTCTAATCCTTAAACGATCTAACATATTTACTTCACACTATAGATCAGTGGTATTATTTATTTAGTAATGGTTATTATTCATTACATGATTCATCTATGCCAATATATTTATAATTCATCTTTCTCCATCCCCACCTCCAACATCAGCTTCATTTTTAATCCTAATAGGGAGATCCCTACTTGGAATAAGTGAATATATAGGGTTTATATTAATTATTCTAGGAACTATTTATAAACAATGACACATAATATTCTATATAGTAATTCATAATATATAATTTTAAATCATGTGAAACACTTTTAAAATTTTATTTATAACTGATATCACAATGATAAGCTTGTATTCATTGGGAGTTATCACAATTTATATGACATGGTTATGGTACCTATTCTATGTTTTCTTAAATCTAGTTCACATGTCAATCTTTCACAGAAACCAATTGTATGGTATCTGACCCATGTATCCAATAGTAAGTGGTTACCTTATTACATTAGCCTGTATTTATTAAATCACATCCCAAAGGAAAAAATAGTTTAATAGTATTGGAAATCTAAATAAAAAATTTAATGTTACATTATCCCTTAAAACATAAAAGAATATTTAATTTTATTTTATTGTATCATTATTATATTTACAGTTTCCATATATATTAATCACAATACACATCTTGGAATCTATTGGAAAATTAAAAATAAGAAAGGGGTAAGCTCGGATGCTGAGTAAGTGTATGTGTATAGGGGAGGATAACAAGAATAAATAATTAATAATCAATGTCACATGGTAAATATCAGGAAACACATTTCATTTAATAAAGAACATAATCATGAAGACTAATATGGAAGGAATAAATGATGGTAAAATAATTCTATATAAATAAGTAGATATTCATGAAACTTATCCATGGATATCATAAATAAAAAACAATCAAATTAACATCAAGTAACTAACCCCATAATGATTAAATTCATAAGTTATTAATTCAAAAAAATATCATCAAGGTCTCATCACAAGACAAGTTACATAAATAGGTAAGGTATCGACCAATACTAAAAATGGTTCCTCTCATTTGACATACTAATGCATCGATAAGCCATAGAGGGCCCCACAAATCATTAAAGAGTCCAATTCATTCCTCCTATAATTTTAATAAAACATAATCATCATAATAATTCATATTGAAACTATAATTAAAAATTATTATAATTAACCCAATCTATATACAAAATCATAAAATTTCTAGAGTGATAAGTATAATGAAATCATAATAGTAAATCCCCATTCAATTTGATTTTAAAAAATATTATAAAATTTTCAATACTATAACATAATTAAATGACCTTAAAACTCATAATATTTCCCAATGTTTGTTTATATAGATAAAAAATTGTTTAAAAGATTGTTATGAAATTCTTTAATAAAATACCATTTCCATTTTGAGGTCTATTTTTAAATAAAACAGGGAAATTGAAAAGGAAATGAATTTTCATTGAAAATAAAATTGAAAATTTTTAATGGAATATTAAATGAAAATATAATTCATTATCGATGTAAAATCCATTCATTTTGAATAATTAAAAAAACCCATTCTTCGCTCACTGTTGAAAAAAGGTTAAAAATCACCTTGTTTGGAAAACAACAAGAAGATTCCATTCAATATATTTATTAATATGAAAAACATAGGTAAATATGTATTTAATAAATATTTATATATTAATAGAGTAATAAATTATAAATTTTAATCAAATTATGTATATTTAAGAAAAATATTCCCCTAGTGGGGACTTAAATATAAATAGTTTAGAATAATGATAAGATTATGTAATAAACCCAAACCTTAGGTAATATATCCTTCCAACTCATGGGAAAATCCTATATAATAAATATCAACTTATTATAAATCAATTATATAAAAATAATTTTATTCATCCTAGAATATATATTATTTTATCACACCATTAACAGAAACACATTGTTAAAATAACTATTTCTTATAATAATTGCATCATTTTTCATGAATGTTTTTTTGTTAGATTCAGCCCTTATAGCTCGATTATAGTTCCATAATATATAATAATTTAATAGTGATATAAATATCATTTATATAAATTATATATGTATCTTTAGTCATTCCTAAAATATTGAGTGAGAAAATGAATTGCATTGTTCATTGAGAAAGTTGGAATTACAAACACATGAATGTTGTTTTCAGTTTTTGGTGGATCGAAATAAAAAGATTCAAATAATATATCACCAATATAGAATAATTATTATGACATATAAATATATATATTTATTAAATTTATCCTTAATACCATCTAGGAATAATATAAGTGAAATGTGAATCGAATTACTTATTGGATTTTGTAGTTCATGTGTACTCACAAGTGACATTATTGTTTGAAAAAGGGGAATTAATATGATAAGGAAGATATGATACCATCGCTATATAAGTATATTTATTTTATGAATATCATATATAAACATTGAACCCATCATAATTCTCTTCCATAAAGGACGGTAGTGAAAAATGAATTCAATCACTACGTGTAAATGGCCGGCCATACGTAAGCATGAGAGACACATTCACATCCCATTTGATTAGATGGATGGTGGTTAATAGATTATTAATAATCGTAATATAATTTATTTATATTTATTATATTTCATTTATAATTTTAGGATGAATTTAAAAAAAATTATAAGATGTTCACAAAGAAGTATATTGAAATATGTCAAGTAAGGAAATAACCTCGTCTTCACGATACATTATTTAGATCCTTTCTTAAGAAACCTAATAATGGTCATTGGGGAGGGAAAACCCCTCCAAAACATGTATAAAGATGTTTATGAGAGTAATGTTTTGTTATTTCTCACCTATATTTCTCAATTTGGTTTAATCAAGAGAAGAAGTGGGTGAACCCTTATAATTAGGTTGAAGGGAACATTTAGAATTTCTTAAAAGATTAAATAATAATAAGGTCATTATCTATCTAGAATTCCTCCAAATAGAGAGGGATTCGAACCTGGAGTTTTATATGTATTAAATGTCATCAAAAATAAAAATTATATATGTTTTCTGCTGTTTCAGACAATATCATTTGGTTTATCCCCTTAGTTATCCTATTTTAATATTAATAACGGTATAGTGATTTTCACAATTAATGGGTTTTGATTTTAAATATAAAGAATATATTTAATAATAAATTGAAATGGGATGAAATTCTATACCATATAATTCATTAGTTTTTAAATTAAAATATTTCAATGTATTTTTATTAAATAAATAAAATATTATTTTGATAAAGTATTATTAATGTAAATTTTGACACTATTTGGCATGAAACAAATCGGGTCGACCTTAAACAGGTCACCCAATCCGATCTGCAGCTTGGCCCAGATGACGTTTCTAATCCCCACAGGCTGGAAAATAGTGTTGGGCATCAAAACATTAAAAAAATGAAATTATTTGAGCCGTAAAAAAATAGGATCAAAGGTGTAAATGAAACAAACTAAAAATTCCGCAAAGCTAACAACTGAATGACAATAAGAAAACAACCAATCCAGATACCTTGTACAACCGAAAAAAAAAACTACAAATGGGACCCTGATACAAAGAACATTGTGTGACCACTTGTTCACCTCCCTCCATAAGACCAACCCCACTCCATTGCTAAGTACCTGAACCAAGAACCTGAACAAAATCTAGACCTACAACTGGAATGATAGGATATGCGTGAGCACCGAAATGCATAGAGGGGATGAAAAAGATAACCAATAAATATAAGGGTTTCCATTACCAAAAACCCATTAACACAAGTTTGAAATATAGTTACAAATGTATCTTTTTCATATTTTAAATAAAATAACATTATTTCCCCATTTTAAAATCAAACACATTATACAGATCATTTCAAAAACTAAATACCATTTTATAACAAAATTCCAAAATAATGAATACCTGGGTAGTGTTATAAACAACTAGATAAACAATAAAGAAATGTATCTAGTATAATATAAGTTAAACAAGAAAAATTATCAATAACCATGGGTGATCCTAAATATCCCTAGAGAACCCCTGGACGTAATCAGTTTGGAACCACCAGTCAGCGTATAATGAAGCCCCTATGTCTATAACCAACTGTATCCTCATAGAGCATTACCCATGCCAAGACCTCCGAGAATTTCCACAATTCCAGGAGGGTACCAACCTGTATAATCAGGGATAATAATCAATTGTTACATGATCATCTAAAAGATTCCCATGAACCCATGGTGGTAATAGTTATACAGTGTATGTAGGAGGCCCTTGCATAGGTAACTCTACTCACTTCAGTTTCCTACCCCAAACATGGACACAAATATATGATTACCCCTAAAATATATCCCTTATATAAGGATGCCTCATATTTATACACATATGTTTCATATCACACGAATGTTCCCATTGGGATACTATACCGTTAAACATTTAAACCATTTTATAAAACATCATAGTATTCCAATATAGGACTCACATTTTCCAAAACATCTTGAAAACACCACATTTATTCTTAGAAGGACAATGTTGATTTAGGTTCTGGACATACAATCAAAGACTTCATAATTACCAAATGTTTTTTAACCTTTTTTTAAACTCACACCAAAACATGTTTCAAGCCAGATTTACTAACCATTAAGAACCCATTAAAAACCATGTTTTAAAAAACACTTCAGAAAAACATAATAAAATTCCATTTAAAACCTTCTTTAGAAACACACAAGTAGACCAATATTCATTGAATGCTAAAAGCCGCATAAGAAACTAAGTATTTTTGAGAGATTACCATTTTATGAGTACCATCTTCATTTAAGGGAACATCAATGTATGAACCTAGTGAAATAATGGTTGTGCCAACATCCAATGACACCCCATTAATCCAAGAAACTATTTGAAAACCAAATCCAATAATTCAATACTTAAATGAACACAATCATCCCATTTTATCTAGAAAACCCCTTTTAACAGCCTTTTAACCCACATATCATGCCGCACCATTTCCAAATTATACACACAAAACCATGTGCATAACCAAATAATCTCCAAAACACAACATTAGAGTTAAAATTTTAATAAAATACATAATTATAATTTAAAATAATAAGGCATTTCAAAATAAGAACTATATATGCATTAAACATAATCATTTCACCCTAATCTCTTTAGGAAACTATTTTTAACAAAATCAATAAACACCAAATAATAAATTATATATATCCATGGCTATAATAAAGGTATAAATAACATTTAAGAATCAAATGAAAACATGAATGTTCAAAAGGATTATTATAGAAAGGAGAAGTTGAATTCACCTACCTAAAATCATTTGCAGATGGAGTAAAACATCAAGGAGATGGATATAGAAGCCCCGCAAAAAAATACGCACACCCTAACCACAAGAAATTGACCCAAAACTCAGCCAAACCTAACCCTAGGGTTCATATAAGATGGATAATTCCATATAAAACCATGAAAATAATGAGAGGTAATAGAGGTGAAGAAGAGTGGGGAAGATTTGATGGAGAACCACTAGACTTTGGTGAGAAATCGCCCCAAAAAAGACCCAAAATGATGGATAATGAAGAATGAGGCCTCATTGGTCGATTCCCAATAGTTTTGGTTTCTTTTTGAGGTGTATTAATCATAATAGATATATAGGTAAAAAGTTATTAAGCTTGTAATGGGCTGTGTAGTTTGGAAAACCGGTCGAAAATTGTGCAACAGTGACTAGAAAGATTTTGGAAACATGTAGGTTTATATTGCATGGTTTGGGGAAACCATGATCAAACTATGAGGCCCCAAAAATTGTCCAAAAATCCCCAAACACTAGTGAAGTCCACCAAATGATCCTTGAATGTTTTAAACACATTATAGAGACACTTTTGGTATCACAAACTCTCTAACATTCCACTTTATTAACACACAATTCACAATAACCATGAATAGCTCTAGAAGAATATAAATAACCCAAAACACAAGAACTTTTATTGGACATCCATCTCGAACCTCAACCAGAAAACCCATAATTGTGAAGTAAATAAAATGAAATAGTATCTGAAGTTGGGGTGTGACAATTCTCCCCACCACATACACTTTCTTCCCTCTGAACGTCAATAATCCAAAATCCGGTCATGATTTGAGTTCAAACCCAAAAAAACCAAATAAAATTAAGAATACCAGGATAAATAACTCTCTAAAAGTCACACCCGGCTGATTCAATAAGAAACAAAACCCAAGACTAAGAGAGAATATGAGATAATTCTCCCCACCACAAAACTCAACTATCATTAAAACCAAAACAACCCCAACACACCACCCCCAGGGGGGAACAATAGGGAATTCCTACAAATATTTACCAAACTTCTTGCATGAACAAAACTACTTTACCCCAAGGACCTAAAAAAATAATGTTCTATATAGAAACCTAGCATACCAGACTCTAGAATGGGAAAACACTAACAAGACATAAAAAAGCTTCCATACAAATTTGATCAAAAACACCTCCAGAGTTAAATTCAAAAACAAATTCTAGGAGTCATAGCACTAGGGGAAACCTCAAGACAAACACAACCCAAAACCTCCACCAAGACAAAGCACTGTTATCACCAAAAAACCACCTCCAATGAAAAAATGCATTTCAGGCCAAACCAAACACACCCTATAAAAGAAAAGAAATTCCAAAAGCCATAGTTAATGAACTGAACAGTTCACATCATAACAGAGCAAGTCCATCACAACCTCACACTAGAACAATGATCACATCTTCACTGAGAATTGTAATAATGGAAAATTCAGATGTTTACACTTGGGAAAAACATGGACCATGTTGAGATACCCCACACCCTAAATAACCACTTATAGTGTGCGAGCTTCACCCTAAGACCTGAGGCATGAGCTCTGATGACTGAAGAATATTATTCCTTAATGTTAGGCTCTAGAATCCCCTGACCAACACTCTTTCCTTGAACAAAACTACTTTCAGAACATTCCTCATTGACTAAAACTGTCACCACGATAACAAGACCTCAGAGGGAAGCAAAAATGAACGACTTTGAATTCTTGAACCAACCACATTTGTGGCACACAATAGAATAGTCTAACGATATAGAATTTGAAACCAATGGAAAATATTCAATAAAAATATTTTCCTCTGGCATACCGCACTAACCAGATAGGGAACCCCCAAGTAATATTACCACCACCAACTGCACCTCAAACATTAGCGACAAAGAAAAACTCGACCTCCACTGGCCCACAACTGGAACCTCAGAAAACCCAAGATATCCTGAACATTAACAAACTTGGGAGTTCCCAACCAATAAGAAATAATGCTACCTCTTTAAACCATTTTCATGCCTCTAACATACCTCTTCAACTCCAAAAGATAAACAATACCTCATAAGAATTGGGAAATGGGCATGACACAATGGAAAAATGGGTAACCGTTCTAGGTATCATACTCTAAAAAATATGAAATATACATTTGAAACCGGAATCAAGCCAAACTCAACAATGAAAATAGCCCAAAACAAGGTCAATATGATTATAATCAAAACATATACAAACACAAGAGAAAACCAGTTTTCCAAACACCTTCATTTATATAAAATTCCAATGCTAGCTTCTCCAAGTCCATTATCCAAAATCCAAAAAACACACATTCAAAGAAAAAACACATCTTGAAATCTGTTTTCCATTCAAACCCATTTTTGAAAAATCATGTCAAGCCTTAAAATCCAAAAACACACCCATAGAATCTAGTCAACAGTCATTTTTGTTTCCACCCAATTCCTATCACTTCATCTAAAAACAATTTCCCACAAGCACATTCCGTATACACCCCACACATGTGACCCTTTATGTGGAAAACCATGGTCTGATAATTTCTTTTCCTTGTCAAGTCCATACATACATTAAAGAATCCCAAACAAAATTACTCCCTTATTTAAAACCTATATCACCCATTTCAAAGAGAACATGAGAGAATCCATTTTCTATTTCAATACCAATTTCACATTAAAACCATTTCCATTTCCAAAATCCATTTTCTGTTTCAACCCAAGCTCAAAACAACCAAGTCCAAAAAAGAGCAACCAGCACTAGACTACTAGAATGAGGAACTAGTGTTTATTCCCAACTTGGTAACATAGTGGTTTCCATGCCCCAAGTAAGGCATAACACTATTATGAACATGAACTGGTCACTTGGACTCCACATGGTCCACCACTCCATGTGAGGTCACAACATGACATCGGTCCACCTCCATTTTCATTCATTATCCCAAAACAACCAATGACAAGGACTCACTCCCAAACTACCCCTGATAACTTATGTCTTGTCATGAGTGGTGGTGATCAGGCATCAACCTATAACCTACCTCATGAGACCTGAAAACCCTAGTATCTATTTACCATACACACCAAATAATAAGGGCATGTTGTGATACCATTTTGTCATGAACCAACCCAGGTCGACCCTCAACTGGTCACATGAGCTAGTCCTCGACATGGCTCGAAGGGCGTTACCAATCCCCACGGTTAGGCAACTACTAACAGGAAAAAATATTTAATCTAAATGGAATAATTTTATCCCCAAAAAAATTAGAATCAATGATATAAATGAAACACACTCAAAACTAATAAAATATGCAAACTAAATGACTAAAAAAAGCAACAATTCTAGATACCAAATACAATCAGAAAGAAAAAAAACTAAAAATGGGAACCTGATACCATGATCTCTGTGTGACCACCCGATCACCTCCCAGAACAATACCAACCCTAATCAATCATTGAGGAGAAGAACTATGATCCTATACAAAAGTTGGACCTGTAAATAGAATGATATGATAGGCGTGATCATCGAAATGCTCAGTAAGGATGCAAAAGATAACAACTAAATCCAAGAGTTTTCATTCCTAAAAAACCATTAACACAAGTTTTAAATATAGTTACATAATTAGGGTATTCACATTTTAAATAAAACAACATTATTTTTACATTTTAAAATCCAACACATTGTACCGATCAGTTCCAATACTAGATGCCATTTTATAACAAAATTCCAAAACAATGTAAACCACAACAGTGCTAAAAAGAACGAGATAAAACAGAATGAAAATAATTTAGTAAAATATATTTTAAATAATCAATATGATCAATAACCATGGATGATCCTAAACATCTCTAGACAACCCCTAGATGCGATCTGTTTGAAACCACATATTGGTGTATGGTGAAGCCCATATGTCTATAACAAACTGGATGATCTCACAACCTCACTAGTGTTGAATCCCACTTAGACTATCCACAAATCCAAGAGGGTACCAACCTGTCTAATTGGGGATAATAGTAAAATGTCACACTATCATCTAAAAACTCCCAAGAACCCATGTTGGTAATTGTAACAAGTAGGAGGCCCTCACATGCGTGACTCATCTCACCGCACTTTCCTACCCCAGTCACAGACACCAATATATGATAACCCCTAAGTAATACATCTTTTATAATGGTGACCCATATTTTATACATACATTTCATATCACATGAATGTTCAAATCATACCTCCATACCATTAAACATTTAAACCATTTCAGAAAAACATTTCGGTTTTCCAATCGGGAACTCAAATTTTCTAAAACATCTTGAAAACACCACATTAATGATTATAAAGCCAAATGGGTACTTAGGTTCCAAAAACACATTAAAAAACGTTACAACTACCAAACAAGCCTTTTCATTTTTTTTAACTCACACCAAAACATATTTCATGCAATTAGACAACCCTTACAGAATCCATTAAAACCCATGTTTTCCAAAACACTTGAGAAACACATTATAAAATTTTATTTAAAAAATTATTTATAAAACCAAAATGGGGACATATATACATTGAAATCTTAATGCATCCAATTAAACTAGTGTTTTTAAAGATATTACCATTTTACAAATACCATATTTATTTGGGTGGAACATCTATGTGTGCACCTAGTGCACTCGTGGATGTGCAAACATCTAGTGACACCCCTTTCATCCAAGAAACCATTTGAAAACCAAATCTAACAATCCATTATTTAAAATAAAATAACCATCACATTTTTTCCTGAAACCCCTTTCAAAGACAATTAAACCCACCAATCAAGCAACATCATTTATAAAATTACACACACAAAACCATGTTCATAATAAAATAAGATCAATAACACAACATAAGGGTTAACAATTTAATAAGATACCTAATTCCTCTTTTATGAAAGAGTAATTTCAAAACAACCATTATATGTTCCATAAACCTAAACATTTCACACAAATATATTTATGAAAACATTTTTAAAAAATTACTCAACATAAAATCATCATTTTTATCTATCCGTGGCTATAATAGAAGTGAAAATACCATTTAAAAATAAAATTAAAACATTCAAGTGTTAAAGGATTATTCTGGAAATGAAAAGTTGAATTCACTTGCCTAAAATCTTTTGTGGAAGAAGTAAAACATCATGATGAGGGAGATCAAAGACCAATGAGAAATCCCTGCACCCAAACTAAGAGAAATCAAACAAAAAATCATCCATACTGACTCTTTTGGTTTATCTATTATAGAAAATCCCAATTAAAACAAAGAAAAGGAATAGTGGAAATAGAGGAGAATAAGAATAGGGAAGATTTGATAAAGGAACACTAACCTTAGGTGGGAAATCTCCCATAAATGACCCAAAAAGATATATAATGAAGGGGTAGGAACCTCTAGTCAATACCCAACTATTATGGATTCATTTTTGGGGTGGAATAAAACAAAATAGTTCTCTTTGTAAAAATTTATTAAGCATGTAATGGGCTACATAATTTTGTTGCATGGTTTGGAATAACGTACGAGACCTAATAGAATAATTCAGGAAACTTGCAGGGTTAAATTGAATGGTTTGGGGAAACTGTGCTGAATCCATGCAACCCTATGAAATTTACAAAACCCCTAAATTACACCCCAAGAACTAGGGAATTCCACACAATGACACTTTTATGTTTTCAAAAAAATATAGAGACACCGAGGACATCACAAATTCTCTAACATGCCACTTTTTTCAAAAAAAAATCACAATAACCCTGAATAGGTATAGTGGAAAAAAATACCACCTAAACACAAAGACTTTTATTAGACACCCTACCCAAACCTCAACCAAAATATCTAACATTATGAAATAAATAAAATGAAGGAGTATCTAAGGTCGGGTTGTGATACTATTAATTTTATTTGGCTTCAAATACATCATGAAAAATGATAAAATATACTCTACCACTTTACAACCTCACTAATATATCCCATATATCTATAAAATTCATGTGTAACATTGAACCTATCATATTATATCAGTTTTAATTTTATTAATAACATTTATTTTATTTTTATGTAAATTGAATGATTATTTTATTAGCAATTTACATGCATTTAATGTAATTATATATTTTATTAAAAATATAAATAAATTCATATAATTAAATTATTTTAATTAATATTAACATATATTTCTATTTTCAATCATATCATGTAACGCCCTAACCCCAAAAGCCCAAACCTAGTTCATTTTCTTATTACATAGGACTGATTACAAGGAATCAAATCTCAAAAGGAAAGTTACTTTAGAAGATATGCAACAAAATATTACATATATGTTACCAATAATACATTGGGAAATAAAATATGACATGATACATAAAAAATGAAATAAACTACATCACCGAATGCTTATTCAATGATTTCTTCTTTATTTCTTAGGGAAATGAAACATATTAAGTGTGGGCTCAAATTCTAAATAATGGTATGTAAATCAGAATAAATAACAAATCAATTGGAATAAAAAACATGAAAATGTAAATAAATGCCCAAAAAATACATTAAGACAACTAGATAATTAAAATTTCATATATAAAGGTATGAAATTGAAACACATGTCATTTAATAAATGAACTGAAAATTAAATGTATCCATAAATATATCAATAAAAAAATATTATCTTTGAATAATAAATTAAATAGATGTGAATGGAATTACTAATTATTGGGCTTAATGTATAGCGCACATAGAAACTTATACTATCAAAACCTTTCACAATATGGTTTAAACTATGAATTGAAACACATTTAATTTATCCAACTTATTTATCTCATTAGATCATGTGGATGAATCGAGGGGATATATAATGTTCGAGACCCACCCATCATTTCCATTCCAAATAATTCTTCATAAAATTTTAAAAAATAATTAACATTTTTTATCAAATATCTTTATTGAATAATGAATACAGATATATCAATATTTCTAGAAATATTCAAT
The DNA here is from genome assembly GCA_963277665.1 of Viscum album. NCBI lineage: Eukaryota > Viridiplantae > Streptophyta > Magnoliopsida > Santalales > Viscaceae > Viscum > Viscum album. The sequence continues at coordinate 390,778,722 of OY728158.1, forward strand.
TAACATTCAAAATAGACATCGTACATAATATGATATATCGTTTGGGAAATAATAATATCCATTATATGAAAAATTGGATATTGAATAAAATTTATAAGGAAAACATATTAACATAATGTGATTTTTTCAAGATAATGATAAAAATCAAAAAAGGATGTGAGATTTCTAATATAATCATTAATATTATTCTTGAGAAAAATAATCATTAAGCATTCCAAATTCTCCCATACAACATTAAAACATGTAAATAATAATACCCATAACGGAATAATATAAAATTTATAGTATCATGTGACTAAATATATTCCTTATATAGCCTGAAAAATATTATTATAAACACCATATAAATTTAAATTGATGAGTTATAAAAAATAAGTATCAATGGAATGTATATTGAGACGCAATCACTTACCTTAACCATCCTTTTCGTAGTGTGGTATTTATCCTCCTTTATTGTGATTCAAAATATGTTAATAAATAATACTAGAACCATACTGATGTTTATAATATCATATATTTAGTCCTTAAAATATTATAATACAACCTTGTTAACACTCTTTCATTATTTTAACTCTTTCGGGTGTTAATTTCCTAGTTTTCTCAAATATGTTTTTACATTGTAAACTACTAATTATATTACATATATCTTGATTTAAAAATTTATATAGTTTACCCCATGAATTATTTATCTTATATATTCATTAAATATGTATTTATAATAATATATAATGATTATAAAAAATAAATGACATGCACCATTTATGGAGACAGTAGATCATACATACACAAGAATGCTTCTTTAATTTCTTTCTCATATTAATATAATGAAATGTAATTGATAATTATTAATTTTATAATTACAATATAATATTTATGTCATATATTTTATATAAGTTTATTAAAACCATTCTTTATACATTCCATGTGTGGCATTAATGTGTTACATCGCTTTGATGGGCCGGTAGTCCACACTTCCGCAAAGGATGTTATCATATTTACACAAAATGGAATGTATATTGGTATATTTTATAAAATAATTTCATAATTATAAATTAGTTATAATTATAATATATATATAATATAGAATTATAATTTCCATCCTAATTTACCCCATGAGACCGGTAAAGGAAAAATGAACATTCATCATTTTGTGAGGCTGTAGTTCGTCGTACATGTAAACAGTATGTTTGTTATCTATTAAATGGAAATATTTTTAAGTGTAATAAAAAACCATATCATACTAACTTGAATTTATATTTTGGATAATAGTGTTTTTATATAATCAAGCAATAATCAATGTTGAGGGAGTAGATAAGGGAAATAAAACTATTTTTAAGGGAAAGGTGGCACTTCTTAATGAAGTAACTTCTTTGGGTTTATACAAAATTCTCCCTTGTATTACTAACATACCAAGGGATGTATTATAGTATTAGGGAATTTATTTGAGGGATATTTTTGGGAATATATTTTTCACGAAAAAATTTGCTTGAGAAGTCTATATAAGTCTGAGGCGTGGTGGCATTTTATGTGGAATAGAAAGGAATAACTTGTAATTTTTCTAAAAACAAGTTATGAGTACAACATGTTTTACATAAAAATGTAAAACAATGTAGAAAAAACTCATAATAGATGTTTTATGGATGAATAATGTCCATAAAATGTATTTTGGACAATTTTCTAAGTCATTGGTGCCCTTAAGATTCAGCTTTCGTCCCTTATTAACCATACGTTTTCGTTAATAGTTGTAATTAATTTTAATTAATTTCACTAATATTTATAGAAAAAAACTAATTTGACCGTATTATAAATTATATGTTATTCTGTTTGAAAATATGTAATCCATTTTTCTAAATTTTAGTCACAAAATAGGTAAAAATTAATTTAAATTTAATTTCCTAGGCGGGATGAAAAACCCATTTTTAAGGTAAAAGCCTCATAATGTTTTCTATGCTTTATATTCAATTTCAAAATTAAATTTATTCCAATTACATATATTGGATTAATTAATAAAAAAATTATATAATTAAAAATTATATCCAATATAAAAAATAGTTTATCCATAGTAATAAATTAGATGAAAAAGTAGTTTTCAATTAAATTTTAGTATTTTTCACTATTAATCAAAAATTTAAACTTCAGAGGAAAATACCAAAAAATAACCCTAAAATAATTATTATGTGTCTATTACAAGAATATTGTTTAAAATATTAAATTTAAAAAACGGTGAAAAATTATATTTCAAATGGGTTTACCAATATATGGTGGAAGAACTACCTTTATAAAATATAGTATTTTATGTGTAATATTTGGTTTGTTCTTATCATAATCTTATAAATTCATTTGGATGTATATAAAAAATATTTGACTGAATATATATATATATATATATATATATATATATCATATTAACACCACTTAGTAATTGAAATTAATTTAATTTATTAGGGTAAAACAACGTTATGAGTTTATAAATAATAATAATTTCCTTCATATTCAATCATTTTTCAGGTTTTTATATAATTATTTTATATCCAATGAATTCATAAACCATTTTTCTGAACCATATATTTTCATAAATTAGATAACCATTTTCATAACTAAAATATTAACTGTTGTGTTATATCTTATTATATTAAATAATATTTTAATTATATTTCATTATTTGATAAAACTCGGTCTAACATTAAATGTATGATTTGAAATAAGTCTTTCATGTATGTAATGGAAGCTAACACAGTGTTTCATGAATTAAAAAATATAGAATATATGAATTATTTTTAAATATTAAATATATTTGTAATCTTCATGGTATTATATCCCCTTACAATCTTGGTGCCGTAAGTAATTCATGCTATCAAATATAATGTTATTACTTTAGAATTTTGTGGTGGTCTACTCTCCATGTCTTAAATAAACTGTGTCCTCATAATTTAAACTTGATCTCAGTGATGTAGGGATTGAATATAAACAATTTTTGATAGTCCCACATCATAAAAAGGGTTAATATCACATATTATTAATAATATATAAAGGAAACTATGATGGTCACGTGACTAGGTTCACTATTAGGAGAACAAAGGACGAAAATGGGAATATGGATATAGAAGAAAAAAAGCGAAAAATCAGGTTTCAATGGTGAGTACTAGAGAACATCTTCAGATTAATTTTGTTGAATAAAAACCATAAAACATAGGTGTGAAGAAAGGTCATTAATATCATGAAAATGATGATAATATGACAACATTTTGTCTCAAAATATTTTTTTCTATAGTTGATGATATCTTTAACTATATAAGAAAATATCTAAATATATTTTCTAAAAAAATTCCATTGATTAAAACAGTAATTATATCTACTTCACCTCTACGAACACGAAGAATCTAGGGTCATGTAATTCCTTTACCTCTAAAATATCATCCAACGATCAATATAAACCATTTTATAAATGGTTAAAATTTCCAATTTATTATGATCCAACACCTTGTAAGTAAGGTCACTGATGCACCTGATTTTTTTATACATTTTCACATAATTTATTGAAAATAAGAACATTTTTTCAGAAATTACCTTCTGCTAAGGGAAAAAAATACATTTATTTTGGAGATCTTCTTCATTTTCAAGATATTTATGGCCAAATACACAAAACGGGGGAGACTGAGAAAAATTTACAAGCTACACAGCATGTACCTATATACATGTCGTGTATTTCCAGACTCAGATACAAACTGACCAGGACAAGTACATGCCCATGTAAGCAAAATATGGTACATGCTATTTGCACACTTTTTACACCGTGTACACCCTTTTTGAAGCAGTTGGCTGTTGAGCAGAATTCTACATGCCCATGTGGCCGGCTAATGGGAACACGGTGGGTTTCACATATAGATGTTGTGTAGGACTTTCTAGAAGCGGTTGGTGGCCAAAATATGAGAATATGACATGTATGGTGGTGCTACATGTCGTATATAGGTAGCTACAAGTTGGTGTCATGTTCCAAGTCAAAGACTACATGTTTTGATGCCTACCCACAGTGAAAACAAAGGAAAAAATCACACTGACAAAAGTACACGCGGTGTACATTTTCTACATGTCATGTAGTTATTTTATCTATAAAAGGAGGCTTTGGACTTCAGTTTAAGGGTGTGGTGTGTGGAGAGAAACTGTGAAGAAAATGTTAAAGTTATAGAGGAGAGAATCTCTACCACTATACTATCATCATTCTACCGTCTACCCAAGAATCATTCCCTCCTCGGAGATCCAAGCATGATAATATCTGGTATCAAGAACTTTTTGTTTATAATTTTCTATACGTGAAACTAAATACATAGTCTGTCGGGGTTGTGGAAGATGATGATCTGTAATTTAAATTAGTTGATATGAATGTTTTCGTTCTTTTTACATCTTTTTATTCTTCTTAACTCATGTCATTTTATCACTGAAAATTATGTACCAAACCATTGATAGAATATTTAGTGATTCAGAAAAAGAATAACGATGAACAATTTCATGACCACTGGAAGTTTTAATAGACTCAAAATGGACTAAACCAAAATAAATAACAGTGATACATTGACAACCCGAACAAGGAGTTAATTTCGTCAGCTCTAAATATATGTTTACTAGACCAAGGAATCATTATTATAAATTGAAACCCAGAGTGTTGGGTTATAATGAACAACACAACCTGATAAGAAATTTTATTTACTAAACAACTTCTCATTAATCCATAACCCCAACGCATGTATCTCTTTATCTATTGTAAAATCAATTTTCCAGTATTTACTTATATTCTATTAAGTAATATTGTTTAAAAAATCTTAAAACTAATCATTTTTTTATCCAAACAACAAAAATAGACATTTAATTCAGTAAACTTCATTAAAATAAAAATACAAACTATGTTAAACAAGATAAAAATGACATCTTTTTTCCTGTGGATCAACCACTTATGGGGGCTATACATTTTAGGGTAAAGTTAATTTAGGGCACAGATAATATACCTTCGATGAAACTACTCCCCAAATTCTGGCACCATTGTCGGGGAACTAATGAAAAGTTAATTTTTTTTCTTATTTTAATTGAGGTTTTATCAAATTTTAGTGAAAATAAAAAACATAAATTCCCAAAAATCAATTTTCTCATCTCCTTTTTTGTATCTTTTTTCCTCATTTATTCTTGGTGTGTTTCATATCGTGCAGATATTTAGATATATGAGTGGCAACCTAACACGTTCCAAGAATGATGAGTCATCAGAGTTTTTCTCAATTGACCTAGAGATTGAATGGACACTCTCGAGGCACCAATGAAAAATTATAGCTGAGTATAACCAAAACACTCCACTAGCATAGAACGAGGAAAGAAATCCATCCATTTTATAAGGAGATAGACAACAGTTTGCTTCAGATGACAATCGAAACCAGAAAGCTTAACTTGCTTCAGGGTATGGCTTGTAGCAGCTCCAACAATTCCAACCGAAGAAGATGACATTTTTCAACTAAGGTCAGGGGACATACTATGCCCCTAAAGAACAAAAATACATGCTTGATCCACTCCCTCAGAGGCCACCTCCATGTCATACTCTCATGAAGTACAACCTACTATCTATCCCCGGAGCTGACATGGGAATTGTTCGTCCACCGGTGTAGGCCCAACACTTCTAGATCAATCCTAATATCATGAAACTGATTCAAAACACCATTCAATACGGAGGTCTACCCAATGAGGATCCTAATTCCCATCTCTCTAATTTTTTGGAGGTCTACGACACGTTCTGCTACCACAGAGTGTCCACGGACGTTGTTTTTCTTCGCCTCTTCCCCTTCTCTCTAAGGGATACGGTAAATGACTTGATTAATGGTTTTCCACAAAAATATATCCTCACCTAGGAGGATCTAGACCAGGCGTTCCTGACTAAATACTTCCCACCCTCGAACATAGTGGCTCAATGGAACAAAATCCAAAACTTCCAATAGCATGGTGTTGATTTACTGTACAAATCATAGAAGCACTTCAAGGAGATGTTGTGAAAATGTCCACACCACGAACACCCACTTTGAATATAGGTCCAAACTTTATACAGAGGGGTGACAATGAATACAAAGTTCATAGTGGATACTGTTGCCAAAGGTACAGTAATGATAAAGTCCCCCGAAGAGAATTTCAAACTACTGGAAGAAATGTCTTCCAACAGCATCCAATGAAATTCCAAGCAAGGAACCCAGAAATGAGGTTTGAATAACATTAATGCAACTACTATGCTTGTGGCTCAATTGGACGTTGTGTCCAAAAAGATCGATGCACTCAATCTGAACGGCACGTCTCAAGTACATGGGGTAAACCATCTGGTGTGTAGCTAATGTGGTGATAACCACATCCTGGGAGAATTCTCTGGTTCTACTGGAGGCCCTTCAACAAGCGAGCTAAGTTATGTTGCCCAAAACTGAGGGCCAAACCTGTACCAGCAGTACCAGAAATCTTCATGGAGTGATCAACAGAACACATGATGGGGCAAAAAACAACACAATCTTCCCCTCCTGTGACCACATGGCTACAACCAGCCTCCATATCAGAACTAGTACCAGAGGCAACAACATCCCTAGCAGGGATCTTATCAATAGGAAGTGTATCAGATCCCTCGCCCGCAGTAGCCGCGGTAGCCACCACCTCTACCATCCCAACAAACACATCAGCAGTAGAACACCACAAGGTTAGAGGATATCATGAACAAATCTATATCTACTATAGAGACTGTGTTCCAAAATCAGGAGGCTTCAATTCGAGGCCCGGAAAACCAAATTGGCTAGTTGTAAAACCAACTATCTGGAAGGAAACCTAGTACACTACAATGTATCACTGAGAAGAACCCGAGGGAGGAGGCTCATAAAGTTACAATACGGGGTGGAAAAGAACTTCAACAGCACCAACCAGCACAGCTCATTGTATATACACCCCCTGTTGATAATGAAGGTACAGATACAGACCCCTCCTCATCCAAAATCCAACAGAAGTAGGATTCACAGAATTAAGGAAAATAGGTTATCAAACCCTTTGAACATGTTTTACCCTTCCCAGAGATATTGAAGCCGAGAAAGCTGGACCACCACATCAGAAAATTTATGGACATGTTTAATAAGTCACACATAAATATACCTTTTGAAGAGATACTGATGCAGATAACCACTTATGAAAAATTCATGTAGGAAATACTCTCCAACAGAAGAAAGATAGAGGATCTGGGCACCATTTCCCTAACCAAGGATTGTTCTACAGTCTTCCATCATTCAATTCCTCCCAAACTCCATGATCCATGTAGCTTTACTATTTCATGTACTATTGAACCATGAGAGTTTGGTAAGGCCCCGTGTGACTGATGGTCTAGTGTGAACATCATGCCCCTCAGTGTTTTCAAAAAGCTAGGGCTCAACGATTTATAGCCTACCCGAGTAGCCCTTCAACTTGCTGACTGATCCATCAAATATCCAAAGGGGATACTAGAGAACGTTTTTGTCAAGGGGGGTAGGCTAATCCGCCAAAAATATTTCATCATCATTGAAATTGAGGACAACAATGAGGAACCTCTCATCTTGGGAAGGCCATTCTTGGCAACTGAGAAGGTACTGATCGACGTGCACCAAGGAGAGTTAATTTTACATTTATGAGATGAGAGAGTCTCCTACAATGTTCTCAAGGACGGAAAGCATGAATCATTATCTGAGAATGAGGGGTTTCATGAAGTAACAACAATGAATGTTCGATTAATCAGAATAGATGATGATCTGGTATGTTCATTTTTCCTCAGATAACATTATCATTCCAGAAATTCTAGTTGAAGAAGAACTAGAAGACCTGCAATTCATAGAAGGCTAGGGCGACCACTACTAGAAACATGTAATTATTCATGATAGTCTAAAACGACACAAGGTGCAACAACTTGGTCCATCAATTTTAAAGGATTCAGAACATGAAATGAAGCCTCTTCTATCTTATCTAATGTACGGGTATTTGGGAGACCATCAAACAATGCATATCATAATTAACGCATAACTGTCACAGGAGCAGGAAAATGCACTTCTGCTGGTTCTAAAACAATGGAATCATTATACTGGGTGGAAAGCCGCTGATTTGAAGGGCATCAACTCTACTATTTTCACCCAAAAAGTACTACTTGAAGAAGGTGCCCAGAAATCTCGGTAACCAGAACGGCACCTGAATACCCCCATAAATAAATTTGTATAGAAATATGTGATTAAACTATTGGATGTAGGAATCATCTATCACATCTCAGATAGTCTCTGGGTGAGTCCCTTAAAACAGGTACAACAAAACAAGGGTATCATTTTGGTATCAAATGATAAAAATGAGCTCATCCCCACTCACACTGTCACGGGCAGGTGAGTTTTTGTTGACTATCGGAAGCTAAATGAGGCCACAAGGAAGGATTATTTCCCTCTATGATTAATGGATAAAATATTAGAGAGGCTAAGAGGGAACAACTTCTATTTCATCCTCGATGGCTATTCCAGCTACAACCGGATTTCCATTAATCAAGAGGATTAAAAGAAGAGAAAATTCACTTTCCCTTATGGTACGTTTTCTTACCGAAGGATGTATTTTGGCTTGTGAAATCCACCGGCCACATTCCAGTACTAAATTCTGTCTATATTTCAGGACATGGTGGAATAGATCCTGGAGGTATTCATGGAATATTTTTCTGTTTATGGAAAATCATTCACCACTTTTTTGCGGCATCTTTAGATAGTTTTGGAAATATTTTAGAACACTAACCATATTTTAAATTAGAAAAAGTGTCATTTCATATTTAAAAGTTTCATTTTACTTGGCCAAAAAATCCCAGAAAAGTGGATAGCGGTGGATCCATCAAAGATAGAAGTTATTTCATGTCTACCAATTCCGACTTCTATCACATCCATCCACAGTTTCATGAGCCCTGTCGGTTTCTACAAGAGGTTTTTCTGTGGCTTCTCAAAAATAGCTCATCCCTGCACTACTCTTCTAACCAAGGATTCCTTATTTTAGTTCGATGTGACATGGACAATATATTTTGAGCACCTTAAGAAGCACCTGGTGGAAGCTCAAGGGATGATTTCTCCCATCTAGGATGAACAATTTGAGGTGATGTGGGATGTTAGTGACTATGTAGTGGGAGAAGTCTTGGGCCAGTAGCTTCAATGAATTTTCTGACCTATATAATATTCTATAAGGATGATCAATTAGGAACAAATCATCTACACCACCCTAGAGAAGGATATTCTTCTAGTGGTTTTCACATTTGACAATTTCAGTTCATACTTAGTGTTTTTAAAAGTTATTTGATTATACTGAACATGTAGCACTAAAGTAACTATTGAATAAGGAAGATGTGAAGCCCTGATTGATCTTTTGGGTACTCCTATTACAAAAATTTGATCTGGATATTCGAGATAAGAAACGGAGTGAGAACATTTTTGTTGACTATCTATCCTGCCTAGAGCAGCCTCATTTAGGGAAGGAGGTAGATCAGGAGACCGGGAAGGATTTCCCAGATGATCACCTCTTTTCAGTCAACGAAACACCTAGACCATGGTTTGTTGATGTTTATAATTTCTTTGTTATAAGTGTCGTTCACCCAGACCTCTCCTTTTAACAAATGAAGAGATTTTTCTCTGATGTGAAGAGGTACTTATGGAATGATCTTGTTCTATTCTGATCTTGTGGAGATGGGGTGATCTGTTGTTTCATCCTAGAGAATTAATTTCATGGAATCTTAGAGTTATTTCATGCCTCACTATTTTGGGTACATCATGGCCCTGATTGTTTGATAGAAACGATCCTACAGTCTAGGTTTTTTCTATCCCACCATGCATAAATATGTCTGGACCTTTGTTTCTTGTTGTGATCGATGCCAGAAGACTGGTAACGTGGGACGTAAAGCTAAGATGCCCCTGCACCCCATCCTGGTGTTTGAGATCTTCGATGTCTGGGGTATAGATTTCATGGGTCCCATTCCCCTATCCGTCAGAAACACCTATATTTGGGTCTGCGTCGACTACGTCTCCATGTGGGTGGAATCCACTACTATAGCACATGACATGACCAAGGTAGTCATGAGATTTTTAATGAAACATATTTTTATCAGGTTCGGTCTTCCTCGAGTACTGATTGGCCATAAAGGGGTCCACTTAGACAACACACTGATGAGAGGACTACTATTGACCAATGGATTAAATCATCAGATGGGGACACCATATCATCCCCAGTCAAGTGGACATGTAGAGCTCTCCAACTGTGAGCTCATGTAGATCCTAGAGAAAACTGTGAACACTTTGAGGAAAGACTGGTCCAAAAAGTTAGATGATGCTCTGTGGTCATATCATACTGCTTTAAAAACCTCAATGGTAATTTCCCCATTTCACCTCACCTATGGTAATCCATTCCATCTACCATTATAGTTGGAACACAAAGCATAATGGGTGATCAAGGCCCTGAATTTTGATCTGAAGGCAGCTGACGGGAAGCAAAAGTTCCAACTGTCATAACCTAATGTAATCAAATTTTGAGTCATATGAGAATGGAAAGATGTAAAAGGAGAGGATGAGAGCAATTCACGACCGGATTATTTCATGAAAATATTTCCAACTTAGTGATCAGGTATTTCTATTTAACTCTCATCTTTGATTATTCCCAGGGAAGTTAAAGTCATGATGGTCGAGACCATTCCAAGTTATACGCATATTCCATCATGGAGCAGTGGAAATTTCTAGATAGGATGATCAACCATTCAAGGTAAATGTATAGTGGTTGAAGGCTTACCATCACATTGACGACATGGTGGGAACGTTTTCCACCATACAGCTCATGTAAGATGAGGTATGTATGTCGAGCACAAACCTAAAACAAAGGCGCTTCCTGGGATCCAACCCAATGGATACATGATGTGTACCACTTATATACATGACATGTACTTTTACCTTTTAATTTTTTTCTAACAATTATAAATATATAGTTTAACTAAGAAATAAATAGGTATTATTCTGGTTTTGATGGTAAGGTTACTGGAGTTTATCTAAGCCGTCATCGGTTCGAATCCTCCCGACATTCCTTCGGCACTGGGTTCCTCCTTTTTCTCTTCGTATTTTCTTACATGATGTATGTTGTATTTTTCATATATATATATATATATATATATATATATATATATATGTTCTTATAAGAAAAACCATGGTGGGGATGGATCGGTTGGCCAAGATCGTAACCCGGCTCCAAAAGACCCATGTTTGAATCCTAACAACTGCCCCATTTCCCTAATTTGTCCTTTTAATAAAACCACGCAGTGTTTCCTTTGATATACGTAATGTGCACCATGTTTTCCTTTTAAAAATAGAATGATTTTTTGTATAAGGTAATTCATGTGGGTGATGTTGGCAGATAGGAAGAGTCTTTGCCCTAGATCCAAAAGACCCGGGTTCGAACTCACCTAATCTCTTTGATTCATCCCTTTTGTACAATTAAAAACCACATGCCAGGTATTTCTTCTTCTCATGTAGTATAGGCCATATATATTAAATATATAAAAATAATAAATAGGATCCACAATATAACCTTTTCTCCTGTTGTTGAGGGCTTCCATTCGGAACGGCCGATCTCCGGTTCGAACCTCGCCCCAAGTACCGCACCAAAGGTTGTACTACTTTATTCTGATTTTAAAACACACGACGTGTTTTTTCCAATAAAGTATGTGTATAGTTTTATTTTTAATTGATGTATATACATACATATATATTTATATTTATATTTACTGTTTTAATTATTAATATTAATTATTATATCATTTACTATAAAAATTATATATCTATATATATTTATTCTTAAAAAAATAGGATACACGGTGTGTGGTCTATTATAAACGCTGTCTACTACAGTTATGAAAGTTGTGGGCCACCCGGATTTAGGACATGTCGTGCGGGCCTCTCTATCTCCCTATTTCTTCCCCCATATGAGACCCGACCTCCTCACTCCTGAATCTGCTGATTTAGGGCGTTTTGCCTCTGATTTCTCGTGTATTCTGATCCTTGGCCTAGGTACACTCTTTTACACCCTCTATTTCAAGTTATTACAAGCGTTGCGGTGATTTTCTGATCGACCGACCATTCGGCTTCTACAGTACACGTGAACACTTTGAATAACACACACCATGTACATTGGTACATGGCCACACACAGAATGCTCTTCTATTTGTAAATACGTGGAGTGTATGTTCGGTACACACAGTGTACCATTCCCCGTCGTGCCCAAGTATCTTTTTCATATGTCCTCACACACCATGTTCACATACATGGCATGTATGTTCAGTACATTCCATGTATATTATTTCTTTTGGCCAGCATGTGTCTAACCCTCCACACGGCCATGTTACTTCTTCTCTTGCACACGCCACATTGGACTTGTACACGGCGTGTCCAGTATTATTAGAACTACTTAACTGGTGGTCGTGTCCTTTGAAATACATGACCAGGACCACTTTTAATGTACATGAATTGTTTGTTTGGTACATGCCATGTAACATTTTCTGGTTTATTCCTTGCTCACTCTATGTGTCTATCCAGAGAACACGAGATTCTCAACAGCTTTTATTACAAGTCGTGTACTCTAGAAATACATGTCGTGTAGTTTTTATTTTTTTCATTTTTCATGCATTTTGTTCTTTTTATTTTATTTCCTTTTTCTTTTGTTTGGTTTTTCTATTCTATTTCGGGGAATGGAAGACAGAGATCCTTCCCATGGGAAGCGGCCCGCCTCTGCCACTGAGGGAGGCAGGCCCCCTTATCTTCGGATCCGACTCTGGCCTACGACACTACCAGATTCAGACTCTCCATTCTATCAGGTCCCTCCATTGTCCAACCTTCCACCCATAACCCCCTTAGCTGAGGCAGGTCCTACTAGCTCCCCACCTCCACCATCTCGCATAGAGCCTCTGAGAAACATCATTCCTTCCCCACTAGTTGCCACACCTCCTAAGCTCTCCTCATCCGCAGTTGGTCCCTCATCGACTGCCCCATCCTGTGAGACTCCGTCTACTCCAACCGATCTACCCCCGGAGCCAACTCCAACTGCAGAACCTCCACCTGGGCCAAGACTAGTAGGTGTTCCCTACCGATAAATAGTGTTCCCAATCACCGATTTGGCACATGACAAGGTCTGGTGCTTCTCTCACCGCCCGATTCTATTGAGCAGCCGCAATATAGATAGTAGATTTCCACAGCAGTAGGGCATCTCTGGAGAGTTGGAGGATCTTCTCTGCAACACTCCCTTACACTCGATCTTCCAGGTTAGCACTTCTATTTTTTAGATTTATTTTTGGAGTTTGCTGCTTCATTCGAGTCTGACGGGGCCGAGTACCAGGAGACGCTCGATGATGTAGTACCAGTGGTCCAGCTCCAGCTAGGCGGCCGTCACTTTTCCCTTACCAGGACTTGGTTTGGCCAAGGCTGTGATTTCTATCCTCGTCCTATCACCCCACCCCATGTCTCTTCCATGACCCAACCAGAGCATTTTGACATCATTTCCATGTGGCGGCAGATTTCTAGGACTGACCACCACTATACCCCAAACTCCCAGAAGTTTACCCTTGTAGCTGACTTATCCTTCGTTTCACCCATCGATGCTTCAGCGCCATTCTATTTCCCCTCTATGAAAATATGGTTGTCGTCACCAGTTGTGACATGGATCACTTTACTTGTGTCATCCGGCAGGACTACCCAAACCTCCCTTCCCTTACCGCCTCCTATTTCCACAAAATGTTTTCTGGGTGTCAGGGAAACCTGAACATTGGGTTTTAAGCCACCTTCCAGGCCCACCATCTTGGGGGTTTTGAGCCTTCTCTTCCTCGTGACTTGTTAGGTTCCCCCAAGAAGATGTACTATCTCATTCTTATTCACATGGGATTGGTCCAGAAGCAGTGGGTGCCTCCGTCCTTTCCCAGGCACGACCCCACCCGCCTACTGACCCTCCTGTCCCTGTTGATGCACCTGCTCCTCCTTCCACACCCCTTCCAACTTTACCACACCATCCCCCTACATCTGACCTTAATTATTCTATTCCACCTACTTCCCCTACCCCCGCACCCTCAGTCAATCTCACATATTCTCTCCGCCTAGCTGTGATGGAGTGGCACTTTGTCTATTTCAATCAGTGTCAGGACTACTTGGAGAAGATGTTAGGGATTCTTCTTCAGCATCATGGTAATCCACTGCCCCCACCGCCTGCCCATGCATCGGCTCCTAGCCCTTCTTCTGCAGCTCCACCGCCCCTTACTGTGCTGGACACAGATTCAGTTCTCCTATCCACTGTGGGGCCAGCTACTGCTACCACTGTTGCAACTACTACTACCAGTCTAGGGAGAGATGTCGCCCTTCCTCCTCTAAGCCCAGCTCCTACGGCTCCAGCTTCTATGGCTTCTCTTCCCAGTGCAGATTTCAAGCCTCTGGTTTCCATGGCTCCTGGGCCTTCTCTACCGGCTGATTCTATAATGGATGATGTCTTTTTTGAGGCAACACCCTAACAGGTTTTTGGAAACATTTTTTCATTATATATGTATATATTTGTGATATCTTGTGCCTTTTTATGTTTTTTATGATTTCATTATTTTCTCTCCACCTCCATCATAGGTACTCTGGCACGTTTTGGGCTACACATTTCCACCACCTCTCATCTTTTTATCCTAGATACAATGGATGTATTGTTTTTCACTTTTTTCTATTTTTATTCTTTTTTTCTTTCATTCTTTCTTTCTTTCCTTACTTCCCCTCGTTTTAGTCTACTATTAAGTCCCCACATTCCCAATTTCACATTGGGGCACTTGGTGGATCAAGTGCGGTGTTATGTATGTTGGAGCGTCTCCCAACCACCATCGTCTTTTCCCTTACAATCCTTCTAGGAGACATCATTATTAAGAGATATATTTTAAAAATTGATGACATTTTGGTTAACCATATTTTTAAATAATAAAGCTGAAAGTGGGAAATTTTCAAAAGTTGCGTGCATATTTTGGTTCGTAGGTATTTTAAAATGATTGCAGATATAGTTTCAATTTCAACTTGTAATCCTGGGATCATTACATCGATTAGACTAATATGTTATATGAAAGTCATGACCTGATTGTCTTTTTATTTTTTTCCCACTTCGGATAGGTATTCTAAACCCTTTTGTCATATTCTTCTTAATACATCTTTCTTGAGAGATTCTTAGGATATACATAACTACCAGAACTTTCAAGTATCATTTTTTGAGTCATGAGGACTTTGTGAATTTCATTAAAATGGTTTGATAATTAGATTGTTTTAAGCCTTTATCTTGAGACCTACACTACATCTTATCTTTGTAAAGCCCCTAGAAACCATGAATGTCCCATATGGCAGGCCATATTACAAGATTATTTCCCTTCCTACCCAAATTCTTTTATGATTTTGCATGATTATTCATTTTAGCTCGAAATAAGGGATTGGAAACATGTGGCATACTTTATTGAATTGTCATGAAATTAAATATGGGGGAGATCCTCTTAATCATTTTGGGCGAAAAGGGTTGCAAACCTCTATTTGGGGAAATTCTGAAAGGTTCCCTTTGTCCTTCAAGAAAAATGATACATACAAAGGGTCCTTATACTCACTTTTTGGTCTGTAAACCCAACCTACCCAACTAAAGAAGATGGTGGTGATGAGATTATTTGATAAATCATGTTGAGGATGCTTTTACATTGAGCATAAATTTGAAAATCATGCACTGTTATTTAAAGAATTTGGCCTCATTTTTCAAGCTTCAGTGTTATTTTTCACATCTTTACCTACTAACCTTTAGCTACAGAAACATCTGATCCTTATAAAAAATCTCTCATGACTTCTATAAATCAATTTTATGATGTAGAGAACTAGATTTCTTGAAAACATATGGATAGAGTTTATATATCTTTTATTGAGAAAAACATTTATTTAAAATTTCTTGAGTATTGAATATAATATTGATGAGGTAGATCATCAAGTGGATTACTTGTTTTTGAAAGGTTGAAACATGTGTTAAAAGTGGATGAATGTAGTTAAATGAAATATATATGAGTCTTGATTAGAATATATCCTGAATTAAAATGGTTTTGTATCGTTTTGTAATTTTTTCCTTTAACTTGTTATTTACTTTTATGATTATCTAAAGTCCTTCCATTTTAAATATAGACTCTGTTAATTAGTGGTTGATATTTTCTCTAGGGAAAGAAAATGATAAAGTATTGGGGAGTTTGATGAACCCAATTTGTGTATACATTTTGACATACTTTATTGAAAATAAGAAGTGGTTTTCTGTAATTATCTACTGCTTAGAGAACAAATACATTGACTTTGGTGATCATGATCATTTTCATGATATTTATGGACAAATACACAAAACAGGGGAGACTGATAAAAATTTAAAAACTACACGTCATGTACCTTTATACACGCCATGTACATCCAGACACAAACACGAACTGACAAGGACAAGTACATGCCTAAGAAACCAGAATCTGGTATATTCCATGTGCACACATTACACACCGTGTACACCCTTCTTGAAGTAGTTGGCTGATGAGAATAAGTCTATATGCTCATGTGATCGGTTGAAAGTAACATGATGTGTTTAATGTATACACACCATGTAGGCTGTTCTAGAAGCGGTTGGTGGTCGAAAAATGAGACTACAAGCCATGTATGGCAGTGTTACACGTCGTGTATAGCTACCTACCAGGCGGTGTTGTGTTCTAAGTCAAAGACGGAGTATTAGGCCGCCTAACGGCAGAGAAAAGAAAGGAAAAATCAGGTTGATAATAGTACACACCGTGTACGTTTTCTACACACCGTGTAGTTATTTTTTCTATAAAAGGGGGCCTTGGAATCTAGTTTAAAGCTGTTGTGTGTTGATAGAAAGCGCGGAGAAAAGGATGAAGGTCTGGAGGAGAGAAGCTCTGTCGTCGTACTATCACCATTCTACCATCTACCTGAGTATCATTCTATCCTCGATGTTCCAAGCATGATCACATCATGTATCAAGAGATTTGAGTTTATCAATTTATATACGTATAACTAAATACCCAGTGTGTTGGCGTTATGGAAGATGAAGAGTTGTAATTTAAATTAGTTGATATGAATGTGTTTGTTCTTTTTAACTTATTCTTATTCATTTTAAATCACATCATTTTATCAATAAATTTTTTTTACTAGACCAAGGGAATAATTTTAACATACCAGACATTTGAATAACATAATCATTTATCCTTTTGAAATAAGGTAAAAATAAAAATCACTATAAAACCTTATTAGAAAAATGCACTATTACTTGTTCCTTAAATAATTTAAATGTTATTGGATATATTCCATAAATCCAGTAGTATTGTAAACTCCAAAAATTATATCATAGACTACTTTTGTACATTCTATTAAGTGACTCTAAGGTATTCATCATATGTCTAAATCAATCATTTCTTCATCATCAACTCAGCATCTGAAACATATTAAAGGTTTTATTTCAAATAATCAAATGTTTTTAAAAAAAATTATCATTACATTGAATATGTTTTCTTGGTACTATTTATCATATAGTTCTCAATTCCTTAATAAAAAACTATTGCAGTATAATTCTTACAAATTTCATAAATATAATTATGAGCATGTAATAGATTAAATAAATTTACAATATATTTAATAGATCCAAATATAGAAGTACATTAATCATTCAGCTTCGTTTGATTCAATAACACATTCTTAAACTTGATCCCATATCATTCCCTATGGTATATTCCCTTCAAGATTAGTGCATTTTTTTGAATATTTCCCTTTATACTAACAGTTGTAACACTTAATATTAGTGTTTTCCTTCTTCCTTTTGCATAATTTTTCATTTTGACCATTTCCTTATAACTTATAACTAACTCGCAATCCTTCTATGTAGTTACCAAGGTGATTAATTCCATAGTTATAAAAAGATGATTGCCTTCATCTTATTTGAATCATTCCCTTTTTCATGGTGTCCAAAGACATATCCTTCTCTTGGATTTCATTAAATTTGAAGGATATCAACAATGAATTCTATATTTTAGTGGCATATAAAAATAACTCCTTATATGATGAAGAATTATGAGAAACAAATTCCCATAGAATATTTTTCCCAATACCATAAAAGTAGTGGTTTTTCTTGCACTATGTATTGTGTATACTTATTTTAGTATAGCTTGGTAACCTTGTAAAAATATATTCCCAATTTGAAAAACATTATTATTCATTCTAATTAAGATAATGAAAATTTTCTATATCTTAATTATTTGATCAAGAGGGATATATTTATAGAAGAATGTCTCAAAAAATAATTTTATCCCATGAGTTCAGATTCTTCTACTACCCTTGAATTATGGATCTGAGACTACCTCTTACCATAATATCCTTGGAGACAATAGACTAAAAGTTTAATGTTACATTTTCAATACATTCCATGGTCATATATAACTTTTTTAGATACTTAATTTGTTTCTCATCTTTAATCGTATTTGTAATCTGACTAAATAATGGGGTCTTCTACCATATATTGTGATCCAGCATAATATATTCTATATAAGGAATATTTTTATCCATTAGGGAAAGGTGGTTTTTTATAACCTAACTAATCATCCCAAATATACCAATAACATTCTCAGTTCTATTACCAACTACATTGACTTTCTCGGTAGAGAATCCTCTACTTTGGTAAAAAGTATTGATACCATTCTTCCTCTGAGTTTCTATTTATATGAAATGGAATATAAATTGTTAGATTGTAAAATTATGAAATTTTTATTACTCAATATATGGTATATAACAAAATAGAAATATATGAATCAGAAATCTAAGAATTATAAACATTGTTTACTAAGGGGAAATGATTACATCCAAATCCTTCATAACTGTAGGTAATGAAAATGTAAACTTTCCAATGCATATCTCAAGGAGTGTCAAACTAGATGGGTATTAAATATCATTGTCATGTAACGGTTACACTGATTTAGGGCCAACACACCTTTTTAGAGTTGATACTCCTTGGTACATGTGTGCTAGAACCACACCCACATGTAGTATACATATAGGGATGTATTTCAAGGGATACCTACATAGTCTATAATTTACTAGAATTATAGGATTTTATTATATACTTATCATCATTATATATCATAGTGTTATAATTCATAATCTTTGTTTTCAAAATCTAGTTTCTATAGCTTCCATTAAACTTAATTTGATACCAACTATAAATCCCCAATCCCAGAATCCCGATGCTAGTGCATTATCTTATTACATTAGCAATATTTAAAGGAATAAAATTCCAATGTACCATTCCCTTATGAAGACTTGTAATTCTATATTTCATACATGATACCCATAATGCATTGGGAAATGATAAGAAGACCTGATACAGAATAGAATGAAATAAACTACATCCTTGAATGCTAATTTATTGATTTCATCTTTATACAATGGGGAAAGGAAACATAATAAGGGTGAGATAAAATGATCATTAAGAGAATTTAAAGAATATGAAAGAATGATTCAATATTAATAAAATATCATGGGATGTTAAATAAATGATAAAAAATTACAATAAAATTGCTAGAAAGGAAAAACTCGATATGGAAGGATAAGAAACATAAAGTAATAGAATTTCATTGATGAATCTAAAAATAATTGTATAAATATATATGTCAATGAAAAATAACATAGATGAATAAAAAATAAAATACCAAATAAGTAAATTCATAATCATTAGATGAAAGTTATAAGCCACATAAAAACTACTACTTTCAATACATTTCACAAGATGGTTAAAACTATGGATTGAAACCCGTTTAATTTGGCCAAATTATTTATCCCATTAGAATCTATCGATGCATAGAGCGGATATATAAAGTTTGGTCTCTACCAATCATTACCAGTGAAAATCATTTCCCATTTAAATTAATATAAATGAATAATATTCCATATCAAATATCCATTTTAGATAAAGAATACATATTTGTCATTATTTCCCCAAATAATTAAATATCATTTAAAGTATACACTATATAGAAAATAATATATGGTTTAGGAAATAATAATTTCTATCATATAAAAATTTGGACATTCAAGGAAATATATAAGGAAAAACCATTACTATAAGCATAATATTTCAATAGTAATCTAATAATTACAATAGGTTGTAAGATTTCAATGATAATCACTTAGAAAATTCTTGAGGAAAATTATATATAAACATTCCAATCTGTCACATACCACTTTGAAAAAATTAAAAAATAATACCGTAATGGAATAAAACAAAACATAGAGTATCATGAAATTCTGTATAATAATAATATATCATTTCAATTTGATTTATTAACATGATATCGAAGTAAATTGGTTTATAACAACAAATAAGTCCCAATGGATTGTATATTGGGATGAAATCCCTTACCTTAACCTTCCTTTTTGTTGTGTGTTGTAAATCAGAATATATAGTGGTTTAAAATATTTTTAATAACTTATAATATAACTATATTATTGTTTATAATATCATATATTAACTCTTTATTTTAATTTTTTACCTGTTTGTTAGCACTCGGTTATTATTTTAACTATTTTGGGTGTTAATTTCATAGTTTTATCAATTATTTTGTGACATTGTTATTATATTCCTTTGATATATAAATTATGATTCCACCATACCTATAATTTAAAACATGACTTAATTATATTATATATTCAGTACATGTATATTTATAATAATGTATGCTATTTGTAGAAAAGAAATGAACTTCATCGGTCTTGGAGACGGTTGGTCGTACATATGGATGAATGCTACTTTCGTTTTTTCATACTAAACGGATTAAAATTAACAGATACCCATGTATATTATAATTATAACATATTCAATATGTCAAATATATTACATAGTTTTATTAAAACCATAACATATAAATTTCATGTAGGTTATGAACGAGTTTCATAGCTTTGAGGGGGAGGAAGTCCTCACTTCCACAAATGATGTTATCCTAATCACACAAAATAAAATGTTTAAAATAGTTACAGAAGTATATAGAAATTATAAATATCATATAGTTGATATATAAATACATTTTTCATTATGATATCGATCATTATAGACGGTAAAGGAAAAAATGAATAATCATCATTTTGTGAGGTGGTAGTTCATAGTAAATGTAAGTAGTATATTCGTTATTAATTAGATGGAGGTTTCTATATATGTAGGAAAAAACATGTCATAAAAACATCTTATTATAAAATGTTTGTTTGAAAGTTACTTTAGAGGAGTAAGGAAGAGGGAGGGTGGTTTCATTTTGTAAGGGGGAGAAGTACTGACTTTGCATTGTTTAAAAAACGATGGGTGTACCCACGTTTTTACCAATAAAAGAATAAAAAACATAAAAACTAAATAATGGATTTTTTTTTGGAAAAATTATGTATAAATATTGGATTTATTACAAGTTTCTCAGAAATTTGGCTGTTTAATATTGAGGTTTAGTCCCATATAAAGAATAATTTTACCTTAGAAATTGTTATTTATTTTAATTACCTTAACTAATATTTTAGGTAAAAAATAAATATAACTGATAGAAAATATAAATTATACTTATCCAAAATATAGAATCCATTTTTTCAAATTAATAACATAGAAGTGTTAGAAAATAATTTAAATTTAATCCTATGTCCGGGATGAAAATCGGGGATTCAAGGTAAAAACAACTAAAAGTGTCTATGTTTTTATAAAAAAATATAAATGTCAAATATATTCCAATTACCTAAAAAACATTAATTAATAAAAATATTATCTAATTGAAATTGAAAACAAATATAAAACATAGTTTGTCGTTATAAAAAAATTGATGTAAAAGTAGTTTTGTATTAAATTTCAGTATTTATTACTACTCATTAAAAATAAAACTTCACATAAAAATACCACAAATTCCCCATAAGGTAATATTTATGTTTTTATTAAAAATTTGATATTTATTTTGACATATTATATTTATAAAAGGGTGAAAATTATATTTAAAATAAGTTCTCTATTAAAAAGTTGCAAAACTATCTTTTTAAAAACAAAGTACTTTATGGGAAATTTTTATTTGTTTTTATCTTAATACCTTGAAAACTATTGGCCAAATATATATATAAACATGATTTAACATATAATATATTTATATATGTCACATTAATAACACTCACTTATTGTAATTAGATTAATTTTTTATGGTAAAACAACTTTTTGAACATAAAAATAATAATATTTTCCATTATATTCAATCATTTTTCATATTAATTTCAAATAAATTTATAACCAATAAAATTATTTTATATTTGTGTAAATCATATATTTTGATAAATTAATAAAACATTTTCATAAATACTAATTTAATATCTAGGTTATATATTATTATATTAAATTATATATTATTAATATATAGTTATTCGGTGAAACTCGATGTTGCATGTTATGTAAGATTTCAAAAAAAAATTGTTATTGAGTGAAACAAAAGATAAACAGGTGTTGTGTGAAATGAAAATATAGAATATATAAAATATATTTAATATAGTAAATATATTTTAAACTATTAGATAATTATCTCCCCTTAGGTTCTTGGTATCGCGTGTCATACACTCTCTCGAATACAATGTTCTTGATTTAGAATTTTGGGGTGTTAAATATCATGATATTTCTCTATGTGGAATCATATTGTATACTAAAAACTAAAAGTGGTGCATTTTGTAACATTTTTTTTATTTAAATATTATAGGGTTCCTTTACAAATTCAAATTTTTATAAAATAGGTCAATTTATATCCTACATAGATATCGGTAAAATTTTATTCATCCAATAAAAATTATGATGAATGTTTATTGCCTTATCACTTCAGCTTAACCCAGATTAACCAAATTCAACCCTTCTATGATGTGAGAAACTTTAATCTGGTAATTATTCATAGTGGATAAAAATAAAAGATAAATATTTTACAATTTTTAGCCACATGATTCCCTATATAGAATCTATTTTATCTAATTCAATCGCTATAGTGGTATGAAATTTACTTTTATATATGTTCACAGAATGTGATAATTTCATTGGATAATATATTTTTAACCAAAAAAATAAATTTATTCTTATCATATTCTTGGTAAAAACAATAAATTAATTCTGAAACATTTGGTTGAATATTAAATATTTATATTTCCTTAAAATCATTAAAAATACTAACTAATTAAATTAATTATGATATAAATATTTTTTAAGAAAAAAATTCTTTTCCAGAAATAAATTCATTTACATTCAAATAATTTTTTATTGATATCCAATGAATTTATTTTATAAATTTTTAGTCCATATATATTTTATATTTTAATCATTTCTATTCAAATCGGTCATTTTTAATTTCTATGTAATAAATGTTTTATAATAATATATTTCATTTTTTATCCTTTTTTTGGGTGTAGTGCAAGCTATCAAAATGATAAAAATTATTTTATAAAATATTATTATTGTAAAATATTGGGTAATTACATTCTTACCAACTCCATAAAATTTCATCCCCAAAGGTTCTATAATGTCACCTCGTAAATATGTTTAGGGAGTTAATCATTATAATTTCATCAGGTTCCCATGTCACCTCTTCTATGTTATTATTCTTATAATGTATCATTCCCCACTGAGTGTGTCTTTTAATTCCTTAACAAAGATAAATATAACACAACCTTTACATTATAAATCCAAGGTGGGGTTTATAAATGATAAAATATTGCTCTATTTTTTTCTAGTATTTAAAATGTTATGGTGTACATATATATACTTTTTACATTATTTCTGGATCATATAACACCCTTCCCTGGAGATAAAATCATGAAAACATGATCTCCAACATGAAAGAAAAAATCATACATCTAGTTATTGATATAGATCATTTTCATAATTTGAGATTTTGTTAAATGGGTTTTAATATGCTTCACCTTTATTACTATCTCCAACATAGGTTCTAGTGCCACAATATTCATATCCCCAACATCATCCCAACAATTTTTCATACATAATATATTTCCATATAATTATTTATATTGAATCATTATACTATGTGAATGGAGGATATTTTTACAGGAAAAATATACCCAAGTTAATTAAGGATCCCCCATACCATAATGGTGAAGTGATCATGAACTAAACATTTCTTATAAAGCATCTATAATTTTTTTTTGACTTCCTATAAGATTTGTGATGATAATTGTTAATCTATTGAATCTCCATGTCAAGAACATTTTGGATAATTTTCATGAATTTTGATGTAAATTGTTGATCATGATCAGGAAAAATTCAAAATGTTCTGGAATTAAGCCTAAAAATAATTAATATACATTCATTCAAGGTTATATAGTGGTTAATCTTCTCTCATATCACATAAATGTGTATATTTGGTTTGTTTTTCAAAATTAACACATATCACATCATTATTTTCGGGAGTATTTTGTAGCCTATTTTCAAATTGGATAGTCATGTCATTTGATTTCTAGGTTAGAATAAGAAGTGGTTTCATGAATACCCTAAGATGATGTATCTCTTCCTTCACCTAATGAAAATCCAATATTCTTAATACGTAATTATAAATTTACACCACCATAATTTACCAAAAAATGTTTTTTATTAAATACTTATTAATCATGTTTCTATTTGGGTGTATGGAGAAATGTGATTTTTGAGAATCATTGAAATAATCCCACTATAGAGAAAGTTTATATGGTAAATATAGTCTTCTTCTAAATTTCATAACTGAATATTCATATTAGAGGTTAAAAATTTCAACATCACATAACACATTTTTTTTATAAATTGTCAACATCATTATGAAAACATTTTTCTTTTCCAATAA
This sequence comes from Viscum album, assembly GCA_963277665.1. Taxonomy (NCBI): domain Eukaryota; kingdom Viridiplantae; phylum Streptophyta; class Magnoliopsida; order Santalales; family Viscaceae; genus Viscum; species Viscum album. Next base: position 390,803,668 of record OY728158.1, read on the forward strand.
ATATGGATCAACAATAATTTGAAAAAGGATAGATGATTCCCCATCCTTAATAATGCAAAAAATATATACTAAATAAAATAATTAAAATATGGTCTCTATAAATCCTCATTATGATCAAAATGCCATCATGATTCTTGTTTAATACATTTGAAATAATATTTTCCTACCCTTTGTGGTAGTGTATGAAGTAATCATAATCCATGAGTAACTCGAGTCATTTTATTTTCCACATGTTAAGCTCATTTTTGAAAATATGTTTTTTATATATTATTCTAAATTTATATCTCAAATAATTCACCATATAGAAAATGTACATGAATCTTCAAATAAATTATTATGGCCTCTAACTCAAGATCATTAGTGATATAGTTCTATTCATGATTCCATAACTATGAGGATATCTATGAAATAACTTTATCATTCTATATAATGACACAATAAAGTCCCTTATTCAATGAATCACACATTATCACAAATCGATCATTTTCTAATGGTATATAAAAAATAAGAGCATTCATAAATATCCTCTTCAATTATAAAAAATATTTTTCACATTCATTTTTCATTATAAATATAACTCCTTTATAAGTAGTCTTGGTTACCAGTTTATCTAGTCGAGAAACTTTTTGAACATGTTGTCGATATTATCCTCCAAAACCAATGAACCTGCGTACATACTCCATGTTAACTGGTTTCTTCCATTATTGGATTATTATATCCCTAGTAAAGATATAAAAAATCCACATTCATGTTTTTTAATAAAGTTATATTCATTATTGAAATATTAAGTTGTTTATTAATCAAAATGAAAATATTATTAACTAAACTATTTTCATATAAGGTTTAAATTAAATGAATAAATAAAAAATTATAATTATAATTTTATAAAATTATTATAATTTTTAAATCCACCTAACAACATTTTCTTTTAGTGATGTTTTGGAAAATACTGCTTTTCAGTGAACAGTGACAATACCGATTTTGAAATGCTTTTTATTTTCCATAAGTAAATTAATTTAAAATCCAAAATATTTTAAATATTTTTTTAAAAATAAATTATGTATAGTATTGTTTTATTTAAATCATATAATATATTATTTGTCAACATTATACTTCTTTAGTATATGTTCGTTTTTATGTTTAAAAACTGGGTTTTCAAAAATTATATTAAATTGACTAATGTTTCTCTAATATAAACAAATAAATAATAAATAATAATGGTTTTAACAAATGAATTTTATATATTATATATAATAAAAATTTAAATTATTTTCAAATAATAATAATTATTAATATAGATAATATATAATAATCATTTAATCAAAAAATAGACTTCATAAAACCTAGTTGTCTTGTCACACCTACAGGATTAATATAAATTTATTTTCCACTTATGTGAATTGATTTTGGAATAATTTATTTCATATTTTTAATAATAATAATTTATAATTTCAAATAAGTTCATGAAATCTTTTAAAAAATTAATAGTAAAAAAGGTAAAAATTAATATTGAGGGAAATGGTGAAAATGGGTTAATAGGGGTTAAACTAAAAATGTAATGGTAATAATGACTTAATAAATTGTCCAAAAACTATTTTATGGTACAATTTAGACCCTTATACATGTAATATTTGATAATTTTAAATTTTGGTCTATATTATCAAAGGAAAAATGTGGGATTACTCAATTCTTTTCAAAAATACCAAGTGTCTTCTCCCATTCGTTTAAAAAGTCACCCACTTTCATATCTTATTCACACCATAAAAAATCTTTTATTGTAATATAACTAGAAAAATAATATCCCATATTCCCTACCATAATATTGGAGTCCTTATTTTTCTTTTAAATCCAACATACTATGGATTTAGTCTGAACAAAATGAAAATACCTGAATAAGCGGTGTTAATCTTCAACAAGTGTCCCTATTTTATTTCTTTCCCACCTCCTTTAAGGATACCTAAACCTTGATTATATAAAAAACTAAATATATTTAAAATAAACATATGTTATTAACATGATTTATTAACCTAAATAATTTCAAAATTCCATAAAATGGTTTATGAAATTATAATTAGTGTGTATGGCGGACTACAACCTCACAAAAAATATGTCATTCTTTTTTTCATTACCAACTTTCATGGTTGGGTATTACTATGGATATAAAGTATATATATATATATAAATATTATATTTATTACATAATTATATATATGTTGTCATTATTTAATGTATAAAGTTTTATATTTTATTCATTAATAGATACGATAATGTCAATCGTGTGTATGGAGGACTACCTCGTTATGAAGAAATGTGATTCATTTTTCACTAACGTGTAACATAAAAAGAAATAAGGGTAAAGTTAATGAATATTTGTGATATATCTTAAATAATTATGATTATAAGAAAATAATTATCATTATGTTACTATAATATATCAAACTTATTTCTTAAATTTTCACTCAATGAAAAGAAGGTACCATCATTCGTATATTTATGGATTATCTTCTTCATAGAGCAGTGTGACTCTATTTTCATCAACACACCACAAGAAGGATACAAAAAACATATATAATTAAATAATTTTATATTTATGATATATATATTATTCTATAAATTTATAAAATTACATACCATCTTTCAATATTGATCATTAAAAAAATATGTTACTCATGCCTAGGTATCTCCTAGAGTCTCCATGATCATAATGTTATTTAAATTTTCATAATCAAATTTCATGATTGGTTTTAAAAGTATAATTTATTTTTTAATATGATATTTATTTATTTATTATTGTTCTATATATGTTTAAATAATTAACTTACTTACCATAATCGTCCCACTGAAGTCATTTTTAAAACATAATCCAAATTTGTACAATAAATTTGACATAAACATAGTTGATTGAGTAATTGTTTATAATATTAAAATAAATTAAATTAATTTAACAATAGAAATGAATAAACTTATCAGAATGTAAATAATTAACATGATATTATTATTACTGAAAATATATACACATGTGCCATGTCAATTTCTTGGTAAGGGACTTCATCACAATTTATATTCATTGAGGCATATTATTTTATTCTAAAGGTATATTCTTCTAAGAGTTATATATAAATCCACATTGACATGTTTTATCATCAATTTCACTATTTGTGTTTATTTTTTAGTTTTTTGTAAAGTAATTATTTTATAGGGATTATGATTAAAATATTTCCAAAGTGATAAGGGTATTTTCTTTTTGAAAATATTTTTAGTGTGTTCCTTTCAAATCTATCTTTTCTATGTTGTCATTTTTAAAAAATTACATAATATAATTCTCTATTTTAAATGTATATAGAGACAACTAATTTTCCTATTACCATGACTATTATTTTATTTCAATCATCCATTATAATAATAAATTTTTTCTTAAATGAAAATTATTATTTCCAAATAATTTGGTATTCTATTATTGAAAATGGATTTTTATGTAAAAATGGTATTTTAATATTGGAATGTGATTTTCATATTAATTAGATGATTTTTTAAAATATTTTTTCTGAAAATATATAAAGAATAAAATTTTTAATTCTTGTTGTTGTTCTTAGAAATTTAATAATATTGGTGCTCCTTAATATCATCAGGTGAGGGTGTTATATCTTATATGATGGGTGATCCCAAACAGTGCTCTCTTGAATTTTTTAATGATTAAGTTCTCTAGATAATTATAATGGAATTTTCTCATATGGATGTTCTATGTTTAAGGTATCAATAAGGGTTTTTTATGTGTCCAATTCGATTATAACGACCTTACAATAATCATTACATAATCTAGAAAAATCATTTAGAATTCACATTCTTATATTCCCAAATATCTTTTTAGTTTAGAGTTTATAGAATTAAGAAATAATTAATATATATCTACCCATAAAAAAAAGTTGGTACCACTAAAAAATTGTAATTTTAATCCATATTTTTTTTAAATAAAACATGAAATTATTTCAGTAAAATTATTCACAACATTTATCATTACTTTTTTTCACATACACATTCACAACATTATAAAAAACTCTTCAAAACATGTGACGATCACAAAAATGTTCATTAAGAGGCATAAAAAATGAAATCATTAGTCAATGAATACTTATAAACATATGAAATTATTTTCAGAAAGGCATACCTCTCATAGATTAAGTATCATATACATAACATTTGAAATTAAGAAATTTTGATAAAATAGCGAAAAATAAATAAAACCATTTGGATAACCTAGGTAATTACATACTTAATATTTTAACCCTTATAGATACCATGAAATTGGTAACCCTCAAGGGTACATGAAAAGGTAACCTTCACAGCTATCATTTTGTGTAACTATCACAGTTACACTAGAATTACCATTAAGGTCAAATTCAAAAATAAACATACCTAATACAATAGAGGGATATATAGGTCCAACCCATAATAATAAAATATTCCCAATAACTAGAAAATAATCATAAAACATGAATACTACAATAATAAAAACATTCTATTTAAATTTTGTAAATTTTTTTTTAAAAATATAATTTTTAAAGGAAGGTACCTTAACTTGGGTTTAACTTCATTAAAACATGTTCAACCCTCCCGTATAATGTATTAAATAGTGTTATTAATTAATTAGAAAAATAATTTTTTATTTATAATACCTTATATGATTTTTTTATAAAATAGTTTCATATATTTTTTATAATATTTTGTGGTTTTTTTGTTTCTGTTGTGTTTATTTCATGCTTTCCATGGTTGAATCATTATTAATTTTCATTGAAACTGGACAAAAATATCTTAAAGTGGGAGGAAACTATATTAATATAATTCCATAAAATTAAATGATAACATATACCATTTTTTCTAATATGATTATGATTCATTAGATTAAACATTAATAAAAATGAATTAATTTATTTGGTTGTTTTTAGGAACATGATGAACTTAAAACATTTTATTTTATATCATGTTTATATATTGCTTATATAACATTATATAACTTATAACATGTATTATAAAATGTTATTCTTCCGTAATTATGGATTTATTACTAGTCTTGAAGGTGATGAATGAATATTAAAAGTTGCCATCAAGGAAGGGGTGAATCGACAAGTCAACGATGATGCATTCATTTTATAGATTAAGAGAAGGTGAGGAGAGGTCTGATGATTGATATTCCTTTAACATAAAAAAAATTATATATTTAATATACTATATTTATATTTTCACTTTAGATAGGGGTGGGGATGAAAGAATAATAAAAGATAATAAATTGAAAAAAAATAAATGAAAATGAAAGATGATTTTACCTCTTAAATTATTATCATTGGGAACTTCCTTAAAAAACATCAATTTAGCATTTTGGTGAGACTGCCAGGTAATGGACGTAGAGAAGATGCTTGGAAATATAATTAAGTATAAATTAAACAAGATATATGGTATTTTGGTGTGAGGAGAAGAGGTGGTGAAAGGTCGTATTTATAGTGGAGGAGAGGGGTGTTTTGTTGTTATTTTATTCATTATTTTATTATTTTTGATCAAAAAATCAATATTTTAAGAATAATTTATAAATACATTAAAATATTGAATGATTTTTCTATATTTGGGTGAAAATCATCATTACATCATATATGACACAATAATTCATGAATTTTCTAAATACCGTAAATTATTGTATTTCACTATTCACCAAAAAATCAGGTATTTTTATAAAATACTATAACATCACCCTAATCAATTTCCTTCATTTAGAATTAAAAAATAAACTCTAGTTGATTAAAATAATTCTCTATATATGATAAATTTAGGATTTCATTAAAATAATTATTTTTTACAAAAATATCAATTATAAATTATTTTATAACACATTGGAAAGAAATTGAGGTCTAATAAAACTATAATATATTCATAAGGTGACAAAAAAATAATTTAACAATCTATTTTTTTAATAATTTTCTTTTAATTCAACATATTAATTATAAAGTTATAAATAAAAATACATTTGTCACCAATATATCAATAGTTTTTTTATACATTTTAACACATTTATCTACATAATCAATTTTATAAATATATCATATTTTTTTATAGGATAAAAAAAATTTATTCACACTCTCATAGATATGTTACAATTCTATTAGTATAGATTATTTGATTTCTATAAATACTAAATATTTTATTATACATTTATAATGAATTCAAATTTTTAATTCCAGAATGGAAACTAATTATTTTATATGTAATTGAGTTGTTTAATTCTCCACTCTTTCTGGAAATTATTTCCACACAATTTTAATTCAATTATTAAAAAAATGAGGATACCTTTCATTCATATAAATTTCATATTCCCATATCACTTCTTCAAAAATGGTGTTTCTCCACAAAACCTAAACCCGATGAATTGCCATATTCTGAAAAACATTCCTTCTATGATCAATAATCTGAAAAGGTTTCTCTTCGTAAAAAATATTCTCTTCTGCCTGATATTCTTCTAGGATCAAAACATGAGATCAATTCGTAACATACTTTCTTAACATTGATACATAAATCCACTGTGTATATGAGAAAAAAACAAAGGCAATGATACTGAGTAAAAAATTGGTCTAAATTCTCCATGAATTCTTAAGGACCAATAAACCATTGACATAACATTAAAATCTTACCAAATTGAATAATACTTTTCCAGTGATATATTTTAATGAAACTATGATCACTTACATTGAAATAAAATTAGTTTCTCTTGTTATCTGTATAACTTTTATGCATTTTTGGATCTGTCCGCATGTGTTTAGAAATCATATACTCATTCTCATCCATTTCCTCTACTAATTCTAGTCCTATCAACATACTTTTTCCTACTTCATCCAAAAATGTTGGGGTTTTACTTTGTTTCCCATATAATGCCACAAATAGATACATATTTATACTGAAATAAAAACTATTGTTATAAGAAAACTCAACATAAAAAATATGTTGATCCCAACATCCATGGTAATCTATTTAACAAGCTCAAAACATATCCTCCAATTTCTTAATTGTTCATTATGACTTCCTCTGAGTTTAAGAATGAAAAGAAGTGATAAAATGTAATTCTTGTTCCTAATAACATCTGAAGTACTTTAAAAAAGCTAAAAGTGGACCTAGTACCATAGCCAAATACAATGTATAGTGGAACATCGTGTAATATGAAAATCTCTAGGAGGTAAAATCAATAAACTTTATTTGAATTACGAGTATATCATATAAGAAGGAAATGTGAATATTTATTTATTCAATCAATAATAAAAAATTAATTATGACCCCAAGACGTATTTTTTAGTCCTACCATGATGTCTATGAATATATGTTCACATTTTCACTCTGGTACTAGAAAAGGTTAAAACATCCCCTTCGGTAGTTTTTAGTATTCTTTAACCTGAAGACATGTTGAATAATTCATTTTAAAATTAGTAATGTCTATTCATTCCATCACACCAAAAATATTCTTGAAAATCTCTTATCATATTAGTGGTTTCAGGATTTCCTAAAAATGGAGAAATATTAGGTACACCTAATAATTCTTTTTTCAAACTTGAATCAAAGGGAAAGAAATATCTTCCTAAATCTAAAAATAAAATCATTATCATTATCAAATTATGGAATCATACCAGTTTTCACCAATTGTCTATTTTTCTGTAACACATTTTATTCATTTTACTCTTTCTTAATTATTTCTAATGAAGATTATTGCGCTATCACCTGAAAAAATATAGATTAATTTTATGTACCTACAAATTCTAAGAAAAAAAATTATTCAAATCGTTAGTCAATGGGTTGTGTTCCATACATAACATGGTTAATGATGAATGATATTTTTGAATCACGAAATCGGGACCATTGTACTTTGTCTAGGATAGTAATTGATTATGAAATCATATTCATTTATCTAATCATGACACCTTCTTAGCCTCATGAACAATTCCTGATAAGTGAATATATACTTCAAACTAGTATGGTCAGTATATACTTCACATTTTACTCCATATTAATGATGTATCTATATTTTTAAAGAGAAAACCATAGATACTAATTCTTGATCTTGTGTGGGATAATTTAATACATTAGGTTTCTATTATATTAAAGAATACCCAATTACGTAATAATTATGAATCAGAACGCAACCAAGTACATTCAATAAAGAATCACAATAAATGATAAAATCGACATTCCAAGAAGAGAGGGCTAAAACAAGAGCATTCACCAGTCTGTTTTTTAGTTCCTAAAAATAAAAATCACAATGTTATATCCAAATATATTTAACCCATTTTAGTGTTAACATAGTTATCAGGCTAGATAGCCATGTATCTTTTATAACAATTAATCAGTAATAGCCTACTAAAAGAAAAAAACTATGAATCTCCGAAACTTTTTTAGTTCTTGGAGATTCATCAAACACATTTGTTTTTATAGGAATAACTTTTATTCTTTCTTATTTAAAATTTTCCAAATAAAATAAATATGTTGTAACTAAAAATCATATTTTTTAAATTTCCATTATAAAATTTTTTATTTGACTATTTTCAGAAAAATCCTTTGCTGTTTTTCATGTTCCTCATAAATTTTTTGTTAAAAAACATATAATCAGTAAAAATAGAAAACAATTTATCAAAATATTAATTTAAGATTACATTAAAAATATTCATAAATATATTAGGGTAAATTTGTAATCTAAATGGGGTAAAAAACTCATAATGACCATATCTATTATGGAATTATATTTTTAGAATGTTTTCCACCTTCTTATTTACTTAATAGTACCTGAATCTCAAGTAAATCTTGGAAACATACTAATCTACCAGAAGATAATAAAACAACTCATCAATATGAGGAAATAGATACTTATTAATTATAATAATTTTATTCAAATATCTAAAAACTAAAATTATTATTATTGAATGTTTTTTTAAAAAAAATAGGACTACCCAATGGTGAAGTTCTAGTATGAATGAAACATTTTCCAAGAATATCTTGTAACTACTTTTTCAATTCTAAAAGTTTAACATGAGATATTAGATAAGAGTGTATTGATATTTTCAAAGCATCTAGAACTAATTAAATAGTTAATTAAACTTATCTATGAGTTATAACATTAGTAAACTCATCAGGAACAACATATAGGTATTCATTTACTACTGGCGCAACATTAATCTAAACATTTCTCATCACTACTATAATATAATCTTATACCAACGATTATAAACCATTGGTAATATATAAAAAATCTATTGGGATACTCTATCTCAATGATTCACTGAACCATTGGGCTATTTGGAAAAGGGATAGCCACATCCCAATGGTTCAAACATAAATCGTTGGGATAGTTGCCTAGATTTTGAATATATGAATGATTCAATGGAACTGTCGGTAATTGTTCCCCAATTTTTAATAATCATAGGTTTATTGGGTTTATAAAACTATACCCTCTATTCCCGGAGTCGTTGTTATACTCCTATTGTAGTGGTTTAGTGAAATGTTTCCCTAGGTCAGGTGGTATGGGTACGCCCCAAAAGTTTATGAATTATTGATATACCGCCTACAATACACTCTATTCCAATAGTTTTATTGAATGTATTGGGATATATTTATATCAACGGTTCTTAAACCATTGGAATACATTACTCAATACTTATACCAATGGTTCCCAGAACAGTGGGTATTTACTCTTCTCTGCTAAAAAATAGTAGCCATCTCTTTTCTAGCCAACCTGAACCTGTAAAAAAATGGATTTGAGGATTGAACCAACAGTCAGATAACACAGAAACATGTAGGTAACAATAATCCTGCAATCACCTAGAAAACTCACTACAAACCCGAAAAACTCACAAAAACTCACTGCAATCACACAGAAAACACACAAAAACTGTAACCTGCAATAACAGAAAAACACACTACAATGTGAAATCACACAAAAACTACAACCTCCAATCACATAGAAAACACAATATAAATAGAAAATAAAGGCAACCTATAGTCACACAAAAACACACTACAAACATAGAAACACACACCAAACATAAAATCACAATGAAAACACAAAAAAACTCACTAAGAGACACAGAAAAAACACTACAAACACAAAAAAAAACTCACAAAAACTCACTGTAATCACGTAAAATCACATAAAAAACACAAAAAAAACTCACTACAATTAAACCCAAAATCACACTAGAATCAATCACAGAAAATATTAGGAATTAAGGATTCATCCATGATCCTGATGAGTGTGGAATTCATAGAATTCATAGATTCAACCTTGATCCTGATGAGTGTTGAATTCATATGATATTAGAATTTAGCCCTCATGTCTATAAACTTTCTTATGAAATCGCCCTGGATTTGAAGATGTGGCTACAGATGTTAGAATTCCAATGATGTCTTAAAATCGACATTATGGAAAATGAAACTCTATTTCCCTAGGAGCATGGTAATTGTTTGATACAAGATGATATTTCTCTTTCCAAGAGGTTTAGTAATTAACAATTATTCCTGATATTATTTTATTTTTTATGTGGAATTGGTTGTGGGATTACTGCAATTAAATTTCCAAGGTCCATTCTCCAAGAAAATAGTGCATGAACATACTAATTTTATATTTTATTTCCCTAATAGGATGAGAATTTGTTTTAAATGATATATTATTTGGAATAATTTCAGGACATTCTTGGAGACACTTTAGCAAAAGATGAGGTAGGTTTGGTCAATCACAAGTGTCACATTTGAGCCTAAGAATCAATAGTGGATTATTTATTTATATCAAATAGTTAATTAATTTATTTTTCAAATAATATCACATTAATAGAAACACATTTTCTAGTTATGTATCAAACTATATTAGTGGTTCCCGGATTTTTTTACTCTCCCCATGATTGATCGTCCATGATACATTGGACCCCAAGATGAATTATTACTTTCATATAGGATCAAATTGGATAAAGGATCAATATTACATGATAACGATGGAGAAGTTTAGATGGTTTGGTGATTGAGATAATGTGATACTCATGGATGGATTGGAGTTTATTTTGTCTTTTATATTCATTTTTTTATATATGGCTCCAATCTGGTTGGAGACCAGTGTGTGTAAGCTTTTATGTATTTAATTTCAATTCATTTATTTTTTATCATTTGTGCTCTGATTATTATATCATAGATGTTTATTTGTTTATTTTCATCCATTTTTTCACACTGATATGGGGTAATGTCTTCCAATGGTATGACCATAGAACCTCATTATTAATCGATATCATTTTTTTAAGGGATGGCATTCCTAAGGTTTAGTGGTGACTCCTTGATTCATGAACCACCCAGTGGATGTGGACTATGGGAAGGATGTTAGAACGAAGAATATGCTCTATAATTATAATTAATCTTAGGGTTACACCTTTAAGTGTGTGGAAAAGTTATACAAAAAATTGATCTAGGTATGATTTAGTGGAAAGATGTAGGGTGATCCAAAAAATGCTTAGTTTATGGTCTAATAACTTTAACCAAAGGGGATAACTCTTAAGGTCATATAGCCTAGAGTGTATCAGTGTAGCTTTTAAAGTCTTGAATTAAGGAATAAGGGGATAGATAAAAAATAAATAAATATGGGGAAAGGTACATAGCATGTTTTCATAGCCTAAGGAATTTTAAGAACACCTCAAGTATGAGTGCATATATTTTAAGGTCATGGTGTTTGGACTAGTTTATTTCTATAAAGATCATGATCATGTATATAAGGATGGTAAATGCTATGGTAGAAAATAATTAATTATGAGAATTTAGTATGCCTTTATCTCACAATAAAACCCAGTTGAACCTCTCAAACATATATAGCTCATACTTAGAGGAAGGTGAATAATCTATGAATTAGGCTAGGCAGGGGCTCGACTTGAGTCAGTCAGAATCCCTAAGATCGTGAATGGAATGAAAATTGTGTTTTCATCTGGGTATAGGACATGATTTATATATATCACTATGTATGATGTATAGTGGGAATAAATCCAAACATTTTCTTATAGGGAAGTGTGTGGTAGTCATCTATGAAACGTCGCCCAATGTCATCAAATAAGTAGTGCGTTTTATGACTTTAATCATCAAAATATTATGTATCTATTCCTAACTTACATATCTGTATCAGTTCTCATAAAATTACATAAGGGGAAAAACATATATATCAAAGAAATATACACCTTCCATCCCTTCAGCATGGCCCCGTGATTGGACAGGGTCCCCGAAGAGTATAAAACGACCAAGGTCCATGAAGGGTTGAACCTGATGTCTGATGTGGATCCAATATTCATCATACATTTTGATCTGATGTGATGTGAATTCTCTTAGAATATCCTGATATGGGTAACTATTATACAAAATACCTAGCTAGGATGGAAGCATCCCTATGAGCTGGTAAGCATTTGTCCTAAAATTGAATATACCATCAGGTCTCTATCAAATTTTTTTGACCATTTTTATGCTTCCACCATATTAATGTCATGGTGTCCCATGAATTATCCTTGAACATATCATGTAAGTTGAAGGGGAAATATCTGTGAATTAGTGATTCAAGTAATTAGAACACATATCTATCATCCCTTGGGTCATGGTTGAGGTGAAATAACTACCTACTAAGTTAATTGAAAAAGGTAAATCCTCAGCAGTTAACAAAATTTGTATTCATTTGACAACATTATTTAGGTACATTTACTAACAAGCCTTATGCAATTAATTATGGAAATTTTTCTTCAATGATCCGAGATCCCAGATCCTTTGGGCTATGTATCTCTTCCCATATAAGCCATATAAACATCATGCTCAACAAAGATGCAAGTAGAAGTCCCTCACTCACCACCTTATTCAAGAATAAATATATGTTCCATGACTAGTACTAGGATAAGGTTCAGAGTACTCTACATTTAAATAAAAAAAATAGGTGAAATGTTTGGGGAGAGATATAAATAATGATCTAAGAGGGGCCCTTTAAAGAACTCAAGGACCATTTGGACAACTTCTGGTACATGGTCAAAACCCATAGCATCATTGGGATTGAATATCAAGTACTACATGCTAGGGTGAAAGAGGTGGTCACCATTAGGGTGGATAATAGGTACTTCTAATTGAATATATTAGTATTGTATGTTTCATGTTTGGTTGTACAACAACAAAATAATGCCCAAGAAAAATTCTCTCAGTATGAAATGGAATTAGTGACTCACAAAAAATAATTCAATTTTGGGAGTATTGAATTTTATAGGATTCAATAGGAGTTTTCCCACCTATGAAACATGTTGAATATTGAAAATATGATAGTAGGAGAACAATATTGGATCCATGATTGGGTGGAACAGGCCAGACATGATGTTTCTACCAAGGTAGAGGCACTGCGATATGCTGCATAGGTGGGGACTACATTAATTAATTAATTAGTCCAATCTATATTATATCTAAAGTAAAAGATAGAAGATATCATGGAGTCTTATGAGAACATACTATCATTATTTTTAATTCATAGGAAACAAATTTTATCTAGGGAATCATGGGAAATATTCCTATTATAACGACCCATACTTTACATATATTATTATTACTTTAAAATTTAAGCACACTTAATACAAAATATAACAAAACTATGAAAGGAACGTATAGGTATAGTGTCTTTAGAAATTGGGAAACATAAACACCTGGTTCATAAATCATCTAAACTGTCTCCCTTTTATTTTATCATATCTAGAGTCCCTTTTGCCATTTCTTACTTAATACCCTTCTTCCTGACCTGGGGAAAAGAAAACATACAAAAGGTTGAGTTCAAATGCTCAGTAAGGGTAAACAAAATAAATATCAATCACATAATATTCATAAGAACATAACATTTTGGAAATATTAACCTGCAAAAGAGATCATAATTTTAAAACATGTGATAAATCATAGTAGTGAAAAGTAATCCCAATAATCATAACATAAAACATGAAACGTTGTGGCATACACACATAACCATAGATAATCATTTCTTAGTAGTCAAGACTCCTTTCCAAGACTATCCTAGCGGAAAAAGTCCATTTCTGAACTGAGTTCACTCCTCGTTTCAGTCCTGTATCACTAAAGTAGATTAACCTGTCGTTCTAGCCATGTCTATCTCATGAGATATAAATCTTTACCCAATGCATTGGAAGGAGATATATGTCCCACTCATCTCATAATGATACCATTCTTATGTGTGCCACAGGATCATAAATCATACATCAAAGCATAACCCATGTAATAAAAATGGGATTCTTAAACATCAAACCATCATTACATAATCCATATAAGATAAAAGGAAATAATAAAAATAATTCCATCATTACATAATATAATCAATGTGAAAATAGGAATATACACAGAACCCTATATTATCTTATATGGAAAATAATTTTGATAAAACACTTTAACTTCATTCTTGAGGAAAATATCCTTTCTACTTCAATTTTTTTTCCTTTCTTAACATTTCATACAATTTTAAACTAAAATATGTATATTAGAAATAAACATGAAAACTTGTAAAGGAAGCTTCATGGAAATAATGTTCTAAAAATCTATTCATGTCGTATAAGTTAAATAAAAACATTCTTCTCGTACTTTGGCCGGAAAAGACAAAAAAGTACCTCGTACTAAAAACAACAAAAGATTCATTTCATATCATTTACTAAAAACTCACCGAAGGCTAAAATTGGATTTAAAAAATAGAAGGAGGATATAAATAATATTATATATTGAGGAAACATGGATGTGGATTATAAATATTCCCCAGTAAATTCAGAAGTATAAACAGTCTCAGATAAAAATGAGATTGCGAGATTTTCCATTACCTTAGGTCTGATTTGCTTCGTACGTGCCCGAACCTCCTGTATAATGATTTAAATAATTTTATTGACTTATTCCAGAATCTTAATAATTGTTATGATATCATATATGGTCATATTCCTAGCTTCGTATTAGTAATATTTAATTGCTACGTGTTATTCGGGTGTTTATTGCTTTTTGTTCTTATGCGTGTTTTGTCAAATAAATTATTATTCTTATTTTTAGGTTATAGATAAATCATTAACAGAATGGTATTAGTGTAATATATATCATATTTATTCATTCACTTAATTTATATAATCATTATTCTTTGAAGATCATGTAGAACGAATCGCATCAAATTGTAGAGATGGTAGGCAGTACGTACGCACGAGCGACGATATTGTTCCCATGATCGTGGAATTGTATTTAAGTGTCTTTATACTATTTCAGAATCAATATCACTTTAAAAAAATAATATATAGTTATTGTTTACACCATTATACCTATCCACGTAAGGTGGTGGTGGAAAACTGATTACACCACGGCGTGGAGACGGAATTTCGTACGTACGCAAGCGCGGTGATTTCATTTTCTATAGGATGGATAGAAGGTGAAATAGGGTTATTTTATATTTATAATAACATATCAGTATATTATTTATACTGATGTTATTACTTCATAATGAAAAAACTAAAGAAGAAGAAGTAGAAGAAGAAATAATGTTGAAATAAATGGTAACAGACATTACCTCTTCTTTGAAGCACCTCTTCTTAATCTCCTCGTAGGGCACTAAATATAGTCTTTTAAGAAGACCAGGACCTCTAGGATTTTTCTAGGGAAGTTTAGAATGGAAATGGGCAGGTTTTGGCCAAGCTTGAAGTCTCAAAGTTCTGTAAAGAAGAGAGGGAGGAGGTGCCCTTTTATAAGGGAGGAGAGGGGCACTTTTGCAAAAACTTTAAATATTATTTTATAATAAAGTCATATTCAGTTTATAATGGCTCCAAAGTTACTTATTTGAAATATAATGTGGGTACGGGTATAAATACTCTCAACAAATAGATTTTAGACAAGTTTAGGTTACTATTCTAACATTATCATTTAGATTTAACTCGAAGTTAAATAATTTTACTTTTACTGTGTCTTCTTGTTTTCTTACACTATATGGTTAATAAATGTACTATAACAAGAAAAACGAACCCCAATTGGATCATTATTATTATATATAACCTTATCTATGTTATTTGGCCGAACCATAGATTTTTAGAAATAAAATAACAATTAATAATATAATATTGTTTTTAAAAACTATTTTACGTCAATTTTGACACTATTTGGTAATTGATTTTTGTGACATACATAACAACATGATTAGTTCTAAAACAGTTAATTAAATTATTACTAATATGTCATATACACCTATAAAATTAGTTTAATTCATAAGAAGTCTCAAATTACATTTATTTGGGTATTTATAATATCAATTATGTTAATATTTCATTAATAAGGTAATTACTACATTATCATTATGTCATAAATAAATGAAATTATATAGAGTCTAAAAATAATAATAAAAATACCATTATGTATTAAATATTTTTAGCTTTCTAATGAATATTTATAATCGAATTTATCTCATTTATAACCCTATATGAGAAATTATTTACTTATTAAACATTTATTTTAACTATTTTAACTCTTATTTAAAAAAAATAATATTAAATGTCCTAATCTAATCCAAGTGGACCTAAATTGTCATATTTTATTCCTAAGGTTGTTTTTGTTCGAATTAAAGTTATCCAATAGAATTAAAACATGTGTTCGGTTAATAATAATTTCATTTTTACCATTAATTACCCTATTTACTTTTAACCATGGTAAATAAAAGTAAAAAGTTACGATTCATGAAAAATTATTTTTATCTTATTGAACCACATTTTACTCATAGATATTAACCGTGTCTCTCGGATTTTCGAAATTCCACCCACTGATGTGGTAAAATTATGTTTGTAAATTTTTAAACTCTCCTAGGATGTGGGTAAAAGACAGTGAATGGTTCAATAAAATTTTTATATATCTAAAATTATTATAAAATTACTCTAATGAATAACTTTGAACTTATATAGGTATTATGTATCAATTTTTACCTAAAGTAAATTTAAATAAAATATATTATTATTTAAATAAAAAGTCTGTTTTTAAATTGTAACCTAGTGTTTTCACTATTCATAAAAAATTGTATGTTTTCAGAAAAATTCCAAAAATTCACCCTAGGTTAATTTTCATATTCCGAATACAAAAATGAATTCCATTTTGAATGATAAAATATATAAAATTTTAAAAAGTTTGTATTACTATTCATAATGGCTAGTTTTAATAATATTTTAATAGCTTATCGTTGTTTAGTGAAACCCGGTATTGCGTACAATGCAAGCTATTGAGGAAGATCGTGATTGCATGTAAATAAATCCAACCTAGTGTTTTGTGTAGTGAAAGATTTCTTTGATGGTGTATATAGCATAAAAACAAAATATTTCTCATAAAAATCTCGAGTGTTACCTTCTACCCCTCTTAAAATGAATATCGCCCTCGAAATTCGTCACTTTGTAACAAACAGATGAGGATACATCTCCCTCATTATATCCTCAAGCTCCCATGTAGCTTCTTCTAATTGGTGGTTCCTCTATAAAACTTTCACCAAGCGAGTTGTCTTGTTACGTGGGACTTTTTCGCTACTATCCAGAATCTCTATCGGTTGTTCTTCATAAGAAAGATATTGCTCCAGTGGTAAAACTTCTGAGTTGAGTACATGTGAAGGATCAGGTATGTACTTTCTCAAGAGAGATACATGGAACACATCGTGAACTTGAGAGAGATTCAGTGGAAGCGCCAATCGGTAAGCTACCTTCCCAACACGATCTAGTATTTCGAATGGACCGATATTCCAAGGGCTCACCTTTCCCTTCTTTCCAAATATCATCACTCTCTTCTAAAGAGATATTTGTAAGAATACTTTATCACCCACTTCAAACACTAAGTCTTTTCTTCGGTTATCGACAAAACCTTTTTGTCGACTTTCATCTTCTCTTATGTGTTGTTGAATAGATCTAACATTTTCTGCCTTCTCATCAACAAGATCTGGTCCTAATAGCTTTCTTTCCCCAACTTCATCCCAACATGTTGGAGTCCTACATTTCTTTCCATAGATAGCTTCATAAGGAACTATCTGAATACTGGAGTGAAAGATATTATTATAAGAAAATTACACCAAAGGTAGGTGTTGATCCCAACAACCTTTGAAATCCATAGAGCAAGCTCTTAACATATCTTCTAGAGTTTGAATTGTTCTCTCAGACTGACTGTCTGTCTGAGGATGATAAGCAGTGCTGAAACTCAACTCTGTATCTAAAGTATGCTGAAGACTTCACTAGAATGTCGAGGTAATCCTTGGATCCCGATCATATATAATGGAAAGTGGTACTCCATGCAATCTTACCACATCCTTTACATATATCCTGGCAAGCTGATCCAGAGAGAAATCTTCTCTAACAGCAATGAAGTGTGTCGAATTCGTAAGAGGATCAACTATGACCCATATAGAATTATTTCCTTTAGAATTTTTATGAAGTCCATTGATAAAGTACATAGTGTTGTTTTCCGATTTCCATTCTGGTATGGGTAATGGTTGTAACATACCCTTAGGCTTCTATCTCTCATCTTTAGCTTGCTGACAAACCAATCATCGAGAGACATATTCAGCAACATCTCTTTTCATGCCATCCCACAAGAAGTTCTCTTTCAGGTCCCTATACATCTTTGTGCTTCCAGGATGAATAGAGAATGAAGAACTATGGGCCTCATCCAGAAGCTCCTTATTTAATTCTGGAATGGGAGGAACACAAACCTGATTCATGAACCTTATTATCCCATCACAATCAAGGTTGAATTCAGGAACATTTCTTGCCTTCTTTTGTAACTCTACTTCTTTTTTTGTGCATCTTTAATCTTCACATTTATAGATAGTTGAACATTAATTTGAGAAAGATAAGATTTTTCCCCTTCCATTATAATTCCATGATCCATACTTTGTAAATCCAAAAATATTGGATCTTTCGTGATCCTCATAATGGATAAGCTAGCATGGTCTTGTCAACTTAATGCATCTGCCACCTTGTTTGATTTCCAAGGGTGATAATGAATTAAGCAGTCGTAGTACTTAATCAACCCCAACCATCTTCTTTGGCACATATTCATCTCCTTTTGTGTGAAAATATACTTTAAACATTTATGATCAGAATAAATATCACAACGATCACCATAAAGATAATGCCTCCATATTTTTAATGCACAGATTACCGCAGCTAACTCCAAATCATGAGTTGGGTAATTTTTCTCAAGGGTTTTCAACTGTCATGAGGCATAAGCTATCACAATATCATTTTTCATAAGAACACACCCCATTCCTTTCTTGGATGCATCACTGTAGATCACAAACCTTTCTCCACTACAAGGCAGTGTGAGCACATGTGCACTGGATAACCTTCTTTTTAACTCCTTGAAATTCTCTTCACACTCCTCCATCCAAATGAACTTACCTTCTTTTCAAGTCAACCTGGTTAGTGGATTAGATAATCGTGAAAAATCTTTCACAAAACGTCGATAATATCCAGCCAAACCAAGAAAACTTCGGATCTCAGTTACTGCTGTTGGTCTCGACCATCTTTCAATATCCTCTGTTTTTGCTGGATCCACATATATCTCCTATTTTGAGATTATGTGACCCAAAAATGAAACTTTTTGAAGCCAAAATTCAGACTTGGTAAATTTGGCATAAAGATTCTCCTTTCTTAGGGTCTTTAATACAATTATCAAGTGATCTTCATGTTATTCCTTTCTCTTTGAATAGACAAGAATATCATCCATAAATACTACAAAAAACTGGTCAAGAAAGTCTCTAAAGACTCTACTCATTAGATCCTTGAAGATAGCAGGGGAATTTGTAAGACCAAATGGAATCACTATAAATTCATAGTGTCCATAACATTTATGGAAAGTCATCTTTGGTATATCTTCCCTTTTGACCCTTAATTGATGATACCCTGAATGAAGATCAATCTTGGAAAAGTGTTGAACTCCTCATAGTTGGTCAAATAAGTCATCAATGCATCGTAGAGGATATTTTTTCTTGATAGTGATCTTGTTAAGTTCTCGATAATCAATGCAGAGTCTCATTGATCCATCTTTCTTCTTAACAAACAGAACAGGTTCTCCCCAAGGTGACGCACTAGGGCATATGAATCCCTTATCAATATTATCATGGAGTTGATTCTTCAATTACTGCAAATCAATTAGGGAAATTCTATAAGGTGTCTTTCAAATGGGCATAGCACCCGGTATGAGTTCAATTGAAAACTCAACTTCATGATTTGTTGGAAGACCTAGCAATTCCTTCGGAAAGACATCTTCAAACTATCGTATAATGGGCGTATTCTTAATCGTGAGTTTCTCTCCAATAATTTGAGATAAATAACATTCATTTAGTGGAATCAAGACCCATAGGATGGATGAAATTTCCATTGGAAGGTTATGTTCATCCTTGCATTGATATAAGATCATAGATTAATTTTGAATATGAAATGTGACTTCCCTTATTTGGAAATTTATCTGAGCTCCATATAAAGAAAGCAAATCCATGCTAAGAATCACATCAAATTCCACTATAGGAAGGATCACAAGATTTGCAGGAATAACTTTCCCATAGAAACCCATATTTGGAAATTTATATGGTAAGTGTACCATTACCCACTATGTTATTGTACTCCACCTCGCTGATAGAAATTTCATGTGACATTCCTTTTTCTCAGGCCTTAAGAGTTTTTTGACGTCAATCCTCGTCAAAAACCCTTGGATTAGGGAATTGATTGGTATAATTCCCCATTTCCTTGAACTTGTAACATTGATGTGTAGGAGGTGCACTCTGTGTAGCCTTTTCTTTGTTCGCATCATTAGACATCTTCTTCCCATCATTGTGGCATTTAAATGCCTGATGACCTTCTTTTCAACATTTGAAACATTTATTTGTCCCTTTAAGACAACTCCCTCCATGTTTCTTTTCAGACATCAAGAATAAGGTAAAATCATCTTCTTTTCAGTGTGCTCTTTAGATTTCCCTTTGAATTCCATTTTCCTCTTCTTATCAAACACATATGACTACTGGGTTACTCCAATCTCCATCTCAATCTTGAGAGCACATCAAACGATTTCCTCACAGCTATTGAATTCCCTTATGGCTAACGCCCTTGGAAGAGTTGGATCTAAGACACTAATGATTCGATCGATCTTACTCTCGGGTTGGATTATAATCCCAAAATCATACCTTGCAAGTCTTGTAAAATTTACTTCATAGGAACCAACAGATTCTTCATCCTTTTGCTTCAGTTCAAGAAACTCCTTCTCCATATTTGTTCTAAGAATACGAGGGAAGTAATTATTGAAAAATAAGTTCTTGAACTCATCCCATTCAGTGGACTCAATTTAATCTCTTCACCTCGTATTCTTGATATGATTCCACCATTTACTGGCTTCACCTTCCAAACGATATTCTACTAAGATGACTTTATCATGTTCAAAACATTGAAGAACTAAAAATATCTTTTCAGTGGTACTGATCCATTGTTCATCCACTAATGGATCAGAAGACCCACTGAGTGAAGGTGGACGCTGCCTCATGAAGGATTCAACAGAATTTTTCTCCTTCCTTTACTCGTTTGAAAGTCCTGTATGATTCATAGTTTCAGAAAGTTGTTTGACAATGGATACAAGATTTTTCATTCCAGCTCCCATAACGTTTGGTTGCTCAGGGGGACAGTCATTGCACTGCCCGTCACATTCAGTATTAACACGGTTCTTTCGTATTCCAGCCATTGACTAAAACCAAGAAGAATGGTGTGAGAAACACTAATTATAATAGGAAAACCAGATAATCAAGAATAAAATTTCACACTTAAGGTATTATCATAGGTTGTTCATGGCCATTTCTAAAAAACTAAGATTTTGTTCTATGCTTAGATATATCCTTAGGTTTCAAACTAAGGCCTTCACCTCCTAGTTTCCAAAGGATGACTATAACCTCCCTCTAATACCAACTATAACGACCCATACTTTACATACATTGTTATTACGTCAAAATTGAAGCACACTTATTACAACATATAACAAAACCACGAAAGGACTGTATAGGTATAGTGTATGTAGAAACTGGGAAACATAAACATATGGTTCATAAATCATCTACATTGTCTCCCTTTTATTTTATCATATCTAGCGTCCCTTTTGGAATATCGTACTTAATACCCTTCTTCGTGACCCGGGGAAAAGAAAACATACAAAAGGGTGAGCTCAAATTCTCATTAAGGGTAAACAAAATAAATATCAATCACATTATATTCATAATAACATAGCATTTTGGAAATATTAACCTTCAAAAGCGATCATAATTTCATAACATGGGATAAATCATAGTAGTGAAATGTAATCCCAATAATCATAACATAAAACATGAAACTTTATGGAATTCACACATAATCATATAGAATCATTTCTTTGTAGTCGTGAATCATTGGCAAGACTATCCTAGCAGACAAAGTCCATTTCAGAACCGAGTTCACTCCTCATTTTAGTCCTGTATCACTGAACCGGATTAACCTGCCGTTCCAGCCATTTCTATCTCTTGAGATATAAATCTTTAACCAATGCATTGGAGGGAGATATAGGTCTCACAAATCTCATAATGATACCATTTTTATGTGTGCCACAGGATCATAAATCCTATATCATAGCATAACCCATGTATTAAAAATGGGATTCTTAAACATCATGCCATCATAACACAATCCATATAAGATAAAAGGAAATCATAAAAATAATTCCATCATAACATAATAAAATCAATTTAAAAATAGGAATATAAACAAAACCTTATATTATATTAGATGAAAACTAATTTTGATAAAACTCTTGAACTTCATTCTTGGGGAAAATATCCTTTCTACTTCAAATACATTTTTCATTTCTTAACATGTCATACAATTTTAAACTAAAAGAAGATGATTAAAAGTAAACACAAAATCTTGTAAAGGATGCTTCATGGAAATAATTTTCTAAAAATAAATTCATGTCGTATAAGTTTAAGAAAAACATTCTTCTCGTACTTTGGCCGGAAAATTCAAAAAAGTACCTCGTACTAAAAATGACAAAAGATTCCTTCCATATCTTTTAATAAAACTCAATGAAGGGTAAATTTGGATTTAAACAATTGAAGGAGGATATAAATAATATTACATATTGAGGAAACATGGATGTGGATGATAAATATTCCCTAGTAAAATTCTACAGTATAAACAATCTCGGATAAAAATGAGATTGCGAGCTTTTCCCTTATCTTAGGTCTAGTTTTCTTTGTACATGTCCAAACCTCCTGCATAATGATTTAAGTAATTTTATTGACTTATTCCATAATCTTACTCATTGTTATGATATCATATATGGTCATATTCTTATCTTTGTATTAGTAGTATTTCATTGATAGTTTTTATTCGGGTGTTTATTTCATTTTTTTCTTATGCGTGTTTTGTCGAATAAATTCTTATTCTTCTTTTTATGTTATAAATACCTTATTTATAGATGTTATTAGTGTAATATATATCATATTTATTCATTCAATTCATTTATATAATCATTATGCATTGTAGATCATGTAGAACGAGTCGCATCACATCGTGGAGACGGTAGGCTGTACGTACACATGAGCGATGATATTGTTCCCATGATTATGGAATTGTATTGAAGTGTATGTATACTATTTCAGAATAAATATCAATTTACAATAATCATGTATAGTTATTATTTACACCATTATACCCATCCAAGTAATGTGGTGGTGGAAAACGGTTTACACCATAGAGTGGAGACGGTATTACGTACGTACGCACGTGCGGTGATTCCGTTTTCTGTAGGATGGATAGAAGGTGAAATATGTTTGTGTCATATTTATAACAACATATCAGTATATGAGTGATACAGATGTTATTACTTCATAATTAAACAATTAAATAATTATAAGTAGATGAAGAAATAAAGGTGAAAGAATCAGTAACGGACATTACCTCTTCTTTGAAGCGCCTCTTCTTAATCTCCTCTTAGGGCACTAAAGATGGTCTTTGAATAAGACTAGGACATCTAGGATGTTTCTAGGGAAGTCGAGAAGGGAAATGGTCAGCGTTGTTCTGAGCTTTAAGGCTCAAAGTTGTGTAAAGAGGATAGGGAGGAGGTTCCCTTTTATAAGGGAGGAGAGGGGCACTTTAGGAAAAACTTAAAATATTATTTTATAATAAAGTCATATATGGATTATAATGTCTCCAAAGTGATTTATTTAGAAAATAAAGTGGGGATGGGTCAAATTCCTCTCATCCAATAGATTTTAGACATGTTTAGGTTTCTATTTTAACCTTATCATTTAGATTTAACTCGAAGTTAAATAATTTTACGTTTACCGTGTCTTCTTGTTTTCTTACACTATATGGTTAATAAACATACTATAGAAAGACAAACGAACCCCAAGTTGTTAATTATTAATATATATAACATTATATATGTTACTTGGCCGAACAATATATTTTTTGGAACAAAATAACAATAAATAATATAATATTTTTTTAAAGTATTTTATGAAAATTTTGACATATTTGGTAATTGATTTTTTTTGAAAAAAATAACAGCATGATTATTTCAAAAAATGTTTATTAAATCAATACTAATATTTCATATGAACCTATAAAAATATTTTAATTCATAAAAAGTCTCAAATTACATTTATTTGGGTTTTTATAATATCAATTATGTTATTATTTCTTTAATAAGGTAATTACTGCATCATCATTGAGTCCTAAATAAATTAAATTATTTAATGTCTAAAAATTATAAATAAGATACCATTATGTAGGAAATATTTTTATTTTAATAATTAATATTTAATGTCGAATTTATATTATTTATAACACTATATTAAAATTTTTTTAGTTATTAAACATTGTTTTTAACTCTTTTAACTCTTCTTTAAATAAAATAATATTAATTGTCCTAATCTAATAAAAGTGGACCTAAGTGGTCATATTTTATTCCTAAGGTTGATTTTGGTCGAATTAAACTTATCCAATAGAATTAGGTCATGTGTTAGGGTAATAATAATATCATTTTTACCCTTAATTACCCTATTTACTTTTAATCGTGGTAATAAAAGTAAAAAGTTACTATTCACCAAAAAATATTTTTATCTCATTGAACCACATTTTACTCCAATATATTAATTTTTTCTCTTGTATTTTAGAAATTACACTCACAAAAGTAGTATAATTATGTTTTATGTAAATTTTCAAACTCTCTTAGGAGGTGGGTAAAAGATGGTGAAAAGTTCGATAAAATTTTTATATATCTAAAATTATTATAAAATGAATCCAATGAATTACTTTGAACTTATATAGGTATTATGTATCAATATTTACCTAATATAAATTTAAATAAAATCAATAAGTATTTAAATAAAAAGTCGGTTTTTAAATTTTAACCCAGTGTTTTCACTATTCATAAAAAATTGAATGTTTTCAGAAAAATAAGAAAAATTCACCCTAGGCTAATTTCGATATTCAGAATCCAAAAATGAAGTCCATTTTGAAAGATAAAATTTATAAAATTTAAAAAAGTGGGTATTACTATTCATAATGGCTAGTTTTAATAATATTTTAATAGCATACCGTTATTTAGTGAAACTCGGTATTGCGTACAACGCAAGCTATCGAGGAAGGTCGTGATTACATGTAAAGCAAGCCAAGATAGTGTTGTGTGTAGTGAAAGATTCATTTGATGGTGTATATAATATACAAACAAAATATTTCTCATAAAAATCTCGGGTGTTACATTCTACCCCCCGTAAAATGAATTTCGCCCTCGAAATTCGTCACATTGTAACAAACAGATGAGGATACATCTCCCTCATCATATCATCAAGCTCCCTTGTAGCTTCTTCTAATTGGTGGTTCCTCCATAAAACTTTCACCAAGAGAGTCGTATTGTTCTGTAAGAATTTTTTGCTACAATCCAGAATCTCTATCGGTTGTTCTTCACAAGAAAGATCTTGCTCTAGTGGTACAACTTCTGAGCTGAGTACATGTGAAGGATCGTGTATGTACTTTATCAAGAGAGATACATGGAACACATCGTGAGCTTGAGACAGATTCGGTGGAGGCGCCAATCAGTATGCTACCATCCCAACATGATCGAGTATTTCGAAAAGACTGATGTACCGAGGGCTCAGCTTTCCCTTATTTCCAAATCTCATTACTCTCTTCCAAGGAGATATTCGTAAGAACAGTTTATCACCCACTTCAAACTCTAGGTCTTTTATTCGGTTATCAGCATAACTTTTTTGTTGACCCTGAGTTTCTCTTATGTGTTGTTGAATAGATCTGACCTTTTCTGGCATCTCATCAACAAGATCTGGTCCTAATAGATTTCTTTCCCCAACTTCATCCCAGCAAGTTGGAGTCCTTCATTTCTTTTCATAAAGAGCTTCATAACGAGCCATCTGAATACTGGAGTGAAACCTATTATTATAAGAAAATTCCACCAAATGTAGGTGTTTATCCCAACCACATTTTAAATCCATAGAGAAAGATCTTAACATATATTCTATAATTTGAATTGTTCTCTCAGACTGACCGTCTGTCTAAGGATGATTAACATTGCTGAAACACAACTCTGTATCTAATGTATGCTGAAAACTTATCCAGAACTTCTAGGTAAACCTCGGATCCTGATCAGATATAATGGAAAGTGGTACTCTATGCAATCTTACCACTTCTTTTTCATATATCCTGGCAAGCTGATAAAAATTAAAATCTTCTCTAATAGCAATGAAGTGTGCAGACTTCGAAAGATAATAAACTATGACCCAGAGAGCATTATTGCCATTGGATGTTTTAGGAAGTCCAGTGACAAAGTCCACAGTGATGTTTTCCCATTTCCATTCAGTTATGGGTAATGGTTGTAACATCCCCTTAGATTTCTATCTCTCAGCTTTAACTTGCGGACAAACCAATCATCGAGAGACATATTCAGCCACATCTCTTTTTATGTCATCCCACCAGAAGTACTCTTTCAGGTCCCTATACATCTTCGTTCTTCTAGGATGAATATAGAATGATGAACTATGAGCCTCATCCAGCATCTCCTGCTTTAATTCTGGGATGGGAGGAACATAAACCCGATTATGGAACATTATTATCCCATCATAATCAAGGTTGAATTCAGGAACATTTCTCACCTTATTTAGTAACTCTACATCTTCTTTCTATTCCTCTTTAATTTTCACATGTATAGATGGTTGAACATTCATTTGAGAAAGATAATATTTTTCCCCTTCCATTATAATTCCAAGATCCATCCATTTTAAATCCATAAATATTGGATCTTTTGTGATCCTCATCATGGATAAACTGGCATGGTCTTGTCGACTTAATGCATCTTCCACCTTGTTTTCTTTCCCAGGGTGATAATGAATTAAGAAGTCGTTGTCCTTAATCAACTCCAACCATCTTCTTTGGTGCATATTCATCTCCTTTTGTGTGAAAATATACTTCAAACTTTTTTTATCATTATAAATATCACACCATTCACCATAAAGATAATTCATCCATATTTTTAATGCAAAGATTACTGCAGCTAACTCCAAATCATGAGTTGAGTAATTGTTCTCATGGATTTTCAACGGTCGTGAGGCATAAGCTATCACCATATAATTTTTCATGAGAACACACCCCGGTCCCTTCTTGGATGCATCAATGTAGATCACAAACCTTTTGTAGAGACCCAAAGCTTGACGTACATGGACATTACATTACTTTTGCAAAATACTTAATACATAACAAAAACAAACACAAAAGGACCGTAATATTTTAGTGTCTTTGGAAACTCAGAACATAATTGTCTAATCGTGGTGAAAGACGTTCAGCATCTCCCATAAAGATCTTCCCCTTTTGTTTTCTTACCTAAAACCATTCTTTATATCATGTGGAAAAGAAAACATATAAAGGGTGAGCTCAAATGCTCAGTAAAGGTAAGCATGGAAAAAATAAAACAAACCATATACATTTGAACTTCAAAACATGAACATAATATTTAAACATCAAATTCTTGAGCAATGACATAAAACATGGTCGTACATAAAGCATAGATCATAATGGAAAATAAACCATGATAAAATGGAAAGAGAATAAAACATGTAATTTTGGAAAAACATTCAGCACATGATATGATTTCCATAGTAGCCAAGGCATTGCTTCCAAGACTATCTTAGTGGACAAAGTCCATTATTGAACCGGGTTTACATTCCGTTCCATCCCTGTATTACTGAACCAGATTTAATTGTCGTTTCATCCATGTCTATCTCATGAGATATAAATCTTTACCCAATGAATTGGAGGGAGATATAGGTCCCACCAATCTCATAATGAAATCATTCTTACTTGTGCCACAACATAAACATAAATCATTCATCATAACCCAAAGAATAAAATGGGTTTAATAAACATCATCCAATCATCACATAATCCATATAAAACAAATGGATATCATTTCTTCATAAGAAAATTAAAACCATATAAATCATATAGACATTATACTTGAAACATTGACATATGAAATAATGTCCTCTTAGATGGAAAATGGTTTTGATAAAGCAATTGAAATGAATTATTGAGGAAAATATCCTTTCTTCTTGAAATCATTTTCTTTTCACAAAATTCCATTCAATTTTAAAAGAAAAGGATTTTGTTGAAAATATTCATGAAATTTTGTAGAGTAAGCTTCATGAAAATAAGGCGTTATGAAACTGTAAAAA
Source organism: Viscum album (assembly GCA_963277665.1). Taxonomy (NCBI): domain Eukaryota; kingdom Viridiplantae; phylum Streptophyta; class Magnoliopsida; order Santalales; family Viscaceae; genus Viscum; species Viscum album. The sequence goes on from OY728158.1 coordinate 390,832,466, forward strand.
TCCATTCACTCCGTATAAGTTAAAAAAACATTCTTCTCGTACTTTTTCTGAAAAAGTCAAAAAGTACCCCGTATGGTAAACAAAAGAAACATTCCTTCCGTATGATGTGGTAAAATTTTAAAAAGGTAAAAATGACTTTATAAATACATGGAAGAAAAGTAAACATTTTATGAAAACATTTTGAGAACATATGGACATGGATAATAAACATAAGCCCAGTAAATACTTACCAATAAACAATCTCGGATAAGAATGAGATTGGAATAATTATCCCTTACCTTAGGTCCGATATGATTCGTACATATCCAAAACTCCTGTAAAATGATTTAAATAATTTCAGTGGCTTATTATAGAATCATATTCATTGTTATGATATCATATATGGTTCACTTATGACTTTATATTACCCATTCTTTTGAAAATTCCGTGTTAATGTAGCATTTTGGGTAGAATCGTTTCATTTATCGTCTGTGTTTTGACTTGTAATTATTAATATGATTAATTAGATCAGGATTAAATAATTCCAGAATATAAAACATGATTTATATATAATATATATGCATAATATACTTATATACAATAGATCGATAAATGGAAAGAAATACACCGTTCATGAAGACGGTAGGTCGTACGTACGCATGAACGATGTTTTCATTTCCTTATTGAATTGAATGGAAATAAGTAGATGACATACATATATATATACATAAATATAGTAGAATTATTATGTCATATATTTCATGATAAATTATTATATATACTTTATAATCATTCTTGAATTGTTAAAATGGAAAATTAATCTCATCGCGTCGTGGAGAAGGTAATCTGTACATACGCACGAGTGATGATATCATTCCCATATTAATTGAATGGAATTGGAGTAAATGGTATAATATAATATAATAATTATGATATTATAATAATCATATGTAGTTATTCTTTTCACCATTATACCCTTCCAAGTAAGGTGGTGGTGGAAAAACAGATTACACCACAACGTGGAGACGGTATTCTGTATGTACGCATGCGCGGTGATTTCTTTTTTCCATAGGATGGATAGAAGGTGAAATGGGGTTATTTAATATTTATAATAACATATTAGTATATTAGTGATACCAATGTTATTAATTCATAATTAATCAACTAAATAAGAAGAAGTATAAGAAGAAATAAATTTGAATGAATCGGTAATGAGTTTACCTCTTCTTCAACACGTCTCTTTAAAACCTCCTCTTATGGAACTAAAATTGGTCTCTGAAGAAGACCAGGACCTCTAGTATGTTGATAAAGAGGTTGATAAAATAAATGGCCAGTGTTTGGCTGAACTTGAAGGCTGTAAATTGTATAAAGAGGAGAGGGAGGAGAGGGGCACCATTGGAATCCTCAAAAATATTAGTTTAATATAAATTCAAACCCCATATAAAAACCTCCAAAAATGACTCAATTCAAATATTAGATGATATAGGGTTGTAATAGCATCCATAAATCAAATTTAGACATGTTTCGATCTTATTTTAAACCTTATCATTTTGATTTATCCTTATTTAATCTATTTAATTTTATTTGTGGTAATAAAATTCTAAATTTTAAATGGTTAAAATAATCACTTATGTGTTGTTAATTTTCTATAATTGGATATTAAATGAAATTTTGGACTATATATATTTTAATTTATATTTTTTAAATATTTCTTTGATTTTTAAACAATTTTATAATATGTAATTTTTATAAAATAACAATAGTGTCAATTTTGACAATACTCGTTTGTTTGAATTTAAATAAAATATATACAAACGATATATTCATACTAAAAATTTAATATATTAATAAAATTTCATATTTGTCTATAAAATTAGTGTAGTACATTAAATAGTTCATATAATATTTAATTTAATACTTTTAAAATCATTTATTTTATATTTCAATATATAAAATAATTTCAACATCACTATTGTGTCATAATTAATGATACTTATTTATTCCATAAAAATTATAAATAAATTTATATGATGTAGATAATTTTATTATATTTATAGGGACTATTTATATCCAAAGTGTTATGGTGTTTATCAATAAATTAAAATTATTAAAATTATAATATTTAAGAGACTGACATGTTGTCACTTTCTTTGGTTTTAATAATAATTATTTTATTTAATGGTGAAAAGTCCATGAAATGAATCTAGTCTGACCCTTATGTGATATGGGTAGACTTTTATTCATCCAATATGATTTTTCCATGTTTTAGGGTAATTTTATAATCTTATGTTTACCCCTAATTACCAGATTTACCTTTAACTGTAGTAAATTAAAATTACCGTAGTTACTATTCATAATATCAAAAAATTAAATGTAACCTATCAACATAATTTGGAACCATTTAACTCATCTATGGAATCTATTTTTCAAAATTCAAAACAAAGAAGTTGCAGTAATTAATTTAAAATTAATCTCGTTGTTAAGAAAATGTGTTTTAAAAGTTAAAACATTGCAAAAGATTGAAATGATTTTACCTATGAATTCAATGTAAAATAAAGGCAAATTACATAAATTATATTAATTGGTAAAAATATATTCCATATATAATTTAAAATCATTCAATATTATAATTTAGCAATATTAATTATTACGATGAAAAAAGTTGTTTTTAATTAAAATATAGCGTGTTTTTACTATTCATTAAAATATGAAAGTTATCAGAATATTATGATACATTTATCCAAAGTAAATTTTTATATCCTGATTCCAAAAAAAAGAATTTTATTTAGTCAAATTGAACATATAAACATGTCAAAAACTAGATTTAATGTGGGTGTGCCATCAAAAGGCGGCAAAACTGCATTTTTTTAAAAATACTTATTTTACCCGAAAAATTTATTTTGTTCACATACCATGTTTTAGAAAATGTGTAATATAAATAATAATGTTATAAAATTCAAAATGTTTTTAATACTATTAATAGAGTCTATTCCATAATATTATGTGACCTAAAAATGCAACTTTTTGATGCCAAAATTCACACTTGGTAAATATGGCATAAAGCTTCCCCTTTCTCAGGGTCTTTAATACAATTCTCAAGTGAACTTCATGTTCTTACTTGATCTTTTAATAAAAAATAATATCTTCTATAAAGACTACCACAAAATGATCATGATAGTCTCTAAAGACTCTACTCATTAGAACCATGAAGATAGCAGGGGCATTAGTAAGACCAAATGGCATCTTATAAATTCATAGTGTCCATACCTTGTATGGAAAGCTGTATTTGGTATATCCTCCCTTTTGACCCTTAATTGATGATACCCTAAACAAAGATAAATCTTGGAAAATTATTGAGCTTCTCTTAGTTGGTCAAATAAGTCATCAATGTGTGGGAGAGGATATTTATTCTTGATAGTGATCTTGTAAAGTTCTCGATAATCAATACAGAGTCTCATTGATCCACCTTTCTTCTTAAAAAATAGAATAGGTTATCCCCAAGGTGACGCACTAGGGCATATGAATCCTTTATCAAGATTATCTTAGAGTTTCTTCTTCAATTCCTACAACTCAATTGGGTCCATTCTATAAGGTGTCTTTGACATGGGCATAGCACCCGTTTTGAGATCAATTGAAAACTCAACTTCATGATTTGGTAGAAGACTAGGAAATTCCTCCAGAAATACATCTTAAAACTCCCATAAAATGGGCATATTCTTAATAATGAGTTTATCTACAACCATTTGAGATAAATAACCTTCATTTAGTTGAATCAAGGCCCATAGTATGGATTAAATTTCCACTGGAAGGTTATGTTCATCCTTGCATTGAGAGACGATCATAGATTGATCTTGAATATTAAATGTGACTTCCCTTATTTGGAAATTTATATGAGAACCATATAAAGAATTCCAATCCATGCCAAGAATCACAACAAATCCAACTATAGTAAGGATAACAAGATTTGCAGGAAGCCCTTTCCCACAAACTTCAATCAGAGAAGAATTATAAACTTTTTATGTGACTGTTGTGACATTAGGGGTTGTCACAACTAACTCAATATATAACATCTGAGGTAATATAGAAATACACTTAGAAAATTCTTCCTAAATAAAAGATTGGGTGGATTCAGAACCAAATAAAACATTTGATACTTTAGAGTGGATGGTAAGTGTACCTTTCACCACTTCGTTATCGTACTCGACATCGCTGATAGAAATTTCATGTGACTTTCCTTTTTCTTTGGCCTTAAGAGTTTGTTGACGTTGATCGTCCTCAAAAACCATTGGATTAGGGCATTCATTGGCATAATTCCCCATTTCCTTGCACTTGTAACATAAAAGTGTAGGAGGTGCACTTTGTGTAGACTTTTCTTTGTTTTCATCATTAGACATCTTCTTCCCATCATTGTGGCATTAAAATTCCCAATGACCTTCTTATCCACATTTGAAACATTTATTTGTCCCTTTAAGACAAATCCCTCCATGTTTCATTCCACACTTTGAGAATAAGGGAAAACTCATCTTCTTTTCAGTGTGCTCTTTAGATTTCTCTTTGAATTCCATTTTCCTCTTCTTATCAAACACATATGACTGATGGGTTACTCTAATCTCCATATCAACCTTGAGAGCACATTGAATGATTGCCTCGTAGCTATTGAAGTCCATTATGGCTAACGCCCTTCAAAGACTTGGTTTTATGCCACTAAAGAATCGATCTATATTACTCTCAGGTTGGATAATAATCCCAGAAGAGTACCTTTCAGGGCTTGTAAAATTTTCTTCGTAGGTACCAAAAAATTCATAATCCTTTTGCTTTAGTTCAAGAAACTCCTTCTCCATCTTTTTTCGAAGAATACGAGAGAACTACTTATTGAAAAATAAGTTCTTGAACATGTCCCATTCAATGGACTCAATTTCATCACTTGGCCTCATATTATTGATAAAATTCCACCATTGATCAGCATCACCTTCCAAACGATATACTGCTATGATAACATTATCATGTTCAGAACATTGAAGAACTGAAAATATCTTTTCAGTGGTAATGATCCATTTTCTGCCACTAATGGATCAGTAGACCCATTGAATGAAGGTGGATGTTGCCACATGAAGGATTCAATAGAATGTTTCTCCTTCCTTTTCTCATTTGTAAGTCCTACATGATTCATATCTTGAGAAATTTGTGTGAGAATGGCTACAAGATTTTTAATTCTAGCTCATATAACGTCTGGTTGCTCAAAGGGACAATCATGGCATTTCCCGTCACATTCAGAATTAACACGATTCCTTCGGGTTCCAGCCATGGACTAAAACCAAGAAGAATAGTGTGAGAAACACTAATTATAATAGGAAAACCACATAATCAAGAACAAAATTTCACACTTAAGGTCTTCTCACAGGTTGTTCATGGACATTTCTAAAACACTTATATTGTGTTCTATGCCTAGATATATCCTTATGGTTCTTAATAAGGCTTTCGAATCCTAGTTTCCAAAGGATGACTATTACCTCCCTCTGATACCAACTATTACGACCCATACTTACATACATTTTTATTACTTCAAAATTGAAGCACACTTATTACAACATATAACAAAACCATGAAAGGACCACATAGTTATAGTGTCTTTAGAAACTGGAAAACATAAACAACTGGTTCCTAAATCATCTACACTGTCTACCTTTTATTTTATCATATCTAGAGTCCCTATTGGAATATCATACTTAATACCCTTATTCTTGACCTGGGGAAAAGAAAACATACATAAGGGTGAGCTCAAATTCTCAGTATGGGTAAACAAAAGAAATATCAATCACATCATATTCATAAGAACATAACATTTCGGAAATATGAACCTCCAAAATAGATCATAATTTCATAACATGGGATAAATCATAGTTTTGAAATGTAATCCCAAAAATCAAAACATAAAGCGTGAACCGTTGTGGAAGACACACATAATAATATAGAATCATTTCTTAGTAGTCAAGACTCATTTCCAAGACTATCCTAGCAGATAAAGTCAATTTTTGAACCGAGTTCACTCCTCGTTTTAGTCCTGTATCACTGAACTAGATTAACCCTCCATTCCAGCCATGTCTATCACATGAGATATAAATCTTTACCCAATTCATTGTAGGGAGATATAGGTCCCACCAATCTCTTAATGATACCATTCTTATGTGTGACACAAGATCATAAATCATACATCATAGCATAACCCATGTAATAAAAAATGAGATTCTTAAACATCATTCCATCATAACATAAGACATATAAGATAAAAGGACATCATTTAAATAATTCCATTATAAAATAATAAAATCAAAGTAAAAATAGGGATAGAAATAGAAACCTATATTTTCTTAGATGGAAAATAATTTTGATAATACACTTGAACTTAATTCTTGAGAATAATATCATTTCTAATTCAAAAACATTTTTCCTTTCTTAACATGTCATACAATTTTAAACTAAAAGAATTTAATTAAAAATAAAAATGAAAACTTCTAAAGGAATATTTTTGGAAATAATGTTCTAAAAATCCATTCTTGTCGTATAAGTTAAATAAATACATTCTTCTCGTGCTTTGGCCGAAAAAGTCAAAAAAGTACCTCGTACTAAAAACGACAAAAGATTCCTTTCATATATTTTAAAAAAATCTCACCGAAGGGTATAATTGGATTTAAAAAATTGTAGGAGGATAGAAATAATATTACTTATTGATGAAACATGGATGTGTATGATAAATATTCCCCAATAAATTTTGAAGTATATACAATCTCGGATAAAAATGAGATTGCAAGATTTTCCCTTACCTTAGGTCCGTTTTGCTTCGTACATGTCCGAACCTCCTGTATAATGATTTAAATAATGCTATTGAATTATTTCAGAATTTTACGCATTGTTATGATGTCATATATGGTCATATTCTTAGCTTATTAATAGAAATATTTCATTGCTACTCGTTATTCGGGTGTTTATTGCTTTTTGTTCTTATGTGTGTTTTATAGAATAAATTCGTATTCTTCTTTTTAGGTTATGGATACCACATTTACAAAATATTATTAGTGTAATATATATCATATTTATTCATTAAATTCATTTATATAATCATTATGCATTGAAGATCATGTAGAACGAGTCGCATCACATCGTGGAGACGGTATGTCGTACGTATGCACGAGGGATGGTATCATTCCCATGATCGTGGAATTGTATTAGAGTGTATTTATACTATTTAAGAATCAATGTCACTTTACAATAATAATATATAGTTATTCTTTACACCATTATTCCCATCCAAGTAAGGTGGTGGTGGAAAATAGATTACACCACAGCGTGGAGACGGTATTCCGTACGTACGCACGTGCGGTGATTTCGTTTTCCATAGGATGGATAGAAGGTAAAATAGGGTTGTTTCATATTTATAGTTACATATCAGAATATTAGTGATACTGATTTTATTACTTTATAATGAAACAACTAAATAATAAGAATTAGAAGAAGAAATAATGTTCAAATAATCGGTAACGGACATTACCTCTTCTTTGAAGTGCCTCTTCTTGATCTTCTCTTAGGGCACTAAAGAAGGTCTTTTAAGAAGACCAGTACCTCTTGGATGTTTCTAGGGAAGTTTATAATTGAATGTTTCAGGTTTTTTCCAAGCTTAAAGGCTCAAAGTTGTGTAAAGAGGAGAGGGAGAAGGTTCCCTTTTATAAGGGAGGAGAGGGGAACTTTAGGAAAAACATAAAATATTATTTTATAATAAAGTCATATTCGGTATATAGTGGCTCTAAAGTGACTTATTTTTAAGATAAAGTGGTTATGGGTCTAAAGCCTTTCAACCAACATATTTTATACAAGTTTAGGTTACTATTTTAACATTATCATTTATATTTAACTCTAAGTTAAATAATTTTACTTTTACCGTGTCTTCTTGTTTTCTTACACTATATGGTTCATAAACTTACTATAACAAGCCAAAATAACCCCAAGTGGTTAATTATTAATATATATAACCTTATATTGTCCGAACCTTAGATTTTTAGGAAGAAAATGACAATTAATAATATAATATTTCATTTAAAAACTATTTTATGTCAATTTTGACACTATTTGGTAATTGATTATTGTGAAATTCATAACAGCAAGATTAGTTCAAAAACAGTTAATTAAATCAATACTAATATGTCATATGAACCTATAAAATTAGTTTAATTCATAAAAAGGCTCAAATTACATTTATTGGGTTATTTATAATATCAATTATGTTAATATTTCCTTAATAAGGTAATTATTGCATCATCATTGTGTCATAAATAAATTAAATTATTTAAAGTATAAAAATTATAAACAAACTACCATTATGTAGGAAATCGTTTTATATTTCTAATGAATATTTATAGTCAAATTTATCTTATTTATAACACTATATTAAAAATGTTTTAGTTATTAAGCATTGTTTTTAACTCTTTTTACTCTTCTTTAAATAAAATAATATTAAATGTCCAAATCTAATTCAAGTGGACCTAAATGGTCATATTTTATTCATAAGGTTGTTTTTGGTCTAATTAAACTTATCCAATAGAATTAGAACATGTTTTAGGTTAATAATAATAACATTTTTACCCTTAATTACCCTATTTACTTTTAACCATGGTAAATAAAAGTAAAAAGTTACTATTCATCAAAAATTGTTTTTATCTTATTGGGCCACATTTTACTCCTATATATTAACCATGTCTCTTGGATATTCTAAATTCCACTCACAGAAGTTGTAAAATTTTGTTTTATGTAAATTTTCAAACTCTCCTATGAGGTGGGTAAAAGACGGTGAAAAGTTCAATAAAATTTTTATTTATCTAAAATTATTATAAAAAGACTCCAATGAATTACTTTGAATAGATATGGGTATTAAGTATCAATTTTTACCTAAAATAAATTTAAATAAAATAACCAATTATATAAATAAAAAGTCGGTTTTTATATAGTAACCCATCGTTTTGATGGTTCATCAAAAATTGAATGTTTTTAGAAAAATACCAAAAAATCACCCGAGGCTAATTTAGATATACCAAATCCAAAAATAAAGTCCATTTTGAAGGATAAAATTTATAAAATTTCAAAAATTGGGTATTACTATTCACAATGGCTAGTTTTAATAATATTTTAATACCATATTGTTGTTTAGTGAAACTCGGTATTGCGTACAACGCAAGCTATCGAGGAAGGTCGCGATTGCGTGTAAATCAAGCCAAGATAGTGTTGTGTGTATTGAAATATTCCTTTGATGGTGTATATAACAGAGAAAAATATTTCTCATAAAAATCTTGGGTGTTACACCTATATTAAAATATTCCTCACTTATTTTGAATTATCAATATTGAAAAACATTTGAATTCCATGTGTATAAAGAGAGTATTAAGAGCCTCTATAGACCCTTAAACACTAACATGACTCTTCAGTCATAGATTTCCCAGGTATTTATTATAACTATGTTCCATGGGACTCATAGACTCTAACAATGGTAAATTAAAGGAAATATATTAATGCAGTACACCTATAGATATGGTGTTCATGAGCCTTCTAGGTTTAGAGAAGGTTCATCAGTGATTTTATGAAAATGAAATCACTCTATCACTAGGTCTCCAAGAGGATAAGATGTCAATTGGGATATTATTGGTCTAACATATGTCGTATAATTGGAATGACATATGTATGTACTATATGAGGTTTTATATCAAATAAAATATTCCTAAGCGGATTGGTAATTGTAAGGATAGGTGTGGAAATTGTATGTCTGGAGGTTGATGAAGAAATACTTATGAGGATGGAATGGAATCATGTTGGGTTATTATAGTTGGATGGTCCCTTTGAGAATATAAAATGTATTGTGAAATGTTTTACTCCATTTAATGATTCAATATTACAACTAAGGAGATGAAGTATTAGATTCTTGTGTGGGTATGAGGTATTGTCAGACAGATTAGCATTATAATGCCAGGAGTCATGTCGTGATTTAGCATAGGATGGAACTTGGTTAGTGGGGCTGGGTTATAATTCATGATTTTGAGGAGGTTATTGACCGGATTATTGATAATATAATTAAGTAATGGTCGACATACCTAGAGAAGACTATAGTGTGTGGGGTGAGTATTTTGGTCTGTGATAGGAACTAAGATGGGTCTAAGGGACCCTAGATAATTCCCATGTGGATGAGATAAGAATGTAGATGAGTTTGACAAGGAGTGATTTATGACTTTGAAAATAATGAGGTGAATAATCCTATTTTTCTATTTGGATGATGATATGTTCATCGAGGCATGGAATTATCCCTGTGAGATGAATCAAGACTATGTGACTGAGAGGATCGACTAGTGTGGTACTAAGGACTTGCGAGCATAGGCAGACTGGGAGTCAAGGAATTTTCTGAGAATGTCATATAGTATTTTAGGTCATCATGAGTTAATTATTTATTTTTTGGGTATGAAATAGATTTGAGGTTCATGGACTCTAGTGGATTCCCTGGTGTAAGATATATGAGTACTAATAGGACTGACATTTTTCACTAGGATGGTGAAAAAAAATTTATATGGGGGCATAGGTCCCTAGTGACTAGAACCTTCTACATATCTGGTGAGACATGATACGGAAAAAATTTCTTTGTTGTTATTTCATACACATTTTGGGTGACAAATTATAAAAACTATAGTGATATATCTTAAAGAATGACAACACCTTGAGTGATAAGGTGTGGGAAGCACCCTTACATGAGTGATAAAGATGTTATCGTATTATAACATGATATCTAAGAACCACAATGCCACATGGGTCAAATCATGTTCCTGCAAGAAAAGGAGAAATAGATCCATGTTTCAAAAATGATACTATAAAATAGTACATTCTTATTTATTAACAATTACTCTTCTTATTAATGATATATAATCAATTTAGCTTCGGTTTTATCTTAGTTTGGTTTTTTTCAATACAAGGGATGAGGTATTATTATTCTTGGTTTTTATGTTTATAGTTGAGATATTTATTTAAATATGATGCATGTATTTTTTATTATTATTTATGTTTTTTGTTCTTAGCTTATTGGCATGGGGCCTATCCACATGAATAATTCATGAAGTGTAGGGTTCAGTAGACATTTTTTCACTTTAATGTGATTGATTACACTAATGATGAGGGATCAACTTTTTAAATTATAAAACCCTATATTGTGTTTTTCTATATAACTTATTGGAAGTATTATACATATTTAAACAACAATATTACTTCTAATTAATGTTATTATCGATCGTATGGTGAGATATTCCTTGATAATGACTACATAGTCCTTTCATGCAAGGGATGTATATTAACCCTTGTTGGGTTAGTACAAGAACTAGTTATGTTAGTAATTAATCCCTTTTTGTTGGATGTGATAGTGTCTAATAACTCATTGTGTCACTAATAACCTATTTGAGGTTTTCCAATATTGCTTCTTTGTGGAATTCTTCTTAAACAAATCATATATCTATTGTTTTACATGATATGAATAATCATATAATTATGTCATTATATGTTCCTAGATGTGACCTATTATTTGAGTAGGGTGGTCTAGTATACCTATTCTCAATAAGTATTGGTGCTTGAATGTGGGTGATCTACCCATGGTATTAGAAAAATTGTAACTGTGGATATTTAGATGATCTACAGATGCCCTCTAGTATTTAAACTTCATGATCGAGAGATGTGATATCATGTTGGTGGGTGGAACTGAACATTTCTAGGTTAATTCTACTATATGATGACAAACCAGTGTTTTTATATAAGACTAGTTGTTTTAAGGTGGGAAATGTATTGAGGTAGTCAATGGACGATTGGGGATAAATTATTGATTGGTGATTCCTATGATGCAGACAACCATTTGATAGAATTGATATGTGTAATCCATGTATTATGGTGGGGATCACAATATTTTTGGGGATGGTTGGATTTTTATACAATGTTATCTTGGGATAGATGGGCATAGTTTCATGTTGTCTTGATATTAATAATGGTGATGAGTAGAGATTTGGATATTTGGTGAATATTGGGCATTGGTGATTGTAGTTATAGAGTGAAAAATAATTTAATATTGCAAGATATGATTCAATGAGTTTTATATAATTTAATTGTCTATGTAGGTAAATATTGATGGCTAGATTATCACTATATAATATATTAAATCCTTGAACAAATATCTATTGTTTATGTATGTCGTTCATATGAATTTGATATGTGGTCTTACCATGAAATGGATGTATACCTCTACTGGTGCCACCTCCGAAACATCAAATTCCATCCTCTTATAAAGGACTCCCCTCAAAGAATACATATAAGAGGGAATGTATGAGGTAATCAGCTAAGAATCATCACCCAAAGTCATCAAGTATGTAGTGTGTTTTCTGAATTTAATTATCAAATTTTGTAAGTATATTTTCATGTATACAAAAAGTATTAAAATTCTATACAGACCCTTAAACACTAACATGATTATTCTGTCATTGATTTCCAAGAGATTGATTATAAATATGTCTCATGGGATTCATGGACTCTATGGATGGTAAATATAAGGAAATATTTTAACATAAAAGAACTATAGATATGTTTTTCACAAGACACCAATGTTTAGAGAAGGTCCATTAGTGATTTTATGGAAATGATATCACCTAGTCACTAGGTCTCCATGTGGATAAGATATCAATTGGGATGTGAGTTGTCTATCATATGTATTAAAATTGGGATGATATTTGTATTGAATAAATGATTATTTACATAAATTAAAATATTCCTAAGAGGATTGGGCCTTGTAGTAATAGGTGTGGCAATTGTAAATCTAGCGCTTGATGAGGAAATACTTTTGAGGATGGATTTGAATTATTGTCGGTTCTTATAGTAGGATGGTCCCTCTATGTATATAAAATTTATTATTAAAGGTTTTAACCCACTTAATTATTCAAGAGTTCAATTGAAGAGATGAAGGATGAGATGCTATTGTGGGTATTAGTTATTATTGAATAGATAATCATTATAATGCAAAGAGGATTGGTGTGATTTAGCTTAGGATGGAACATGGTTAGTGGGGATAGATTATAATACATGATTTTTATGAGTTTATTGATTGGATTATTGAGAATATAATTAAGTAATGGTCGACATGCTAAGAGAATACTATAGTTTGTTGGATGAGGATTATGGTAAGTGAGTAGTGACAAAAAAGGGGCTGAGGGACCCTTGAGGATTCCCATGTAGATGAGATAAGAATGTAGATGGGTACGATAGGGTGTGATTTTGTGACTAAGACAATCCTAAGGTGAATAATCCTATTTTTCTAGTTGGATGATGATATATGTATCGGGTCATGGGATAATCCTTGAGAGATGAGTCTAGACTACGGGACCGAGTGATAGACTAGGATAGGTTTTATAGAATAAGGTGAGTGTCCAACCCATGAGAGGATAACAAGATGTATGGAGACACTTGGAGACACTCTGGGTCATTTATGTTATCTCATGGGGAAACTTGTCGTTACTTCATGACTCCAAAGTACTCCATAAATATTCCCACACAATGCTTTTGAAAAACAATTCCATCTCATGGAATAACCTAAGGCTACTCTAGCTTCCAATGTTTCCTCACACTCAAACCTCCTGGTATTATAGTGTACATGTGATCTATGTCAACTAGTCAGGATAGCATCACAACCCTCTTTATGTAGAAAGAAGGGAAATACTTAAGTGACCAATGTGATAAACAAAAAACTAAACCAAAAAAACCTATATCATGTAACTATACGTGTCACCAAACAATATATAAGAACCAGAACGCCCCATGGGTCAAATCATGTTTCTTCATGAAAGGGAGAAACAGTTCCATTTAATAATCTCTTCATTTTTTGTTATGTTATTTATTTAGAACGTTGTTGGAAACACCAAACAAGTACCCTTTGGAAATGAATATTCACCTATGCTACATTAGTTGAGTTGAAGATTGTTCACATAACCCTCTTCACTATGGAAAAAACCTCATAGGGACCATAATAAATGTTTAGTAGTTGATCCTACTCATAAACTAGATTGGGCACTAGTCCATGAACCAGATGGTCTACTTGGTCATGTGGGTGTAAACCATTTTTTATAATATACTATGAATAATGGTGTTGGTATCGTTTCTACCAGAATTGGGAATTTCTCAAGTCTTTAGCGCTAATCGACTTCATTTCCCAAATTTATGTCCCCATAACTATCAGTAGATGTCAAGGGTGTCTACCTTGGGTGTCTTGTGGTGTGTAGTGTCTATCTATGATTTCTATGGTGCTTTTGTATATTGAGAAATGTGTATTGATTGGTCAGTTTAATAAATACCTTTGTCAATTTGATAATACACCTATAGTCAATAGATACATACCCACTATTGATAGAAAATCCTATCCAAATAATCAACTCCAAAATTGGAAACCAACATTTTACTTTACCAATTCCAATTACTTAATATATGCAACATCGATTAATGTTTTATGAAACAATCAATTAAAGAGAATGAATATCCTCACAATAACCCATAAAATCTTATATAGAATCACTCACCTCTAATTAACCCACATCATTTCACATCTTAATGATGATATAACCACATCACATATATATGATGATTAAAAAAGTCCAGAACAATATCAGGACTAATAGGGGTCTATAGAAGAAAATATGAGGTTTTTAAATGATCATGAACTTTTTATTGAATGTATAGTTAGAATGAATGATTTACAACTTGTGATTATATATCTAAAATTATTGACGTCTCTATTTTGAAAAAATTCTCAATTTAACAATTAATTCATCACACACGTAGTTTGTTACTACCCAAAGAACTAGAAAATGAACGATTAATATGAATTATTATGCTAACTATAAAACTAGTATTGAAATCCTTATTGCCTAATTTTTAAAAAAAGAAGACTAATTCTTACATGGAATTACTGATCAAGAACGCTCAATAAATTTGGGAGAAATTGTTGGAGGAGAGGGAGCTGAGAGAGGGGGGAGACGGGTGGGGTGTTTGGCCAGGCATGGGACTCGTGTGCGACTGGAGAGTAGGTCGAGGGACATAGTCAAAGGAGAGGGAGGCAAGAGGGTAGGGGATGTTTCTAGGAGAGGGAGACGAGAGGGGGAAAGAACATCACCTGGAGCTGAGAGGGGAGGGGGACGTCATCTATGGAGAGAGAGAGTGGAGAGGGGTTGGGGCCAAGGAGGCAGAGGCGGAGGCCGGGAGGTTGAGGAGGTCGAGGTCGGGGAGGGGAGGAGAGGGTCCAGAGGTGGAAGATGTTGAGAGTTCACACAAGGGATGAATATTTGGCAGGGATCTTTAAGTTGAGTGGTTTTTCCCAATGGATATTAAAAACCATAGGTAATATTTGTATTTCCCAATAGTTTTGTTAAACCATTGGGAGAATTCAACATATAATTTTCTATTCCAATGGTTTACTAAAACCGTTGGTGTAGCTTCTTTATACCAATGATTTTTTCAAACTATTAAGAAATAAGTTTTGTTATAGTAATGATTTCCACTAGTTATTTTATTCAACAATATGTGTTCCAAAACATTCATTTTAATATTTTAAAAGTTTCCTACCTTCCTGATATTTTATCATTAGTACGGGTTCATTATTATATAAAAATGGAAACACTTTATAAAAAGACTTATTTATCTTTAAAATCAATCTTATCACGATAATGAGAAATAAATTACATGCTTATAATAACATCAAACTCTACTAGGGTAAGAACAACAATGGTCTATGGTATTGTGTTTCCACTAAAAACAATAGAGAGTTCATTATAATTCCATTTTTACTTAATATTACCTCATATTGTTTTTAGAATAAGCTCTAATTTCATTGGTTGGGCTGAAATTTATAATTTTACATAACATTTATTAGATATAATGTAATGTGTATACCAATTATTAAATAATTTATTAGAAAAATATTAGTAAAAAACAATGTACATGATACCACTTCATTGGAGGAACAACATATATTGACATAGTTCTAAAGTATTTCACTACACCTTTCTGCTTATAATATGGCTACCTTCCAACATTTATATCATTATTTGGGTTGGTATTTTCATAATTCCCAAACTCACCATATTTGGAACACATTATATTATTCTTATCATAATTAAACATAACAACACTAAGATCATTTTCATTGAAATATCAAGCCATATGTCCAAACATTCCACATAAAAATAAATTCTGAATTTTTTAATGAATTCTCCATGGTGCATTTTACCACAATTCCAACAAACTAGAAACTGAACATTTTTACCCTCAGATTTATTTGGGTAATTCACACACATTGATTTATAATGATTCCTATTATTTTAAATGATTTAAAATTACACGTGATCATAAAAATACCCCATTTATACCATCTCAACACATCAAAAAATATTATCATAACATTTGAAATCATAGGAATATAGTTCTCATCAATATCTAGGCCTAAAACCTGAGTAAAAATGCTTGATTTTTAAATGAGGATCCTGAATATGATTTCGAGCATACCTTGCCTATCAGGTGATGTTTTCATCATACATGAACACTAAATATTCCTCCTTTTGTTTCAATTCCATGGAATTTATTTTAAATATGACGTCTAACTACCATAGTGAAATAATTTTCATGGAAAATAATCTTAAATTCATCCCATTCCCAAGAAAAACTCTCCTCACTATCTATAATATTTATAACCATTGACCACAACTGGTCAAATTCACAATCAAAATGATTAACATAAATATTAATATTTTGATTATCTAAGCACCCCATGATATCAAATTTGTTTTCAATGGATTTAATCCTTTGTTTATCCTCCAATAGGTTTGAAGATCCAGTGAGAATCGGGTAGTGTTGCCTCATAAAATGTTCCATTATCATCATGTTATTTTATGGTTGCTCTGGATATTCTCTATCATGGATGAAACTTCCATTTATATCCATATTTCAACTAAACCATTACTTTCATAGACTTATTCATTCTTATTCACACAATTACATGTTCTGGATTAAAAAAATATATCATATACTTAGTGACTTCATACTTCTCCTCCCCTATTCATTCAATGGAAAACCAGTCTGAATAGACGTATCAATGATGAATCAACATGGTGCTCTTCAAATTATATATAATAATTTAATAAAATTTATTTTTTCCATTAATATCAACATAGACTCTAAACTTATATAAACCTTGATCTAATACTAACTATAAGAACCAGACCTTAAACATTACATAATCTAGTAAATTATTTTAGAATTCAAATTCATACATTCCAAAATATAAATTTAGTTTATTGTTATAGTGAATTTGGAAATAATTCTTACATATAAACCCACAATCATACAAAGTGGGTACTATATAAAATTATCCCTTTCTTCAATAACAATTTGTTACAATAAAACATGAAATTGTTTCATGAAAAATTTTCACAACAATCATCTTGAAATCTTCTTTTCTCTAAACCTCCCTTAAACCCTTTGAAAAAAATTTAAATCATGGTAAGATTAGAAAAAGATTAATTTGGGATATAATAAAGAAAATATTTAGTCCATTAATACTTAAAAACCTATGGAATCATTTTTAGAAAGACATTCTTCTCACCCATAAAGTATCATATACTTAACCTGTGAAAAGAAGTAATTTCCATACAATTATGAAACCACAAATACAGCCATATAGGTAACATGTGGAATTAGTTAATTCATATTGTAACCCTCATGGATTTCATGTGACTTGTAACCGTCATTCCAACCTTATGGTGTAACCATCATAGTTACACATAGAATAAATATAATTGTAAACATCTAACATAAACATTCCTTATGCATTGTAGGGAGATATAGGTATAACACATCATTATATATAATTCCCAATAACTAGAAAATAATCATAAAACGTTACTTATTTCACCCTAAATTATTTCATTTTGACTTTTGTAAAAATGTAAATTTAAAATTGGATTTTTAAAGGATGGCCTTTCACTTGGGTAGGACTTCCTTCCACTATTAGAAAAATGTGTTTTGTGATTGGACATTTGTGACAGGTTCCCATCACAAGTAGCCCGTTGAGGAAAAGGGTGTAGAAAATAATACCTTTTGCGATGGTTTGCGGCACGATCGCAAAAAAGGTTTCCAAATTTTTTGAAAAACACTATTGCAACGGGCTGACCACCCGTCTCAAATAGTTTTACTAACATTTCTAAATAATTTTTTTGTGAATGACCATCACAATTAGTATTTATGATGGTCCATTGAAAATACTGTGGAAAATTAAAAAAATTAAAATCCTTTGCTATGGGCCCGTCGTAAATAATTGAAAAATATTAATTAATATTAAGATTAATAATAATATAATATTAATATAAATGAAATACTAATATTAATATTAGAACAACAGAATTATTTTTTAAATAATAAAAATAAAATAATAAAATAATAATAATATGAATGAAATAATAATATTAATATTCTTAATATAAAATTTAGTATAAAATAATTAAATAATATAATATTTTTAATAATAATATTAATGAAATAATAATAATATTATTAGTGTTATAATAAAAACCTCAGTATTTGAAAATAAAAATAAAAATATATAAATTAATAAAATAATAAATATAATAAAATTTTAAACAGATAATTAAACATATATTATTCGAGACAATAAAAAAACACAATATTTAAAACATTAAATAGTTAATATTACAAAAAAAAATACATTCAACTATTTTGTTATAAAATAAAAATATATCACTGAGAGGGAGGGTCATCTGAAGGTGCTGGAGGAGATAGTGGACGTAACTCCATCCCTAAACTTCAAGTCAGACATCTCATTTACTCCATCTACTCCTACTTCTGCTGATGCTACTATCAAGGCATCTTATCAGGAATTTCCTTATGTTGCAGCTACTAACGTATAAACTCTTCCTATTGTTGTTGCTGCCACTAATGAATCTAACCCTTCTCCTTACACATAGTCTCTATAAGCTCACTCCAAGCTCACAACTGCTCCTCATATAGTGTTTGATATGAAGATGACTCTCCGTGACCTCCTCTCGAGCTAGGCATCGACCTCGTAGTGGTTCCATGAAACCCCCAAGGGCCAATTGAGAGATGATACCAATAACATGGCCTTTCTCGAAGGCATACTATGTCTCATGCATCCATGTTGCCTCATCAAATCAGGGGGCACTGGTCTGACCATCGGTCTCAACCAAACTATCACTATGTCTCTGATACCTCATAGCCTCATATGACTCCTTTAATTTCATTTAAAAATTAAAATATTTAAAATATTATTTGTAGTTAAATTTGAAACTCAAAAAAGAAGTTATACTAACCACAATCTAATGCTAGAGAGCACCTCTAATATCTTTGGTGCTTTGATCACTGTACACTCTTTTATAAACATTATATTTTGTTATATCAGGATATTTAAATACCAATATAAATATAAAATAAACCATTTAAAACTAATGTTATGTACCATTTTTAAAAAATGGAAATAGAATATTCTCATTATGCATACAAAATGTATGACTTCCAACTCGATGGGTCACGTCATATATCCTCCGATTTTGCCAACCTACTGATGATCTACTCTAAAACCTCCTACTCAACCAATGTGTACGTAATCCAAACCAAACTTAAGATGAAATATAATCATGTCAGTGGATTCAACATGTCACATCAAAAATATCCTCTCTTTCATTTTCTATTTCTTTCCTTTTCAAATTGTGCGAATACGGAGTGAAACGTGGATTCATACCTCTTTTTAAGGCCTTCTATATAGCATCTTGCATGCTCTCATCAATGGATGCCATAAACCCTACAAAAAATTTATTATATAATGTTATTAATTAAATTAATTTCATATTAAATATTATTTATTTACATATCATCAAATGCCCGAATATGCGTTGTTGTACATCAATAAGAATCTGATCCTATGACAAACATGAATCAACAAAATAATTGGGCTATATAGTACTCCCCTGTCCAACAACTATATGTGAAAATCTGTGAAACAAAAAAAATTATTTATCAAAAAATTATAATATATATAGATTAATGAAAACAAACTAAAATACATAGGGAAACATACCTATGCGGGCGTGGATCAAACCTGTAATGTCTTGATCCTCTCTGGCCTATTACATCGCTAAAATCTGGTGTTTGTGGAATTCTAGGAGGTCATGGTGACCTATCGCCAACACTTTTTCAAATTTCAAATTTTGTGAACTGCTCCATCAGTGAGAGCGATGTGAATAGTGTCATCAGTGAGACCAATGTGAAGAGTCCCATCAGTGAGATGAAGGAAAAGAGTGACATTGGTGAGAATGATGTGAATATTTCCATCAGTGAGACCGATGTGACTAGTTCCATCGGTATGATAAATTTCAATAGTTCCACTGGTGAGACTGATATGAATTGTTTCATCGATGAGACTGATGTGAACAGTGGATTTAGTGAGACCAATGTGAATAGTGGAATTAGTGAGAACGATCTGAATAGTTTCCTTAGGGAGACTGATGTGAACACTGCCGTCGGTGAGACTGATGTGAATAGTGGCACTGGTGAGATTGATGGGAATAGTGCCATCTGTGAGACCAATGTGAACAGTATCATCTGTGAGACCGGTGTGAAGAGTTCCATCGGTGAGACTGATGTGAACTGTGCATCTATGAGACCGATGTGAACAGTTTCATCGGTATCTCTGTATCATTTTGTGAATAGTTCCATTGACATATGTGAGACATTCTGTGAATAGTGTTTCTAGCATCGATAGGTGTACTATTTCTCTAGGATTGGGTACTGTTTTTCTAGGATCGGCAGGTGTACAATGTTTTCATGATTGGTCGGTGTATAGTGTTTCCAAGATCAGTAGTTGTACAGTGTTTCCATGATAGTAAGGTGTCAAGTGTTTCCAGGATCAATAAGTGTACAGTGTTTCCAGGATCAATAAGTGTACAGTGTTTCCAGTATCGGTTGTTGTATGGTGTTTCTAGGATGGGTAGGTCTATAGTGATTCTAGGATCATGTACATCATTTCCATTATCAGTAGGTATATAGGGTTTTTAGGATCGGTAGGTTTATAGTGTTTCTAGGATTGGTAGGTTTACAATGTTTCCAGGATCGGTAGGTGTACAATGTTGCTTTCTTCCTACAGTTTCACCCCTTTCCCATTTTCCTTAATTTTTAATGCATTCAAGGCCTTTTTTTAAAAATATTTAAGGATTATTCAAATCCCATAACTCTTATATAAATTTTCATAAATCTAGGGATTCCTTTACTTGGTCAAACCTCATGGTTTAATGCGATCTTTTTTTAATGGAAAATCCAACGTATCTTAAACCACTACTCCATTAAATACATTATTGGGATGACATATCTTCCTACATTTTTCTACCTTGTTATTCCCTGGTGTGAGATTCTTGAACCATCCCTTCTTCACATAGGAGAGGTGTGACCGAACCTTAATCCTTGGATAGTTTCCCCTTAATGTTTCTTCATGCTCCCTACGCACCCCTTGTTTTTGTGAAATCGGAAAGTGTCGATCTTTCAATGATAGAAGGTATGGTCTACCTCCATTATTGTGTATTCATCGATCCATTTCCCCCATTTTCTACTTTCCATGTTATGGAATGTGATCTCCAAGTATCTAATGATGTTTTCTTGGGCTCCGGTTGGTGCAATCTTGTCGCGGCGTCCTTCGGTGGATGTATTTGTCACAGGGGTGGAGATCATAATCTATTGTGTGGATAGTTCTAATATAATGAATGTTAAAAACCATTTGAGTTATTGGATTCGTTGCGTCTCTCTTATTTTACGTGAAACTATAGAGTTATCATGTTTTATCCCACCAGATAACTATTGAATTGACATAATAAATATTTGAACATGATAAATAAATAGGTATTGAACGTATTTTATTGCCAAAATTATTCTAGATATTTTTGATATCTATGCTTTCCAGGTTTGGCATGTTGTTCTTAATGTAAATTGGTAGAGAAAGTAAAATGGTATTAATTGTAATTACTTGTGAAAGATAAATAGGCATGTAAATGAATATTGGTTTTTTTTGTAATTCTATGTTAATCAAATTGATGTAGTAAGCATGTTTAATAATTTGTGATAGCTTACATTTTAGGTTTCCCTTCATTGGAAACTAGGAATAATAAATCGGTTAATTCAAGATGGATTAACAAACTGGTTGTCTGATAAAATATAACTCGTCATAGGGTTTTATGTTATCCTCTTGATTACTTAAGGGCCAAGAGCCCAGTTCATATGATGTTTGTATCATGTTTCATGAGTTGTGATCTGAGACTGGATGGATGTTGTGATATATGGGTGTGGGGAGGGCCAATCGTTGTGGCAGCAGCTGATTCCTAGAGTGGGGAGATGCATCGGTTTATGTTTGTGGGTGTGTGAAAGGACACCATAGATGATAAAATGAGTTAGATGTGAATTTTTGGATTCTTTCTAAGAATAGATGGTATTTTATCTACTTTACTTTCCCCACTAATCAAGGTAGATGGTTTTGCTTACCCTCGTTCCAAACAAGGCGAATATTCATGGGGTATGCCGCATGCTTTTCGGTCTTAACTCCTCATGGTATGATGGGTTTTTTCTCTTATTATAGGTGGAAAAGACTTGACGGGTAGTTAAACTACCCACCATGTTCATCCCCCTTATGTATAGTATCTTAGAATGTTTTTCTAGAATGCCAAGGAATATGTGAATGTAATAATGTTGTTAATAAATGATTAAATAAAATATGTTAACCAATGGTGTTTGAACTTTTTGGGATGCACTATTGAGGTTTCAATTAAAAGGAACAGTGAAATTGGGTGTGATGTTAATCAAATATAGTGTAGAATTGATAATTGTTAATTAATGTTTAAATAATTAATTAATGTAAAGTGACACTGAAAAAGGAAATGAAGTAATGTAACAAAACTCTTTAAATGTTTTTTTTCATATACGATACGTAGTCTTAGAATTGGCTATTGGGAGTCTAAGAGAAGTTAGTTGTAGTTGATTGTAAGACTAGATTATGCCCATAATGTGGTTGTGAGCTATATTATATTCTGAACGTTTTGAGATTCTATACTGTACCCCCACATCTTCAGATATGGAAACTGACACCCTAGGGATTCTCACCCCTTGGGGGTGTTTTCCCCCAGATTATGGTGGGAGGAGGGATGGATGACTACCCTTTTTCACCCCACTGTCTTCTATTTGTATTTATTTATTCTGGTGGGAACAATAGTTAGTTTTCCCATTATGTGTGTGTAGAGGGCTGTAATGGCTTGTGGTTTTCAGACAAACATATTTTGGATAAAGTTTCCTATGAAATTCTATAGGTGTAACGTGTATAGGCTATGATGGCTTGAGGATCCTTACTCGGTGTTTGGGCTTTAAAGGCTTGAGGATTAATACCTGGTGTATGATACACATTATGTGTAAAGACCCGAAGCTTGACGTAAATAGACATTACATTACTTTTTCGGAATACTTAGTACATAACAAAAACACACACACAAGAACCGTAATAGTTTAGTGTCTTTGTAAACTCGGAATATAATCTTCTAATCGTGGTGAAAGATCTTCAACATCTCCCATAAAGATCATATTTTTATTAAAAAAACCTAAATCCTTCTTTATATTCTGGGGAAAAGAAAACATAAAAGGGTGATCTCAAATGCTCAGTAAGGGTAAACAAAAGAAATATCAATCACATCATATTCATAAGAACATATCTTTTAGAAATCATAACCTGCAAAAGAGATCATATTTTCATAACATGGGATAAATCATAGTAGTGAAATTTAATCCCAAAAATCATAACATAAAACATGAAACATTGTGGCATACACACATAATCATAGAGAATCATTTCTTGTTAGTCAAGACTCATTGCCAAGACTATCTTAGTGGACAAAGTCTCTTTCTGAACCGAGTTCACTCCTCGTTTCAGTCCTGTTTCACTGAACCGGTATAACCTACCATTCCAACCATGTCTATCTCATGAGATATAAAATCTTTACCCAATGCATTGGAGGAAGATATAGGTCCCACCCATCTCATAATGATACCATTCTTATGTGTGCCACAAAATCATAAATCATACATCATTTCATAACTCATGTAATAAAATGGGATTCTAAAACAACATGACATCATAAAACAATTCATATAAGATAAAAGAATTCATAAAAATAATTCCATCACAAAATAATCAAATCAATGTAATAATAGGTATAGAAACAGAACCCTATATTATCTTAGATGGAAAAATATTTTGATAAAACACTTGAACTCCATTCTTGAGGAAAATATCCTTTATACATCAAATACATTTTACTTTCTTAACATGTCAAACAATTTTAAACTAAAATAAGTTAAAAATAAACTTGAAAACTTGTAAAGGAAGATTCTTGGAAATAATGTTTTAAAAATCCATTCATTCTGTATAAGTTAAAAAAACATTCTTCTCGTACTTTTGTCGGAAAAGTCAAAAATTACCTCGTACAAAAAATGACAAAAGATTCCTTTCATATCTTTTACTAAAAACTCACCGAAGGGTAAAATTGGATTTAAACAATTGTAGGTGGATGAAAATAATATTACATATTGAGTAAACATGGATGTGGATGATAAAATACACCCCAGTAAATACCAAAGTATAAACAATCTCGGATAAAAATGAGATTGTGATATTTTCCGTTACCTTAGGTCCGATTTGCTTCGTAAGTGTCTGAACCTCCTGTATAATGATTTAAATAATGTTATTGACTTATACCAGAATCATACTTATTGTTATGATATCATATATGGTCATATTCTTAGCTTCTTATTAGTAATATTTCATTACTACTTGTTATTCGGGTGTTTATTACTTTTTGTTCTTATGCGTGTTTTGTCGAATAAATTCTTATTCTTCTCTTTAGGTTATAGATACCTCATTTCCAGAATGGTATTAGTGTAATATATATCATATTCATTCATTCAATTCATTTATATAATCATTATGAAATGAAGATCATGTAGAAGGAGTCACATCACATCGTGGAGACGGTATTCCGTACGTACACACGAGTGATGATATCGTTCCTATGATCGTGGAATTGTATTGGAGTGTATGTATACTATTTCAGAATCAATATCACTTTATAATAGTCATATATAGTCCTTATTTACACCATTATACCCATTCAAGTAAGGTGGTGGTGGAAAATAGATTACACCACGGCGTGGAGACGGTATTCCGTACGTACGCACG
Source organism: Viscum album (assembly GCA_963277665.1). Classification (NCBI taxonomy): domain Eukaryota; kingdom Viridiplantae; phylum Streptophyta; class Magnoliopsida; order Santalales; family Viscaceae; genus Viscum; species Viscum album. The sequence continues at coordinate 390,857,832 of OY728158.1, forward strand.
CGCGGTGATTTCTTTTTCGGTAGGATGGATAGATGGTGAAATAGGATTGTTTCATAATTATAATAACATATCAGTATATGAGTGATACTGATGTCATTACTTCATAATGAAACAACTAAAGAAGAAGAATAAGTGGAAGAAGAAATAAAGATGAATGAATCGGTAATGGACATTACCTCTTCTTTGAAGCGCTTCTTTGAGACCTCCTTTTAGGGCACTAAAATTGGTCTTTGAAAAATACCAGGACCTCTAGGATTTCTCTAGGGATGTGGAGAGAAGAAATTGGTAGGGTTTGTCTGAGCATGAAGGCTTAATGTGGTGTGAGGAAGAGGGGGAGGATGTGCCCTTTTATAAGGGAGGAGAGGGGTACCTTTGGAATAACTAAAAATATTATTTTATTATAAAGACAAATTCGGTTTTAAATAGCTCCAAATTGATTTATTTCGAAGATATGGTGGTTATGGGTCGAAATACTCTCATCTAATAGAATTTAGACAAGTTTTGGTTCCTATTTTAACCTTATCATTTATATTTATCTTTATGTTAGATAATTTTACTTTTACCGTGTCTTCTTTTGTTCTTACACTATACGGTTAATAAACATACTATAACAAGCCAAAAGAACCCCAAGATGTTTATTATTAATATATATAACCTTATCTAAGTCATGTTTCCGATCCTTAGATTTTTATTAATAAAATAAGATTTAATAATATAATATTTGTTTTAAAAACTATTTTATGTCAATTTTAACACTATTTAGTAATTGATTTTTTTGAAACTCATGACAGAATGATTAGTTCGAAAAAAGCTAATTAAATCAATACTAACATGTCATATTAACCTATAAAATTAGTGGAATTCACAAAAAGTCTCAAATTACATTTATTTGAGTGTTTATAACATCAATTATGTCAATATTTCATTAATAAGTTAATTACTGCATCATCATTGTGTCATAAATAAATTAAATTATTTAATGTCTAAAATTTACAAATAAAATACCATTATTTAAGAAATATATTTAGCTTTCTAATGAGTATTTATAGTCTAATTGTTCTTATGTATCACCCTATATTAAAAATGATTTACTTATTAAACTTTGATTTTAACTATTTTAACCCTTCTTTAAATAAATTAATAATAAATGTCCTAATCTAATCCATGTGGGTGTAAATGGTCATATTTTATTCCTACGGTTGTTTTTGGTCAAATTAAACTTATCCAATAGAATTAGGACATGTGTTAGGGTAATAATAATATCATTTTTACCCTTAATTACCCAATTTACTTTTAACTGTGGTAAAAAAAAGTAAAAAGTTACTATTCACCAGAAATTATTTTCATCTCATTGAACCACATTTTACTTACTGACATCAACCGTGTCTTTATGATTTTTGAAATTCCACTCACAAGAGCGGAAAAATTAAGTTTTATGAAAAATTCATTTTTTTAACTACCACTTAGTGGTTTCACTATTCATCAAAAATTGAAAGTTTTCAGAAAAATATCAAAAATTAGGCCTAAGCTATATTTGATATTATGAACTCAAAAATAATGTCTATTTTACAAAATTCAAAACATATCAGTTGCATTAATTAATTTAAAAATTAATTCCCGTCGTCAAAACAAAGAGCGTGTTCTTAAGAGATAATAATTATCAAAAGATTGACACTTGTTTATGTCTGGTTTAAATGTAGAATTACATCCAATGACCAACATTGTATTAAATTGTAAAAATATATTCTAAATATACTTTAAAACCACTCAAATTAATAATTTATCACTATTAATTATTTCGATTAAAAATGTTTTTTTAATTAAAATTTAGTAATTTTCACTATTCATCAGAAAATGAAAGTTATCCGAAATGTACCAAAATTTCACCCTAAGATAATTTCAATATTCCGAATCCAAAAATGAATTCCATTTTGAAAAATTAAATTTAAAATATTTCAAAAAGTGGTTATTATTATTCATAAAGGCTATTTTTAATATTATTTTAATTGTATGTCGTTGTTTAGTGAAACTCGGTATTGCGTACTACACACGCTATCGAGGAAGGTCGAGATTGCGTTTAATGCAAGGCATGTCAAGGATGTGTGTTGTGCAAGCTCCTTTTGGTGTAGCGTACAACGCAATACATTAATGAAATTAAAAAGAATAGTTTTCATAAAATCTCGGGGTGTTACATTGTGAAAGCTATGGTGGATCCCAGAGACTACCTGGTTACTCTTGTTACACAAACATGGTGGTTGTGCTTCCTGAGGTGTATGTTGTGGTGTTTTTTACAGGTGTCTGCAGGCAATCCTTTTTTGGGAGAGATGAATAGGACAAACAACATTAGGGCTATGAGTCAAACCGGTGGGGATGTGGTAGCGAGGTACACATTATATTCTTTATTATATTATATACTCTTTTATGTGATACATGGTGAAGGTAAAAATTATGAGGATGAGAAAATAGTGTACCTATTTAGGTGACAAGTTAGTTTCACTTGTTGTTATCTCTGTTGTAGTATGCTTTCATTACATTTCCACGAAAGGCTCCATGGAGGATCCTACTGAGTATATTGTTATACTCCCCCTATGTGTATATAAACTATTTTATATGTCACATGGAGTAGGTTGGAGATCAGACTAGTTGCTACTAGATTGGTGTAGCGGGAGTTATTCATGTTTTGTGGTCACTGCTATTTTTACATTCATTTTGTACATGTGGTTTTTTCTTCAAGATATCTTAGGTTTGCATGAAATTACACATATGTACATGGGATTTATTTTATACTACAGTATGTGTTAGATTTAGTCGGTTTCTATATTATATCTCACTTTCTCATATGTTCTATTAGAGTGTAATACCTCCCATTTGTGTGTTTACTATACCCTCGGTGCTAGTCTCCAACCTAAGGCCAACTGGAGGTGGGACTCAAGGGGGTCACTATCTCTCTTCTCACATTACAAGCCTAGGTGGTGTACATATTTTTGGGAGGGGGTTTTTACAGAGTGGTATTAGAGGTGTCGTTGAGGGATATGATGGATTTTGGTGTTAGGAACATGCGAGGTTTCATGGGTTGGTAGGGAAACAGTATTAGATAACTTTAGAAAGTGATGTAAACATAAGAGACTATATGAGACATAGGTATTTAGGCCCCCCTGTCATCATAGGCATGGACCTATAAGTTTACAGTGGCTACTAAATGAGGAGATACTCGTTACAGGGTAGAAACATAGGAAAGGATCATACATCATTATTTTTTGTTCCTATGTTTGAATGAGTTGTCCTTGGGATAGGTTAACATAAAATAAAATAAATAAAACAATTAATTAATTGATTTTGATTTTTACATATGCTGGGTTTTGAAGCTTTAACTATTTTTTATTTTGATGTTATGGATCTGGGTCGACATCCTCATCAGATTTTTGCAGAATATGTCTAGTAGGCTATGCCAGCTGATCATTGTAGGGTAGAGGTTGATGAAGATGAAACATGGAAGAGGACACTCCGCAAGTTTCAACACCATAGTCTAAAAAATCAAGAGGGATCTCTTTTAGATTTAGTCCCACAAAGACTGGTTGGAGGAGGTTAATATATCCATTAGTTCGATGTATGCTAGGAATGATCTCTTGGTTTATTTGGATATGACTATGTTTGGTGGAGCATCAAGGTAGTGGTGGTTCATGTTCCTCGGGGATCGTAAGGAGTAAGGGATCTCATGGGGGAGTTCTGAGTCAAGTTTAGAGTCAAGTTTCTTTATTTTTCCATGAATGCATCCAGTTGCCTGGATCTATTTATCCTACGACAGGGGAGCTCCATCATGTGAGAGTTTGGAATCCATTTCAGGAACCTTTTATAATATTCTTTAGACCTATTCTCATATGATGAGGCCCTAGTGAGGAATTTTGAGGGGTATTTGCATCCAGAGAACTAGTGTCAGGTCACCCAATTTATGTTGAAGACCATTCTTGAGGTGATGGTGAGGGTAGAGGTCATTGAGAGGACATTGTCCATAACTGTATCATCATGAGAGAGGATTCTTCATTATTCCTCGTAAAGTAGAGCTATAGTCTAGGGTTCCTAGTTTTCTAGGAAGAAGATTTTTTGTTCGGTTGGGGGTAGGTCCCGGTCCTCAACATATCATTTCTATATGGGTAGGGGAATCTTAGGCCTATGATAAGGGATCATAGGCCTGTTTTTTATAAGGAGGTTGGAGTCATCATCATCAATAGTTCCCGATATTTCATAGCATTCATCATGCACCAGGTGTTCTACTCCAGGTTTCCTTTTTGAGTCAGTTCCAGTAGTGTCAGTAGTAGTAGGTTTCAATGACATTGGATCAGCAGAGGTAAGATGGGGTAGGTAGAGGGAAACCTTATAATTCTTCCCATCCATAGAGAGTATAGCACACCAGTTATTGTGGTTGTCATGACGGTCAAAGAGGTCATGCAGGAGGTCATGGTCAGCTTCATGCTTTAGCGTTTCCAGCACCAGGGGAGCCAGGCATCATTCGAGGTATCATTTCCCTATTTTCTACTTGGGTGTATGAATTTTTTGATTCAATAACAACACACTCTTTTATATCACCTTCCCTTGTCCACAATTTGGGACATTAGGTAGAGTGGATTTTAGTACCCTTGGAATTTACTATGACAGTTGGAGGTCGAGCAGACATTATAAAGTGTGTAGAGATTGATATCTAGTGATGGGACATCACTACTCTTGGAGATATTTCCAATGTTTATGCATATGACCATATGATGTCATCCTCAACCTAGATTGGTTGTATTCAGTATAGGATACCATGGATAGCTTCATGAGGTAGGTGGTTTTCTTCAATGTTGAAAGAGTTTTGGCAGTGTTTTTCTACGATTGTGACCCTCAGATTGGTCTAAGGCATGTTCCACCCTTATCATCTTTGATGGATGACCTGATGCTGAGTTCATCAGAGGTTCAGTCGTTTTCATTTCCCTGGGTCATCGAATAGTACCTTAATGTCTTTACATAAGCGGTTTTAGAAATACCCCCTCAATATGATATCGATTTTAGGATCAAGCTATAACTAGGAGCGTATCTTATCGCTATGTATTTATATAGGAGGGACCCTTATGAGTTACAAGAGATTCATATATAGAGTTATGGTCTATTATAGTGTGGTTTTGTTTGGATGAGTGTGTCACTGTAGGGTGCACCAATTTTGTTTGTGAAGAAGGCTTGTAAAATTATGTGGTTGTATGTCGATTATCATTGCTTAAATAAAGTGAATGTGAAGATTTTCTATCCACTTCCATGGATTGATGGTTTATTTGATCAACTTAAGGGTGAAATTTGGTTCTCAAATAGAAAATTTCGATCGGGATATCATTAGATGCATGTTAATGATGAGGATATCCTGAAGATTGTTATCTGTTGTCATCATGGGAATTATGAGTTTGTTGTAATATTGTTTGGTTTGACAAATGTTCCAGTTGTGTTAATGGGATTAATGAAAAATGTGTTACATGAGTTCTTGGATAAGTTTTTGGAGGTTTTCAATAATGAAATCCTTCTATAATCCACATCCGTGGAGGAGAATGTAGAGCAAATACAAGCTATTTTAGGATTTCATTGTCAACATCAGTTGTTTGGAATGTTTTCAAAGTGTGGGTTTTTGTCTTGAGAAGTCCATTTCCTGGGGAATGTTGTATCCCAATAGGGAGTAGGTGTGGACCTTTCAAAGATAATGGCAGTTGTTTCATGGGAATATCCTGAGATAGTGGTAGAGGTGAGAATTTTCCTTGGTCTCGTAGGATACTACAGGAGGTTAATGGCTGATTTCCCTCAGGATGTGAATCCATTAACAGCATTGACCTAGAAGGATTAGGCGTTTTTATGGACAGATCACTGTTAGAAAGAATTAGAGTATCTAAAAATGAATTTTGTAAGTTCTCTAGTTATTTTTCTTCTAGTAGAGGGAGTTCAGTTGGATGTTTTGTGTGATTCTTTGTATCTAGGGTTAGGTTGTGTTCTGATAAAGAAGAGCTTAGTTGTTTATTATGGGTCTCAACAGTTCCATCCCCATTAATGTAACTATTCCACCCATGATCTTGAGTTGGTAGTTGTGTTTTTTTCTCTAATGTTGTATAGAAATTACCTCATTGGAGAGCGCATTGTCATTTTCACCGATCATAAGATCTTGAGGTATGTTTTCTCTTAGCATGGCATGAACTTACAACACCATTGGTGGATAGACTTCTTACAGGAATACGACTTCTAAATCTCATATACCCATTGAAAGGGGAATTGTGTAGCTGATGCACTAAGTAGGAATTCATCTAGTTATGTAATGTGTGAATCTTGTGATTCATAGATATTGATGGAATAACATTCATCCTGACATCAAAATATGGGTGATGTTTGGGGAAGAGGATGGATTTTTTTATATGATGGTAAAGTCAACTTCAGAGCATCAAGAGGAAGAGTTCCAGTTCGGGGATCTAGAGGAGGAGGTCTGGAGAGAAATATTTGTTTTTTTCTATGCCCCTAATGGTCGGTTTGAGGATAAACAACACCGAGTTTTGTATTTGGGAAGGATTTTCATTCCCTTTTCAATGCATGAGATAATTCTCAAAAAGTTCAATAGTTCACAATTAGCGGTATATCCTGGCGTGACAAAGATGTACCAAGATTTGAGGAGTCATATTTGTTGTCCTGGGCAGAAGTATGCAGTTGTGGTGGTTGTGTCATGATGTTTGGTTAGTCAAAAAGTGAAGGATGAGTACTGTGTCCTTGATGGTGTTCCCTAGACATAATACATTCCTTAGAGGAAGTGGGAGAACATATCAATGGACTTTTCTACTAGTCTACCTCAAGATAATGGTGGACATGAATCTATTTGTGTGGTAGTAGATCATTTAACAAAATGAAACCACTATACAGTGATCAAGTAATCAATCTCAGTGGATGTATTGTCAAGGTAGTATCTTTAGGTGGTAGGGAGACTCCACGGATTCCCGATGATGATCATTTCGGATCGATTTCCTCGTTTTACCTCTAGAGTATGGAGAATCCCCCAACATGTTTTTGGTTCTCATCTATGCATTAGCATTACTTTTCATCCACATATGTATGGTTAGATAGAGCAAACCATCCAGACTCATGAAGACATGTTCCGCTCTTGTGTCATGTATTTTGGAGTTTTATGGATGAGTCACTTACCCTTGGTAGAGTTCCCTTACAACAATATCTTTCACTCCACCATCAGTATGTCTAAATTTAAAGCCTTGTATGGACAACCTTGTCATTCTATGTTGTGTTAGACTAGATTCATAGAGTCCATAATTCTCAAACTGAAAGTAGTTAAGAATACAAAAGAGATGGTTCGGCCGATTCATGAGAGGATGAAGATAGCACAAGATCTTCATAAATAATATGATGATCAAAGGGGGAGACCATTGGAGTCTGATGTTCGGGATCACATGTTTTTGAAGGCGGCTCCCTATTGTGGGCAGTGAATGTTTTATCGTGGTATTAATCATTCCCCCTGGTTTTCAAGGATTTTCGAGGTGTTGGCTCGTGTTGGAGTTGTGGAATATCAAGTAAGACATCCCCCAAAGATAAGTCAGATACACAATGTTTTCCATGTGTCATAGCTATGTCATTATCTTCATGATGACTCTCATGTCATCGATTGTGGATATATATATGTTCATGATGATCCGACCATTGAGGAGCGACTTGTGGAGATCCATGACTGTAAATAAAAAAGTTGTGCTGGAATTCTATCCCATTGGCTTGTGTCTTGTGGATACATAGTTGCATAGGGAGAGTACTTGGGAATGTGAGTTGTAGATATGTGCTCAGCACGCAGAGTTTTTTAATGATTAACTATTTTTGTGTAATGGTTTTTGCTTTGTGGTTGTAGAACTTTCTTGTTTATGATATAGATTTATTTTATTCCTTCCCATGTCTTTATCTCTTTTAAGAGGTATCTAGATGGGTGGTTGTTTGGACCCCTTTTATATTTCCTATTATGTTGGTTTTTAATTCTTGTGGATGAGAATGTTTTGAGAGGTACCTAATGTAATGGATCAGGCCTCTCTGGTCCATTCCTTTACTGAAATCTAGTGTATGAGGTGTTCTGGGAGGTCAAGGGGACCAATCCCCAACACATTTCCAAATTTCCAATTCTGTGAACAGTGTCATCATTGAGGCTGATGTGAAGAGTTCTGTCAGTGAGACCGATGTGAATATTGGCATCTGTGAGACTGATGTTAACAGTACCATCAGTGAAAATGTTGTGAATAGTGTAATTGGTGAGACTGATGTTAATAGTGTCATTAGTGACACCGATGTGAATAGTGGAATTTGTGAGACTGATGTGAATAGTGGAATTAGTGAGACCGATGTGAGCAATGGCTTCGTCAGAACGATGTGAAGACTTCCATCGGTGAGACTGATGTAAAGATTGCCATCGGTGAGACCGATGTGAACAGTGCCATCGGTGAGACAGATGTGAACAGTTCCATCGGTGAGATTGATGTGAACAGTTGCATTGGTGAGCCTGTTGTGAATAGTGAATCTATGAGACAGATGTGAATATTTCTATTGGCGAGACTAATGTGAACACTTCCATCAGTATCAGTGTGTTATTCTATTAATAGGGTCATTGGAATCGGTGATTCATTCTATGAACAATGTTTCCTGCATCGATAGGTTTATATTGTTTTTAGGATCATGTAAAGAGTTTCGAGGATTGGTAGGTATACTATTTTTCTAGGATCGGTAGGTGTACAGTGTTTCCAGGATCAGTAGGTATACAATTTTTCTAGGATTGGTAGGTGTAAAATGATTCAAAGATAGGTAGGTGTAAAATGATTGTAGGATTGGTAGGTGTATAGTCTTTCCAAGATTTTGTACAGTCTTTCTAGGATCTATAGGTGTATGGAGTTTCTACGATCGGTCGATGTATAGTGTTTCCTGCTTCCTACAGTTTCTCCCCTTTAATGTTTTTCTTCGACATTAAACACAATCAAGGCCCTGTTTTAAGGGCTTTAAAACCGATTCATAGACCATATCTCATATATTAATTTTTTCTAAGTCTCAGGATGACATTACATGGTCAAACCAAGTGGTTTAATGTGATCCTCTATTAATGGAAAATCATGTGTTTCTTAAACCGCTTCTCTATTAAGTCTTCTAAAAGGACAAAATATCTTACTTTATTGTTCAACCGTGTTGTTCCCTGGTGCAAGATGCTCAATCCTATACTTTTTCACATAGGAGCAGTGTCATCAAACCATAATCCTTAGATTTTTTCCACTTGAATATTCTTCCTCATGCTTGTGCACCCCTATTTTGGTGCAAGTTGAAAGTGTCAATCTGTCATCGAAATAAGGTATGATCTACCTTTTTTGTGTGTTTTCTTTTATCCTATTCCCGTATTTTCTTAATTCCTTGTTATGTCATGTGATCTCTAAGATTTTAATGACGTTTTCTTGGGTATCAGTTGTTGTGGTCATGTTGTGGCGTCCTTAGGAGGATGTAGTTGTCATGGGGGGGGGGAGATTGTAATTTGTTGTGTGGATCATTGTCATATAAAGAATGTCAAGAACCTTTTGAGGAAGGGGATTTATTGCCTCTCTATTATTTTATGTGAAAATATAGAGTTAGAATGTTTTATCTCACCAGATGACATGTAATTGACATAATAAATATTTTAACAAGGGAAATAAATTGGTATCGATCGTATGTTATTTCCTCTTGTTTTTATAGAGATTGTGATATCTATACTTTCATTGTTTGGCATTTTGTTCTTGATGGAAATTTGTAATGAATATAACTTTGATTAATTTTAGTTATTTGTGAAAGAAAAATAGGATTGTAAATGAATCAGGTTGGAATTTTTTTTATTTTTTAATCAAATTGATGTAGTAATGATGTTTAATTATTTGTGATAGTTTACTATTTAGGATTCTCATCGATGAAACATATGAATAATAAATCAGTTAATTCAAGATGTATTAATGAAATGTTTTTGTGACAAAAGATAATTCTTCGTAGGGTTCAAAGATACCCTCTCTCTTGTTTATGGTCCAAGAGCCCCGTTTATATGATTTTTGTTTCCTACATTTTTTGTTTTGATGTGAACCTGGATGGCTATTATGATATGTGGTTGCAGGTATTCCCATTTGTTGTGCTAGTAGTTGATGCTTGGAGTGGTGAGATGCATCAGTTTATGTATGTGGGTGTTGGGGAGGACTCTGTAGATGATGGAATGGGTTGGATGTGAATGTTTGGATTCATACTGAGTCTTGTAAGTTGTTTTTCTAATTTACATTCCCCACTACTCAAGGTAGATTGTTTTGCATAGCATCATTCCAAAAGGGGTGAATCCACGTCGGGTATGCCACATGTTTTTTGTTTATAGGTCCTTGACGGAGGTTGGGTCTACACTATTCCTATAGGTGGAAAATACTTGAAGGGTAGTTCAGCTAGCCACCATGTGGGGCCCCCTTCTGTTTAGTAGATTATAGTTTTTTTCTATAAAGCCTGGGAGTATGGGAAAGTAATAATGATGTTAATAAATGACTAATTAAATGATGTTAACTCATGGGGTTGGAGCTTCATGGGATGCAACACTGAGGTCTTAATTTAAAGGAATAGTTGAATTTGGTGTGATCCTGATGACATATAATGTGGAATGGTCAATGGTTAATTAATGTTTCATTAATTAATTAACTTAATGTCTAACTGATTAAAAGGGAATAAATTAATGTAATAATTCTCTTTAAATGGTTGTGTGCATCTTGAATACATAGTCTTAGTTGTGGCAGTTGGGATTCTAGGAGACGTTAGTAACATTTGAGTCCAAGACTCGGTTATTCCCATATTGTGGATGTAACCTATAGTATGTTCTGTACTTTTTGTGATTATATACACTTCCCCACCCCAAAAAATAAGGAAACTAACATCCCATGGATTCTGATCCATAGGGGTGTTTTCCCCAACATTCTTGTGGGAATATGGATGGATGAATTCCCCCTTTAGCCCCACTCTATTTTCATGGATGTTACATATGATGGTTGTAACAACAGTTATTTTTTCCCATATATGTGTGTAGAGGGTTGTAATGGCCTCTGGTTATTCACACGCATATATTATAGATATAGTTTCTTATAGACTACTATAGGTGTAACGTGTGAAGGTTATGATTGCTTAAGGATCCTTCCTCGGTGTATAGGCAATAAGGACTTGAGGTTTAATACCCAACATATGATACACGTTATTCGAGCTATGGTGGATCTTGAAAACTACATGGTTACTTAGGTTACACGGATGTGGGGGTTGTGTTGGAAGAGGTTCATGTTGTGGTGGTTTTCCCATGTTTCTGTGGGTAAGCCTTTTTTGAGAGAGATTATTAAGGCGTGTGACATTAGGGAAAAGTGGTAAACTAGTGGAGAAGTTGTAGTATGATACCCTTGATATTCTTTATTATACTATATACTCTTGTATGAGATACTTGGTTAGAGAATCTAAGGGGAGGATAGGGATACAGTATACCTATTAAGTGACAAGTTAGTTTCACTAGTTGTTCACTGTGCTTTAGTATGCTTTATTTACTTTTGCATTAGAAGATAGAGGGAGGATCTTAATGAGTATACTCTTATAATCTCCCTATGTATATATAAAATATTTTTCAGGTAACTTGGATTAGGTTAGAGATCAATCTGGTCATTTCCGGCTTGGGGTAGTAGGAGCTGGTCGGGTTTGTGGTTGTAGGTGTGTTGTGATTCCATTGGTACTTTTAGTTTTTCTTTCTTTCTATAGTATTTTGCATGAAATTACACATGGGTACTTGGGATATCTTTAATATTGTAGTCTGGGTGGGATTTGTTTGGTTTCTATCTTATCTCTCTCTTTTGCGTGTGTTCTCTTTGAGGGTAATGAATCTTATTTGTGTTTTTATTATACACTCGGTGCTTGTCGCCAACCCAGGGTCTACTGGAGGCGGGACTTGAGGGGTCACTATCTCCCTTCTCACATTGTCAGTCCAATAGGGATACACTTTGAGTAGAGAGGGTCATGAAAGAACCCAAGATGTGGATGTCTCTAGGGGATGGGGTTGAGAATAATCATTTGGGCAAGATCACGCACCCTCCAAGTGCCCCCTGAACCGCCAGCAGTTTGATGGTCATATGATCTGACATCCTACTCATCCAAAGGTGGATCATCCTTATACAACTGAGGATATATATCCTCTTCCATATAAAAAAATTATTATTCTTATCAAATAGTTGAAAATAACTATTATATATATATATATATAATGATTATAACTAGAATTTTACTGTGTCAATATCCATCTTCATCCACATCTTCCTAGATGTCAATTTCAATGTCTTCAAATTCCATCTCACCATCATCAATTTCTATATTAGTTTCAGTTTCATCATTTATTTTCTTTTGAAATTTAGTTGTAACATCATTAACATCATCGTCACCATCAGCCCTTAACTACAGGGTGCCATCAATGATATTCGTGTTTCTTCCTGAAAAAAGATGGATTCAGAGTAGTCTATTGAAAAAAATCAATTCCTTTCATTTTAGAAGAACCAAATTCACTTTTAGTTAACTGATTCTCCTGAGATTTAATTATTATTATACTCCACCAATAAACCATCTCCATTAAAGTAAAAAAATAATTCTCATAATAAATTTGATGTGCCTAATGATAAAATAAAAATGTTTCATTTACAACAAGAAAACTATTATATTTCATATTAATAATTACATGGATTAGATGAATATGAAATCCTCTCTCAGTATCCAACCACTAGCATTTAAACATCATTATGTAATATTGTTCTAGATAACACAGTTCAATGACTTCATCCTGCATGTTGTAAAAGTCAACTTTAGTTTCTCTATGATGAGATCATATCAAGAAAAAACCACTATTCATTTTTTTCTATTCCCCATATACGCGTGTATGAAATAAAAACCATTCACCACATATGCATTATATGATTTAACAATTTTAGATGGTCGGTTACTCAATACACACAATCGGTTATCAATTTTATTAGCATATTGAGAAACCTGAAAATTTGAAAAACAATTATCACTATAACAAGTATTAAATTGATTTTTAGGTGAAATAAAAAATAATTTTTGTTACCAGTAAGAAAAAAATTGATGATGTTCTTCAATAGAAGATAATGTAATTTGTGGAAATTTTTCATGGTATGATTATCATATAACCTACAAATAAAATAAGATTTCTGTACTGATACAAAAATTATAGATAAGTGATATGAGAAATCCTAGTATAACTTGTTTCATTTCTTCATAGTTGTGTAGAATATATATATGAGCTCAGTGATGTATATCCTTTGAAATCCATTGTTCATGAACTCCACCAATTTCTAGTTCGGGATGATTGAAAACCGGTAATTGATTTCTCATTTCATTGTCAACATTTCCTTAGTTACAGATCATGTAGTTTTTGTCTGATAGATATTCAGATTGAATCTAATGAAAGAAAAAAAAGAAATTTCCTCTTGAAAATATGATTTTACAATTGATCCTTCAATCAGTGCATTGTTACATACATTTTTTTTTCAATTTCTCCATGAATATATCAAATGGGTACATCTACGGGAACTGTACTTGACCTCTACATTATGTTTCATGGAGAAAATGTAATATAAAATATTCTATTAAGTCAAATAATCGTGAAGGGGAATTTCATTCCAGTTTACATAAATTTAAAAATGACATATTCTTTTAGTTTTCTTACTGCATCGTAGTCTATTATTGATGCACAAATGTATCGAAAAAATTAAGATAACTCTTTCAGAACCTCTCAAATGATAGTATTTAACAATACTCTTAATCCAATCAGCAGAATTGTTTAATGTAAAACATGACAGTTTTGACTTTTTTATCCATTAATATGACCATTTCTAACACATCTCCCCAAATTAGAATAATAACCATTTGGGATTCTCAAATCTACAATTATCCAAAAAAAATAAGTGCCTATCTCTGGATAGAGTATAACCTTTTTTAGATTCATTAATATAAGTGATCTGAAATTTTCAAACAGTTCATGTTTTTGTCACTAAGAAATTTTGGTAAGATTTAATTGTGCCTTTACATTATCTTTGTTCTTACCCAGTGTATCCAAAACTATATGAAATTAATTCTCTATATATATCTTTTTAATATTCTTCACATACAATATGTGACGGACCAACAAATCAGACCAATATGTTGGATCCCAAAAAAATAATAATTGTTCTATCCAATTGTGCTCTTTTCCAAACCCATAATTTTTTTGTTGGTTTGTTTTTATTCCAAATGTGTTGGGTTTCGATGAATAAAAAATTTATTTTAACTCTATAACTATGATCATTGGTGGAAGTACATATTTTTCAACTATTCCATTTCTGAAATGATATTTGTTTCTTTGAAAAGGATGATCTGATGGATGAAATATGCGATGACAGTCGAAAAAACACAGTTTTCCTCAACTGAAAAGCATAAATGCTTTACTGTCTCTCAAATAGTACAAACATGATTTTGGACTAGGTGTACCCCAGCCAGATTACATGCCATATACTAGTAAGTCTCTAATTTTCCACATCAATGTTTCTTTTACTGGAATATTTTGTTTCACAAAAACATCATATGTACTGAAACCAATACAACATAGTGAATTTTACTCATCAATTAATGGTCTCAAATAAACATCAATATTTTTTTCAGATGACCAAGGATTAAAAAGTTCAAATATATATATGGCTCCTTGATCAACATCGGTGGAGGTATATTTTATACAGTTATAAAGACATGCCAACATAAATACTATCTATAGTAAGAACCAAATGAATAGAAATTGTTAGTATAAAGACCCAATGACACATTTTGGGCTTCTCAAGAAAAAGATGGATTATCTTGGTCAAAATGTATAATTGAATCACCGTTAGAGAGATGATTTAAGATTTTACTGGTTGAAATGTTGGTTTTGTGCCCTGACATCAATGATGTTATGTTTTGAGACATAAATTAATTCTATAATCTATGTGTGAGTGGGAATTATTTCAATTGTTTTCTTGAATATATACTCACATCCCTAGTTTAGGTTCTTTATACCTTGATTTTCCACATGTTAGAAAACTTTCCAATAACTCATTTCTACCATAATATAAGATGCAGTCATTTGAACATGCATTGGTGTTCTGATAACCAAGACCCAAATTACGAACCATCTCTTACCTCATATAAATTTGTTGGAAACATATTTTCTTTAGGTATAAGTGTTTTTAAAAAATAGAATATCAGATCAAAACAACTATTTGATATTCCATTATATAATTTATCAACCATAAATTTAGAAGCTACTTCAAACATACTTATCTTGAAAGAAGGATATAATACATCCTCAGTGGACCTCAACAAATCATATAAATGGTATTTTTCCAACTCACGAGTAAAATCAATATCATTCTACATTTATGTTTTTTTAAAATATGAACCTTTCATATCATGTACTAAATTTTGAAACCGTCTTGGATATGGAACCAAATTATTAGTATCTTCTCTAGAACTATGTTAACAATATTGATACTAAAAAACATAATCTGGTTGAAAACCAAAATGCAATAAATGAACACTAATATTGTAAAATAGGGAGTACATCCATAGAGGACATTTTTTACAATGTCACTTAATTTTCCCTTCAGAAACAAATTTTGGTTATGATGATACAACTAATAAGATAAGTTTAACACCCTCAATATATACATAATTAAACCAGAACCATTTGGATTCATGCACAAATTTATCCAAGATTGTCTATCTAATAATTACTATTTTCAACTTCTTTATTCCATATTTTTATATAAAATATGAAATATTTAATTATTTTTTATAATTATATATAAGATAAACACCATCCAAAAAATAGAATATATTTAAGTTCTCTTTTCTAGAAATTTATAATAATTTCTATTATTTTATTGTTATTTATACTATTCTTTATGCTTTTATACTGATGTACACTGATTCATAAAAATTTATTCAAATTATCCCTAATTATTATTAACTACTTGTATTTTTCATAAATTATTGGTAATTACTAACAACATAGTTTTTGAAGGATTAGAAAAATCTCAATTTCCAGATGACTCGTCCCCTTGCAACTTTCTATGACTAAAATCACTATGAAAAGTCTACTCCGACATACAAATATCCATTTTTTATGCATGAGTATGGAGTGAAATAAGGACTCTTCATGCTACTCTCCATTCCCATGCAAATAATAATTTATATTTGTACATCTTAGCATACTTTTTAGAGTGATTTTAATCCGAGAAGTTCCAAGGATATGAGTCATCTGGTAAAATATCATCTTTTTTCTGAAGGCTCACCTCCTTGCGACTTTCTCTGACTTAGTTCACTATAAAAAAAATTCTCCAATATATGTTAGAGAATATTTTTCTAACAAATTTTAGTGGATAAATTTGAAAGGAGCTGAGGCATCGATCAAAAGTGATTATACCAATCCGATGGAAATTGTACCAGTTTATCAATGCACTCTAATTTATTCCACTTTATTATTAATTAGTCCTAATGATTAAATATTAATAATAATTATTACTAATTAATATTAATTTTTTCTAATTGATTCTAATTCTTACTAATTGTTTCTCATTAATCCTAATTGTTACTAATTCTTACAAATTCATACTAATTGTCATTAATTGTTACTAATTGTTACTAATTGTTACTAATTGTTTCTAATTGTTATTAATTGTTACTATGAATCATAATTAATCATAATTAATCTTAATTACAACTAATTAATCGTAAATATTACTAATTAATCCTAATTATTACTAATTAATCCTATTTTTTACTAATTAATCTTAATTATTATTAATTATTACTAATTATTACTAATTATTACAAATTGACAGCACTTATTATGATTTATTACAATTTATTACTCTTTATTAATAATTATTACTAATTTTTAAAAAAAATTACTAATTATTAATAATGGATATTATTTATTACTAATTATTGTTAAATAATAGTAAATATTAGTAAATATTTCTAATTATTTCTAATTATTACTAATTATTACTAATTATTACTAATTATTATAAATTATTGCAAAATGTTAAAGAATATTTCTAATTAATCCTAATTAATTCTAATTATTACTAATTATTACCAATTGTCATGAATTGTTACAAATTACTTCCAGTTAATCTAAATTAATATTAATTACTAATATTTATTACAATTTATTACTACTTATTGTAAATGAACACAAATTATAAAATTTTATTACTAATTATTACAATTAATTAATAATTACTGATAATTATTACATTTTATTACTAATTAATATTAATTAATACAAGTGTTTTCTAATTATTTCTTTTTATAACTAATTATTACAATTTATTAATAATTATTACTATTTTTTACTAATTACTTCTAATTATTTATATTTATTTATAGTTATTTCTAATTATTACTAATTATAACTAATTATTTCTAATTATTACTAATTATAACATATTATTTCAACTTATTGAAATTTATTTCAAATTATTACTATTTATTACCAATTATTACTATTTATTACCAATTATTACAATTTATTACTAATTATTACAATTTAGTACTAATTATTACAAATTATAACAATTTTTTACTAATTATTAAAAAGTATTACTAATTAATAAAATTTATTACAAATTATTAAAATTTATTACTAACTAATACTATATAATACTAATTAGTACTAACTAATACTTATTAATAAAAATTATTTCTAAGATTTTTTAATTATTCCTAATTATTACTAATTATTTCTAATTATTTCTAATTATTTCTAATTATTTCAAATTATTTCAAATTATTACAATTTAATAATAATTATTAAGAATTATTACAAATTATTACAAATTATTAAAAATTATATCTATTTATAAATATTTATTACTAATTAATACTGACAATAAAAATTATTTCAAATTATTACTAATTATTACTAATTATTACGAATTATTACTAATTATTTCAATTTATTACAATTTATTACAATTTATTACAATTTATTATAATTTATCACAAATTAATACAATTTATTAAAATTATTATAATTTCTTACTAATTATTATTAATACTTTTTAATTATTAGAATATTTACTAATTATTACAATTTAATACAAATTATGACCATTTATTATTAATTATTTCTATTTATTACTAATTATAATTAATTATTACTAATTAATCCTTATTATTAAAAATTAATATTAATTAATACTAATTAATTCTAATTATTACTAAATAATCCTAATTATTATTAATTAATCCCAATTATTACTAATTAATCCTAATTATTACTTATTAATCCTATTTATTACTTATAAATCCTAGTTATTTGTAATTATTACAGTTTATTACCAATTATTTCAATTTATTACCAATTATTCAATTCATTACTAGTTATTTAAATTTAATTCTTATTATTTCAATTTATGCATAATTTTTTCAGTTTATTACTAATTATTAAAATTTATTACTAATTATTACCATTCATTCAAAATTATTACTAATTATTAATAATTAACTTTTAGACATAGTTATTCATAAAAATAAATACTGAAAAAACAAATATCGAATTCTAATTTAATTTAATTGCATTAAACAAACAAAAATTATAAATAATTTAAAATAAAATAAATTAACTAAATAGTAAATAAAATTGTTAAATACCTTGAAATAGAAGGTTTCGGTGTATAAATGTCGTGGATTATGCTCTGAATTAAATATTTAAACTATGAAAAAATTTAGAAGAAATCTTTTCCAATGAGATAGAGAGAGATGTTCAAAATAAAGTAGAATGAGAGGAAAACAGATGGGGGTATATATAGGTTAGATTATTTGTGACGGGCTTATTTACGATGGGACCCATCACAAATTCCCATTGCCCGCATTAATTACAGTTGGATGAAAATAATTATTTATGACCGGTCCCATTGCAAATGGGTACCGGCCGACATAATATTTGCGATGGGACATGTATCCCATCACAAATACTAAAAAATGCCTCTAGGTATTTACGACGGGAATGAGAACATGTCTCAAATACCCTTGCTTGGAGTATGGCGCACATTTGGCACCAAACCATTTGTGATGGTTCCAAACCACCACCACCCCCCAACATAGCAAATAACGACTTTCGATGGATTATTTGATACGAGCCCCGGACCCATCGCAAATAACCCGCTGTAAATGACCATTTATTCTATAGTGTTCAAACACGATCAAACCTCATTTATAATGGTTTAAAAAGTGTTTTAATTTATTATATAACTATATTCATATTTATAATAACTTATATGTTCTATTTTTAACAACATTCCCCCAATTTATTGAAAATATATTGTTATTTTTATTGTTTTATGGGTGTTTATTTCGGGGATTCCAAGGTTGGTTCATTATGTATTTTCTTTTCAAATGGATGAAAACCCGAAATGGATGAATAAAATTATATTATTATTTTTAAATTATTTTAAATGATACCATATTTCATTTTTTTCTAATATAAACATGATTCATTTGATAAAAAAATTAATAAAATTGATTTAATATATTTTGGGTGTTCTTATAACCATCACGAAGTTTTATAATTTTATTTAGTATAATGTTTTTATATTAGTTTTAGATCATTATATAACATATAATATGGGTAATAAAATATTATTTGACTATAATAATTGTGTTATAACAATCCTTGAAGATGTTAATAAGAAATTGAAACACTACGTCCATCAAGGCGGTTAAACGACATGTCATAGACGATGATTTCATTTTCAAGAATAAGAGGATATGTGGAGGGCATTAATGATGGATATTACATTAAAAAAATAAAATTATAGTATATTTATGATAATGGAGTTATCATGCCACATTGGACAGAGGAGTTAAAGAGAGAATAATAAAAGAAAATAAATTGAAAAGAAAATTAAAAAAAAATGAAAGAGGATTTGACTTCTAGAATTCTACTCATTGAGAACCTCCTTATGGAACATGGATTTTTCCTTTTGGTAAAACAAAAATGTATTGTACATGAGTAAGGGGCATGGGTGGTTAATTTATCAAAAAATAATCATGATAAACGAATTTATGGTGTGAGAAGAATAGGCAGTGAGGGTTGTTTTTACAGTGGAGGAGAGGGGTGTTTTTTATTATTTTATTCATTAGTTAATTATATTGGCTCAATACTATGAATATATTGAGAATTATCACTAAATATATTAAAATATTTATGAAGAGTCGTAAATTTTTTCTTTACATCATCTTTACAATAAAAATGACTCAACAATCTATGAATATTTTAAATACCATAAATTACCATATCTCACTATTCACCAAAAAATCAAATCTTTTAGAAAAATCCCAAAAATTAAACCTAACTATTTTTTTACATGGATAAATCAAAAAATAACTCAGTTTTATCAAAATAATAATCTAAATATGAGAAACTAAATTTTTTATTAAAACATTTATTAATTAAAAAAATATCAATTTCTAAATTATAACTGATTTTATGACACTTTGAAAATGTAGTTTAGCTATCATAAAATTATCTTATAATTTTTTTTAAAAATAATACTAATTTATGATTTTATTTTATGAGGATAAATTTTATTTTAAATAATTATATTAATTATAAAATTTAAAAAATATCATCACAATATTACCTACACTAAATTTATCATTTTCAAACCATTTATTATTTATTATGTTATATATATATATATATATATATTATTCACTTAAAAGAACAATAAATTTTATTTAAACTCTCATTGATGGGGATACTATTATACTATTATAGAGTCCTTAATCTCTAAGAAAACTACTTATTTTATTATACAATAATAATGAATTGAAATTTTTAATTACAAAATGTAAGAAAAAATTGTTTTATAAGTACATAGGTCGTTATACATGTGATGTTCCAAGGTACCTACTCAACATTTAAATTCTTACTAATGATTTTAAGTGAAAATAATTTATTTCAAAAATAAAATAAAATAAAATATCTATTCAAAGCAAATATAATTCCTTTAATGGTTAAAAAGTTGTTTTTTTAATATGTTTTTCATGGGTTTTTATTTTGTCCACCATACATCCTATTTATTCTCTTTATGTCACTTAATGAGCTATTTATTCTCTTCCTATGTTTTAAAAAAATCCCATGATTGATCAATGGGTATGGAAATTTAAGAGTTAAAGTTTAATGTTGTGAAGAATATTCTTGAAAATAAATCAATATTCTTTTAAATGATTTATATGTTAAAAAATAGATACTAATCATAAATTCCAACACTGTGTTATATGGATTTTTTTTTTCCATTATGACCTAATTATCTGAAAATATAAACATAAATAGATTCTAAATAAAAATAAAATAAATTAATAAGATAAACTAAAGATTATTAAATTTTTATGGTCGGTTAATTATATGGACTGCCTTTTTCTTCAAAATATCAACTAGGATTACATTCTAAGTATTAATATATCTACGAAAATAAACATATTGAATCTAAAATTCAAAAGTACTAAATTCACCATATTATAAATTTCTTTTTAGTGTCTCATGAATGATCCCCAGGTGATTCTAATGGTCTTCATATATCATCAAGTATACTAAAATGTCATAATTAATATCCATAAAAACATCAAGATATTACATGAATACTCTATTAATTAGTTCCATTAAAACAGAGGGATCATTTTTTAGTCCTAATGGAATTACTAGAATTTTATTTTCTCTGTACATCATTTAAAATTATGAATTTGGTATATATTCATTTTTTACTCTAAATTGACGATATTTAGGACAAATGAATTTTTTTGGAAAATATTAATCTCCATAAAATTGAAGGAATAATCAATCAATACGAGTTAGAGGGGATTTGTTATTTATCATAATATCATGGATTTCCCTATAATAAATGAAAATTATCATTTATATTCCATTATTATTAATGAAAATAATGGGTTCTCCCCATGGTGATATACAAGTATATATAATACCCTTCTTGAAAAACTCATATAGTTGTTTCTTCAATTCCAGTAATTCCACATTGTCCATTCAATAAAGAGTCATTGAAATAGGGATTGGATGAGGGATTAAATCAAAAGAAAACTCAATCTCACTCTTTATTGGGTGTCCAGGAAATCCCGTAGGGAATACATCAAGTTTTTCATTCATGATAGGTAGATACTAAATTTTATGAATAAATTTGCCATCCATATATTGTGTCTTCTATTTGATCCCAATAATATTTTTTAGAATATCTATTGGTTGTAGATCAATAAATGAATATAATTATGTCTCTCCTCTAAAGACAAGTAATTACACATCTTCATATAGAATAATAATTTCCTTATTATTACAATAAGTTTCTTAATTATATTTGGTTGTATTTTCCATACAAAGTATTATATCAAAATCCACTACATTTATAGTAATAATGTTATTAAATTGGGAATGTTTATCATTCATAATGGGAACTAGTAGACACATACTTGTGATAGTGAAACCTACACGAAGTGTATTAACTAATAACTCCCTTATTAGGGTGATAAGGAAATATCTATTTTTTTGGAAAACATTGAAGATATTATATAATGTGATTATCGAGAAGAAATAAATTATTTTCTATGTTTTAAAAAAAATTTACCTACCACCAGATCATCAGGAACATCAACCTCAGTAGTTCTGAGCACATACGTTTAGCCTTTTCCCTCTTGAACTTTTTAGGGGTCATTTTTTTTCTTCATGGTGAAATCATTTTCATGGTGTTCCATATCCTTATAGTAGGGTAATTGATCATTGGTTCAATACTTATTTACCTTTAAATGAAGATCATGGTTTCCTTTCACTACAAACATATTGAAAACTCCCATTCCCAAAAAAATATTCCATGGTTTTTCATTTAAAATTTATTGATATTTTGAAACAAAACCCTTCTCATATTATCTTTTTTCTTCTTTTTTATTTTTATATAGTACTCAATAACAATCATATTATAATAAATTTCTTTAAAATAAAATTACATGGTGTATTATTTAATTATCTTGAAGGAACATGATATTATTTTAAGAAATGGATAAATCCCATCAATTAAAAAATAAAAAATTCTCATTATATTATCTATGTATTTTACATCATTCCTTTCTAACATTGTAATAAATGATTCATAATTAGTAATATTTGATTCCTCCTTTTTTCTTTGAATTGAATTTCCTCTCAATATCTGCTCATTATTCACATGGAAAATATTTTTCTAGGAATGTTTCATTATAATACTTCTATTCCATGATTGATATATCCTCCACATCGTTAGATTTTTGTGTCAATGACCACCATTGAAAAGATTCTCATAAGATATGACAAACACACATAACATCCTTCCCCCTTTCATTTTATCCCAAGGAGGGAAATATAGTATATATGGAACATATCCTTTTTCCATCAACCAATAGATATGTAGTTCTATTGAATGATGGAGGATGTTGATGCTTTGAACTGCCTAACATTGGTACACCACATTGTGGATCAGTAAGATGCTCATTATAGTCAAGGTTATTAATAATAACATTAGTTTCTTATTCCAGTATAGTTATAATTTGTTCATCTCTAGCAACATGTCTAACTAAAACATAATTATCATTCATATATGGAAAATTCCTACATGGAGTGAATAATTTGACACTCTTCTTATTCCTCTAACTAGGATCCATTTCTAAATAATGTTATACAGTAGATTAGTTTTTTAGACATAATTTATGATTAGAAAACTTTTATAATCCTTAATTTAAATTGAAAATGTAGTTATACCTAATATCAAAAATATATTCTTAGTATCATTGAGAATATTCTCAAATTCTATAAAAAAGATAGATACTCTATATATTCTGAATTATTGTTCCAATGGTTCCTCAAAACTATAATCTGATACCAACTATAACATCCCAAACCTCTATTACCCAGTGTTGGTGGTTAATATACTAAATTAGCACAAGATACAATAAATCACATCACAATTGACAGAATAGTTTACCTGTCAAAGAAAATGAGATACATGGTTGAATATTTCATTATATTTGAAAACATAACACAACAAAGTATTTTAATCAAATAAACCATTATTCCTTTTATCATATCCCATCATATAAATCATAATACACTTCATGGAATCCGAGGAATATATAAATATAAGAAATGGGTTTACTCTGATACTATGTAAGGGTATGAAAACAATGTAAGATAGCATAAATAAATATTTCAAAATTAATATATAAATTTAAATATATTAAAACACAAGAAATTTAATAAATAACATAAGATTTTGGAAAAGTATGTATAGATTAAAGGATAATAAAATAAAGATTTATAAATAATCATATGATCTTCAAACATATACATGGATATCCTAAATAATAAAATAATCAAATAGAAGTGAAATAAATAATTTCACAATTAATATATTTAAAATTCTAAACATTATAAACTTATTGGACACAATTTAAAGTATTCAATAATATATAAACAGGTAGGGACATAACCTGTACCCAAACTATTTTGTCTCTTGAGTATTACCAATTCATTAAGGGGTTAAATCAGGCCCCACCCATCACGTAATATATATAGTTTTATCCTTGTATTAATGTAGTGAATCCTAATTCATATAATCATTCATATTGAAAACAACATAAGATATGTTAATATTTACCCTAATCAATAATCATAATCATAAACCATCCTAATTAATACAGAAAAATGGTATAAAAATAGTACATACCCTATCTAAATAATCATAAAACAACCAATAAAATATGTTATATTTTATCATAATACAATAACCAAAATAATTTATAATAATTTTTGATGTATTTTTACATGTATTAAAATAATTTAAAACATCATTGAGAAATTCATGAGAAAAATAACCTTTTCACTATGAAATAAATTTTTTTAAAGATATCAAATTATGAAAAGAAATAAATTTCAAAAAATATTATACACTTTTAAAGAAAGATCTAAAAACAATATTCATGATAATGAGTAAATAAATTCATTAATATTAAATTAAAAAAATTCACAATGTTGTAAAATGGTTTAAAAATTATCTAATTTAGAATAATGATGAGAAATGAAATAAAAACATAACACGGGTTTTAATTTCTTCAAATTAATTCAAAAAAATTAATGTAAAAATATATTTATTATAAATTTCTTACATGACCATAATAATATTTATCATACCACATATAATATTTCACCACATGTATATTAACAGCGTGTTATTAAAATATAATTTTCATGTTGTAATCACTTCGTTTTTTATTTATATTTTTGGTTTAGTAGTTTCAAACCTTAATGATTTAGAAATTTCAATCATATACAATATCAAAAAAATGATATAAATAGAATACACATTATTTATTTATTTATATCAATTCAAAAATTCTATATATATTAAATGAATTACATCATTCATAGATATTGTAGGTTGTATGTACACAAAGATGTTGTTATCACTTTTAAATGGATGGAAATAATTAAAGGTATGTAATAATTCACCTACCAATTATCATTATTATTTTTTATAAATAAATTATATTTATCAAATACATCCCTATTACCATACATATAATATTTAAATGAAAAAAAAATTAAATCACATCGTGGAGGTTGTTTTCCAGTTGAACAAATGAGGGACATTATCGTTTCCCAATGGTTTGCAGTGAAATAAGGTAGATATAAAATTATCATTAAAGAGTAATATTTTCCTTATAAATATTACATAAAAATAATAAAACCTCATAATATCCATCCATAAATTATGATTGTGAAAAATGTGTTGTATCGATACATGATGACTGTAAGACGAATGTACGCACGAATGGTAATATTACATCTCATTTAATAGGATGGAGGGTGTGAATTAGGTATTTCTTAATCATAATAAAATTTAATTATATTTATTATATTATGTTTATGATTTGATAATTATTTGAATATATTTTTATGAGGTAATATAATAAATAAATTTAAAAAGGCTGGGTAAGACGATTACCTCTTCTTCGAGATATATTCTTTATATCCATTATTGAGAAACATATAGTTATACTTACATGGGGAAATACACCTCCATAAAATCGATAATAATGTTCAAAATAGTAATGGTTAGGTATTGGTTAGTATAGTTTTCTAATGTGGTGTAAATAATTGATGGAATGTGTGTCAAGTTATAATTGGGGCCCGGGTGAGTTTTGGTATATTTTAATGATTAAATTATAATATGGAATTTTGTTATCAAAAATGACTTAAAATATATTAGTATTCAATTCTAGGGTAGTATATTACTTGTATATAATAAAATAGTCAAAAAAATTACATCTTTATGGGGTGTTGTAAACCTTATCCTTTGGTATAACCCCTTAGTCAACATATTTTTACATTTACTAGAGAAATGTGTTTTCCACTATTAAAGTTTCATAATTTTACATATATGGAAACTATTGAATAATAAATAGACAAGGAATAACATTTTAGACCATATTATATCTCACCTTTCTCCTTCAATGATTTCTATTATTTCAAAATAATTTATTAAAATATTATTTGGATAAAATTATCAATAATGTCAATTTGGAAACTATTCACTTATTTTGACTTTCAAAAATTAATAAAATTTTGAAATATAATATAATTATTTATAACCTACTTAAAATTTCACTTAGATCTATAAAATTATTCTTCAATATTAAAACATTCAAATTATTAATCTTTTAGTACATTTAAAGTCAATTATTTTATTTTTATTTTTCTTAAATAGAGTTTCTTATTAGTGTTGCACTAGAATTTAATGTGATTATTTAAATTTGAAAAATTATAAATTAATTTATATCTTAAAATAAGTTCAATTAATATCAAATTAGGAAAACGATTCATCATTATCTTACTTTTTCTCTCTATGTGGACACATAATTTATATTTAAAACTAAGAGAGTTACATTTTGTAACTTTCATTGCTTTAAATATTATAAGGTTCAATTTAAATGAAATGTGTATATAAAACATGTATATTTAGTTACTAAGGTGATAATAGTCTATTCAAATTAATAAAATGACAATTTTGATTACAATTTATGACCCCATAACTTATTTTTATCTTAAATTAACTTGATTTACCCATTAATGAGGTGATATATTTTATCATTGTTACAATTCCTACTAACTAAAAATAAGAGACACCTGTTTAAAAAAATTAGCCTACTAATTATAAATATATAATCCATTTTATAAAATTTTATCTCTATAAATGGAATAAATTAATTTTAATAAAATTTCACAAAACACTATTAAAATATTTTAAAAAATTTAAGCATAAAACAATTTTTATTCATATTATATTCTTCATAAAAACTATAAGTAAATATTAAAACATTTAATTGAATATATAAAATATATAGTTCACCAAGATCATTCACTAATTGAGACTAATTCAATTTATTATGATATAAATATATTACATGTAAAAAATAGTTTTTTAGAAAAATATTTCTATCAGATTCAAATGATTTATATTTTTATTGATAAAAAACAAATTTATATTATAATTATGTAAACCATGTACTTTTAATAAATAATTTTGACCTATTAAAACACTGATATTTAATTTCTATATTATATTGGTAACATAATAATAAGTTGTAATTTTTTTGAATGTGGTGTTTCATGTAGCGCAAGCGATTGAAGCGATTAAATATATTTAAAAATATTCATGAGGTAAGACCATTGAGCTTTATAAATATAAAAACAAGAATTTGGGTTCATGTTCTCAACACTGTAATGTAAAAGATATAATCTAATTATCCTTTTCAAAATACTATTTACTTCATTAAACTGTTATTTTTTAATACCAATATTGATGATAATATTTCAACCCATAAAATTTATTCTAATGTTTATAGGTTGTGGATTTATATTTACCCAGTATGATCCCATTATGTTTTTCAATTTTTTCTTCTTATTAAATTTCACGAAACATAAAATATGACTTAAAATAAATATAAAATATCTTTTAGGTTTGATGAGCATAAACAATAAAGGACATTATTATATTCATAAGAATCACGATGAGAGAAACTTGTTCCTCAAAGTCAATACCATAAAAATGTGAATAAAATTTAAAAAAAATTATCATATATTTCATGAAATTTATCCATTTTTTGAGATTATTTCTTGAAACCCAATTTCATTATTTTAACAATCATTTGGGCATGTTTTGGAATAATATCTCAAGTGTCTATTTTCGCAAGTTGATCTAATTTTTCATTCATCGCATTTTACCATTATTTATGTTGAACTTCCAAAAAAACTAACACCTCTTCCACTCATGAGTTAAGTGATCTATGATTCTAAAATATCAATTTTTTCTTCGTATGAATAAATGATTCTTGATTTGTAATGATGTTATCAGATTCACCTTCTTTTATAATATTTTTTAACTCAATTATTTTTCTTCTGTTCTTACATCCCATATTACTAGTAGTATCTGAGTGAAGTTGTATATGATTAGGATCAGATCCTTCTTCCCTCTCATTATCTTCTTTGAAATTAATTTTTATATCATTCGTAAAATCATCCTTATTACAATCATCTTGTTTTATTAAGTTGAATTGGTTTTTAATAACATTCACATAAAAGGATTGAACCAAATTATATAGTCATTTATTTCATTATTTATAAAATTTATAGATGGATGAATATTCTATGATAATTACTTCTTCTTCCTTCTCATAGAACATTCCTAAATATGGATTTTTAATCTACACAGAACATTGACACTCAAAAGCCTTTAATTATTCCTTAGAATATTTCTTCTTATACAACATCTCAAGGGGATTTGTTTTTCTTGTCAATGTAAGAATATTTTATAAACATCTATAAATTTGCATACATAACATCAATTATAGAACATGGAATGTTTACATTTAGTGACTATGTTTCCCCCCATTTCAACTAATCTTCTATTTTCATTTCGAAAAAATCATTTTTTTTGTATAGGGATCATTATACCATTGTTTAATTCAATTTTGATTATTTTAGGACTCAAAAAAGTTTTTTTTAATTATTAACATTTCCTATACAAAATTTCATCACACACACACACACACATCATTCTCAGTATCCTTTAAAAAAATTGAGAATTACTTTTTGGACTCTATGGTATGTTTCAATAAAATTATCTTGGTCAACTAAGGTAAATCATCAATGGAAGTAATAAAGTGAAAAACAAATTTCTTAACTGATGTATCATGACTCTATAAAGATTAGAGTGTTTAATATAATGATGTCTATATGATTGAGTTTAAAATTTCTTATAGAATTTAGTAACCCTTTTTCATTTCAAGGAAGTTGAAAAAACTACATTATAATTTCATTTTATTTATGTTATTACTCTTATAGAACATTCCATAGAATTTTTTCCCATACTTATCTACCTAGGATATCCATATTTTCTTTATCAAATCTTGTTTTAATCCTCACCACATAACTAAAAAACAATGAAATGAATCTTTAATGTGAAATTTCTCTTCACTTGGTCTTTTACCATCATGAAATAATTTCTACTATTTAAATATATAATGACACCATAATATTTTCTGAAGATTTTATCCTTACTATTTTCATAATGTTTTTTAAATAGTTTTATTTTGTCTTATTCCCATTGACCAATATTATTTTATTTAAAATTAAGTTTGGGACCTTTAATCACTACAATAAAAAATAATCATTTATTTAGGAGATATAATTTCTAAAAGTGAAAACTCCATCCTAATATTTATTAATATATTTTATAAAATTCATATAAACTATTTTATGTGAGGAACAAAAACTTTCAAAAATTCTTGGGTTTTTCCCTTTTATAGATTTGAGAGAAGACTCAAAAACGAAGGATTTTTCTTCAATTTTATTCTCCCAGTCAAATTTTTTTGATTTTTTTTGGTAATTGTTCTCATATATGTTGTCATAAATTCATCATCATATTGACCTCACTAGTCACTCCATCCATAAACTTCCATCAAATAGTCAAATAGAATTTTATTTGAGTTTTGTTTAACTTCTATTGACTTTGAATTTATTTAATCCTAAACATTTATATAGTTACTCTATTTACATTAATTATTTCTCCACCTTGGTTCATTTCAACTCCTATGTTGGGAACTATTATGTTAATAATTTTTTGTTGTGTTCCTGAAAATACCACAACAAAAATAAATAAAAATAACCATGATCATTTGAAGAAATATATTTTCTTGTATGATATGTTTTTTTATTTTCAATAAATCATTTTATCTTTGATTTCTATTACTATGGGAAAAATTGTTCCAAATTTTATTTTCAACATATATTGATGTGAATTCTTTCCCACAACTTTTATTAACCTTGGATATCCTTTTTTCTTATAGTTGAATGGATAGAATATGGAGATGATAATCTATATTTTATATTAGTGTATTTAATCTAATTATTTTGAAAATATATTTTAGGTGAATGATATTTTTTTTATAATCTTTGATTCTTTTTAAATATTATCATTTTTTCTATTCAATGTTTAGTTAGTCTAAACACATCATGGTTGAATATAACATAGCTCATACTTCTCATTTTTATGTTTCACATCAGGATATTTTACAATATTTCAATGTTATACAACTTTCAGCTTTTGGTTCATAATTTCTTCTATGTACTCATCTCAAATTTCATGTAATTCATCATTTACTTCGTTATTTTTCTCACATATTCAGTATTAGGGATTATTTATTTTTTTGTGTTTTTTTAAGACATACAGCATGTTATGATCTCATCTGAATTTCCCTATAGGTTTTATTGCATTATTCTTCTTCATTTATTAAATAACACTCCATTCATTTTAATTAAAATTTAATTGTTTTAACATCTCTTTATTTTCATCATTTTATAAACTATTACAATTATAGTTATAACCTATAATCTTACTGAACATACTTAATTTATTTTTTTCATAGAATATTTTAATAAATCTAATGTATTTCCTATCTTCTTTCGATATTTTGATCCACTCTGTATGTTGATGTTTTTAAAAAAATTCATCATCATAATCTCCACCATTTATAACATTATAATTTTAAAATAATGAATTTTTTATTAATATCATTATTCAATGTTAGTAACAATGATATTATTTTAATTAAATTATCAACAAAAAACTATAAATAAATGAAAAAGGTAGTTTTTAAACTTATGTTAAGTTATTATTTTAAATATTTTTACATTATATTAATATGGTATAGTTTTCTATATATATGAACTTCAATGATCAATGTTGGTCAACAATTAGAATTTATGAATATTATTTCTATTACATTTCTAAACCATGAAATAATATTTTGTTACTAAAAATTATTTATATAAATATATATAAACTCATGTAAATTAGATTTAAGAAGGATTTGTTTTTTAGATATTACTATATTCAGGAAAATACACATTAAACATGATAATAAATTAATAAATTTTGAATATTAGTATTTAATTCAATGTTATAAAATTTTAAAAAAAATTATGAATATATATAGAATTATAAAAAATTTATAAAGTTTTAAATTATATACATAATGAAATATGAAATTATTTTATTAAAAACATTATTAAATTTTATTTTATATTTAATTAATTAAATTTTAAAAGAAAATAAATTATGATAATATATGAATTTTTATTATTATTAAACATATATTTATAATAGTTTTTTGTTTCAAATTCAATAAAATAAAATAAAAATTGGTAAAATAATAATAATGAAAATTGAGAAAAGGGTTAAGTGGGGAGTGTGTCATATCATTTCATGATAGGAACATAGGGGATTTGATCCAAGTTGCATCAATGAAAGGAGATTTTGGAGGGTGAGAACAAGATTATTTTAGTTTCCAATCAAAACCAATAGAGGATCGGTTACTACAAGGGGAGATAGAGAGAGTTTAATCTCTAAAGAGGGAGTATAGAACTATGTTGAAGAATATATCAGGGACATAGACTTGTCTTGAGCATTGTTAGGGTTTTATTTGTCAGCAAAGTATGAGATATGATCATAGTCTTTTGATCAGTGATGATTATGTGTATATTTTATTTTCTATGTGTCAAAATATCTTTAACTATGATATTCATTTATTAGTTTTTTTCTCTCTTTCGATCTGTGTCCATTGGATATATATCTCATTTTTATTTTTGTTGGAAATATGTGTCTAAAAAAAATAGTATTTCTTTCTCAAATGATATTTAATTTTTCCTATTAGTACTTTATATTCATTATTTCAACATCATATCATCTTTTCATCATATGTTTTGTTGTCTGTGTCTTTAATCTCACCTTGATCAACAATTTTAAACCTGTTATTGTTTTAAAATATTTGAGAATTTCTATTTTTCTGCATTTATCCAATTGTTTATTAATATATACATCACAATATGATCAGTCAAGATTATGTCTATAAAATCCTTATATATGTTTGAAAATAAAAATGGCAAACCCAATTTCATTCAATAGAATTAGAGAATATTTCTGAAGTTTCATATGACATTCTATTTTTCTAAAAATTAGAAATAGATATGTAGTTATGAAAAATTATGTTTTAATTTATATTTCTATTAAACTAATGCAATATATAAAATTATACTTTTTAAAATATCGTTCAAATTATGAATTTAGGATATTCAAACACAAAGTATGAAATTAAAACTTATGTTCTCTTTTCAGTTATAAATTGATTTTTTTTACGTTTCAATTTATAATTTTTGGTTGAGTAAGTTGTATTTATAAATTTATCAATATTCTTGTTTGAATTTTATTTCATATTAATTCTAACAATTGATATTTTTATGTCTCATTATGGATTAATGGTACTCAAAATATAATAATAGTGTTCTCTTGATAATAATAGATCTTATTTTTATTTTTTGGATACATTTATTCTTCAACAATTAATTCATTTAATTTTTTCATCATAAGGGATTAATTGTTTATTTTTATTTTATTTTCATTATTAAATTTATTTGTAATGTTAATGTATTATTTCTTTAAATGAATATGTATGTTTTCTGAAACACTTAAAAATTACAAAATAAGGGATTTATTTCCAAAAAATACCTCGAAATTAGCATTCAATAAAATTGATAAGGGATTGTATTTATTGCTATTTTAAATCTTTTAATTAAAATTTGTGATTTTTTTATAATCCAAATTATACTTCAATAATTACCATATAAATACTCTTGAGGTATTTTTATATATATCATGTATTTATTCTAATTAAGGGAGTGATATTCTTATATTTTATGTGTGACCAAGAGAATATCCTCAAAATTAAATAAATTTGTATATGAATGGTTTGAGAATAAATATGTTCCTATATATATTTATATCTACATATTTAACCATTAATGCATGATTTAAAATAAAAAACAAATCCTATATAAATATGGGTTAAATTTAAAATCATTATCCTGTAAAAGATTATATTTGTAAAATTATTCATGGATTAATTTTTTTTCATATTATTAATTGTATAAACTTTATGTGAATGCTTATGATTTTTTATGTCTTATTAAATGTGATTAGAAATTAAATAAATTTATTAATTTAGTTGAAGGGTTTAAAAATTAACACTATTTACATATGTATCAAATGATAACATCAAATATCATATTTTGAATCTAGTAAATGATTATTAGTATCATTTTTTATGTATCACTTTTTAAATGATAAATTTTAACATTTCATAAAATTTATTTTTATGAGGTTATGAATGAATGTCTAAATACATGGATTGAAATTATTTAATCCATGCAATGTAAAACTGATATGATTTTTTTATATATCAAAACTCTCAATATATTTTTGGTTAAAGTTCATATATACATATGTATATATAAGTAAAATTACATGTGTATTTGATGCAAAATTATGTTTCTAAAACAAAAACTCTAGGTAAAATTATATATATACATATATATATATATATGTAAAGTTAAAAATATTTTTATAAAAATTGGTACGTGGACACTGTAAACATGAAAATTATTGGGGAGTGAACCTATTTTTCATTAAAATGGGTACGCCCAAATAACCGCCTTTGTTTCAAGTGGCTTCAAGGTTTTTATTCTAAAATTATGATTAATGTTTCCTAGAAATGAATATATTATATTTAAAACATTTTCATGGTATAATTATTTTAAATTATTTTAATATTTATAAAGGTATTTTCACGTGCCTTTTCGAGAAATCCTTACTAGGAAATTGTGCACAAAATTTTTCTAAATTTATTTTTTAAGGTTTAGAATAATTTTCATAAATGTGTCTGAGTCGATTAAAATGTTATCACACTTGAATTGTTTATTTTTTTTGTAAGGATCTGTTAAATTGAAATGTATATGTATAATTATTCAAAACCATAACCATAAATTTTCTTGGTATGTATTAAATTTTTCAAAAAAAATCAGTTTCTTTTAAAAAAAATTTACACGACCTTTTCACGTGATGAACCTAAAAGAACATGATAATGAATTTATAACCATATTATCTATATATATCATACCATAATTTAAATTTCCTCCACACATGATACATTTAACTATGATATTCTTTTTTAATCACTCTTCTTATTCAAAAAACTTTAATGATCAGTTATATAATTTGGTCATTCATCTCAGTTTCAACTTCCATATATTTTAATTTACAATAATCCAAAACCTCATGATCAAGTACCATGTTTTTATCTTCCACAATGATTTAACATATATCTCTTCTTAATCATCATTTCTATTACTAAGGATTTCATTATTTTCTAAGAAATAATAAATGTATCAAATTCATTAAAATATAAATTATTTTTTTATAAAAATCCTATGTTTTCAAATAAAACCAGTAATGAATGTTCCTTATCAATTTTTTCCACAATATTTGAATAATTGAAAACATCTCATAGAACAATGGTTTTCCGAAAATTTATTTAACATTTGGGATGTAGTAATAAATATTTTCGCCTTCCACCATCTTCACATATTTGGACATGATCCTCTAGAATTGATTCTTTTCTTTATTTACATTCACATATCTATCAACGATTCAATAAAAATATCCATGTTTAATTTACTATTTTAATACTAATAAAAAGTATTTAAAATTTTTATAATAAAGACATTAGAAATGAATTTTGACCTATCCCATGAAATAGAAGATTATTGTTTTATTAAATTTCATATGATAAAAAATAACAATGGATGAAACTCCACTCAACCTACAAAAATCATCTCCATGACAATAGATAGAAAACATTTTATTAAAATACTTTCAATTTCTGAATTTTTTTCAATAAAATTTATGAATACCAATGATATAAAATGATTTTATATTCTAAATGAAAGGAAATTTAATGATCTTACATATTGAACCAATATAATCTGATTGTAGTTGATGTCTCTATGAATATTACGACCAATGAGGTGGGGAGGGTGAATTAGTGATGATTATTAAAATTATCTTATCTCTTTTAATTACCCCATGATACTTGTTAGTGTTTTTATACTCTCAACATTATATCTCAACCTCACTCATATGAAAAGATAGTATTGTATGGTCAGGAATGTAAGATTTACAAGGTTCACCCCCATTGTGGGGGATTATGTACTCATTGTGGTGGAACCTATCATCCCATGAATATTCACTATGTTATTATGTGAATAAAATTGATATGAATCCCATATATATCTTTCTATATCTACAAAATTAATTATACTAACTCCCGTCCATTCCCAAATTATCATATACTTATGGTCTAATATAAGATAAAAATCTTTTCAAAATAACTCATGAAAAATTATCAAGAAATTATAAATTCAATACCCTCTCTATCTATTATGAATTCATATGTTGTGGATATTTATTAATTAGGAATTACAATATACATAATTTCATAATAAATTATTCATTTATATGTTTCCACTATCTAATGATTAAATTTTAATTTCACCTATGTTAATCACATATCTGTATGGTTCCTCTTACTCAAAAATATTTTAACTTCATTAGATGGTCATGATATTCTTATAATATAAAACATTTTAACTTTGGAATTTTCTCAGGAATTAATAGTTTCACCTAATACAATAATTTAACACATTTATATCTGAACACATTATCTGAAATTTGTGGAGATTGATTTGTCTACAAAAAAAGTTAAATTTTGATTTTTATCACTCATCTCACCTTTATTATAAATATTCTTAATCCTTTTATAACATTCATGATGTCTCTTGAAAATGCAGTGATATAAAAATTCATCTAACATACTCAAAAATCAGCTGGATTGATTGTCATTGAAGGAAAAGTTATAAATCATTATGGTGAATATAACAAACCAGTCTTAACATAAATATACATTACAACACTTCTTCAAAATACATAAAACATTAGAAAAATGACACCCAAAAATCATTTTAGTTTAGTTCCTTTAAAAACATGGAAACATAAAAAATTCGTACAATAGTGAGATACATTATCTCATACTAGGTTTTTTAGTGACTATAACCCTTCATAGGCATGTAATAATTAATATTAACATTCGTAATCAGGGGATGGAAATAGAAAAGGGGTGATCTCATATTCTAAGGAAGGGTAAACAAGGTATACATGTAAGAAATAACACGAGTATAGTGTAATTAGAATGTGGTCATAAAATTATAATATCATACCCTGCATATCACATATCATAAACAAGAATAATGGAATTTGGTTTATATTTTCATAATACATGAATCACATGGATATAAATAACATAATACATGAAATAAGAACATAGTAATAAGACATAGATCATTTTCATGCCTAAACATGTGATATAATTCCCTATAAGTGATGACACATTACTTGAACTTATCAAGGAACTTCCTAGGAACTATACCAAATGGGTGGGACACACCACCCTCCCCTTTCAAAGCCTTTTCCATGTAAGGTATCAGGTTTCCCGATAATCCCATAGAGGATCTAGATATCTAATCTTCCCATACTGGATTATGTTTCCCCATCATCCATCATCATAGTGACTAGAAATATTGGGTGTGACACACCACTATGCCTACTTTCTATCAATTCATTATAAGGGATTAGGTTTCCCCATATTCCTATATTATATTAGGTTTCCCCATCTTCAAATAGTGGACTAGGTTTCTCCATATCCCATCCTCATTGGGACTACACATATTGGGATTGACACACCACCTTTTCAAATCATAGTCTTTTCCAAGAAAGGGATCGGGTTTTCTGGTATTCCCATTGTGGATTAGGCCCATTAGCTTTATTTCCATCATTATATCATGAGAAATAAATATTTACCCATTTAATTGGATGGATATATAAGTCCGACCCATCTCATCACAAAACCATTAATACATGTTCCACAATATAATAAAACATTCACCATATCATAAACTATAAAAAGAGATGTATTTTTTAAATATCAAATCATAAACAATTAAATCAAATGGGTATCATTATCATTTAATCACATCATATCCTATAGAAAATATATAGGTTTGATAATAATTTCATCATAACATAAAAAGTGAAAAGAAGTGGGTTTCAAAATCATATAACCATTGAAAGAGAAACAAGATTCATAAATATAATTCCATCAAAACATAAAAAATTTAGAGAAATAATATGAATGGAATCATTGAATCATTTCCCTGTAAATGTATGAGTAACCTCAATAGAAGTCATCTTAGACAAAAAAAATTAAATATCCTTTAATATAATTTCCTAAAGAAAATATTCATTCTTCCACAATAAATTATTTTTAAAATTTAAATCCTTTTTAAACCATATCCTTGAAAAATACTTTTAAAAAATACAAATAAATCATGAAGTTATTTATTTAAAAAAATTCTTTTAAAACATATGAAATAAGCTTCAGACTATTTTAAACCCCTTTTACATTTAGAACGCTATGAAATCATATAAATAAACATATAAAAACATTTTAAAAATATTTTTACATGAATCGTAATGAATGGAATTTGAAAATGTTTTGAAACCCCGTTTCAATGAATAAATATGAATGAATCATGAAAAATATTGAAAAAAATTTCTTTAAAAATAAATTTAAATTTTGTTAATAAATATTCGCAATGTTTTGAAAACATTTTTTGTTGAAAAATAATGAAAGAAACATTAAAATGTTTTGAAAACCCTTTACCTTGATAAAATCGTTAAAAAACTAATTTCAAAAATATTAATAAAAAATATACTTAATAAATAACTCTGTATTATTTTAAAGGATTATACAATGTAATTATGGTCTTGATGTTTGGTAAATCCATATATGCCGAACAATCCTTTTGCACTGTAAAAATTTTAGAAATAAGCATCAGCAAAAAAATAAGATGATTATTTTTTAAAAACAATTTTGATTTGAAGAAAATAAAAATAGGGGGTTGAAATTTCATTTAATTATCCTTGAATAATTACTCATGATTATTTGAAACCTTTTAAAAAACATGTTTATGAAGGAACACATATTTTCGACCAAAGTGAGAGGTAAAGTCTAAATATATTTAATACACTTTATTGATCATATTATGTAATAAAGAATAGAAAAATGGTACCATTAATTGGATAAAAAAATAAATAAAATAAGGGTAAGTAATATCAAGAGTGTTTTTGAGATATGAATCATAATATTTCGTCAATGAATATATAAAAAATCTCGAAAAGCGATGAGGTTGTTTCAATAAACTCTTATCTCTTATTAACATGGGACTATACTATCCATGTTATAAAAGGAAATTACATGAAGACTAATATTTAATTTAATATGTAACCTCATGGTATAACATGTAAAATTAAATTATATACACCATAAAAATAATATAGTTGTATAGCCAAACATTTATCTTGAAGAAGGAAAATTGTGAAAAAACTATCTAACCGAGTTCGTAACTTTTGTGACGTAATCACTATAAATAAATAGCTTCAAATATAAATATATAAGACAATTATTTTAAGTATAATTTTCATATAATTCATTTAAGGGAAGTCTAAACACCCAATAATAAATGAGTTGTTAATAATACATGTATCTCACAGAAATAAAAAGTGAGAATAAATTCCCTTACCTTCATTATTGACTCTCATATTACTCATTCAAAAAACCTGTATAATAATTATATGTTTATTATAAATATTTTAATGAAACAAATTCTTATATCTAATACCATATATGATTTTATAATAAATTTATATTAACCTCTTGTTAACAATTTCATGTTAAGGTTATGCAGCTGGATTTATTCGCTTAGTTTATCTCTAATGTCATAATTTTTTATATCTTTGGTCCTTATAATTATATCATGATTTCAAAAATTAAAAACATGATATAAATATAATTTGTATTCAATATATCTTTATTATAATAATCTATATAATATATAAGTATTAAATGGAATACATTGTTCATGCAGATGTCAGGTTGTATATACGCATGAACATTGTTTCAATTTTATTGAAATATTGAAAGAAAGAAAGTAATTGACAAATATATATATAAGTATATATGTATATAATATAATTAAATTATTATTATTATTTAATATATATCATATAGGATTCTTAAAAATATCATTAATACATTCTGTGTATTGTGTGAACGAATCACATCGCTTTGAGGGGGTGGTAGTCCACACTTCCTCAATTAAAATTATCATATTTAATAAAGATGGAATGAATAAGGGTATTCTATAATTAATAATTTAATAAGAATCAATAAATTATAAAAATTGTATATATAATATATAAATATAATGTCCATCATCATAGGTGGTAAATGAAAAATTAACAGAAATCATTACGTGAGGCGGTAATTCTCCATACACATAAATTATTTGATTGTTACCCATTAGATGGAAGTTTATATTATTTTAGGTCATGAAATTAGCCTAAAATATCCTATTACATTAAAGATACTGTTTTTTTATATAAAATGCAATAAGAATAGTTTATGGAGTGGATAACGTTAATAAAATAAAGGAGCTTGAGGGAGGGTGTTAACTCTTAATCGGGTAACTCCTATAGGTTTTCACCAAAGGGATTTATTTGAAGAATTTATTCCCAAAGTTATGATTAAAAAAGATTTTAGTAATTTTGGGATGTTTATTTGGAATATCTTTGGTGAAACTATGTTTTTTTATATGTTTGACTACATGGGAGAGGTGACAGCCTATTATAGGGAATGGAAAAGACACAATTGGCATTGTTGAAAAAAAGTTAGGTGTACCCAATTTTTTCAATAAAACAATCCATACTAGACTAACTAAAACAAATAATGTGCGGATTATGTCAGAAATATGGGTATTCAATGGGTTTTTTACTTGTGGATAGGCCATCTGGGCCCTTAAATTCAAGGTGTATTTCTTTGTTATTGATAATTTTACCTAAATCACTATAATTAATTGTAACTGAATTCACTAATATTTTCATTAAATAATATTTTGAACATTTAGACATTATAAATTATGATGACCCCAAATATTCAATCCATTTTTCCAAATTTCAATCATATATTTAACGTCCCGGTTCCAGAAGCCACCTGAGGCGCCCCGTACCCAGTTTGTCACATGGACTCAAGAGCAATTATTTGAATTCCAGAGGCTTCCGACTAGCAGCAAGGGCCTTGGGTGTGATAGTGGGGAAACTATGCCCTCATTGTTAGAGTACACAACGGATGTAAACAACACACAATAGCAGAAGTAGTAAATATCCAACAGCAAAAGATTGATAAAGAAACAACTAGAGCATAAATATATAAAAATTATTCATGATACGTATATTTCTAGGAAAGCAACCAAACTAGTCCCAATGCTGAACACAGTACTAAACCAAAGTACAAAATAAAAAAATATTCCCAACTCCTCAGCATCACAAGCCTCAGCTTGATCCCATGCTCTCTAGCTCCAATGAAATCAAGTACCTGAAGTCCATGGGTGCTTCCCCTTTTCTACACCTGCAACAATATATTATGTTTGGGACCAAAGGCATGGATCAAATAGGGTGTGAGACTAAATCCCAGTAGGAAACCATCCGAAGATCCATGCCTAACAGTCCGTGAGTATACGACAGGTAAAAGAACAGAAGGCGGTAAACAAGGAGGCACTAATTATTAAACAATCCATAGTTTAAGCATTAAAAACACCACAAATCATGCTACAGAAAATTCAGATAACACAATAGGTAAGCCTCTTGGAAGTACCCACATCCTATCCCCTCTGGTTCTACTTATCAAGTATAGCAACACTCGGGGTAGCACACAGAGTCTCACCCCTCTGGTTCAGCTAAAGTATAGACTCTCTAAGGAAGCACTCACTGTCAATTACCCATATAGTCTCGTATCATTCTAAAGGCACTTTGGGGAAGCACTCAACATCAATTCTCCCTGTGGTCTCACATCGTATAACTATAAAGACACTCTGGAGAATCATTCAACGTCAATTCTCCCTATGGTCTATACACCAGGTTCTCACAGCCCAGTGTAAGTCAATCAAAAATAGAATCGCGTAGCGGACAAAGTAAACCTCAAGAACTACTTTGATAGCATTCTACAGCATAACGGCATGTCAGAACAAAAGTCACTCTATCCTACAATACTGGTAATAGAAAAGGGAACAGCATCCCAAGAGGCAAACTAGACCAAAAGGTCAAAAGCATGAAAAACAAGCATGGTCAATACATCCAAAGCACATTTAATTACCCTATTCACAAACAATAACCTCTACATAGGCATACAAGCAAAGAAGGAAAACAACAGGGGAAAAACAGGAAACATACAATACCTCATTCAAGGGTATTAGAGGAATTTGCACATAATACTTGAAGACTTTCTACAAAAAGGAACAAACCACCTACATCGGGGTTAGGATATCAATATACATGAACCCAGAAGCTTGAATATCCTTATAACGTCGTAGATCTATGAAAATGAATAAAACATTCAACCCACGATAACTTGGAAAAGAGGATGAACTAGAAAACAATGCTCTAAAAGAAAGAAGAGCATACTACTGGGATTCCAACACAATAGATGATGGTCTATTCGGAGAACGGATTCACGATCAAGGGTTCAAGAAATTCTCGGCGCCATACGGGTGCTCTAGGATGTTTGGGCCGAAGAAGAAGACACCCCTATCCATTAGACGTTACCGTAGTCTGTTTAATGAAAAAAACAAATTGCACAGCCTATACTTTTGAAGCACACGACGTGTACTTTCCATTTCCGTACACAGCTTTAGGTAGCCTCCACATCACCCCACACGACCGTGTGTGTGGTCATGTCATGGCTAGCACACAGCCTCCTACGGCACCGAAGTACACGGTGTGTAATCATAAAGTACACGGGGTATACTACAAAAATTTCTAGAAACTCTTCTTTTCTCAAAAACTCCAAAAAAATGAAAAACATACCAGAAAAAAAGACCTAGGTTTTTACAAACATCCCCCTTAAAGAAATTTGTCCCTGAATTTACCTAGCGAAGCAAATAAGAATAAACCTCGAACAACTCCAGCCAATGAGATCATACATCATCGTCCCTCTCCCAAGTATCATCCTGTACTCGCCTGTGCTGCCATAGAACCCGTACCAGAGGAACAGACTGGCCACGGAGAACCTTCGTACTGCGATCAACAATCTAGAAAAGATGCTCCTTGAAAGATGCATTGACCACCAACTCGACTTACTCGGGTTGGAAAGCATGAGACGGGTCTGAAAAGTAATGTCGGGGCTGAGAAAAAGCGTGGAAGACGTCGTGCATAGCCCAGTACCTCTGAGTTAACTGCAACCAATAGGAAACTGGCCCAACTCTCTCCAATACCTCAAACAGCCCGATGTACATTGGTGAAATCTTACCATATCTTCTAATTCTGTTGTGTCCCAACTTCGGCGTGACACATAGAAAAACATGATCCCTGGCCTTAAACTCCAGAGGTCATCTCCACAGATCAACATAAGACTTCTAACAAGATTGTGCAGTTTCCATTCTCTTCTGAATCAACTCTATCTGCTCTGTGGTATCCTGAACAAGGCGAGGTCTCAGAAAAGCTTCCTCTCCTACATCTAGCCAACATAAATGTGATCGGTATGGCCTACCGTACAAAGCCTCATATGGTGTCGTCTAAATAGTCTCTTGAAAACTATTATTTTACACAAACTCCACAAGAGGTGTATAATTCTCCCAAGAACCTCCAAAATCCAGAATGCATGCTTGGAGCATATCCTCTAGCACCTGAATCATACTCTTGGACTAGCTATCTTTCTAGGGATGGTAAGCAGTACTCAAAAGTACATGTGTTCCCAAAGCCTTTTGAAGCCCC
This sequence comes from Viscum album, assembly GCA_963277665.1. Taxonomy (NCBI): domain Eukaryota; kingdom Viridiplantae; phylum Streptophyta; class Magnoliopsida; order Santalales; family Viscaceae; genus Viscum; species Viscum album. Next base: position 390,901,382 of record OY728158.1, read on the forward strand.
TGACAGATCCGAGAAGTAAAACGGGCATCTCTGTCTGAACTAATGGAGTGTGGAACTCCATGCAGACGTACACTCTATTAGATGTACAACCACCCGCGCTCATCAACACTGAAGGTCTCCTTGATTAGAAAGAAGTGAGAAACCTTCATGAGTCTGTCAATGACAACCCAAACTGTGTCATTCCCTCGAGGCGACCTCAATAAACCGGTCACGAAGTCCATCGCTACATCATTCCACTTCCACTCGGGAATGGGTAACTAATGTAAAAGCTTTGTTGGTCACTGATGCTCCGCCTTCACCAGATGACAAATGGAACACCTTCGGATGAAACCAGCAATGTCCCTCTTCATACCTGGCCACCAGTACTAATGGTGTAGATCATGATATATCTTGGTGATTCCGGGATGAACTGCCCAAACTGAGGAATGAAATTCCCACATCAGCTCCTCACCAATATCTGATGGAAACCATATGTGTCCCTGGAATCGCAGCATCTCATCCTCGCTTATGGTCCACTCAAGAATAGGATCTTATCTTGACACACTATCCCTTAGGACTACGCCTTCAGAATATGATAGCTTCCTCATTCGTACCTGATAAAGAAGTGTAGAGGTAACGCCTATAGAAGAAAGAATGGCCTTCCCCTGTCTATCGTGCACCTCCAAATGCATCTTAGAGAACAGATCCATAAGCTGCCACTCACTGTTGGCCTCCCTAAAATTATGTATCTAAGTCCTCCTACTCAATGCATCTTCCATATCGTTGCCTTTCCCCAGCGTGTAGGCAAGCACAAAGTCAAAATACTGAAGGTACTCAACCTACCTTCACTGTCAAAAATTCAGATTGTGCTGAGTGAAGATGTACTTAAGGCTCTTGTGGTCATTGAAAACCACCATGTGCTCTCCCAGAAGATAATATTTTCATCAGCGTAGGGCATGAACAATAGCTACCAACTCAAGATCATGCATCGGGTAATTCCTCTCATGTGGCCTCAACTGTGGAGACCCGTACGCAGCGACTCCATCTACCTGTATAAGCACAGCTCCCAACATGATACCTGATGCATCACATAAAAAGGTTTAGCTCTTTCCCAACTCCGAAAAGACTAGTATCGGTGCGGATTTCAACCTCCCTTTCAGCTCCTGAAAGGCTGACTCACAAGAATCTGACCATAAGAACTCCGCAACCTTCTTGGTCAGACCTTTTAGTGGTGCTGATAAGCATGAAAAGTCTTGTATGAAACATCTGTAGTGTTCAGAAAGCCCTATAAATATCCTCACCTCAAATAATTTCTTTAGCTACTCCCAAAAAACTACTACTCTCACATTATCTGGGTCTACTGACACTCGTGTCTCTGAGATAACATGACCCATGAACTGAATCTGGTCCATCCAAAAATGGCGCTTGGAGAGCATAGCATATAACTGTTGCTCCATCCGTGTACTCAAAATGAACTCAAGATGGGTATAATGGTCGTGTCGAGTATGATAGTACACCAAGATATCATCCATGAAAACAACCACGAAGGAATCCAAGTATGGAAGGAAAACTCGGATCATCAGTGCCATGAAAACTGCAGGCGCGTTCGTGAGACCGAATGGCATAACCATATACTCGTATAGACCATACCTACTCTAGAAGGATGTGAGAGGTATATCAGAGGGTATAACATGAAACTGATGGTAACCGGACCTCATGTCATTCTTCATGAACACTCGGGATCCTTGAAGTGGATCAAAGAGATCATTAATTCTAGGCAAGGGATTTAGGTTCTTGACCGTCAACTGGTTCAGCTTCTGATAATCCACAAAAAGCCTATGGGTACCATCTTATTTCATTGCAAATAGGATAAGCAAACCACAAGGAGAAGTACTGGGTCGGGTGAAACCCTTGGCCTACAACACCTCCAACTTTTTCTTGAGCTCCCGCAACTCAGGTGTATCCATCCTATAAGGAAGAATGGACACCGATGCCGCTCCTGGAATAAGCTCAATCGAGATGTCTACCTCATGCTCTGGAGGAAAACCTGAAAAGTCCTCTGGTAAGACATCTCTGAAACAATCCACCATAGGTTGAATGTCAAAATGCGACATCCCCTGGTCATCCAAATAAAGACTATCAATCTGGGTTGTAACTGCTTCCAACCCATGATGCTCTAGACCCGCTCTTCTCCTCTAGATATCCCACTCTCCCTTATAAAGAAAAGATCCACCATCCAGTGATATAAAACTCACCCTGCAGCGATAACAGTCGATGACTGCCTGGAAGGGAACTAGCCAGTCCATTGAGAGAATGACATCCACCAAACTCAAGAGGGAACTCCTTGCACTGATGTACTCTAGATTTTCTTGTCCCTAAAAGAGTGTCTTGTGTCAAAACATATATAGAAGAAAAGATACAGAACCCAAGGCTCTCCACAACAGCGACTAATATAATGTTATGCATAGCACCAGTATTGAAAAGGGTTGAATATAAAACTGAGGCAACTAGGATAGTACCTCGAAATGTATAGGGTCCAGGATCCTACTCTTGATGGGTATACTCCACTACAAAAGTCTGGCCAGCTCTGCGGCCCTGTGACCCTGCCTGACTACTCTGAGCTGATCCACTCTGCTATTGTTGGTGGCATGTTCACTGACCACTACGGCCGCGACCTCAACCTCAGCCTGAATGGCTGGAAGAACTCCAGCTCCCAGACTGGTGAGAAACTGGCGGAGCTGCTCCTGTATGAGGAGTCATAGACGAACCTATTTCACCAGCTGCTGATGAAAAGATCTGACAAAAATGTTAAAGGTGTCCCAAATTACCGTAAGATCGGTACTCCACCGAGTCTCTCTGGAACTACTGCCTCATATACCCACTTCTCCCGCACTAGTATCACACCACCTGGCTACAAGAATATACATCCTGCCTACATGGTTAAATGATAGGAATAATCCATAACTGATAGGGTACCCTGCTCAAGGCTCATAAACTCCTAGGCTCGGTCAGTCCTCAGTGTCTCTGGATAGAAGTAGTCATAGAAGATGCACTGGAACTCCTCCCAAGACATAACCTTGTGATGACCTGCCTATGAGATCACATCCCACCATCTCTTTGAGGAATCTCATAGCATATATGTACCAATCATTACTCCCCAATCTAGATGCATCTCCATATGCTCAATGATCGTCAGTATGGATTCGAGCAATGACTCTGCATCCCGAGGTCCTCCTTCCCCTGAGAAAGTGGGAGGATGCTATTGATGGAAGACCCATGTCAAATCCGCCATCGACGGGGCAGGAGGCGATGCTCCTTGAAAAGTTTGCATCATCCTCATGAAGCCTTCCCTGAACTGTGCATCAGCACTGATAACAGGTATAACTACTGGTTCCAAGACTGGCACAACAGGAGGATCTGCAAGTGGTCCCTGATCAGCCATGTCCGGTGTCTTATAACTACATAAAAACTAGAGAACAACTGGAGGACATCCTGGTGGCATGACTCTACACGGTCAAGTGCAGACCTTAGATCATAATTATCAAGGACTGAAAACAATGTTTGTAAGAAGAGAAAAAGGGCATGAAAACATTAATGTTTTAAAAAACATGACTACACGGCGTGTAAACTACCTACACGGGGTGTTCCCTGAATTCATTCACATGGGCATTTAATTTTTCCTAAAATGGTCATATAACACCCCAAACACATGGTGTGTTCTCAAAACACACAGCATGTACTTGAATCCTCTTCACATTCTTGGGTCCTTCTACATGGTTAATCCACACAGCTCTCCTAAGACAAGACTAAATGGCATGTTCAAGGTAGAAACGATGTGTACTGGAAAAGCTTCACCTGGCTTGTGTTGTTAGTGACACGGTCAAATACACGGCTCAAACTACAGGGTGTGTTCCTTATAGACATGGTGTGTACGTGAAAGGATAACACCAACCCGTGTTGTTTGTGACACGACCCGGTACCTGGGTCAAACTACACGGTGTGTTCAAAGGGGACACGACATTTATAAGAAGAGACTCGACTGACCCATGTTGTTAGCTATATGGCAGGGTTCCTAAGTCAGGATACACAGCGTGCTAAACTTGTACACTGTGTGTTCCCACATGGATTTCCCCATCCTGTGTCTCTTCACACAAGACCTAAGACATGGTTAGAGACTACACGCCTTGTATATAAGTACACGGTGTGTACTTTTGAAAAAATGTTTCTTCCCGAATAGAAGAACACATGGCATGTAGTCAAAACTACATGACGGGTGTTCTGAGTTTTTCCAAGAAGTAGGCCTCAGAAACTACTCTCAAGCCCAGAAAAACACTGAAACAAACATTGAAGGTGCCAAATTTTGATCCGTGAGGGCCCATACTCCCCGCGAATCAAAGTTTTTCATATTGTACAAGTTATAACAAGGCAACAAAGTGATAATCCACTAAATTTTAGTCCATGAGGGACCATAACACCTCAAGAAAATAATTTTGGCATTCATCCTAACAAATCACTACACAAAAAGTCCCTATTAACAAGAAGGTATCTTTATCAAATAATCTATCACAACATCATGCATATTCTACACAACATCAATCACAACAACATGCATTCATTAATGCATCCTAGATGGCATGGAAAGAATTCATGACATGTGATTTCTAGAAAGTGCCTATATGATGAATGAGATGGAATATCCTCATCTCATTGTGTTGTGACAGAAATAAAACCTCATTAACAACAACTGTAATAGAACAAGACAAGTGAATCACCTAACAGTGAAATAAAATCAATTGTAAAATTGAAAACCAGTAAAATTTCAATAAACAAGGTAGTATGGATTTTCCCTATACACGGGTTAGCTACTCCTAGTCACAGGTCGTTACCAAGTACCTATCCCATCATATCCCTGGATAAAGGCTCAAAAAAGTAAATCAAGAGAAAAGAATCTCTTTGATACCAATTTGTATCATCTCGGTTTCGGAATCCACCGAGAGGCACCCCGTACCCGGTTGGTCAGATGGCCTCAACCCCATTTACCCAAACGCCAGAGGCTGCTGAATAGTAGCGAGGGCCTTGGGTGTGATAGTGGGAAACTATGCCCTCATCGGAAGAGTATACAGTGGATGTAAAAAACACACAATAGCAGAAGCAGTAAATATCCAACATCAGTAAATAACAGAAAACTGATAAAGAAACAACTGGAGAATAAATATATATAAATATTTCATGATACATATATGTCTAGGAAAGTAGCCAAACAAGTCACAATGCTGAATACAATACCAAAACAAAGTACCAAAGGAAAACATATGACCATCTCCTCAACATGACAAGCCTTGGCTTGGTCCCATGCTCTCCCGCTCCAATGCAGTCAAGTACCTGAAGTCAATGGGCGCTTTCCGTTCTCTATACTTGTAGCAATATAATATGTTTGGGCCCAAAATAATGGCCCAAACAGGGTTTGATACTAAATCCCAATAGGAAACCATCCAAAGATATGCGTCTAACAGCCAGTGAGTATACCGTAGGTAAATGTACAAAAAGAGGTAAACAAGGAAGCACTGTGTAGTAAACAATCCACATTTTAATCATTCAGAACACCACACAACATGCAATAGAAAAAAAGATAACAAAATAGGTAACCCTCTGGAAATTACCCACAGCCTACCCCATCTGGTTCTACCTATCAAGTACATCAACCCTCTAGCCAGCACACACCACCTCACCCTTTTAGTTCAGCTAAAGGATAGACTCTCTGAGGAAGCACTCACTATCAATTCCCTCCTATAGTCTTGTATCATACTAAAGGATCTCTAGGGAAGAACTAAACATCAATTCCCCCTATGGCCCACATTGAGGAACTACAGACACACTAGGGAAGCACTCAACATCAATTCCCCATGTGGTCTCGCATCGTATAATTAGAAAGACACTCTGGACAAGCCCTCAACGTCAATTATCCCTATGGTCGGTTCACCAGGTTCTCACGGCCCTGTATAAGTCAAGAAAGAATACAATCAAATAATATCCAAAGTAAACTTCAATAACTACATGGCTAACAGTCTACAACATAACAGCATGTCAGAACAAAAGTCACTCCATCCTATAATACTGGGCATAGAAAAGGGAACAACAACCCAAAAGGAAAACTAGACCCAGAGGTCAAAAACAAGAAAAATATGCATGGGAAATACATCTAAATCACATTTAATTACCCTATTCACAAAAAATAACCTCTACTCAAGCATACAAGAAATGGAGGCAAAACACAGGGGAAAAACAGGAAACACGCAATACACCATACAAGGGTATTCATGGAATTTTCACATAATACTCAAAGACATTCTACATAAACGCACAAACCACCAATACCAGTGTTAAGAGATCAATATAATTTAACCTTGAAGATTTTATCGCCTTAGAACATTGTAGATCAATGAAAAAACATAAAACTTCCAACCCACGATAACTTGGAAAAGAGGATGAACTGGAAAATGATGATCTAGAAGAAGGAATACATTATTGCTTCAAATACAACGCAATCTACAATATTCAATTCAATGAACAGATGTGCAATCAGGGGATTAAGGAATTCCTGGCACTATACGAGTGCTCCAGGACGTTTCGGCCGAAGAAGAAGACACCCATGTCCATTAGACGTGACCCTGGTCCGTTTAATAAAAAATAAAATACACGGAGTGTACTTTTGAAGCACACTGAGTGTACATACTCTTTCTGTACTCCGCTTTAGGCGGCCTCCACATCACCCCACATGAATGTGTGTGTGGCCATGACATGGCCAGCACACAGCCTCCAATGGAAACGATGTACACAGTGTGTACTCATAAAGTACAAGGTGTGTACTTCAAAAACATCCAGAAACTCCTATTTTCTCAAAAACTCCAAAAAAATGAAAAAATATACCTAAAAAGAAGATCTGGGTTCTTCGAATATAAATTTCTTATCATAATTTAAAATTAATTCCACAGACAGGACAACACTATAGGTTTTAAAACTAAAAAAACATCTAATAATTTGCTAAGTTTTTATAACTAGTTTCCATGTGAAATTGATTCCAATGTCAAAAATAAAATTAATCTGTAAAAATATGACCTAATTATACTTTTAAAACAATTTTAAATCTAGTTTATATTTTATTTATGTTATTTTATACAATAGTTTTGAGTTAAAATTCAATATTTTTAATTATTCATTAAAAAATGAAACCCTATAGAAAAAAAATAAAATATCCTAACATAATTTTTATCGTTATAATTAAAATAGGAAATTTATTTTGACATATTAAATCTATAAAAGTTCAATATAAATGTATTTAAAATGGTTTCTCTTTTAAAAAGGGGTAAAACTATACAAATATAAGTTTTTAAGCATAAAAATTGGGGTTTTTTATCTTATACTATCAAATTTATTGGATAAATATAAACAATATTTGATTAAATAAATAATTTATAATATAAGGTTACACACAATATAAATTAGAATATATATATTCATTATATTGATTAAAAATATTTCATACATAATGTTATTTTATTTATAATTTTTAGTCATTAAATAATTTTATTTATTTATGACATAATGATGGTGCAGTAATTACCTTATTAATAAAATACTAAATAATTGACATTATAAATATCCAAATAAATGTAAATTGAGAATTATGATGAATTACAATTATTATCTATGTTAATATGACATGATATAGTTGATTAGATAATTTTTTTTCTAAGTGATAAAGTTGTTATGACTTTCACAAAAACAAAATACCAAATAGTGTCAAAATTGTCAAAAATTAATTTTTAAAAGAAATACTATATTATTGGTTGATATAATATTCCAAAAAACATAATATTCAGAAAATGGAATTAAAAAATAATATTTTATATGTCATTAATGTACCACTTGAGGTTCTCTTGGAATCTTAGAGTGTATTTATTAACCATATAGTGTAGGAATACAAGAAGACACGGTAAAAGTTAAAATATTTATCTAAGAGTTAAATCTAAAAGATAAAAATAAAATCGAAGCCTAAATGTTTCTAATACCTATTGGTTGAGATATTTTAGACCCATAACCACTCTATACTCTAAATAAATCATTTTTGAGCCATTAGAAACTGAAAAATATTTTATTATAAAATAATATTTCAATCTTTTCCTAATGTGACCCTCACCTCTTTTATAAAAAGGCACTTCACCTTCTCTTAATTTCACACCTCCAAATCCATTTGTCTTAGTCAAACCCTACCCAAATATCCTACCAACATTCCTCCATTAATCCTAGAGGCCTACTTTTGGTCAAAAGTCAACCTATGGATCCCTTTTGGTCAAATAAAAAAAGAACCCAAAGAAGAGCTAAGTATTTCGTCACCTCTTTCATGTTATTTTATTCTTCCACTTCGGCTTGATTTATTGATTCAATTCTAAAATAATTTTTTGGTGGAGTGGATACTCAAGAGGGTGGTGAATTGAGTTCCAATTAAAAATTTCTATTAAAAATATTTCTCTTAAAAATCCCCCTATTTAAAAAAAGTTAAACTGTAGTGAATTTATACAGATTGTGTGTGTTCAAATAGTTTCTCAAAGATTGATTAAGTCCTAGTTAATTTACTCAGAAGATTAAATTAACTTTTAAAACAAACTTACTGATTCGCAATAAATATAAAAACTTGCTAATTTAATTATCAAAGTAACTTTAAAAATAAATTGTATTTAAAATTAATTAGAAGCGGAATATGAAATATATATATATATATATAGTATACTTTTAAACTTAAAAAAAGGTGCACAGTAGATGTAACCAAGAGGTTCAGTCTAAAGCCGAGACTTAGTCCTCTAAAACAAGTTATATAATTTTGATCCACAGCTTGGATCGGGGTAAAAAACAGTGAAAACACTATCTAGATACAAATACATCTACCACAGTTCTATGTGGGAAAACAAACAACAGCTCACAGGCTGTCCAGCTCTTACTTGACCTCTACCACTATCCACAGTGGGGTACAAGGAATTTATAGAGTTTGAATAAGGATTTATAAATCCTATAGCTTAGCACATGAGACAGTGTGTATATGTATAAAATATAGAGAGTATACACACTTCTCGAAATGTAAATAAAAAAATCCCTAAAAGTGTAGATAAGAGTTTAGAATGCTCTAGTGATGTGAAGTGCAGCTATGGACTCTTTTGATTAATAAAAAATGCTTCTGAGTCCTTCTACAGTTTTTGTCTGAATAACAAATTGTCATTTTATTCCTCCATTTTTAGGTTCAGCTTTATCAACATGAGTGCATGAAGAGTTCATTGTAGCTCTTCACTCAAGATGCAGCTTGTGTTCTCCTCTAGAATGAATGGCTTCGTGTATGTCCATTTCTCATCCAGTATGAATTTAGCTTTTCCTTTTGTGTGAATACACCGTGTTTTCAATGATGTTCATCCCTTTATTTTTACACCCTTCTCGTTCCTTCTTAGTTCTTGATTCTTATTATTTTCCCCGGTCATTGTCCTTCCTTTTATAGCTATCAGCTCTGGTAAAAACAATGATTACCATTTTCATGGGTACAAGGTACAGTTCCCTGACATGCCAAAAATCTACATTAAATAACAGTAATTTTATTAAAAACATCAAATATAACTGTTGAATAATAAATAATAAATAAATAGTATTGAGAGTTACAGAGTTTGACAGGTCAATCTCTTGTCAGTAGCCTTCTATTGGTAGCAGTTGACTTTATGTAGCGGTGACCTTCTATCAGTAGCTCTTTGATCATGTATCTGTAGCTCTTTGATCATGTATCATTAGTTCCTGGTATCGGTAGCTCTTTGATCGTGTATCGGTAGCTCCTGGTATTTGTATCTCTTTGATCATGTATCGGTAACTCTTGGTATAGGTAGTTGTTTGATCATGTATCGGTAGCTCTATATACCGGTGACTTCATCTGTCGGTAGACTTGTTCATATCTGCAGACTTACTCTATCAGTAACTCTGGTGTTATAGTAGCTTGTATCAGTATCCTTTTATTCTGTGCATATCAGTAGCTCTGTTTGATTCATGTGATGTATATATATATTGATAGGCCTATGCATACCAGTAGATTTGTTTTATCGGTAGCTCTGTTTCTGTCGGTTGTTGTTTGTATCAGTGACATTATCTTTCAGAGTCGTGTGCATACTGGTGGACTTATACATATCGGTAGATATGCGTATCAGTGACCTATTCCTATCAGTGACTATGTCTATTGGTATACTGTCTTTATCAGTCCCTATAGGCATATTAGTAACTTTTTACTTATCTGTTTTATGCAGAACACATCTGATTCAGTTAGAAATAACTCAAAACTCATATAAGCAAGGTAAATGTTGATTAACATATTTCAAGGATTATTTTAATATAAATATCAACTTGATAATATAATATCATATATTTAAAGAATTGATATATAGATGATCATTAATTGGGTTTATCAAAACAGGTGAGGTCAACAATCTCCCCCTTTTTGATAATCAAAACTTATGATATTATACCCTAAAAATAATCAGTAATGTATTAGTGGATATATCATTAAATTCAATTGTATCAGAGAAAAAAAATATAAGATGTGAAATATTCAATGCATTAGATTTAGAAGTAAATGCAATGGTATCAAAGGCACAAAGCATAGTTGCTCTCCCTTTGATAATATTTCTCCTCCTTTAGGATAAAAGTTATTATTCATAGATATAATTCGTCTCCCCTTATAATATTTCTCTCCCTTTGTGATAATCAAAAAGTAGGAAATAAAAAAGAGAAAATGAACAAAATGAGAAAGAAAAGAAAGACATTTGTATTTCATTTTGAAAAAGGTACATGAAAAAAAAAAGCAAAATACAAGGGATTCCTATCAAATAATTTAGCCACATAGTCAATAAACGTCCTCAATGTGACATTTTCCCTTGGGATCGGAAGAGGATTCATGTTGTGTGGATACAGGTGAAGGCTTAGAAATTCCAGAAATGATCATAGGAGGTTGAGCCACTGAAACTGTTACGGGCCTGTACTGAGTAGTTCTTTGATTGACCATAGGAGTAAGGCTTCGAATGGCTTGGGCTGGAGTCATCTTAACAGGAGAAGCAGTAGAGGTAGAGGCGGGTAAATCTAGGGGTATAATCACTGGTCTATCATCAACATGCAAGAAAGGCATCAAAAGATTTCCTAAATCTATAATTATTCCTCCTACTATCTCCATAGTAGATATGAAATCATCCTTGTTCTCCATGAATTTTTCCAACGATAGAGTTAATTCCCTTAGATTGATGAATTGATCTCCGAAGGCTTGATTAACAGGAGGTAACTTCAGGTATTCTAAAATAGGTTTTAAGTGGTTGTTGAGTTAATGTTTGGTATAAATTCCTTGGAAATAGTAGTCTACCTTGTCATTCACTTCCTTTTGAGAGGCAGAAGCTTCTCTTATATAGTCCTGAACTATCTTAATTATCTCTCTAGATGTATTTCTAGTAGAAGTGACCACTTTGGTCAGATCTGATGAGTCCACAGAGCCACTGGTTGATGCTGAACCAAGCTCCTCCTTCATCACAGCTCTAATCTGATCCAAATCCACTAAAGGACTGGAGGCAAGAGAACCAACAGAGAAAGTTACTATTTCCTTGAAATTTTTAGTCAACCCACTGATATGATTTTTGATTTGGGAATCTTGGGTGCTGACATGATCTTTCATGGAGGTTTTAAATCCTTCAAACACTGATACCATATGGTTCACAACACCTTTTACAGAAACTAAATCATTATTTGCTTGGCATTTTGATCTCATATAAGATTCCAAAGAGATAACAGATTTCTTTAGAGCTTCAGCATCCTCTTCTAGTCAATAAAACTGATTCTGGAAATCTATAAATTCATCCACTATTTATTCCATAAAGGATGACATATTACAACCGAGGGAGAGTTCAAAAGACTTTTCTAAATTGCTCATCTCTTCAACAAAGTAGTGATTTAACTCGGAAACAGAGGCACTAAAAGATTCATTCAACTCAGTCTTTACGGATTCATGGTTAGCCCTGGTGATCATATCAGTTGGTGCAACCACAATAGGTGCTCTTTCAGATGCTATACTGGCTACTGGGTCATTCATAATCGATTGAATTGATGCTACCAGTTAAGATTCCATTATCATTATTTCTTCCACAAAACTGATTTTGATATCAGAATTTAGCTTATCCAGATCATGCATTCTGACCACATCTTCATGTAACAATTCAGTCTGAACATCATAATGGATTTTTGGACTATTTAAGGATGCCTAATTATCAGAATTAGGATAATCCAAACCACAAAGCACAAAACCTGGGTCTTCTTCCTAGTCCTCAATTTCAACAGCCACTGAAACACTGCCAAACCCGGTTTATTCTCCACATAAATTGGTGCATTCTCTTGTACAACAATGGCATTCTCAGTAGGTCTTTCTTCCTGAGAATAATCTTCTATAATCAACTCCATCTCTTCAATAGCTGCAACAACAGGATCCTCCTCTTAATTAGGTATAGGTCCTTCCATCTCACCCACTACTTCCTTAACAGTCACAACTGAGCTTCCAATCAATGGGCTCAGACTTATGAAAACAGAATCAGAGGATTCAGATTCATTCTCCCTTTCTTCTTCATTCTCAGGGACTGGATGGTCTTCTTCATCAGCAGGTGTCTCTTCTTCTAATAATGTTCTCATTCCTAAAGATACCATTTCAGCAGAAGGACTTGGGGGGGGGGGCATGTCTCGATCCCTTCCATCTACCATGGAAGTATCTTCTTCATCAGTCACATCACTGTACTCAGGTTCTTCTTCATCATGTCCTACACCTGGATCCATCACATCTTTAGGCCTTGAAGGATGATTCACAGGATTGAATTTATCATAAACCTTCTTGTCATCATTAATCCATTATCCTCTCCAAGGGTTCCAATTTATCTTCATATATTTGAAAACTTTGTTTGTGATACAGAAATTATTCCTTACTACCACTATCTCATCTTGAGACTCAGCTACTCCTTTCACTTTGATCATCACTGAGATCAATTTGGAAAAGAATAGGGCATTATTATTTGATTTTGGCCTGGTCATGTCCTCCATTTGAAACATTAGTGATCTGCATAGATTCACTTTCACACAATGTCTTAAGAGATGTAGGAGATAGATATCTTGATATATTAAATTCTCAAAGTCCCCTCTCCTTGGTATTAAGACATGCTGAACAAATTTGATCAGAAATCTGTTCTCTCCATCCATTTCAGCAGCCACCACTTGTCTTTGATTGCCACTACTGGTGAGCTCTTCCAAGGAAGTCTCATAATTGAATATATCACTTGTAGGTGGTATTTCTTTTGAGACATATCCAGAAACACCTTCATGTGGAACCTTCAGGCATTCAACCCACTCAACAGATGAAAAATTTATCTCCTTTTCATTCACAAAAGAAATCACTCGATTCTAATCTTATGATTTATCAAAGCTCACAAACTCATAAAAATGTTTCACTAGCTTTGGATAGTAGGGACCAATATTGTTCGAAAAGAACTCTACCCATTTCCGATCTTCTAGAACCTCAAGCACTAACGACTTGCTAGCCAACAACCATTCCACACACATCTTTTTTTCCATCACAATAACTCTATTTTTCAAATTATGGCTCACTTTTCGCCTCCCCGACCATATTCTACCAACACTACCACTTTCTTCTGGCTCAGACTTCTACTTCTTTGCATTGGTCTCATCAATGTCATCTCTGATGATAGGGAGTTTGGTTTTTTCCATCTCTGGTTTGAGGAACTTAGGATTTTCGAGAAATTTGGGAGATAAGGCTTGCGGGTAAAGGGTTTGAGGTTCGGTGGATTCAAAAGTAACTAGGACTTTGTTTTATCATTTAAAAATCATAAAATAAAATAAAATAAAATAAAATATAGACGATACAGATTCTAGCAGCACAGAAGTTTAAAAGAGCATGTACTCATCGGTAGGGTTTATCGGTGAGAATTCCATTCAGTGAGGTTCATCGGTGAGGTTTTCACATCGGTGAGGTTTTCACATCCATGAGGTATTCACATCGGTGAGGTATTCACATTGGTGAGGTTTTTACAAATCAAGGTTAATCATTCCTAACTCATGTCTAATGTAACTTAACCTATCCAAACTTAATGTTTTGGTGAAAATGTCAGCTAATTGATGTTTAGTACATATAAATTCGATAATTATATCACCTTTTTGGTAATGATCTCTCAAAAAGTGGTGCCTTTCTTCAATGTGTTTGGTCCTAGAGTGCGATACAGGGTTCAATGAAATGTTAATTGAACTGGTGTTATCACATTTAATTGAAACATGCTTAAAGTCATATCCATAGTCCCAAAGAGTGTGTTTAATCCACAGAATTTTCGCACAGAAACTACCGGCAGCTATATACTCTACTTCAGCAGTAGACAAAGCTACAGAGTTCTGCTTTTTACTACACTAAGATACTAAGGACATGCCTAGGAAATGACATGTTCCAGATGTGCTTTTTATATCCATCTTTCAACCATCAAAGTCAGCATCTGAAAAACTCATTCATTCAAAAGATTGTCCTTTTAGATAGAACAAACCAAAATTTAAAGTATGTTTAAGATACTTAACAATTCTTGTAATAGTAAGTAAGTGAGATTCATTTGGATTAGCTTGAAATCTTGCACACATAAACACACTAAATATAATATTTGGTCGACTAGTAGTAAGGTAAAGTATGCTTCCAATCATACCTCTCTAATTGGTTTGATCCACTGGTTACCCTATTTCATCTGCATCCAATTTACAGACAGTACTCATATGAGTATTATTTTCCATAATACTATCCAAACCAAAACGTTTTAAAAGATCCTTTGTATATTTACTTTGATTCAAAATAATACCATTTTCATTTTAAAAACATGAAATCCAAGGAAGTATTTGATTTCTCCCATTCAACTTATTTCAAATTCACTTTTCATACTCATTGAAAAATCAGTACATAAAGAATGTTTAGTAGATCCAAAAATAATGTCATCAACATAGATTTGTACTATCAAAACATCTTTAGAAATTCTTTTAATAAAAATATTTGGATCAGCAATACCTTTAGTAAAACTCTTTGAAATGAGAAAACTTATAAGTCTATCATACCAAGATCTTGGAGCTTGTTTCAAACCATATAAAGCGTTGGATAGCTTGAAAATTTGATTTGCAAAAAAAGGATTAGTAAAACCAGGTGGTTGTTCAACAAAAACATCTTCAATTATAAAACCATTCAGAAAATAACTTTTGACATCCATTTGATATAACTTGAAATTCTGATGAGCAGAATAGGCAAGTAGGATCCTAATGGATTCTAATCTAGCTACAGGTGCAAATGTTTCCTCATAGTATATACATTCCTCTTGACTATATCCTTGTGCAACTAACCTAGCTTTGTTTCTAACTATATTTCCAGACTCATCAACATTGTTTCTAAAAACCCATTTAGTGTATATTGTCAAAGTGTCCTTAGGTCTGTCAACCAATTCCCAGACTTTGTTTCTTTTAAATTGATTTAACTCTTCATGTATAGCCATTACCCAAAATTTATCATTGATTGCATCATTGGCATTTTTAGGTTCTAGCTGTGAAAGAAAGTCTTGATGTTCAACCTGGTTTCTTAGGGAAGATCTAGTCTGTGTCCCTCTATCAAGATTACCAACAACAGCATCCAAAGGATGATTCTTTAGAATCCTAGTTGATCTAGTAAAGGTAGGACTAGAAATTTCAGGGTCTTCTCTGAGTTCGGGTTCTTTGGAAAAAGATTCTAGAATATGTCCAGAACTTGATGTTTTCATAGCAGGTTCTTCGGTTTTTTATTAAGGTCGAGAACAATCAAATCTTCTTCAATATTTTCAAGAGAAGTCTTAGGTTCATGTGTATTAGTTTCATCAAACATGATGTGAATAGATTCTTCCAAACATTTGGTTCTTTTGTTAAAGACTCTATAGGGTTTACTAGTTAAATAATAACCAGGAAAAATTCCTTCATCACTTTTGGAAGCAAACATGTCACGATTATCCTTATTATTGAGGATAAAGACTTTACAGCCAAAGAATTTGAAGTAATTAATTTTGGGTTTTCTATTGTTCCATAATTAATAAGGTGTCTTCTTAAGAACAGGTCTAATCAAGACTCTATTGATAATATAAAATCTGTATTCACAACTTCAACCCAAAAATAAATAGGTAGGTCATAGTCCATAAGCATAGTTCTTGCAATTTCTTGTAGGGTTTGATTTCTTCTTTCTACTACACCATTCTGCTGAGGTGTTATAGGGGAATAAAATTTATGACTATAGCCATTATGTGAACAGTAATATTGATACTCATGATTTTCAAACTCATGACAATGATCAGTTTTTAGGGTTTTAATCTTATGTTCACTAAGATTTTCTACAGACTTGGAGTATTTAGTAAAGTAGGAACAAGATTCACTGTTGTGAGATAAGAAGTATACCCAATTATATCTAGAAAAGTCATATAATAAGACATAGACATAGTGCTTCCCATTTAAACTAGAAACTCTAAAAGGTATAAACAATTCCATGTGAACCAACTCGAGAGGTTGGGAAGTTGAGACTTCTTTATTTGATTTAAAAGAAACTTTGTGTTTCTTTCCCTTTTGACAGGGATTACAAACTTTGTCTGATGGGAATTCAAGGTTAGGTAGGTCTCTAACTAAGTTCTTCCTAATCAGTTTTCTAAGTGACTGAATGTTTTAATGTCCTAATATTATGTTCCATACCCATGATTCATTTTGAAAATCATTTAAATAGGTAACATTTTTCATGGCTAATGAATTCAAATGAAGAACATAAACATTTTCATTTCTTAAGGTAGAAAATAATAAAGTATTTTTAGAATTAAAAACATTATAAGAATAATTTTCAAACATAGCATTGAAACCATCATCACATAACTGAGAAATACTTAAAAGATTATATTTACGTCCATCAACAAATAAAATGTTAGAAATTAAAACTGAATTAATGTTACCAATCTGGCCTAGGCCGATGATATTTCCTTTGGAGTTATCACAAAAGGTGACATGGACTCCATCAACCTTTATTAAGATTTTAAAGCATGAGTAGTCTCTAGACTTGTGCCTTGAACATCCACTGTCCAGGTAACATATCTTCTTTTGTGAATTCTTTAACCAAGTCTCCTACAAAATAGTTTTAAACAGAAAATGATTTTGGTACCCAGATCTTCTTGGGTCTAGATGGGTTAGCAATCAAAGCTTTAGGTACCCAAAATTTTCTTATGGGTCTCATATAATTAATAAATTCAACAGATTTTGACATAGAAATTTTTTTTGATCTATAACAATGTGAATAACTAGTTGAAGCATGTGAATTTCCAGAACTGGAACTAGCAGAATTTTGTCCAGATTTAGGAATAAATCGATTTTTGGTAAACTGTCTTTATCCAGGTTGGTATCCCAAACCAGTTGTGTACTTTGGTGCCACTTTTTTACCTAGAATTTCTGTAAGTTCATCTTTTCAATTTGTTAATTTTTCTATGTCCTTCCTTAATTTCTCATTAGAAAATTTTACATCAGTATTTTCCTTAAGCAATTGAGAATTCTTTTCCTTTTCAATATCAAGGGCAGATTTAACAGTGCTAGATAAAGAATATTTTTTAAGGCTTTGTACTTTTCCTTAAGTTCATTACAGGTCTCTTCTAGAATATTACGGTATTCAAATAGTTCTTCACTAGAAATTTTTTTATATTTAGAATCTGATTCAGAATCAACTCCAGAATAATATGAATTTGAAGCATGAGTATCTAGTGTTACCTCAGATGTGTTTATCATGAAACACATGTTGTCTTTATGAGAATCTTCATCCGTAGCAGAATTAGAATCACTTGAAGTGTCCTCTGAAGCACTCCAAGTTTATTTCATTTTATTCTTATACTTTTTGTCCTCGTAGTCATGTTTCTTCTTGAACTTTAACTTTTGACAGTCTTCATTCACATGTCCTTTCCTTTTACATTCATAGCAGATAATTTCATCACTCTTATCAGCTTTCGTCCAGTCTTTTTTCCAATGCCCTTTGTTGTCTTATTTACGTTTGTAGTTTTATTTTCTGATGAATTTATTCTTCCTATAGAATTTCTTAAATCTTTTGGCTATCTGAGCCATCTCAGCATCATTGTCAAATTCTGAACTTTCTCTTGTTGAGCTTTCAATTTGTATGTGAACATTCTCCTTATCCTTGCTCTTTGAGGAAGTAGACTTAAATTCCACTAACTTACATTTAGGTTCGTTATCTTCTTCCTTATTTACCTTATGTTCTTCCTCATACATCATTAGCTTACCAATTAATTCTTTAACATACAGTTTGCTGATGTCATACAATTCTCTAATGGAAACAGATGTGCCATCCATCTTTCTAGCAGACATCTTAATATCCTCATAATTTTTTCCTTTGCTGGAATATCCTTACCAAGAGAGCTCTTGTTGTTGACAATCTCATTGAACCTGAGATAGATGTCAGAAATAGGCTCATCAGGCTTCATTTTAAAATTATCATATTTAATATTATATTTATTCATCCTCGTTTCTTTCACATTGGTTGTTACCTCATGCGAAATAGCCAAAGTGTCCCAAATTTCGTAAGCAGTTTTATAGCTAGATAATCTATTAAACTCTTCATCTCCTAAATCATTTTACATGTCATTCATAGCTTTACAATTATTATTATAAGATGTTTTAATAGGTTCATCCCAAGTAAAACTACCAGTTTCTGTAATTTTATATTGATCTTCTATAGAAGTCCAGATATCAAATCCTATACTCTCTAAGTGAATTTTTGTATTAATTTTCCACTGATCATAATTCATGCCATTAATGAAAGGTGTCCTATTGGTAGAAGCACCTTCTAACCTATTATCCATAGATAGATTTTAGAAAGTAAATTTAAAGAGATAAAATTTAGAATTAACAGAAATTTATGATCTTTAAAGATGCACCTAAAATAATAGTTGAAAAATAGAGTATTTTGAAAACATTTAAAAACAAAAACAATCCTCGGATTCCAAATGTTGGTCAGAGTGGATACTCAAGAGGGGGGGTGAATTGAGTTCCAATTTAAAATTTCTATTAAAATTATATCTCTTAAAATCCCCCTATTTAAATACAAGTTAAACTGTAGTGAATTTTTACAGATTATGAGTGTTCAATTAGTTTTCAATGATTGATTAAGTCTCACTTAATTTAATCAGAAGATTAAATTTTCTTTTGAAACTAACTTATTTATTCACAATAAATATAAACAATTAAAATTTAATGATCAATGTAACTTTAAAAAAATTATTTCAAAGTAATTAGCATCAAAATATGAAATATATATATAGTATTCCATTAAACTTAAACAAAGATGCACAGTATATGTAACCAAGAGGTTCAGTCTCAAGACAAGACTTAGTCCTCTCAAATGAATTATATAAATTTGATCCACACCCTAGATAGGGGTAAGCAACCGTGAAAACACTATCTTGGTAAAAAGACCTCTACCATAGTTCTATGTGGGAAAACAAACAATAGCTCACAGGTTGTCCAGGTCTTACTTGACCTCTACGACTATCCACAGTGGGGTACACGGATGTTATAGTGTTTGAATGAGGATTTAGAAATCCTCCAATTTGGCACATGAGACAGTGTATATATATATAAATATACAGAGTATACACACTGCTCGAAATGTAAATAAAAGAATCACTAAAAGAGTAGATAAGAGTTTAGAATGCCCTAATGATGTGAAGTGCAGCTATGTAATCTTTTGATTAATCATAAATTTTACTGAGTCCTTCTCTGGTTTTTTTCTTTAAAACAATCTTTTGTTTTCTTCCTTGATTTTCATGTTCAGCTTTATCAACTTGAGTGCATGAAGATTTCATTGTATTTCCTCACTCAAGATGTAGCTTGTGTTCTCCTCTAGAATTAATGTCTTCGTATATGTCCCGTGCTCTTCCATTATGAATGTAGATTTTCCTTTTGTGTGAATGCACCATGTTTTCAATGTTGTTCATCCCTTACTTTTTACACCCTTCTCGTGCCTTCTTAGTTCTTGATTTTTCTTATTCTGCCTGGTCTTTGTCCTTCCTTATATAGCTATCAGCCCTGGTAAAAAAATGATTACCTTTTTCATGGGTACTAGGTACGGTTCCTTGACATGCCAACAATCCACATTAAATAACATTAATTTCATTAAAAACATCAAATATTACTGTTGCATAATAAATAATAAATAAATAGTATTGAGAGTTATAGAGTTTTACTGGTCACACTTTTGTCAGTAGACTTCTGTTGGTAGCAGTTGACTTTATGTAGAAGTGACCTTCTATGGGTAGCTCTTTGATCATGTATCAGTAGCTCCTCATATCGGTAGATCTTTGATCATGTATCAGTAGCTCCTGGTATCGGTATCTCTTTGATCATGTATCACTAGCTCCTGGTATCAGTATCTCTTTGATCATGTACTGGTATCTCTTGGTATCGGTAACTGTTTGATCATGTATCGGTAGCTCTATATACCAGTGACTTCATCTATCAGTAGACTTTTTCATTTTGGAAGACATACTCTATCGGTAACTTTGGTGTAACAGTAGCTTGTATCAGTAGCCTTTTAGTCTGTGCATATCGGTAGCTCCGTTTGATTCCAGTGAAGTATATATATATCAGTAGAACTATACATACCGATATACATGTTATATCGGTAGCTCTGTTTATGTTGGTAGCTATCTATATCAGTGACATGATCTATCAGAGACATGTGCATACCGGTGGTCTTATACATATCGGTAGAACTGCGTATTGGTGGCCTCTGCCTATCGGTGACTATGTCTATCGGTAGACTGTCTTTATCAGTAGTTATAGGAATATTAGTAACTTTTTACTTACCTGTTTTATGCAGAAAACATCTGATTGAGTTAGAATTAATTAAAGACTCATATAAGTATAGTTAAACATTGATTAACATATTTGAAGGATTATTTTAATATAATTATCATCTTGATAATAAAATATCATACATTGAGAGAACTAATATATAGATGATCATTAATTAGGATTATCAAAATAGGTTAGGTCAACAATAATCACTACATTATCTTCTATATACTAGGATTTTATTCTAAAAATGGTAAAACCATATTCATTATTCTATCCATCACACTAATTAAAAAGTCACCATATGTGCGTACGTGCGGCTTACCGTCTCCACGTCGTGAGGTAGTTTGTTATTTAAACACTTTAGTATTTGGATAGGTATAACAATAAATATAACTAATGTAAATAATAAATATAACATTATAATAATTCCGTATATATGATATACCATCCAATTAAATATGATTTCACCATCATTATAATGATATTGTCGCTTGTACGTACACATGGATTACAGTATCCACGACGCGATGAGATTCATTCTCACGTCCACCATTCAACGATGATTATAAAAACATATATTATTAATAAGTATATGATATATGACATAATAATTATTCTGGATAAATATATATATGTATGTATGTACTTACATATAACTTATTCACTAACTTCTGTTCAATACGATATGAAAACGGAAACATCATTTACGAGTACGTACGGCCTACCGTCTCCATAAACAGTGCCTTCCATTTCATATATCTATGTATTATAAATATTTATATTCAAAATATATATTATATAAATCGCGTTTTATATTCTGCAAGTATTTAAATCATGATCTAAATGATACGATCAAAAATAACAAGTTAAAACATGTAGGATAAAGAAAGTGGTTATTACCTAAAATGTTAATTTAACATGGAAATCATTATTAAATGGGTAGTATAAAGTCATAAATGAATCATATATGATATAATAAATATTAATATGGTTATGATATAATTTAATAACAAACTATGTTCATTATACAGGAGGTTAAACATACCCTCGACCAATGAAAATTTCAAGGTAAGGGTTAGTTCCACAATCTCTTTATTATCTGAGGTTGTTTTTACGTAAGAATCTACAAGGACCTCTATATCATCCACATCCATTTTTTCTTAAAATTTTATTTGAAAACATTTTTACAATTTACTATACAATGGGTTAAAGACATTTATA
Organism: Viscum album; assembly: GCA_963277665.1. Lineage (NCBI taxonomy): Eukaryota > Viridiplantae > Streptophyta > Magnoliopsida > Santalales > Viscaceae > Viscum > Viscum album. The sequence continues at coordinate 390,923,570 of OY728158.1, forward strand.
CATTTATTTTACCTTATATGTTTTGAAAAGAATCTTTCCATCGTTTACCAATCAAGGTACTTTATGGACTTTTCGAATAAATTAAGGTAAGAATTTTTTTAACATATAAGGTTATTGTGGCTATTTTCTACCATTATAACATCATCTAAGAATCTCTTACAGTCTTATATAAATATTTTCGAAATTAATGCTTTCTTTTATAATCATATGTCTTTTAAATTATTTCAAATTAGAAAGAGATATTTCTCTAAAAAAATGTTTTCATTTCATCTATTTAAACATCCTTTTGATGGATTTAAAGCATTTTTGAAGTTGATTTATCATGATAGAAATCATCCATATTGTATTGAATGTTGTGTGATATGTTTGAATGTGGATTTGTTATTCTTATACCCTTCCAGGTTTATGGATAATGTATTGAAATTTTTTATGTCATTTTTTATACGAATGTTTATGTTATGTTTAAACCTTTTTATGTGAGGAATGAATTGGACATAGTAAGTGGTGGGTGGATCCCGCAATAGCTTATAGATGCATTGTTATGTCTCATGAGAAAAACTAGTTTCTTGGCACAAGTCATTGAAAAAATCATATTTTTATTCTTGGCACAAGGCCTTGACTATGTGGTTCAAAATTCTAGAATTATGCATTCCATCATTATGAAATTGACTATTGATATTGCATGTGATTATTTGACTAGTATAATGTCTATGTGAATAAGTAAATGTAATTATTTTATTTTTATTTTCCATATTATGCTGAATCTTATGTTTAAAAGGCATTTTTTGTTTTATACTATTCCTTAAATGTTTATTCTTATTTTTGAAAGTTTACGCTATATTGTTATTCTTACTGAGCATATGAACTCACCCATTTATTATGTTTAATTTTCCTAGTATTCCAAGAAGTTTATTATGATTGATAAGAAGGGTTAAGATAGGGGATTAATGGAGTTATCAAATGATCATTTATGTTGTGTTTTATTTTCTAATGAGTAATGTAACGTTCGTGTGTGTAATCTATTTTTCAAGACTTCTAAACTAATCGGTCATTCAGGACTTGATTCATTATAATCACGCCAATGTATTAAAATAATACATCAACTCTAGGTAACTGGGGTCAGGGCATTACATTCATGGGGTATATCTTAATGAATATATTTTTTTCTCTTCTGTGTGTCATATGATTAAAAATCTCTTTTCACTTTTATGTGTTATATGCTTCTAAAACCTGCTTCATTTAAAAAGATATGATTTCATGAAATGATTATGAAACCTATTTGTTATCGATTAGTTATAAAATGATTAGATTCTTCAAATACCCATTTCAATCCATGGGTTCTGATTTGACTATTTATGATCATTTCGCACACATTTATATTATTTAATTATGATATGGGTGGGACCTAAATCACCCTTCAATGCTTTGGGTAATTATTTATATCAAATGAGATAGACATGGATGGAATGGGGAGTAACCTCTAGTCAATAAAGGATATTTTCCACTAATATGGACTTTAGATTTATCCTTAACTACTAATATGATCATGAGGTGAACAATGACTACTAATATGTTAACTGGAGTGAACCCATACTTCCATGATATCTTTGGATGTGATGCCTTGACTACTATCAAAATAGTTTAATATTTTTTGGTGTCTTCCAAAAATTTGATTTCTTCTTCTGTTGTTAGAGTGTCATGGATTATTTACTTAATTAATTTATGATTAATTTTCTATGAACAACCAATCTATATTCCAATAATATTGTATTTAATCTTTGATCTGAAGGGTATGGTTTCCAATTTGTGTTATCATGTTTTCATACCCTTATGCTCAAGTTTTTCTTATGTATCTATTTTGTTTTCCCTTACTAAGCATTTAAACTCACCCATTTCTTATGTTTCCTTTCCCAATGTTATAATTAAATGATTTAAGTAGATGTACTAAATGGGACATTCTTTATGTTAAACGTGGAAGACCTTTCACCAAGATATAATAATTTTTTTTAGGTTTCCAAACACACTAAACTATTATGGTCCCCATACATGTATTTTTGTAGTATTTTGAATATTAATATATAATTATGAAATATCTATGTTTGTTATGCCTAAGTCTCCATATATACAATTTTTTTTTGAGAAACTCCATGTCATGGGAAATATTTCTTTGAGGTGGTATTTTAAAAAAATTGATGATTTTCTTATATCCTTTCTCAACACAGAATTTCCCAATGTTTATTATAGTAACTACATTGTTAGAAATATCATTTGATCTTTTATGTTGTTTAACTAAATATGACCCAATATTCTTGATAATAAGTACCTTATTAACTCAATACGATTTTAATTTTTTCATTGAATACTTGTTTAATTTTTCTCTCAACATCTTTAAGGTACATAAAACCATAATATATCCCGATTGAGTTTTAATAATTTCATATTCCATATTAATAAAATTCATAGTGAGATCTTCCACCTTTCTTTGTTTTTATAAAACTATAATTTTATAATTCCTAATAACATAAATATGAACATATTCTTTAAGATAACCCTTTACATATTTCATTTCCACACCTTCTTTTTTCATCATTATTATTTCTCTCTTGAGTTTTTTATTTTTCTCAAGACCTGACACAAGTTCTTATACCCGTTGATATTCTCTAAATTTTTCTTTACCACCTTCTTCTTCATAATTAGAGGAATCATCCATCCTCTCAAAAATTGAATAGATCATTCTAAACATATCTATATTATCAAATTCTAATGAATTATTTTTTGGAGGTCCATGTTCAAATTTATTACAAAATATTGTTATTTTGTTTCTATTGAACCATTTCTTCTTTCTGTTAGATTTTTCCCCTTCCTTAATTGTTTTTCTCTACTTGATCAACCGTATTTTTACTAAATAATAATCATTATTTTCTATGACTTTCTTCTTAGTAAAATTCTTTAAAAAATGAAAAGTTTAACACAATTAAAACAGTTGTCTGGGATATATTCATTGAACATTCATCTAAAAATATAGAACATTTTTAAAATATTATAAATCATTATATTATTTCCATAGGATTAAAATTCATTATACTATGATGCATTATGTTCCACTGACTCATGCTAAGAATTTTGGATTATTCATCATTTTCATAGCCTTATATAAAATTTGATCCTTGATATTATTTTTGATTATTGGATATTTCTTCATTTTATATTCTATAAGAATTTTATGTAATTCATAATAAAATAAATCATCTTTTTATTGTCGAGAGAATGATTTGTAATAAATAAAATCAATTAATTTTCACATGAGTTTCTTAAAAATGTAGAATCTTTCGAAAATTTCTATAATCTAATGTTGTTACAAATAGTTTCATCAACACTATTGGTATACTCATCTATAATTTCGTCATCTTAAATTATGAAATCTTTAAACATCAATGCCATATTTTTATATTTTCCTTATTTACATTAGAGTTTACTAAGATGATAATCTCATGTTCTATTGATGATTCCTTATATTTTTTTAGACATTTCACCTTCATTAAAACATTTTTTGACAAATAAATTATAATATCATTTCTATATTTCCCATCAACCTTAATATTTCATTTATCAAAAATTTCATAGGGTATTTTTTCTAAATGGTTGGAAACCAAATTGTAGTTTCATCAATTACCTCCAGGAGATGTGATTAAAGATTAGTTATCAGTCCATTTTTATAAAAATAATAATTATTTCCCTGGAGGATAAAAATATAACCTATAGTGATAAAAATTAGATATTTCATGGTTAGAATATTATTGGGGAACCTAGGAACGTAATATAATTTAGGTTATTTAGGATCATTTGAACCACTATGATAGTGGAGTTAAATTTGTGGTTATGTTTTTAAAAATTACAATTATCATGAACTTAACACCGACATTTTTTTAGAGTTTACATCATTATAAATATTTTTAAAAAAATCACAAGCATTCAATGATAATTAATTAAACATGACATACAAGATTTTCAATGTTCATCCTCATCATGAGAACATATATCCTTTCCATGGAAACTCCCTTTAGATGATATAAATTCACTTTTATTATGAATGGAATTCAACAAGATCCTATACAAGTAAAATTTCATCTCTATAATGCTATAAATTATTATGTTATCTCCCATAAATTTCAGTTTTTTTCATATAAAATAGAGATGTATAAAATAAATTAATCATTATAAAACCGCTCCCAACTGTTCATCCTAGAATTATACTTTGTATTTTTCAATATAGTAAAAATCTGTCTAGTGTGCCTTTATTTGTTCATTTTTCTCCATCTAGTGTAGACCACTAGAAATTATTTTATATTATAAACCTAAATTTTTTCTCATGAATAAAACCCTTGTTCCATATAAATATTCTTGGAAAAACATTTTGATTTAATGTTATACCACTATTTCTGATGCCACTAGTTTGTAGGCCTCTATCTAAAAAATTTGAATAGATACACTATCCAGTATCACAGTCATAACCTTTGTTTAATTATTACTATGGGTTCCCCAATTCATTAATTAATTTGTTTGGTAACTTATAATTATCAAAATATTAGCATGTCCACTTTGTCATGTGGATGAACTATTTTAGATTAGGGGTAATTTTTCACCCTCATTATATTGAGGCTCTCAAAGTATAAAATGTAGGAACCTGATTTGTTTTCCTTACCCACTAAAATATAAATAATGAAAACATCCACCCAGCTTTAATTTATTGGTTGTTTCTCAACCATTTAAGGATCTTTTGGAAAATTCATAAAGATTCATAAAATCTCATTATCTCTAACCTTCTACAAAATACTTTAACCTTAGTGTTAAGAAACATATTAAATACTCTATGAGACGACTAGGTAAGTAAAAATTTATTGGTCATAATTACATAATTATTGTAATAAGACTTATAGTGTTATGTCAATATACTCAAAATCTATATATTGTTGATTGTTTTTCTAGGGCCTTTTTTAATAACACCTCAATCTGATTAAAAAAATTCACTACTCCCCATTTTTTCATCTTCATGACTCATTACAGTCATCATGATTCATATCAAACCCCGATTTTTATTTTTATTGCTAAACATAATCTTTTATAACATCCCTAAATCATCTATATGATAACATGAATAATGTTCGTACGATTCTTGTAAATTTTATAGTGTATCTAAATCTGGTGTGCTTCATTGAACCAACTCGAAGATCATATATCTGATAGATTCACCCTCAGATGGTTTATCCCATGATGGAATCAAACTAATGCCTTTATAATGCATCTTCCATGATGGATAACTTCATTAATCATGTAACAAACTCTTTTCATCTAATCCTTGTGAAGACTCCCTATCTAGAAAACAAAAAATCATCAATTTAGAAACTTTGTATACCATTTTGTGTTTCAGTTGATCTATTTATCTGTAATGACATTATTTCAAATTTGAAATACTTCTATCAATAATATTTTCAATTCCATGTTTCAAATTCCATTATCCATACAAATCATTGATCAAAAAATCTATTATGTTTCACCTAGTGTCTCTAGGTGATTTCATTATCTAATTGAATTCCATTACATTTACATAATAGGCGTATTACCAATATGAAATGAATAATGGGATTTTAACATATGTGATATTCTTATACCATTTCACAAGATTTATAACTTAACTTGTACTAATAAACTTTTTAACACTAACCATTACACATATTTTTCTCAACCAGTCAAGATTTGAAATTTAAAAATTCTCTATGTGATAACATCAACATTAGTCTATATGGAAATATTTCCTTTTTATATAATTTTTTTAAAAAAAATCTAATTTTTTACTTATGTTGGATATCTATTTTCACAGTATGTATTCATCTATTTTGATGAATTTTTCTAGAACTCTACATCAGGTGGTCTTCATCCAATGGATTTCATCTAGTTTCTTGATTCCCCCCCCCCTTTGAATAATAACGTGGATCATGAGGATTTTCATGATGTCTTAACTTGTTGAATGGTGTATAATCATCTCACTTAAGGAAATTTTCTTAACAATGTTAACAACACTTCCTTCACCCATTCAATCAACATATTCTAAAAAACATTCAAAAGAAATTCATAAAAAATAATCAAGCCTATTTAAAACGACTTTTTAAAAAATTATATTGAAAAAAGATAAAAAAAATGTTATTTAAAATTATTAAATATTACGTAATGTCCAAAATAAAAATTAATTATGTATAGATGAAATATAAATAATAACATTCTTGTATAATTTTTTTAAAAAATTAATTTCAATATATATTGAATTTAGTTAATCTAAAACGCCATAATATATTGAATTAGGGGAAGGAACATAAATATCTCATTAATAAAATATAGAGACATATATTTTTTATCAATATAAAAAGATAAAAAATGGATATATTTTTTAATTAGTTTATCGTTTGTAGGTTATTTTTTTTATTTTATCATACTTCACCGAATATCCCCATGTGAACGAAATTTTAGGGAGAGATCTAACAAATTAGAATATATTTTCTTTATCAAAATAAAAAATGTCTGATTTGATTTTTATGGAAAAAATAATAAAAATGGAGTAAATTGAAACCAAATATAATATAAGGTTGGTAATAATTATTTCATTGTAATGAGAATCCATAATTTACTAATCAAAATAATTAGTAATATGTTTCATTGTAATAAAATTATTAATTTTTATTTAATAGGAATCCATTTTTCCTTTTGAAATATATATAAAAAAATCGGAGATCAATTTTATTGTATATAGTTTATCATGTTTAAAAATATCTATATTTCATATTTATTTGTTTCATGTTTTTAAATATATTAGTCCTTACTGTGGTGATTTTATTCTACCATTTAGTAATATATCAATCTTGGAATCTTATAATAATCATTTTTGTTCATCAATTGTTGGTGTATTCATCCTCACAAAGATAAAAAACATTTATGGGTTTTATTGACATGAAACCATTTTCATCAATCGATGAAAATAAAGGTGGAAGAATGAAGGATAAGTTTTCCTCTTAACTAATGTGAAAATTATCATTATAATCAAGCATCAATGTCCTAAATTGATTTATAGGGGAATCTATTATTTTATCAATTTTATTAGTTTAGTAAATTGATTGTTTTATATTTAGAAACTTTATATTCTATAGTATGTTATATGGTAATAATATATAGAGGAATTGGTTCTTGAAATTCAATCCCATCAACAAGGATACTTTTCAAACAGATAGATCATACTTCAAATGATCAATTTTTTCTTCTATGAAACATTTTATATGTGAAATGAAATAAAATATTGATGAAATGAGGATATAGAATCAACATGTTATGCTTCCATAACTTCCCCTACTCTAGAATATCAGTTATTGTGTACTACACTTTTATCAGTACTACACATTTATGAACATTAGCTATGAACATTGATAAATTTCATCCTAATAAGTAATAAATAAATAACACTTAAAATCACACATTTATCAAATTTTTAGCACTAATAAATCTCACCGTTTATCATAAATTTTTTATCACCAACAAAGTGTTTTCATTATCTATGCTTTTTTTGCTTAGATAAAGTTCATCCTTTATTAGTTCCTATTATTATCATTGACAAAGGTCACCTTATATCAGTTATTTTTTTAGAATTGATAATTGGAAGCATATATGAATGTTTTTATTATCAATAATAAATTAAGTAAATATATATATCTTTATAAAAAATATATTATATAAAAATATGTTTATATTGTTATATGAATATATGTATATTTATATTTTACATTCTTAAATAATATTTATGTAGTAAAATATATTGATTTTCACTTAATATATTATATATTTATATAAAATTGCATCAAAATTATTTTAAAATAATTATTAATTAGTAATTTTATATTTTTATTTATTAATAGATATATAATATCATCTAGGTGATTGAAAAAATTAACAAATTAATTAATGTCTAATGGTGTGTTGAAAAAGGATATTGAACATCAAAAAAAGATAAATTATGAATCAATGTCTATTTCAGTTCCACAAGATGTCAAATCAATTCTTACAATAAGATTTTTAATATATGTAAAATTTCCAGCTTTTGTCAAAATATTATCAAACTCAAAAAAGTCATTGATGGCCTTTAAAACTTTTTAATTTTAGACACCATTTTTATTCAATATTATATGGAATTCCTAATGAATTTAAGATTGCCTACTTGTATTTTTTATTAGACACTGAATTTTCTCCCCGTAGATATATTAATATATATACTATGTTGTTGAAATATTAACATTTTTTAGATTTTAGTAATATTTAATAATTAAAATATTATAAAATAAATATTTAAAGAAAATTATATTTTAATTTCTTTTATAAAATATATTATCCATATTGAAATAAATATTTTCTAACCATTTTATTTTAAATAAAAAATTCCCCATTTTTACCATAGTAAATTCAATGAATAGATGTATTCATGTAATACTATATTTATAATTTTTATATATAAATACATCTGTTTTTATTTTTCAATTAAAAATTTTTTATTTATGTGTTTATTAAAATATATTTAAATAAAAAAATCACACACACACATTCATATATGGAACCCTTTATAAATATTTTATATATCCATAATTATATATACACATATTATATTCTTAAATATGATTAATGTAATATTTATATATATATATATATAGTCTTTATATATTTTAAATCATTTATAATTTCATTGATTCCTTTATAATTATTTATACATATATATATAGTTATTTATAATTACATATGTAATTAGAATTAAAAAAATATAATAAAATATACTGATATGAACTTTATAGATAATATTATACGAATATAAATATGTCTGTGAGTTCTAGTATATATATATATATATCTGTGTGTGTGTGTGTGTGTGTGTGTCTATGTGTGCATAGAATATAAATATAAATATAATTTAATATGTAAATATCAAGTTCTAGGTTTATGAAATATAATTATGTGTCAATGCGGGTCAATATATGTAAATATTTTCATGTATGTGTGATTGTGTCTTGTATACATATGAAATATAAATGATTTTTTTAAAATATATCATTAAATTAAAATTATAAATGTATATAATTATATTAAAAAATTCATAAGAGAAATTTATTTCAATATATTATAAAAATGTTTTCTATAAACAATTTAAATATATATATATATGAAGTATTAACAAATTTCAATGTAAATAATTTATATTTAAATATAAAAATATATGATTGTATTATATAAATTTATTTAAAAAATTATATATTTATATTAGTAAACATATATAATTATATTGATAAAAATTTATAGATAAAAACAATTATGTGTATATATTTTCAGAGATGTAAATATAGGTATATCTAAAAATATTGAATAAATTAGGGTGGTTTAGTGGTAATGGAGTTTGGAATTAATGAGGAGGTTTAAAATTAAAATTCGGGCATGAGAAACATTAGATTGGGCTGATATTTCCCTGATAAAATTTGGTTGGGTTATAGAATGGTGTAAATAACACAATAAAAGAATGTAGCATGCACTGATGAAAGGGGGCTCTCACATGGGTGATATCACTAATAATAGGGACCCTACACTAATAAAAGGAAATGTGTGTGATCTACATTGAATTCAATTCTCCTCATTATTTTAAAAACACATTTTCTCGTTAAATCCACTCTAATTTTTATCTCTATCAAAACTTCATTTATAAGTGCTAGAAAAAAATCATAATGAATCTTGTTATTAGAACAAAAATTTACTGATAACCAAACACCTTATTAATCATAAAAAATTGTTGATGTAGGTTTACATTATACAGGATTTTTTTAGATCTGATAAATGGTGTAGTTAACTGTACTGTAAGAGCATTATAAAAAGAAACATACTTTTAAGTTGATTAAATCATAAATGATTTTTTGTGCTATGAAATACAATTTCTTATGCTTTTAAATTAACAAAAGATAGTATTATATTTCAATTATTTTTAAATATTTTTTTTAACTTGGATAATAAAATATTTTATTATCTAACAAACATTTGAGAAACACCCTTAAATACTTGGGAACCATATGTTTAAATGATTAAAAAAATGTGCATCTTCTGAAAATATACATATCCTGAATTTAGAAAATAAAATAATTTCCTACACTATCCTTGATTAGAATATGAAATATATTCTTCACATTCCAATAGTTTATAAAAATATCATTATTATCCCTTGAATTAAAAATGGTACTAATTTTTCTATATTATTTGATTCTGATTTTTTTTATACAATGTAAAAAATATGGATTGATTCACCTCATAAAGGATATTAAAGATAGTAATTAGAGGGTTGGTGGAAGTAGTTAGAGTTTCAATATCACAAAATACACAAAATACTTGAACGTGGGATTTTTTATAGGTTTTGGTCAAGTATGAATACTTTTCATAGAACTTATGTACTTTCATCCCATTAATTTCTATAAAGATTATATAAATTTTGAAATATTAATGTGAAATTAAATATAGTTCTTTTTATTTGTGAGTCCTATTAATTTAAAAAGCCACATTCTGTGCCATTATATAAATCTAATTCACAATAATGAATTTTATATTACTTTATATACCAATAATTTTTAGGTCCTCCGTTGATGTGTTCAACATATTATTTTTAATTTAATATACATGTTCGAGATGATTATATTATATTTACACGAATTTTTTTCATTTTAGTAAAAAATGAACACAGTTAATTATTTTAGTCAATTTAAAATTATAGTTGAAAACTAATCTCATAAAAAATTAATTTACCCTTAAATTATTAGGATATAAAATATTGAACATTTATTTAACTTGACTAGGAATAGGGTATGCATTATTGAAATCTTATTCCACCTTAGGGAAAATTCGTAGATCAATGGGAAAATATATTTTTATATTGTGGAATCATGCATGATTATGTTTTCTCAATCCAACAAAATTATTTAAGTTTTATGAACCCCTATGACATAGCTTCCACTTATGGGATGTAAATTAATGAAGATATATAATTACCCACAATTCACCCCTTTAGTAGACCTCATGTTAGTGACTATCACCGATTGTATAAAATCACAAATAGAAGACATGACCTCAATAATAAACATAGGATTATGATATAAGATATAAACTTTTAAACCACACCATCACATTATTTAAATTAATGTAAAAAACATATCCCAATATGCATTGACAAATTTATCATACACAATAAAAGTATCCATGTGGATACAGAAGACATGTCATAAGGATGTAACCAATATATGCTCGTATATCAAAGATAATAATGTTTTGATTGATCCATAATGAATTATTGGAAACCTAAAAATATATTATATATATGTTGGGTGATCATAACATCTATAATAATTATGATAATACCCAAGACATATCATGAACATTTTGAGTGACTATAATAATGCATTTGTGAAACAATATCACCAACAACATGCATATAAACAACCCCACTAACCTATCCAATTCTCACCATTAAAGAGTCAATAAAAAATGTATCCATATATATAATAATATAATATTATTAATTTTTATATAGGGTTCCTTTCACCACTTCCATGCATAATTTACACTATCATGACCGCACATCAATCATCCTATAACTCCCATACCATTAGTATCCATTATATTTGTAATTATCAAAAAAATCGGATGTCTGTCAGACCCTAGTTTTACCTACCCCATCCTCCCTTAGGGATTCACCTCTTATCTCAACATTAGTCCATTCAAAATCACATCTATCCCATATACCACACAAACAATATCCTCGTAACCACTTCAATTAAACTAGGACAAAAATGTTTAGTGAACTTAAATATCATCCAAATAATAGGATCCTCTGACCATAAATGACCACCACAGTGAACCATGTCTTCCTATTATCAATCCTCACCATTGTAACATAATGATATTTTTAACAAATCTTATAAATAAACGTAAATTCTTTTGAAGCATGTCTTTTACACAACACTGAGTTTTAATGAACCATGATGTATAAATTATATTATTATTTAAACATGATCATTATATCCTACATGTTAAATATGGTCGCAGGAATTTTAATAAAAAAATTTAAATTATTTTTTGTCATTTTATATAATTAAAACGTATAGGTAAAAGATATTTTGATCTTTTGTAAACCCTTTAAATACGTAAAAAAATATTTCTTCTGAAATTTTTTTTTAAAAAAATATTAAATGTAATTTTTTATAATTTAAAAAACATTGTGTAACAATATAGTCATAATTTAGATAATTTAAATCTTACAATTTTCATTGTTTTAATTTTTATAATTTTTTGAAAATATTAATTTTTCAAAAAATAATAAAAACAATGATTTATTTTACAAACTACGTTTCCATTTATACAATTTAAAGGATATATATATTTTTATAATGGCATTAAAATTAAAATTAGTAGAATTATATATTTATTAATCTAATTTTGTTCATTATAATAAATTTTATATTGACTTTTGATAATAAATGATTCTATACATTTGAAAATTTTCCCTCTCGAAAATTAAATTTTAGTCTCATCTATGGGTTTTCTTTTAAATTAAATTTTCCCAAATATTTTTATAAAATTTTTAAAAATAGATTACATATTTTAAATAATAATTATTATTATAATATAATATGTTTATCATTATTTTTTTCTCAAAACTTTTTATGAAACTATAATAATTAATTTCCATGATTAAGCTTAAAAAGGGTTTACCTTAGAGATATAGTAAAGTGATAAGGGGTAACGTGACCTAGAAACATCTCCAAATACCATTATATGGAAATATTTCAACATTATAACATCATATTTTCAATTATTTTCAATTCTATATCCTTTTGTAATGTTTAAAATGTGGGTACACCTTATTCATTACAAAATTTCCATGTTTGTCCTATCCCCCACTAATAAATGGTCACCCCATGTCATTTCCACTTCACACATAAAAAACTCATTACATGACCCAAAAAATACCAAGAAACATTCCTTACATACATCCACAAATATTATAAGACTTATTTTTAATTGTAAACTCTCCAATGAAGGCATTATGTGTAATCTTTATTGGGTTCTCCGAAAAAGAAGTATAGTCCTTAACCTTAAATTTTCATTTGATTTATTCATATATGTCCATATAATATTATTCTTCCATTATAATATAAAAAAAAATTATTCAACTTATACTGGTATTTTATTATGTTAATTTCATTTACAACATTTTTCTCCCCCTCCGTAAAGTGGAAAATTAAATCGTCGATCATGTGTATGACTTACAACAGCCATGTGAACTGAGGTAATTACTTTTCCATAACTACTTATGATTGAAAAATATAATGATATATTTAAAATATATTTATAAAATAATTATACTTATTTAATTATAATATAACACATAAATTTTTACTTTCAAATTTCTGGAAATATGATAATATCGCTCGTGTGTATGGCAGACTATTGCCACGTGAAGCGATGTGATTTCTTCTTCAATTATGAATTACATATAATATAATAAGGATAGGTTTAATGAAATAAATATTATTATTTTAATGTAATATATTATTTAAATTTATTTCATTTTAGATGTTGAGAAAATGGAAACAGTGTTCAAGAAAACATTCGGCCTACCATCTCCATGAATTGGGAAATTTATTTTCAATCTATAAAATTAATGGATTTTTAAAATAAAAATATATATTATTAGTATATATTATTTTTAAATCAAGGATAAAATTGTAAATTTGTGAAACCATGATCAAAATAAAAACACCAAAAATACCAAACCATAAAATACATGACAAAGAGAGCAATTTTTCCCAAAATAAGATTTTAACAAGGAATCTTTAATTAATTTGTAATAAAAGGTCATAGGTGAATCATATATGGAATGATAAATCTGGGTACTGTTATTTAATGTATTTATAATAAACATATATTTATTATACAATAGGTACAAATATTTATGAAAGAAGTTTAGATTTATGTTATCTGAAATTTTCATCAAATTGTCTTCTTGGGGACATATGTTATGTTATAAAAATATATTGTTATTTGTTTTTTATTTAGTGACTCTATGATATTTCACTCATGAATTTAATAATTATCATTATATATAATGTTTCACTTATTTTTAATCTTGAATTTGGCTTTTTATTCAAAATACATCAATGTGATAAAGGCTTTATGTTAAAATATCATTATTTATAAGGATTGTTTATATTTATGCTTCAGATAATGAAATTTTATGATCTATCACTCAAGATACTCGTAAAATATTTTCTCTTGTAGTTATTTCATGATCATAAAATGGTTAATTTCATTTTAATTTTTATATGTTTTCAAAATATGAAAAAAAAAAGTTTTTAATGGAATACCAAATGCATTTCTCTCTATGATCAAAAATATTTTTTCTTCAATTTATATTTTTTCTAAAAAATTAAATAAAGTTTATAATGAACATATATTATTGATAATTGAATTTTTTACCCATTATGAAATTTTATGAAAAAAAATTGATTCTTCAATTCGTTTTCGAATGAGGTTCTTTTTTAATTTTTCAGGAAATTGACAACGTAATATTTTCTTAACATGTATGGAATAAACATTATTTCCCAATATCATGGTCACTAATTATTTTAAATCAAAATTTTTATGATTAAAAAATTATTTTCAAAGAATATGATTCTCAAATTTTTTTGAGAATTTTATGTTTTAATGAAGTGTTAATTTCAAATTATAATTATAATTTTCCATAAGAATTTTTTTAAGTTATAGTAAATAATTATTTTCAATCTATTATTATATTCATTATTGTTAAAAAATACATACAATGGATATGATCCAATGATAATATTGTTGTTAATTATATGGATTTTAAATTCTATTAATTAAAACATGATTATGAAACACATTCTTTTTATATGGTTTATGTAATGATAGAATGTTTATGGAACCTGTTCATGTTCTATAGGATGTGATGTGATGAAATAATTATAAAAACCATTTATTTTCATGGATATTGATGTAACAAATTTTTTATGATTTTTTGTAATAGATATGTTTGGTTTTCATTATTTTACTAGTGGGACCAATATCTACCTCGAATGCATTGGATACGTATTGGTATCTCTTGAGATAAACAGGATTAGAATGGGGAGTGAACACAGTGTAGTATAAGAATTTTTATACAATGATTGTCTTGGTAGTGAACCTTGACTACTATTATTTTTTGATGAGTGAACCCATTCTACTATGATAACATTGGAATTATTCCTTGATTACAATGTAAATGATATTTTATGATTATGGTTATGAAAAAAATATATTCATATTATGTAAGTTTCATGATCTCATGGATTATATCCTTTGATTGCATTATGATTCGTGTCTTATAAAAACCAAATATTTATTCCATGAATTAATATTATGACAAACTATGTTTTGGTTATGTTTTTAAATGTTATGTTCATTTTATCTTACCATTTTTCTAATGTTATGCTTATATAATAATTGATATCTCTCTTAGTTACCCTTAGTGTTTATTTATGCTCACCCTCTATAATTTTTCCTTTCTATAGTGAATAAGAAATGTAAAATATATGACAAGTTGATGAAGGTTTGAATTTACGAGGAACTAAGTGGGAGAATACATATAACTCATGCAAACCAAATTTATTTCAATAAGGGAAAAAAATATATAAAAATGAAGTTTGGGTGGCGAAAATTATTTTCAAATTTTGGACTATATTATTTGATATTATTTATATGAATTCCCATAAATCATGATAATTTTCTCAGAATCTCATTTCCCAACCCCAATGATTTGATGATGAATTAGAAATTAAATGGCATAATTTCAGGATGACTTCATATTAAATATTTTATTCTTATCTCTATGATGTTTGTGAGAATTTTCTTCTTACAAATCATGTTATTCTCTCGTTAGTTAAATTTAATGTTTTCTTGAGCATGGATTGGATTTCACTAGATAAAACCCTTATCAAATTTTTATGATTATATTTCATGTATTATATTCTAAATAAAGATATGATGGTCTATTAGTGTGAAGATAAATAAAAAATCTCGATGGAAACCTCATCCATGGTATTTGTATTCATTCTTATTCACAGTTTCTGTTTGTCTACAATGATTTTTCAGAAAATCAATATCATTCATATTCAAATTATAAGATATTTTATGATTTATTTCCAAAATACTTTCATAGTTTTCCTTCAAAACATGAAGTATAATTGTCAATAGAACTCTTACATAGGGCTATAAACATTTAAAATAATTCCAATTATATAGAATAATTGAAGTAAATTGAATTGAATAATCCACCCCAATAGTTTTTTGATCATGTATTTATTCATCCATGTGTGTCACCATAGGGTGAACCTATTATTTTTTAAAAACAAAAATTGATTGATGAGATAATGGATTCATAATTGGGAGATGGAAATTATTATTATCAATAAAATGTATCCTCAAACCCATATTGGTGTCTTTTTTACAAACTATGCAGAGCTCAATACTTTTCGAAATATGGAATTTAATCTATATATGATCAATTGATAATCCGGAAGTAGGATATATATTATTATAATCTATAAAAGGTATGAAATCTATGATTATATTTGGATTCAATTAGGTCTTACTAATTCTCCTTCTAGAAGCATAGAATTAATGAGTAATGTTTTTATAGATTAACATTCAAATCTTGTGGTAGTATTAATATATTACATTAACATTTATTCCATGAGAAAGGAAAAAAGCATGAATATCACTTCAAAATATTACTACATACCCTATGGAAGGAAAATTTGTCTAGAAAATTTACAAACTGGGATTTTTTCTATAAAATATTTCATTGTTTTTTATCATATAATCTTGAGAGAGGTTACATCATTGGATACATAAAAGGGTGTTATTAAATGTTGTCTCATACCAGCCATTATAAATATGATCCTATGTTTTCTAGGTTCGGGTGTATTTTTTCAAATGTTTATAGATAATTTATCTTGAATATCTTTTCCACACTTAATGTTAAATTGGATGGGATACATGTTATCTGGGAGATATGAATGCATTGAAATTTTCAGGGCACTGAATAGAAGATTATTCAGTACACCAGTGTTTATATTATAATAGATTGGAGAAGGGATTGTAATAATTAGTGATTTATCCATCATGTGGTTTGAAAGAGTTCTCATGTGGAATGGAATTTTCTTATATATATATTATTAATAAAATTTATGATTCATGGGAAAAATTACACAACTTGTGATTTGGAGCTTCATGCCATAATTTTTTAATTAGTGATATTGAGGAATTATCATTATTGAAAAAATATGATTTATATATGTATATTGATCAAAGATATTTAATGTTTATATTCACACTAAAGTGGTTGAATGTGATCTATAGAATATGGTTGGAACTGATTAATGATTATGGGTGCCCAACAAATTATCACCAAAGGAAACTGAATAAGGATGTTGATGCCTTGAGTTGAATGGATCATACAAGATTGTCAATGATTAGGATCCCAAAATATGAAATGATTTTGTATTTTTAAATGATGGATCTTGAAATATCAATTGAAATTTATATATATTATCTATCTCAAAACATTTATTATCTATACATCCATGTGAGGAAAAAAGAGGTGAATAAGAATGATATGTAGCAATATTAGTAGGTGAGAAATGTTCTTGAGTTTAACCTTGATCATGATGTAATTATATGGTCCAAAAATCATATTTATGTTCCCAAAATACTATTTTTGAAGAAGGATTTTTTAGAGGATGATCACAGTTCATCGTTCTCTATTAGTCCTTGATGTCTGATAACATGTAGAGATTTAAAGGAGTATTTCTTGTGGGAAATAAAGATGAGAGATATTATTGGATTTATACCTCGGTTCATGGTATGTATTCATGTTTAGACTGAGAGAAAGAAGTCTACTTGGATGTTACAACCATTACCCATAATGAAATGGAATGGGGAAAATCAAGATGGATTTTTTTAGTGGACTCCCCAAAATATCTAAAGGGAACAATGATATATATCTTTTAGTTGATTTCAATAAAAATTTAGAGCACATTAATCATTATCAGATAATATGTATTTATTTATCATCTTGTGTGGATATACATTAAATATTATTTAAGGTTAATGGATTACTACATTCTATTTATTATGATCATGATATGATGTTTTCCTCGACATTATGGAAATGTCTTCAAAAAGATCTTGATAATAGGATGAGTTTCAAAACTACTTATCATCATCAAATAGTTTTTTAGTTTAATATATTAATTAAAACCCTATAGGATATATTTATATCATATACTACAAATATAAAATGTGTTTGGGATCAACACCATCTTCTAGTTGAGTCATCTAAAAACAATAGATTTCACTCAATAAATAAGATAGATCCTTCTGATACTTTTAATGGAATGAAGTGTAGAAATAAATAATTCTTGGATGAAGTTGAAGAAGAAAATATATTAGGGCCTGATTAGGTAGAATAAATGGAAGTGATGTTAGATCTAATTAGCATCACATAAGAAAATCACAATGTCAACATAAAATATATTCTCACAATCACCATCATGATCAATAGTGACAAAATGTTTCATTGATTTTATATATGGAATATGGCAATGATAATTGGATATAAGGGGAAAATATATTTTAGACACATTATAACTTTATTAAATTATGGATCATCTCCCTATAGTTGTGTATCGATTGGCAATTTTATTGATCCTCTCCCAAGTCTATAAGGTATTCTATGTATCTCTTCTGATGAAGTACATACCTAACCCTTCACATTTACAAAACAAAAAATTCATACCACTAGAGAATGATCTTTCCAATGAAGTTAGAAAAATGTATATTTTTTATCATAGTGAAAAATTTCTACAAAAAAATAAAACTCACTTGGTCAATTTATTATTGTGAAACCACAAATTATAGAATATTATGTATGAGCCCGAGGATATAATGAGTCATAAGTATCCTAAGTTATTTACCAAACTATTTTAATTTTAAGGTTGAAATTGATTTTATGTGGGGTGAATTTCAACACCATTATGTTTCATGGAATATAATTTTAAGACAAATTAAACTACTCTGATATCATGTGTTACATATAGCACCGAGTTTTAATGAACCATGATATAATATTTATATTATACTTTAAACATGATCAATATAAGAAAACCATGAAAATTGTTAGTATGAATTGTAACAAACAATTTTTATAATTATTTTGTATTTTATTATCTAAATAATAAATATTTATCAAATTTTTCTTGATATTTAGTAAATCCTCTATATATTACAAAAATACATTTCTTCTAAAAATGATTTTTTCTTTTTTTTTGAAAAAATTAATCTTTAACATTTTAACAATATTTTTTAAAATTAATGACCAAATTATTTTGAATATATATTTCAAATTTAAATTTTAGAAAAAAATTTAGAATTTTGTTATAATTTTAATTTTTCATTGAATAGTATAAAAATTATTTTCTTATGAAATGATTTTTCATTTAATGAAATTTTTAGATGGATTTTACTTTAATATTTATTAAAAAAAGATATTTCTAAAATATATATATTATTCAACTTTTGTAAATATTAATTAATTTCATATCTAATTTCAATCTGAGATCATTCTATACATATGAAAATGTTCTCTTAAGAAAACAACTTTTACATTGTGTCTGTAGGTTTAACATTAAACTAATTTTTTCCTCATATGTAAAATTATTTTGGAAAAATATATTTCATATTTTTAAAAATAATAACTAATATTATATAATAATTTAAACGTTATTTTAGAATAAATTTATTTGTAAAAACATTAAAATTTATTTACCATGATTAAGGTTAAGACAATTTTATCGGGAGTTTGATTAAAATATTAAAGGGAAAAATAACATTTGAACTTATCTAACTCAATTTTTTCCATATATACAACATATTTAATAAATGGTCCTATAATGATCAATTTTGGAGCATTTTCATGTTAAAAAACCTAGCTACACCTTTTTCATTCAAAAATCGTAATTGTGTCCTCTCCTCCGCAAATAATGTTGACCCCCTTTCATCTCCATATAAAACATAAAAAACTTTTTGTATTTGAATATAATTTCCCAAAAATTTTCCTTATAACCCTACTAACATTCTGTAGTCCTTAATATTATTATTAAACCCTCCTAATAAATCATTAAGGGAAAACATAAGAAGGTTATCTAAAGAAGTGGTATATTCTATGAACAATATATTTTAATTTAATTTCTTCCTATAATTCCATAGAAAGTTCTTGATTCAGGATGATATAATAACATAATTATATTTCAAATACTGAGAAGTTATCAAATTAATTTAATGACCTATATCTATCTCTTCCACCATCGAGTAAGAAACAAAACTATTGATCATGTATACAACAGACTACCACCTCGTGAACCAGTGTAAATGTTTTCCATCATTATATCTCACTGCTTAATATAATAATAGATTTAACATATTTATATGATATTTCTGAAAAAATCATAATTATTAATTTATAATATCACACATACCTTCTAAATTTAAATTCATTAGGAATATTATAAATTCACTCGGGATTACAGTGGACTTCCCTCTCACGAAGGGATGTGATTTATTCATAAATTAACCTTTTCATGGGAGAAAAATTACAGGTTAAATGAAAACATGTGATACATTTGAAAAAAATTATTTTTAAAATTATTTTTTTATTTACCAATATTTCATTTTATACTTTCAGACCATAGAAACAACGTTTATACATATGTACGTCCTACCATATCCGTAAATAATGAAATTCATTTTATATCTCTAACATTGATGAATTAGTCAAAATAAAATTATAATTAATATATATGATATTTATATCATGGTTAAAAATTTGGAATTTATTAAACCATGATCAATGTAAAAGTACAAAAAATAACAAACAATAACATACATGAAAAAACATAAATGTTATTACCCGATAAAGGATTTTAACATGGAATCGTTAATAAACATGTCATAAAAGGTCATAAATATACCATATATCGTATGAAAAATATTATTATGGTTATATAATAGATATAATGTATACATGTATTTATTATAAATGATGTTTGAACATGTAAGATGGATGTTGAGATTTATAGAATTGGAAATTTGTCTCTAATTTTATTTTTGGGGTAATATGTATTGCACCAATATTTTTTTATGATGTGTATATACATAAAATTTCACATTTTGATCATTTATATTTAAATTTTGATTCTATTTAATTTATTAACTAATATTATTCACTCATTGGGAATATGATTCAAAGGATACCAATTTGGTAATGATTTTATGCGACAATTTCATTATTCTCCATGATTATGTATGATTATGCTTCTAATAATAAAATAATATGATCTATCTATTAAGAAACCCTTGAATGTTTTACTTCAATGATTATTTAATTAAAAATAATTGTTTTCATTTAATCATCTTCTCATTAGGAACTCGTGAGGCTAAAATAATTTTTTAAGGTAAATTGACAATATTTATCTCTTCGGTCAAATATTATATTTCATTCATGTTAATGATTTATAAAAAAATTAAATAATTTTATCAATAATTTATATTGATTGGTTATTTAAATTTCTTAAATTTTTTAATTTTTTAAAAAAATTGAAATGAAACTTCTAGTCATTTTCTGAGTGGTTTATTTTATGTTTTTTTAACAAAAAAAGAGAAAATAATCATTATTTAAATGTCAATGAAAAAAATGGTATTCCAGGAGTTCATGACCACTCAATGATTCAAACATTACTTAATTGTTTTCTAATATTATTTTCAATTATGATAGTATTCATATTTTTTGTGAACATTAAATTTTTTTTAAATATTTTCATGGTGAAGAGGATATTTTACTCAATAAATATTCCATGTGATGATTCAAAACCATTATACATCTATGATAACATCCTTAGTTATTAAATATTTTTTACTTGGGATATTATCCAAGGATACCATTATTATTATTTATCATTATGTTTTATGATTATGATGATTAGATGTGTAACGCCCTAGCCCTAAAAGCCCAGAGTTGGTGCAATACTTTAATACATTTTAATGATTAAAAGATAAAAAAAATAACAAAGGACCAATCAATTTAGTAGTCTTGGAAGAATATATTACATTCATGATAAATAGAATATATTGAAAAAATAAAATAAAACATGATACAATATGAAATAAAATGCATCCGTGAAATCCTATTCAAAGATTAATTCTACACATCTTAGGGAAACGAAATATAATAAAGGGGTGAGATCATATGCACAGAAATAGTAAGTTATATATAGGAATATATCATAAAAAATAAATCAAAGTGAACAAATCATGCCACTAAAACATTATATTGAGCATAAACTGGTTGTAATAAAGACTGAATGAGGAATTCCATATAAATATTCAGATGAAACATCACCATGGAAACTATACTAGTAAAATAATCACCTGATTTTTTTATTATCCAAAATCCATATTTTTTGTATTTTCTAATAACACTTTTAAAGGGTAAGTGTAGACCCTCAAAAAACCACTTGATTCAACTTATCATGAGAATTACAGTATACACCATTCAAATTCCAAACAAACACTACAGCAAACCCTGATCTACCTCTATTTTCGCCTTCCAAAAAACAAAACAATCAAAATTCAAAATCCTTCCTTCATTCACGCGCCTACCTCGAGATCACAACCATCACGCAAATCATTGATCCATAGATTCGGTCACCTTCCTCAATTTGTCCATAAATTTCCATCATCACCACTTCTAGAAACCACTACCTTTATCATCGTTGTAGGCATCACCAGAGCTTCCTTCACCGTCATCGCCATCCTCATTGCTCAACCCAATCATCCACTTCATTGAAATCTACCACCGAAATCACCCTTCACTTTCAACTTCCACTCCACACGTATAGTATGAACACAAATCACTTGATACATCACAAGAATACCCAAAATTCACAGCAACGAACTTCCATGGTGTCAAAAGAAACCAAAGAAATGAATCTCTAGGCACAGCTCCATAGAGGACACTCATCTGCAATCATGAACACATCCCAAAGTCTCCTTGGAAGAAAACACACCCAACCGACATGGGAGGGCATAAAGAACTTTGAAACCAGAGTAGAGCACAAGTGACAGGGCCTCCCTAAAGCTAAACCGAAAATCCATCCCCATCAACTAACCAGGGCCTACGAATATGAGGTCGCCACGAGACACCGAACCACTTGAACTCACATACCAGAGCATTGGGGAGACCACCGTGAAATCTGCCTTGGAGACTGAGGTAAAGACAAGGTGCTAAAGAAGCGGAACAGGTGGCTGAACTCCTCTAAAAAACACATCTTTGAGACCCAAAGAGAAAACCTAGAATGAATGAGGAAAACACTGAAAAGATAATGAGTGGGATTGAAACCCTAAAATAAATAAGGGATTGAAACCCTACAATAACCCTAAAGAGGAACAGAAGCAAGTGAGGATGTCACCAAGAGGCCAAATGCAAAACCTGAGAGAAAAAACTAGGAGAGAAGACACGGTGAGTGATAAACTAGGAGGGAGAAGTAGAGAAGAGAACCCAAATATTGGCATTGCTGAAGAGATGCAGGAGGAGAAAGGTCAAGTGCTGACTAGAATGGAGTGAAACCCTAAGAGGGAGAGAAGGATTCAGGAGCCTAAAGGTGGACACTAGGAAAGTGAGGTTCCATCCCCTCCTCTATTATTAATATAATAATTATAGAATGTATATGTCAGACATCATAGAATTTTCATCAGGGGCGAAGCTAAGACTTTAGAAAATACTAGGGTAAGGCCTCAGCCAAAACCCAATTCTATTTTGACACATTATAACTACTAATTCATCAAAAGTCTATAGAGTGCATCACCCATCACTTTCTAAGTCTAATGAATTGATCATAAGCCAAATAAAAGATATATTTAGACAAAAATATCTCATACCACATTGAAATATTTGATTCATAACCATAGTTTAAAATACTCAAATTAAATAATGGATAAATTCTTGAGGAAAATAATCATTAAACATTCCAAAGTGTCCCATACCACATTGCAACATTTGATTATTAATTTAATATAATATCATAAGAATAATAAGATTATTTATTTGATATATAAATTCAAATTGCATACACCAATAGTATAGAATAAGTGGTTAACAGGTTTTAAATCGCATATAATTAAAAGTAAGATGAGAAAACCCCATTTATTTTGGAAAAATAAGTCCTTTTGGAAAACAATTTTGATTTGTCGTAAAATAATATTGTAAAAATGATTATCATAAGAATAAAAAGAGAAAGAAACATATGTTATATTTGAGTCATAAATTTTGTCCCACTAAAGTGAAGTATAGTAAATATTATTTTCAATGATGCTTTATAAATAAAACACTTTAGCACAGTTTGGGGAAAATATGAAATTTATTTAAATGTGGAATTATATTACTTTTTTTATAAAAATAGAAATTTACCCTTATGTTTTCTTCATGATAAAATGTGTGATTTTACAAAAATAATGATTTCTTAAAATATATTATATAATGAATATGAAAATGGGTAAGAATTCAAGAAGTTTATTTGAATCAGACCTGTTTATCAAGAAGAATTAAGAAGGGAACAATTTTAAAACATATAATCCCAATAAACAAATCATGAAATAATATGAATATAAGATTTTAGATCATGAAACATTATATATAATATGTAAACAATAATAAATAAGCATTACATTTTGGTAAGGAAAGTGAAGGATTAACCTGAAGGAAAATTGAAGGATCGGGTGGAACCTCTTATCACTTTGTAATCAATCGAATCATATTCCCCAAGATTAATAATCATTAAATTATACACTGAATAAAATTTAAATAAATATATTCATGATACAATACATCAATGATCATTATACATACACCACACATAAAAAATAGAGTGAAAAGCTAATATTTCACAAAAATGGAAGTGAGATGTAGAAACCTATACCTTATCTCTGAATGTGTTCTTAACTTGACATTAAGGCCTGAGAATATGAAATTAGACCCATTAATAATTTAATTCAGAAAATATTATAAAATTATATAATTTTTTATAATTTTTTTAAGTTTATTTATTCACTTTTGATAAGTTATAATATTTAATTTTGTAGTTATGGAGCATTCATTTAATATTCATGATCGGTTCGCTTGATTATAAGTATGAAATTTTATGTGGAGTGGATAAAATTATATATTATTGAATTTATATGTTATTAATGAACATAAAAAATTGTAAATGGTTATATATATCATTTGGTAACATGATATGAGGTTGAATCATTAGATAAGCCATTTAGTGACAATCATTAATATTTTTACTAAGGTTTTTCGATCACAATGGACATGTGGTGTTATATTATTTAGTATCATGTAAAACTGATTATTCCAGAATCATTAAATAATACATAATAATTTTTTTATAATCTTTTTCAACCATAAAAATGGTTTCATGACCATAATTAAAGAAGAAATTAAATAATTAAGGTTCGTCATCCACGATGGTTGTAAATTGGCACCTTCAGGATGATGATTTCATTTTTAAAATAAAAGAGAGAGTAAGAATATTGAAAATTTATCATACATTAACAGGATATAATTAAATTATATATATATAGTACTTCATTTCTCATGATCATTTTGATAGAAGAGGTGAATAGGATATAATAATATAAAACAAATTGAAAATGAAATTAAAGGGTGAGGGTTTACCTATTGAAAAATCCTCCTTGAGAACAAGCATAAGAGAATGTTTTTTGGTCTTATATAAATAAAAAGGGCTCTTGGAGGTGTGGAGGTACTAGGAAATAGTATTTGGGAAGAACTTTGAGAATCCTCAAGGATTAGAGGAGTGAAAAGAAGATGGAGTGAGGGGCGGTCTTTATAGTGGAGGGGAGAAGGGTTTTTCAATAATTATAATCATTATTTTATTATTTTGGATTAAGTCTATGAGTAGTATTGATTATTATGAATAAAAATAGTAATAATTTCAGGTGATTTCTGACCAATTTCAATTTACATTATCCATGACTCATGCATTATGCAAAAATTCATTTGTTTTTTTTTTCATAATTATTGAATTTTAGTATTCACCAATAATTCATGTATTTAAAAAATCAAAAAAAAATCAGCCGAAATATTTATTGATGTGTATAATTCAAAAAATTAGTCCATTTTACAAAAATATTTTCCTAAATATGTTAAATAAAATTTTTAAATAAAATAATTAATTACGTGAAAAATATAGATTTTAATTTTAAAACTTATTTTATAATACTTTAAAAAATTAACTGGGGTCTCATATATTTATCCTAAAATCGTAGGAAAAAAATAATTTGGGGATAGATTTTATGAATATTTATTTTATTTTATGTAAATTTATTAATTTGAAAATTTAATAAAAATTTTATACACATAAAAATACAAACACTTAATTATTTATTTTTCAAACATTTACTCTAATTTAGAAGGTACCTAAATTGTATTTATAATTTCATTGGTGAGGTTACTATTCTTACTAGTCAAGACACTATTCGTAATGGTAACAATTCTATTTATCAGGTCACATTACTATTCATAAGGGTTAAGTTTCTATTCACAAAAACATATGTTGATTTTATTAGACACTAAAAAACTAACTGATCGCAATGATGTATGTCTGTTTTTTCAAATTCAAATCACTTAAGTTGAAAATGTATGTTTCATGGAAAGGTTATAACATTTAATAAGTTTTGTTTCATAGAAACTATGTGTTGTGTGCATATAAGCTATCAAAATAAATGAATTTATTTATGAAGAAATGTACAATAGAATCTTGGGGGTTTATATTAATAATGAATATTTTCATAACATAATTTATTATTTATGAAAATAATTATAATTTTCAATATATATAATATATTTTAGTAAATAATATACTGATAAAAATTGGTTTTAAAATTTTTTAAAACATATATATATTCATATCAAAATATTTTTTTACACAAAGATAATATGGTAAAATAGTATTTGTTTTTTTAGAACACCAATTAATTTTAAAGTTATAAATTATAATTATTTTTAATTATTATTTTTAATTAAGACACATAACTTCAAATTAGTTAAAATTATTATGAAAATTATGTGAGTGTTACATTATTCCCCCCTCAAATGAATTGTGTCCTCGCAATTCAAAACTTCACTTTGAAGGTAAAAGATTGATTCTTCAAAATTACCTTGTAGGTACCCCACCTTGGAAATATGGTTAATAAAATATCGTCTTAAATGGAGTTGAAGGGAAATGAGGTTTCCACAAAAAGAATTATTCTTTCATTTGGGGTGACATTATTTGGCAGTAAATTCAAGGACATTGAAGAAAAATCAAACTATGATGTTCTGATGGAAACTGATAGAGAACATGTTCGGATGAAATTTTATTACTAAAACACAACAAACTACTATAAAAACCCATTGATATTATAAAATATTATCATTATATGACACGTGTTTATTTAATACTCCTCTCCTTGATTTGAGGAATTATTCGACTCTATAAGAGTACAAATATATGTTCCAATTTCATAAACTAAATCATATCCTTGGATTTCTCCTTGAACAATATATACTTCATCTTTTAGAATTGGTTGTGTCACGTGGTGAAGTAATAAATTAACCTATAAAACCTCATAGAATGATCAACTTAATCCATTCATAAATAGTTAAACATTCCAAAATATATTGATTCAACACTTTATAAATAAGGACACTGAATTTCCATGATGATCCTAGCAATGCAGCATCTTTAAATTTTTACATTCCAAACATGTGAATAAAATCATCATGTATCCTATTGAATTATTTAAATAACTCAAATTACCGTAAAACATTATTGGAAACATTCATTAATCTATATTTCTAAAGTATGATACATGTTTTTGGATATATTCCATAAATACAAAATTTTTTTTAACTCCATCAATGATAGCATAGAACACTTTCTGACTAGTCTATAATCAATTCAATGATAGTTAGTAATTATAAAAATCAATCATTTCTCCATCATTTTCTAAAAATCAGAAATATATTAATGGTATTCTTTCCCTCAGGGAGGTGTTTTTAAAAAAGTTTAACTTTCTTTTGAATATCTTTTCTACGTAACATTCAACATATGGTCTCGAATCATTAATGAAAAAGTACTACAGTACAATCCTCATATATTATATAATTCTTTTGACCAGTACATTTCTGATAAAATATAAAAATGACATAATTCGGGAATATACATATTAATTATTCCTATTTATTTTTGATAGTATAATAAGTTGATCATTATCCCATATCATCATTTGAGGTATATTTCTTAGATTCTTGGGACATTAATTTTCATAGTTTCCTATCTCCTCACAGTTGAATCATTTTACATTGGAAACATTTTTCTTACCCTTTCAATTAAGAACATGGTATCCTTTTCTCCACACTTATAATAAACCCCCATTCCCTTTAAACATTTTCCAGGGTGATTCTTTTAGTCTTTATCACAAGTGGGATAACACCGCATTCCAATCTTACCTTTATCCACTTTTTCCTCCACTATCATTTTCTTCTCTTTCTCCCATTCAAATCCATAACACTCATAGAATTATTTTCTTATCTTGTTAAAAAATGATATTATTTCCCAATATGATGAGTATTCCTTTGAGAATATTTCCTTTTGAAATTTTTTCTTAAGACCATAGAATATAAAATCCTTCTTACAAGTTTCATCACATGAATTGGTGGAGTATCATTCCTTTTTCTAGTCCCCATTTATAAACAATTCCATATACTATATTAACTCATAAAATTTTAAAATTTCTATAACTCTAATCATGGTATAGCATATAACATAAATTTATGCATCATAAATCCCAGAACCATGTGATTTGTTTATGAGGGAAGAATAAATCCTTCATAATGGTAAGTATGAAAAATGTGAATTATCCTATGAATATCTACCAGGAGTGTCATTCTAGTTTTGTGGTAAGGCTAGTTGTCATGTACTAGTTTACCCTAAGTTAAGGTCAGAAAACCTTGTTGGAGTTGTTACACTTAGGTACATCTGTTCCAAAACCACGTCCATTTTTAGTATGCAAAAAAGAATGTATTTTATTGGAATATATTAATAATCTATACCTTTTCAAAATTATAGTATTTCATTATATTCTTATACTCAAAGTATATATTTTGGTTATGTTCCTTAACATATGTTTTATAAATCTAGTTTCAAAGGATACAACCAATCTTCCTCTAATACCAATTGTAACACCCCGACCTCAGAAGCACAGAGTTGGTGCCTTATTTTAATACATTTTCATGATTACAAAGAATAAAATAACAAAGTAATGGTTATATAAGTAGTCTTAGATGACCAAATTATAGTCAGTATACTAATTATACATTGGATGAAAGACAATAAAATACAAAACAATATAAAGTAAATGACATCATTGAAAGCTTATTCAATGTTTTCTTCATCATTACCTCGAGAAAGGAAACATAGGAAATGGTTGATCTCATATTATCTATATGGTTAAGTGATATAGATAATGATATCATAACCAATAAGTAAAACTGAATAAATCATGCCTCTAAAACATTGTCTTGGGCATAATATGGCAGGAATAAAAAATGAATAATTAATTCAATATAAATAATCACATGAAACATCGCTATGTATATTATACTAGTCGAATAATTACATTATTTATTAGTTAATAATACCATAATGAGGGAATACATATTTTAGACATCATAAACATGATTGTGATGCCTCATCCATGACTTCTAAAAATAATCGGGTAAGGCCTCAGCCAAAACCTAATTCTGTTTTATCTCATAAGACCTACAGATGCATCAAGGGGATACAACAAGAACCACCAATCACTTTCTATGTCTCATGAATTTCTAATATTTCTAATAAAATATATCATTTTATAAAAAAATTTCATACCACATGGGTAATGCCCCGACCACAGTTACCCAAAGTCGGTGCATTATTTTAATACATTGGCATGATTACAAGGAATCAAGTCCCGAAAGACCGATCAGATTAGCAGTCTTGGTAAATAGATTACATACCTGAATGTTACATTACACTTCATAACATAAAAACAACATAAATAATCCTTTATTAATTCCATTATTCCATTGTCTTAACCCTACATATCAATCACAATACACTTCTTAGAATCCTAGTAAAATAAAACATAGATAGGGGTGAGCTCAAACGCTTAGTAAGGGTAAGCAATACAGTGGAAACCTTCATAAATAAGCATAAACATTTAAGTAAATTTATAGCTAAAACAAAATCCTTTTAAACTTGAACTTCATCATAATTTGGAAAAAATAAAATTATATAATGCCATTTACTTATTCACATTGATATTCTACTAGTCGAATAATCACATGAAATATCACTAACCACATTCATAATGATGGAATGCATAATGCAAGACTATCATAACCACATATCCAAGGCCTCGTGCCAAGACTACAAAAAATATTTTGTCAAGGCTTCATGCCAAGACACTAGTTTGTCTCATGATACCTACCAATGCAATTTTCTTAGAAGATACTTACGTTTAAAATTACTCAAATATACTCTAGTGTTTTTATAAAAACATTATGCATGATTCTGAAAACAAAATATCAAATTCTGATAATTCTAGACTAATTACAGGCCATGATGGGTCCATGCACAATCCCTTCCTTTCTACCACACTCGAGAGTCTGGTTTTCTGGAAAAAAATTTAAGCTTGCGTTAAATACGTATACATTTGCACTGGATTTTCATATTTTTGAGAGAAATATCTCTTTTTCATGAAAACATTTAAAAGTCACACAATTTGGAAAAGAATTCATTTAAAGGCATTTTTTAATCAAATTTTCCCATACCAATTTGAATATTTTGAAAGGAATTAACATTTTAAAAACATTCATGTCCATATAAATAAATCCTCAAAAACCATTTTGAATACATGGACATTAATGAGAAAGATTTAGAAGAATAAATATTTAAAACATTTGAAATGATTTTTTAGTAAATAGTCCCTTAAATTAATCCCTTTGAAAACTCTTTTATAAAATAAGGACATGGACAATAAATATGTCCCAGTAGGTACTTACATAAAAACAACCTCGGATAATAAAGAGATTGGGAAATTAACACTTACCAATTTGGTAACTTATGAACCATACACCCCACTAAAGAAGTATCATACAATGAATATGTAAATACACATATATTAAAGTTTATTACACAAGGAATACAATTATTGGCAATACATACACCAAACAAAAGGTAATTGTGGCAATATGGCATGAATCTCACGGGAATAAGGAGTGAGATGAAAACCCCTTACCTTGTACTTTCCTTTAGTCGAGGGTATGTTTAACCTCATGTACAAAGATCATAGTATGTTATTAAATTATACCAGAAACATATTAATATTTATGATATCATACATGATTCATTTATTACTTTATACTAACAATTTAATAATAATTTCCTTGTTAAATTAACATTTCGGTAAATAATCATTTTCTTTATCGTACGTGTTTTAACTTGTTACACTTGATTGTATCACTTAGATCATGATTTAAGTACTTAAATAATATAAAAAATGATAAATATATCATATATATTTAGAATATAAATATGTATAATAGACATATATATGAAATGGAAAACACCATTTATGGAGACGGTAGTCCGTACGTACGGATAAAACTTGTTTCTGTTTTCATATAGTATTGAACGGATGTAAGTGAATAAGATATATGTAAGTACATAAATACTAATATATATACATATATATATATCCCCAGTATCATTATTATGTCATATATTACATACTTATTAGTCATATTTATTTTTATAATCGTCGATGAATGGTGAACTTGGAAATGAATCTCATCGCGTCGTGGAGATGGTAATCCGTACGTACGCACGGGCAAAAATAACATTCTTTTGATATTAAAATAATATATAATTGGATGGTATATCATATATAAAGAATCATTATCATGTTATATTTATTATTTACATGAATTATACATCATTATTATAACCATCTAAATAATAATATATTGAATAACAATTACACCACAACGTGGAGACGGTAGGTCGTACGTACGCACGTATGGTGACATGTCATTCAAGGGATGGATAGAATAATGAATTTATTTGTTCCATAATTATAATAACATCATATTATATATAAGATACTAGATTTGTTATTTTAGAATGGAAATAACCAGTAAAGAAGAAGCTGAAGAAGAAAGGAACTTTAAAGAGGGTGGTGAAGACGTTACCTCTTCTTCGAGTTCTTCCTTTTGATTTGATCAAAAGGGATCATTAGGTTGGCTTTTGGATCAAACTATGGCCTCTATGATAAATTTAGGGAATTTGAGTGTGTATTTGGGCAGGGTTTGGCCGAACCAAAATGCTTTTATGGTGTGAATAATTGGTTAGAAGTTGGGTACTTTTATAAGCGGGAGGAGGGGCTCTTTAGGAAAAACTTAAAGTATTAATTTATAATAAATTACTATTAGGTTTATAAAGGATAAAAAGTGTATTAATCAAATTATAAGGTGGGGATGGGTATAAATCCTTTCAACCAATATATTTTAGATAGGTTTGTGTCGTTATATTAATCTTATCCTTTATTTTTAACTCTTGGTTAATTAGTTTAACACCTACCATGTCACATTGTATGTTTGTAATATATTGTTAATAAACATACTATATACATCCAAGAGACCCCAAAGTGGTCCATTAATGATACACCAATAATTATATAAGTCTCTTGACCGAACCGTAGGTTTTTAGGAATAGAATATAAATTAATAATATAATATTTGTTTTAAAAGCTCATTTATGTCAATTTTGACACTACTCAATAATTGATTTTTGTTAAAGTAATAAAAACTTTATTAATTCAAACAAAAATAATTCAAGAAATCAAAACACGTCATATTAACAAATAAAATTATTTTATGTCATAAAAACTTTCAAATTATATTTATTTTAACATTTATAATACCAATTCTTTGATTCATTCATTAATAAGGAAAATACTGCATCATTATTGTGTCATATATATTTTTACTTTTTCAATGTATAAAAATTATAAATAAAATATCATTATGTATTAAATCGTTTTGGATTTCTAATGAATATTTATAATCGAAAATATAGTATATATAACCCTATGTAGAAATTGTTTTTCTAAAATATATAAGATTATGTCATTTTTTTATTTACTTTATCTTAATTAAAATAAAGTGTCCCTATCACCTACAAGTGGATCCATGGGGTCCTAAAAATGGACCCAAAGATGCCTATGGTAGGACATGAATCCATAAGTAAGGTTAGGACACGTTTTAGTGTAATTTATTATTAATATAATATTATTTTTTAACCCTTATTTACAGGATTTACCCTTTAACCATGGTAAATAAAATATTTACCGAAGTAATTATTCAAAATGTCTAAAAATAAAAGTTACTTATTTACAAAATTTGAAAATCCTGATTCCAAATATGGAATCCATTTTCTCAAATTCAAAACACAGAAGTGGCATAAATTAATTTAAAATTAATTCGCGCTGTCAAAACAAAAAACTTGTTTTTAAGATATAATAACTATCAAAAGATTGACACTTGTTTATATCCGGTTTAATTGGAAATTATGTCCAATGACCAAAATTTTATTAAATGGTAAAAATATATTCTAAATATACTTTAAAACCACTCAAATTCATAATTTATCACAATTAATTATTTTGATTAAAAAAGTTGTCTTTAATTAAAATTTTGTAATTTTAACTATTCATAAAAATATAAAAGTTATCCGAAAAGTACCAAAATTTCACCCTAGGCTAAATTCAATATTCATAATCCAAAAATGAATTCCATTTTGAGAGATAAAATTTTCAAAAATTCAAAAATTAGGTATTACTATTCATAACGGCTAGTTTGATTGGTTGTGTTGTGTGTTAGAACTCGAAAATGCGTACAACACGGGCTACTGTTTTATTCAAAGAGAAGCATACTGTGGAAGATTGGGGTGTTTCACTGTAAATTTTGTATGTACCCATTCTAAAAAATAAATTTATTTAGTCAAATTGAATATATAAAATTTTAGAATATTGGATTTAAAAAGGGTTCACTATTAAAAGTTGGTAAAAGTGCATTTTTGAAAAATACATTTTTTATCTGAAAAAAATGAATTTGTTCTTACATTATGTCTAAAAAACTCATAATATGGATTATAAAATTATAAGGATTATATAAAGTTAAAAATATAGTTAATACTATTCATAACCTCTTTTGAATGGCTTGTTTGGTAAGTCATGGTGACCTTGAACTCGGTGTTGCGTGTAGTTCAAGTTATTTAATTATTTTAAAGAAGTAACACACTATGAAATCTTGGGGTGTTACAACATTGAAATATTTTAATCATAATCAATGATGAAAATAGTCTAATTAGATCATTGATAAACTCTTGAGGAAAATGGTCATTAAACATTCCAAAGTGTCTCATACCAATATGAAACATTTAATTCTTAATTCCATATAATATCAAATGAATAATAAGTATCTTGATTTTATATATCAAAGGCAATTACATACACCACATTCAATTTATAAGTGGTGAAAATTTTCTAAATATTATATAATTAAAAGTGAGACAAGAAAACCCCTTTTATTTTGGAAATAAGAGTTCTTATGGAATACCATTTTTATTTGTAATAAAATAATATAGTACAAAAATGAATCACAAAAAATATAAAAGAAATAAATTGAAATTATATTTTAGGAATAAATTCTTTTCTACTGAAGTCAAATCTTGTAAAAAGAGTTTTTAACTAATCTCCAGAAATAAATCATTTTAGTGAAGATTAAGTAAAATATTTAAGTGATTTTAAAGTGGAATGGACGTTTCTAATAAACTATAAATTAGCAATGATATTCTTTCATGATAATTGTTTAAAAAAATAAGAATTATTGATTCAAACATACAATATAGTGAACTTGAAAATGGGTAATTATTTGAGATGTTCATTTGAATCAGGTATGGTTATCGAGAATAATTAATAAGGGAGATATTTTAAAAAATATAATACCCATAATCAAAACATGTAATGATATGAATATATTATATTTGACCATAAATATAGAATATATAAAATTTAAAAAAAAAATAAATAATCATTGCATTTGGGTATAGGTAGTGAAGGAATAACCTGAATGAAAAAATGAAGGTTTGTGTGCAACCCCTTACCACATTATAAACAATTGAATCATATGCCCAAAAATTAGTAACCATCAAATGAATAATTAAATAAAATTAAAACTAATAGATTCATGATATGATACATTAATTTGAACTATACATACAAAATACATAATAAATAGTGGTGAGAAGGAATATCTCACAAAAATGGAAGTGAGATTAGAAAACTCTTACCTTTTGTCTGAAGGTGTTCTTCACATGACCTTAATTACCTAGAATATGAAATTAGACCCATTAATAATTTAATAAAAAACCTATTAGACATTTATATTATTTATCATAATTTTATTAAGTTCATTTTTCACTTTCTGATAAGTTATATGATTGAATTCTCTAATTCTGAAGCATTCATTTTTGATATTCATGATCTGTTCACTTGATTATAAGTATGAAAGTTCATGTGGAGGGGGTATAATTCTCCAAGACTAAATTTATATATTATTAATGAACAAAAATATTTTTAAATGGTTATATATATCATTTGGTTACATAGTTTGAAGATAAATCATTTGATAATCCAATTATTGATAATCATTTATATTTTTACGGTGGTTTTTTGTCCACAACAAACTAGTTTATTTATATTATTTAGTATCATGTACAAATTATGCTTGCAGAATCGTTATATAATCTCTAATAAATATTATATAATATTTTTAAACCATAAAAATTGTTTCACAACCATCTTTGAAGGAGGAAACGAAGATTGACGGTTTGTCATCCATGAAGGTTGTAAATTGGTACCTCCGAATCGATGATTTCATTTTTAAAACAAAATAGAGAAAGGAGATTGTTGATGAATCATACATAAGCATGATATAATTAAAAAATATATATTATACTAGAGTTATAATGATCATTTGGATAGAGAAGGTGAGAATAATATAATAATATAAAGCAAACTGAAAATGAAATTAAATGAAACAGGGAGAGGGTTTACCTCTTGAAATATTCTCCATGAGAACATCCTTAATTGTAGGGGTTTTGGTCTTTTGGAAATAAAAAGGTATCCTGAAGGTTGGTAGGGACTTGGTAATATTGTTTGGGTGGAACATTGATAATATTCAAGGCTTATATCTATAAATAGGAGAGGAAGTGATGGGTTGTTTTTATAGTGGATGAGAGGAGGGTTTTTCCATTATATTAATTGTTATTTTATTATTTTGGATAAAAACTATGAATATTATTGAATATTGTGAATAAAAAAGTAATAAGTTCATGTGATTTTGAAAAAATTTCCATTTACATCATCTATTACTGAATCATGATGTATAAATTCAATTATTTAGCATAATTTGTAAATTATCGAATTTCACTATTCACAAAAATTTCAAGTATTTCCAAAAAATCCTAGAAATTCACCCTAACAATTTTTCTATGTTTATAATTTAGAAATAGAATCCATTTTTCAAAATATTTTTCATAATATGTTAAATTTAATGTTTAAATAAAATCATTATCTTCCTGAAAAATAAAAATATTAGTTTTAAAACATATTTTATAATTCGTACAAAAAAAATAATTCTCATAAAATAATACTAAATCATCGGATAATAAATTATTTATTTAGGAATAAATTTTTTGAAAATTAATTTTATTTTAAGTAAATTTATTAATATAAAATATTTAATAAATATTTATTACTCACAAAAATACCAACACTTAATTATTTATTTTTGAAACATTCAATCTCATTAATAAGGTGCCTAAATGTTTTTTATAATTTCATGGGT
This sequence comes from Viscum album, assembly GCA_963277665.1. NCBI lineage: Eukaryota > Viridiplantae > Streptophyta > Magnoliopsida > Santalales > Viscaceae > Viscum > Viscum album. Next base: position 390,960,867 of record OY728158.1, read on the forward strand.
GATGTTACTATTCATAAGGATCAAGTTACTATTCTGAAGGGTGAAATTACTATTCATTAGGGTATAATACTATTCATAAAAGTCAAGTTACTATTCACCAAAAAATTAAGTTGATCCTATTAGACTCTAAAAAACTAAATGATAGCAATGGTGTATGTTCATTGTTCAAAATTCAAAGCTCAAGAGAGGAAAAATTATTTTTCAAGGTTTGGTTATAACTATAAAAAAGTGTTGTTTCATAGAGATGAAGTATTTTGTGCAAATAATCTATCTAAGGAATTGAAATTATTTATTAATAAATATACAATAATATCTTTTTGAGTCATATTAATTGTGAATATATTCATAAGATAATTTATTATTTATAAAAATATTTATAATAGCAAGTATATTTAATATTTAATTAAACAATCTATTGATAAAAAATAATTTTTTATAAAATACTAGGTATAAATATTCATATTAAAATATTCTATTACATAAAAATAATAACGTAAAAGAGTATTTGTTTTATTAGGACATTATATAATTTAAAAGCTATAGTTAATAATTATTTACAACCATTATTAATAATTAAAACACTTAATTTTAAATAATATAATGTTGTTAAAAAAATTAAGGGAGAGTTATAAGATGTTTATGAAAAGTGTTCTTTTCTATAGTTTATGCTATGATTAAATGTTAATGAAACCTATGAATTTCCTTTGTGTTAATAAATAATGAAATAAGTTTGAAATCCATTTATTTTCATGGGTTAAAATGTGAAGAAATTTTATGATCGTGTGGGAAACAATTGTCCACTTTCCATTATGTGATGGGTGGAACCTATATCTTCTCCTATTACATTCGATATATATAGATATCTTTTGAGAAAAATAGGATGAGAATTGGGAGTCAACATCATTTTGTAATGGTATTTTCCCACTATAATTGTATTGGGGTGAAACTTGAATCATATGATAGTTGGGGAATGATCTAATTCTAATATGATATCCTTATAGGTAATCCGTAACTACTAAAGAAATAATATTCTATATTGATGTGTATTCTAAAAATCAACATATTATAGTAATGTTATTCTCAGATGGATTATTTTCTTTGATTAATAAATTATTCATGACATATGAACTTCCAAGCATTATTCCATGATGCGATATAATTCTCTATGATATGCATGTTTTGGTTAAATTTTTTTTCACCTTCTCATACCCTTATGATCATCTTATTTTTATGTGACCATTGATATATCCCTTGATTACCCATATTGGGCATCTAATATCACCCTTTCTTATGTTTCTTTTCCCATATTATAAAGTAAGGTATTATGTCTGATATGTATATGAGGGTTTCATGTTATGAAAAACTAAGTAAGAGTTTATTTATAACTCTTATAAAACTATTGAATATGTTTCTATGTTTCCAAAGGAACTATAACTATATGATTCTTGGATGTATGTTTTTGTTATTTAAATAATATGCATGTATTAAAATATATTACCTATGTCTGATAATTTTCGGTCTTTATAACCATGGATGTAATCCATAACATTTTGTGTATAAAAACCATCCAAATTAATAGAAAGGGTGGAATAGTGGAAACATAGTTATCCCCCCTCTAAAAAATGGATGATTGAAGAAGAAACGTGGAACCCAAACCCATTGGATGTTAGTGTAAACTCAATGCTTGTTTGGATTGCATATAAAAAACAAAAAAAACTGAAATTTAATATATTTGACAAACCATATAGTGACGAAGACTTTTAATCATATTATATAATTATTTGATACCTAAATATCCATCAAGTCAAAACAAGGATAAAAATATCCTAGTGAATTTTGAAGACAAGGTTCATAATACTTAAAAGAGTGAAATGTAAACAAATGATTTTATTTAATTCTATATAATGTGATCCTAAAAATTATATCCAATAAATTTATGGGATAAGAAAGTGGAAAAATATAAGAAATAGGTGAGATAATCATACATGTAAGGATATTAACATGATAAGCCAACATAGAATATTTTTCAAATTTACAACATGATATCATAAAAAAAAGGATCCTGAGTGATCACATGGATGAATAACATAATCAAATTAGTATCATAATATCATATAAACTTATAACATATGGTAGAAACATATAACATGGAATTAAAATAATTCAAGGATAAATACCTAGACAACATGTCATGGTGGAAAACATCTCATAAATTATTAGGTTTACATTCATATCCCATTAATAATATCTCAGGAGAATAAAAAATTAAAATATCCATTAGTGAATCATATGGGTGCAACCATTATAAAATTTTAATGATTTATTTGTTCCAAAAAAATAAATCAATCCTAATTGATCAACATTATAATTACCCATGGAATTAAAAAGGGTTGCACAATCTTGCCTCAATTCATACTTAATGAAATTTTTATATGATGTTATTTTAGAAATAAAAATTTGGTATGTATTACCAATTAAATAAATGGGTAAAAAACTATTTATAAATGTGAGAAACATATAAAAAATTTATTTTTTTCATAAAAATAAAGATAAGAGGAAAGTGATTTAAAGAGAAAATGGATTTACCCAAAATAAGAGTGGTTTAGAGAGATCCATTACATAAAACATATCAAATATTTATGAAAAAATTGAAATATTTTGTAAACTTTTAATGGATATTTCTATAAATTGAGTGTTCATGATGGTAGGAATGTAGTTCTATCCCATACATGTTAAAATACATTCCTTCAAATCTTTTTTATAAATTCAAATAAAGTTCCTCATTTGGAAAATGATAAGAAGATTACTTTTAAAAAAACTAGAAAAATGTCATACATGTGTGAAAAGTTCTTAACTGTATTACTATATATTATTAAAAATATTATTTTAAACATATAATTGGATAGGAAGAATACATATTTCTGACCAAAAAGAGATAAAAAATTTTCCTTTCCTAAAAACATTTTCCACATTCATTAAGAGTACCATAGAGAGTAAACTGTTAATTTTAAATTAATATTTAATGAATAAACAGAGTTAAATAAATATCAATTATATTATTAGAGGATTATAAAATAATTTCAATCAATGAAAATTCAAGCATAAATAATCCAGATTAAAATGATATTGAAGTATACACCCTTACCAACTTGGTAACACTTGAGTCCTAATCCACATGAATAAAGTAAATGAATTAAAACATAAAATACTATGAAACATGTAGTATTTAGGATTTAATATTTAATTCCTTTGTATTTACACCGTATAAAATATGGTGGGTGTATAACATTAAAAACACCTCATTGAGGGGAAACTGAAATGAAATCCCTTAAAATTTTAAGAATGGTCTTAATAAAAACATATTGAGAGAGAGATATTGATGTTGAAGTTATTATATATTTAATAATTATATTCCATTGTGTTAAATATTATATTAGATGTAAACACACCATTTAAAAGAAATTAGGTTCCTAAAAGAACTTGTTTCTCAAAGAAGGTAGTTTTGGGACAAAATCCCTTACCTCATACTTGATTCATCCAGTGTGTTCCCTATTTTCCTGAATTATAAACTCATTTTAATAATTTATTCATTGGTAATATTTTTTAATATTATTATTCATTTTCTATTATTTTTAACCATGTCATATTAAATTAAGTAATCATTTAGGTCCACATTTGATGTTTAGAGTATATTCGGATCATGTAACAAAAAACACATTGGTTAGTTGACTAAGGTCAAATATATTACTATTTAACCATGTCTAAAATAATAATAATGAAATAATTATCATTTTTATACATAAATATTACTTTTAAAACTCTTCACAAATTATTTTTATAAAAATTTAACTATTTTACAATCATGGAGACGGTAAGTCATACATACTCATAAGTAATGTTTCAATTTTTCAAAGATCGTGATGGAAATAATGTATGTGTTATTTAATATTTCTAGGATTTTAATTATATCATAAATTTCATATTATATCTTTAAATATGCATATAGATACCATCCATGTGATGTGGTAACAAATAATGAATCTACTCGCTTTGTGAGACGATATTCCTCCATACACACGAATGTCATTATCATTTTTCAATGGAAACATAATAAATTATATTATATATTTATGTTCCATACTTATTAATTTTCCATGAATATCACATATAATCATTAAATCTATCTATTTCTGATGCTTTTTTAGGGGTTTCATCGTTGTGCTGCGATGCGCTAATTGTTTCCCCACACTAACTCTTTTCAAAGGCGGGCGACATCTGTTGCTTATTCTAGGATGTTTTCTCCTTGATTAAAATAGGAAGATTTGATGTTGGTCTCCCCTTCCATGGATTCCTATTCTTAATTAATTTACTATTTTGGGTCACCCTCATAGATTTAAGATGTTTTTCTTCAATCTCATTCTTGGTCCCAGATCATTGTGGACACTGGTTAATTACGCAGCTTCTGTCAAGAAAATCCATGGGGTTAACTTCGAGCAGAAACATTAAGTTAGGGGAGTTGTCACATTGGAAATATTTTTCATTTTTTGATGTTCAAAAATAGATACACCTAGATTTATTCCCCTTATGATAGGGCTTCTCGAGGGCGTGGAATCCCTAGGCATCTCACATCGAGTGTAGAGGATTATATGCCAGATGCATTTCTCCAAGGTTATCCTTGTATTCCCATGTTTAACATGGGGTATCCCATGAGTTTAACCTATAACAGAGATGGATCAGATTGATTGGTACACTGATAAAAGTGGATCAAATGGGCCCATCCCTAAGAGGGAGAACCTGGGAGCCTTACTAGATGGGTTGATCAAAATTCCTAATGAGGAAGAATCCAATGATGATTGTCCCACCAAAGGGGACACCAAGGATTAACATCGGATGGGATTGAACCTTGAGGATGGATTCTATATACCCTATATAAAAGATAGGGATCAAAACCCACATAGTTTGAGTGGATGAATCATATGATCATGGTGGACATGATAGACAACAACTCGATGAAATGTTTTGGCTTTCGCATGGATAGAGGCCCAGGTGCCGCTAGGAGAAGTGTGGAGGTGGATGACATGATCTCACTAGGATGTTGCGGCCCAAGTAAAACCATGAAGGATGGTGGATGATTTGATGACATGGATGATATGAATGGGATGGAAGAAACATGAAGATTACGGTGATGTTGGGATTGAACCTTGAATAGGCTTCCTATGTATCCTCATGCTAGGGTATCAAAGTCAACGTAGTTCGGTAGGGCGATGAGACACATGAGGAGGCGTCTTATGAGAATGGATTCATGAATGGGACTCGAAGGATGTAGAACCTTCGGGTTATGTCATGACATTACCAAAACACAAAGGCCTTATGGAAGGGCTAGGATGGGACATGGGTGATGGTCTTGAATGTGAGGGTGGCTTCCTACGTATCCCTGCGGCAAGGAATCAATGCCCACATAGTTCAGCATGGTGCATAAAATTATTTTGTACATAAATGACAACAACTGAGATGCATGTTGCGGCTTATGTATGGTTATTGTCCCATTACAAGAGGGGCACTATTTATTGGAGATGTATGAATTGAGTGTGGGGGTCTTACTAAATGGTTAGCTACCTAATAACCTATATGACACCACTAAGGGGTGGACCAAGGATGTGGGTCCCCACAGAGGCTACACCGAAGATTAATAATGTTTGGGGTTGAACCTTAGGGAGGCCTCTTACGTACCATACCTTGGAGGAAAGGATCAAATCATAGTTTGAACAAACGAATATAGTTTAAAATAATGTGGTATGAAAGAGGCATACATTTTATGGTCATATAGGATGATGGTGAACCGAGGGGAAGTGGTCCAGACCGATGGGTGATGGGATTGAACCTCAAGGAGGAATCATACATACCTTAATTGAAAAGGGAAAGGATCAAAGTCCACATACTTCAGTTGAATGGGGTATAGGGATTACACACAAAAGCAGCCTAGAAAGGGTGTCATGTTTGATGCTTACCCTAACCCACATGATTCATGCTTAGTGTCAGAAAAAAGAGGAAACAAAGTCCTAATGATCACATCGAGAATGGTGTTTCCATGAGGAATGGAGTGGGTCTTATGTGTGGTTAGCATCCCGAAGAGGAAAAAGGGTCTTATGCATAGATAGAATCCCAGGATGATGATGATTGGGACTTACTCTATGAGGGAAGCTTCATGATAATGTAGGGTGTCTAAATGTATAGGGAGGATATGGCCATCATGCCTGAATCATCCCATCAAAGGGTGTCAGGGCTTATGTGAAGACTACTCGTGGTCTGCATGGAGACATAGCTCAAAGGGAATGAGAGTTCTAGGTGTAACTCATGTACATCCCATCTCTGATCCCCTTGGACCTACCACACATGAATCCATCATAGTTACTATCTTCTGTTGAGGATGTGGGTTTTTTGCAGATTAACATCTTGCATCTCATAAAATGAGAATTCGCTCCTCACCCCTAGGACTTACATAACTTATGCACTCTAACCCTTGGTTAATGGAAGGCACAAGAAACATCTTATGGAGAGGGGGTTATGGAGTGATTTATTGAGGGGATCCCATTAGCATGGATATGTGAGGAATAAATAGTTGTTAGCATGTATATGAAAAGAAGCATGAGGCAAAGTAATGTAATGTTAAGCACAATTGGAGTGACCTCGAAATCACTTCATACAATCCTGGAAGACCTCATGAAGAAAGGGTGTGAAAATAAAGACCTCTTGGAAAGGGGTGATTCATGAAGTAAATGGTCTTCATAGGGTATGGGTGGTTCGCAAAGATGATGGAATTTTATAAGGGAAAGGTCTTCATGAATGAAAGTTTCTTCATGAAGGGGAGCCTTTAATGGAGTAGAACATTGCCTTACCAAAAAACACTTTATTTGGAGAGTGCTTCATGAAGTCTCTATGCTTCCCAAAGCCTCAAGCACCATGAAGGTCCCCCCTTCTTTTATAAGGTCATATGACTTCACAAATAGCATCCCCACAATAGGTGGAGGATGTGAAGAACAAAACGAGGTATAGATCACAGAGGACAAGTACTTTTGGTGATCCATATGTGGGTTTTGTGAATTTATTTGAAAAATTGGAGTATTTTGAAGTCTAAAGGGTGGATTAATAGTGCTTGGAAGAGGATGATTCCTTTATTTATAGGAAATAATTGTCGACAAGTGTGGAAAAACTCACTGTGTAGAAGACTGATGCTGCAGAGATGATGAACTCCATAAGAATGCGTTGTCTTGGAATAGGATGTGGGATGTCATGGAGAGGATATCCAAAGATTTTTTCGTAGAGTGCTCTACTAAGATCGGTGATTCCATGGGGAGTTTGCAGTCTATCAGAATGCATTGGAGTTGCGTAGGGGTGTGACGTCGTGGAGCCGATCTCCATGGCAGCCTCACCTAGGTGGGTCCATCATGATGAGATCATCGTGAAGGATCCTTTTGAGATGGTTTGAGAGATTTATGGACCTTTGGAGTTCTTGTTAACTCAACATCATCCAGGAGTTTGCTCCCTAAGTAGGGAGAATTTCCATGCCAACAAATGCCCCCTCCCCCTCAGAATCGGAGACAATGGAGAAGAGGGGTGGATTTGAAATGTTAGACACTAAAGATACTAAGAGGTTTGAACATACGTCATATAACAGAACTGGGATATGGAGGTGAGCACGAAGTCACATCGCATAGGCCATCGAGTAGGAATCCTCTTAGAGATTCACTGCTCACTTCAAGAAAGAGATTCCATGAAGTGGCTTCATGGATTTCCACAAAGAGGCTCTGTGGATCTCTGCAAAGACCATCCATGGGTCGTCGTGAAGCCAGTGCCAACCGTACCTATTTATTAGGGCCTAGAGTTATTTTTTCACATATGGATCTAGACAAAAAATTGTGCTATCTTTTTTTCTTTGCAACATGATCCTCTCTATGAACTCTTTTAGTGAACCATATTTCATTGGTCCTGTGATTTGAAAATGAATTTATTCAACCAGGGAATAGCGATTAGATTCTTCCTTTGAGACGCTGGCTGAAGATAATGTTGATTTTTGGAGGGTAGTTGGTTTTTAAACCATTTTAACAAAAGGTCTTCACAAATGTGTTTTTTACGGCCTTTGTTCTCTGACCAAAAAAATTTATAATTCCTCAGACTCAATGGCTTCATAAGAGGTTGAATGAGAATCTCATACTGACGCTGCTTAAAGGGTGTCCATGGAAAACAACATCAAAATAGGAGAGTATATCTGGAGTACTTCCGATCACCATTATTTGACAGAGTTTCTAACACATGTGTGAAATGAATAACCACTTTTCAAGTGCCTTCCATTATAAGGATTTGGTTTTTGGGATGTAGTCTCCATCCTAAAACCAACAAGGACAATCTAACCAACTATTTTTAGAGCACCCGATTGCAATACCAGTGGTATAAGGCTATAGATGGCCACATTGGAAAAGATCATACCCTGGTCAAAGAACATTTCCTTTAAAATCTTGTCTACTGCATCGATGGTAAGGAATTGAAGAAAGAGACCTATTCACCTATGTACAAGACAACCATCATGGCAGGGCTTTAGAATCTTGATCAGGGGTGGATCACAAGACGGGATTAGAACTATAGTGGAAAAATCACTGATGACGGGTTTCGATCCTACCAGGAATGTGTGTCCTTTAAAGAATTTGAGAATGTACTAAGTTTGGTAGTCATGTATGAAGTAGTCTGGGCTTCCCAATTCAGCATCTTCCATCCATGGGAGTTTATACTGGAATTTCAAAGTTGTTGGTTGCCAGTTACCAACACTTTCCACCTACATCACGGGAAGGCTGGCATCATCCTTTGGGACCTTTGCCAAATTTATGGAATCCCAATCCTAGGAGAGATGTATGATGAGTTCCTCCCCACCATGAATTTCTTGACAGAAAGGGAGAAGATTCCACCTCTAGAGATGGAATTTATGAGGCTACTGCTAGGTACAAATGAGGATAAGAAGAACCCCTGAGACATCCACTTTAAGTATTGGTTTTTTTATTCTCTAAATTTTCCATTGGAGGATGAAACACAACCAGGGAGGGACACCGTATGTCCATCTGAAGATGAGTGGGGTAAAATAAGTTCATAATACCATATTCTGGAGGATAGAAAATAGAAACGGTGGGGTTATAATAACAAGATTAATTAGTGGTTTTTATTCAGTCTGGTTAAATTCATCTTGTTGTTGATAAGTGGGTGGACATTACCGGTCATAGATGCCCACATGGTGGTTCAACCAAGTAAATTTTTAATGGCGGCTCAACTATCTAGTGGATATCACATTAACCTGGGTATACCAATGCTAGAGAAGTTATAAAATCTACTCTATCACATCAGTGAGGGAAAGAGTTCATTGTCAGTGTGCGGGCTATTCCACATTTTGTATAATTGGATTACGGAACATATAGGGTCTATGAATATCTTAACCCCATTGCTCCACCAAGGATACATTCCCATCTAGAAATTTTGAACATTGTGGGGAGCACCCCATTAAAGATGGATGTAGTGACTGTTCTAGGTAAGATGGTGTTGGTAGAACAATTTGAATTCCACCCTTTCCCTTTGCCAAAGGGTTCCTATACTAACGATATAACATATACTATTGAGAAGTGATTGTATATTTTATCCTTCTATGGAGGTTTTCTGGTGACCTGAGTAGACTTTGAACCTATATACGAACCATATATCCCACATCGGTTTGCTCGATAATTCTGGTGCTTGCAGAGGCTGACCCCATAGGTGTATACAAATGTGCGCCATGAGAACAACCCATGTGTGATGCGACAACTCTGGCTGATTTTTACAAGTGAGGATGGGAATATGTGGAACTATTTTTCTCCATCTAATGCTGCATTCAGACTGGTTCATGAGTATTCATAGTCCTTGGATGGTTCCTACTAAGGTGAGATGTGGAAGTGATTGACCATTCGGGCTAGCAAGGTGGTCCCTACACCTTGACATAGAACCATGAAGATGGTTAGACATCGTGAAGGTTGTTAGATCATGAATAAAGGTGATGAGGATGTAATAACAGGGGTAGGAGTACATGAATCAGTAGGCCCCAGACCAGTGCTAGCTAGAAGTGATGAGAGATAGGTAGTAGTGTCGGGCCTAGTTGCTCCACCTGGGAGGGGCCGAGAGAGAGGTGAATCATCTTAGGGTATTATCATGTTCTGCATTCAAGAAAAATGGATGAAATTATGTCCTGTAATGATTCTTTCTAGTGTCATCTTTTCAGAGGCCTGGAAATATTGGGAAAATAGTAAACAATACAACTATATAAATAAAATGTGGACAAACATGAACATGCATGGGATAGAATTGGGAGAGCCTGGATTTGAAAAGAGAAGCTTTAGAGATACCACTGATGAGGGAAGAATGTTTTTAGTGGAGTTACAGGAAATAATACATTTTTTTATGATATACAGCTAATGGCGCACTGGGTAAGGGTGTTTTTGAACATTACTACGCCTACAGAATTGACAGCGGCTCAACTGGCAGAGCATCATCCCTTGCTAGGTCATGTATAAGAAACATAGTGGGAAGAAGTCAATGAGATACATTTCTCTTGAGTAACATAGGGTACTTCTAAGGAAGCTTCCCTTGGAGAAGGAGAAAAAATGGCCTTGATGAGAATTTCTTTGGTCGAGTTTTCCCCAACCGAAGATGTGAGTTCCCACTTCCCTTCATAATGATAGCTCCCTTCCTGCCTTATCATGGTTTCTCAACCAACCCTTATCTATGTAGAAGAATCTTCAATCAACCACTCCCACTTATGGGGATGAATGCATGACAATTGTTGAGAACCAAACATTAGGGTTCAAAGCCGAAGAGATAGTGGTTGTGGATTCCAATATTTCTGGGGGAGCAGGGGTAGCCTTCTCAAAATCTTCCTAGCCCAAAAACATATATGGAAGGTTCCGTACTAGCCTCCTGGTGATGATAGACCCATGTTGATATCATGTAGCAGAGTTGGGTAACTCTCATACTTTAGAGCTTTACCCGTTTTTTAGTAAGTCAAATTGGCTAAGGTGACCCATGTCTGCACAGTTTCTAAGACGGTACACATTTTTCTAGTGAAAATGGCTATAAGACCCAAGGCTCTTATCTAAACAGGTTTGTTGATCCCTATAGAACTAAGTGCCCAGGCTGACTAGGACATGGTTCCTTATGATAGAATACTGGTGATGGGTGATACCAATGGTAGGACTGTGTCTGATGTAGACCGGGAGAACATCATCGAATTAGAATCAAGAAACGTAGACCAGCCCGAAAAAGTTCCTAATGCTGAGCTCTTGGAGTCATTTCCCGAATATGATCCGACTAACCCGAAGGAGTGAGATGAGACCACTTCTAATGAATAGTAAATCAAGGTTTTCTACCACCAATCAGGGAAGCTAATCAAGAAATTTATCGATAACACCCCAACAATTGTAGTGGATATGTCACATGGGAAAACATCAACCCCAGCTATGATAAATATGCAGTGGAAGAATAGATTCTTAAATTCCTCACACACCCATTCAACATTACCTTACCTAGAGGGTGTGGGAAGACACATTTGGCAGTAGTGTTGGTTTGCAGCGGAGGAAGGATGTCAATATCCAGAAACCCCAAAAGGTAGAGCAAGAAGCCATATTTTTGAGGGTGTGGGTGGATGAAAATTCAACCTTCATTATCTCCAAATTAGAAATCATATTTTTTTTAAAGTCACAGTTCATAGAAACTATGGAGTAGATGAGGCAAGAATCCCAAGATATGGCTAACATCCAAGATGATGAAGACCATGTGTGCATCAGGGCTAGTGAGTTATGCCCGATGGCCAATGAAGATGAGAGGGATCCCAACAGATGAGAGAATGTTTTGGAGTCCATGCACCATAGATTGGTGGAGCTGAAACACTCTATTGAGGAGTTCAATCCATCTATTGGAGGGTCTAATCCATGTGATTTGTAACTTTCCTGAATTCACAATCATGTCTCCATTTTTTCTTGTTTACTTTAGTCATATGCACGAATCACATTGTTTGATTTGATTTTTGCATCTCAATAATATTTATGAAATATCTAGTGATCAATCTCTTAAATCACATGGGTCATAACCACTATGAGAAACTATATTTGACCACATAATTATTCCCCTTGAATACAAGAGTGTCAACCAATCACGAGACAGTCAGGGTCTGAATGACTACTTTGAGTTTCTGGGAAGATAAAGGGTCATGTTTAAAGAATAGAATTATACAAACCGAAAAACATCCCTACCCTAACATACTATAGCTCACAAGAAAGAAACATAATGTCCAACACTCTTGAAATTACACCATCATGATGAAACTACACCAGTTGAGCACTACGATCTGAATAGAGATTAGTCCTACTTCCAGGAGGGACCTCTCTGATGAGGAGCTTGGGTGGTATATAGATTTATGTCAGGTATATGAGGATGATAAGAATGTATTTTATCATCATACGGTGAGGATGATAGTGTCACCATTTTTGGAAAGACCCTGGGGAAACACAATCTCATATATAGATATTACTTTTCCATAAACCCTAAGCCTATATGAGCCCTGATTAGTGTAGGAAACAAGGGGCATTGTAATGCCTTTTTCACCTAATGACAGCGTAAAATAGTGAAAGGGAAATTTGGTTGAAGAATATCTCATATGAACCATCATTCATATATGACGCACATAAATTCATGGAGTTACAACACCAAAGGTTTCTAGGTTTTGTAAAACGGAAATGGGCCTTAATCATGTGATTGGAATTATTTGATATTTGGGATGTGGTGAGATAGACATGTTGATAAAGGATAATTTTTGAACATTTCTGAAACACAACATCCATTTCATATTATCCTTGTATGGGAAAAAACAAACAAGCATTGATCGCTGACCATATTCGTAACGTGGTATTTTCATCAAATTGTTGTTCAAAATATGTCATTGTATTGGGCTAGAATGGTAGGAGAGAACTGAGGCCAATCATCCATACCATACCGTTAGGGGTTCCCATTAGATGTGAAGGGTTTTGAAAACCCAAATTAAAGAATGTGAAAGGCGTGAACATTACCCATTTAATTTAAACATCATGGGTTATGAATAAAGGGAGTGGTAATCTCAAAGGAAGTACACAATGTGATTATTATAAACCCAACATGAATGAGGATAGAAGAAGTACGCACCACACCACGTACTTTTGAGTAGTGACCGAGTCAAAAGAGGATGGGTAAGTGAATGTAGTTGTGACTGGACCACTGATAGAAAATTGGGGGGTCACTACATATCTCATAAGGATGAGAATCAATCCATACATAGTTCTTGAAAGTGGTATGGAATGCAGCTGAGACCAAAATGGGGTGACATCCTATTTCAAAGTGTAATACTAGATTTTTTATGTGTTTTAACTTCATGCTATCATAGATAGTAAGAATATAAGTTTGTGGTCATAGAGATCATACCAGAAATGGGAAGATTTTCAAAGCAGAAATATATGACGTGGTGCCATAAACCGACCCAGTGTGAATGAGGACAAAATAGTTTTCACCGCACCAATAATTTCCATTATAATCCACAAATTTTAAAGTCATGTTTCCCAGAATAATGGATTGAAGGTCCTAGTTTATGTTCATAGATTACAGACCAAAAGAAGTGTAGTTGTATGCCCATACCTAACCCACATTCATAAGCCCAAGTGAGCTATGCTAGATATGGGATACAAGGGTGGACAAGATCATTACCAAACAGGGAATAAACAGCTCGAGGAGATGGTGTGGAGCCAAAGATGACACTCAGGATGCTGATTCAACCTCGTTAATTCACATAGGTGCACAGATGGATAACCCCATGGGTGTAAAAATTCTCCTTAAACATGATGGAGTGGAAAACGATGAGAACCACATGAACAATATTTACGTCTAAATGTGGGTGGAATAACGATGGAGGATAAATGTTGATTGTGTTCAAAACAAAGTATCCATATCATGTGACATGAAATGGGAACTAACATACAAGGTTCAGTCGCTGGATGAATTTGAAATGTGGAACCTATCATATAATTTCATTCAACATCCTCTGGGATGTTGGACCATAGTTGTAATAAATCCAAAAGTTTGAGCATACATACCTTATGAGGATCCTTTCAGATGAGAAGTATGACAAACACCCAAATAAAAGGATGTGTGAAGCATATAAAAGAATGAAATCATGTCCAAATAGCATCTAACACTATAGGTCTTAAACCAATGTGCATCTGAGCATATTGGTGAGACATAATAGAGTTCAAGAAGCCCATATGAGAATGGTAAAATATGTTGATGAACATAGGGCTGGACCTGAGGACAAAATGTGTGGGCATCCCTACGTATCCCATGATGATGGAAATAATGTTATGCAGGTCTTCCCCATGCACCAAAATAAGCATAATTTGATGGATCTATTTTTTGTTCTTTAGTGTGGGTGTGTGTTTTTTAAGAAACAAACCCTGGACGGAGAATTTGGGAATATCCAAAAAAATCATGCCATATAATGGCCTTGATAAATGGCATGGTGGATGACTGATACCAAATAGGATGTTCCCTTAAGGGAGGACACCATAATGCGGTGCTATTTTTCATCATGTGGTCAGGACAATAGTGTCACAGTTTAAGGTTGTCTGGTAGGACCATCCCATGTGCTTTAATGTCATGAAACAAATATGTAATAATTTTATGTCATGTTAGACCAGACATCATATTTTAACATCAAATGGATTGGATGCATACTAATGAATGAGGTTCTAAAGGGAATGTTCATGGAATGATAAATAATACCAAAAGTGAATGAGGACGTTAGTCCATGCCACAACTCGCGCAATCCCAACGGAGAGGAAACATCAGGAATGGGCCCCGAAAATATCAAGCGACATGGGGCTGGACCTGATGATGACATTTCTAGGAATTACATTGTATCCCATTAGGATGGGAATCAATCCAAATGTAGTACTAGAAACGCCTTATAGTTTAACTCCATGTGGTAAGGATGGATATATAATAGACTAGCCTGTAAGGGTAAGTATGTGGTGAAGCAGTTATTGGCCCAATGTGAATGAGGACATAAGTACATATATTATACACTACAGAATGCAATAAGAATCAGTGCCAAAAGTCCCAATAGAAGATATAATTAGTGGAGACTAAGATGAACCTGAAGTCAAAATATTCAGGCATTATTACATATCCCATAAGGATAGGAATCAATCCATATGTCGTTTTATAAATTCTATACAGTTTAACGTAATGTTGTAAGGACGGTGAGATCATAGTTTAATGTTATAGAGCTCGGACCAAAAGAATTTATATTCTTCCAAGTGGGTGTAAACCTTGTCCAAGTCCATAAACTAATGTGAGCTATACTCGATGTGGGAACAAGTGCAGAGAAGATCTTCGTGACACATGGAATACACAACAAGGGGAAAAGGGTGGGATCAAGGATAACACCATGACGTTTATTTGACCATTTAATAATAAAATGTGTATAGAGGGGTACCAAGGGTGTTATAATTCCACTTGAACATGATGGAGTGGAAAGAAATATGAATCACAAGTCCAATATTTTGGATTTTATGGGTTGGACAATCAATGGAGGATAACTGTTGACCATGATTGAAACACATCATCCATATCATGTGACATAAAATGGGAACTAACATCCAATATTCAATCACTGATTGAATTCAAAACACGGAACCTATTTATAATGTCATTTAAAATACTTCATGACGTTGGTAAAAAGCGGTAAGTGGGCCATATGGCTGAGCATCCATACCATAAGAGGGTCTTTTTGATGTAAAGGATGATATAAAACCATATAAATGGGGACATGAAGCATGGAATTGAATTAAAGTGTGTCCTTGAGAAATCCTACACTCTAGGTTCTAAACCATAGTACATATGAGTATGTTGGTGATTCACCCAAAAAGGATCAAGGCGCTCAATAGAGAGAAGAAAAATCAAAGAGATGAGTGGAGTAAATGGGAATAGAGACCTCTCAATAGAGATATGTTGTGTGGTAATCATAAACAAGAAGTGAATGACTATATAAGTACACACCATGTCACCCCCCCCCCCCATAGAACATAGTCTATAAAGACAAAAGTGAGAGAAGGTTTCTAAAACAATCGGGTTGGTCCTGAAGACAAAATTTCAAGTCATTCCTACGTATCCCATGAAGATGTAAATCAATCCACATGTAGTTCTGAAATGCCATTCCATTTAACGTCATGCAGTAAGGATGTAGAAAAGGAATATATTGAAATTCAATGTGTATGATGTGTAAAATTACTCGACATTAATGAGGATCTAATCCCACATACACCATACCATCCATAATTCCTAGCAAGAACTCAAGCCAAGCTATTGAGAGAAAAATATATTAACCCATGATAGACCCAAAAAAATGTTTGGGCATTCCTATGTAATCCATGAGGATGGGAATCATACCAGATGTAGTTCTTGAAAATTCCAGTTAGTTTAACATTAGTCGACAAGGACAATTGATGAAAAAAATTCTGGAAGGAGGGTCACAAGATGCGGTTGTTGTAACTTGATATGAATGGGGACATAAGTCCACAGCACACCATATATAATCCCTCAAAGATCACTAAACTCAAGGAGGAGAAGATATAATTTTTCTAAACCTGAATACGAATTTTCTGGGTGTTCATATATATCGCATGGGGATGGGAATCAAGCTCTACGTTGTTCATAAATAATCATGTAGCTTAATTTTATGTGTTAAGGACACACATATGGAGTTGTGTCTCAAGGGGGTGTGTTTGGGGTGGAAAAATATACCGAAATGAATGGGGAAAAAATTCCATACCACATGTCACGAACCAAATCTGGTCACCACCGAATCCAGTGCCAAACCTGGACTGTGACAAGGCTCGAAGGGCGTTCCCGATCCCCATGGGCTGGCACAAGTGCCCGGGTATCATATCATGATGATTGGGAATGATTTACCCGATTTTATAAACAGTAAACAACAAACAAACTCAATAGAACAAATCTGGATTTTTTTTACTAAAACCGTCTTTTACAAAATTTCAGAACTGAAATACATAAGTTAAAACTATGTTTAAAGAACATTACAATGGTACATAACAAAATAATGATAGCCCAAGAACCTCTACAAGGAAAGAGGCACCGCCCTCAAGCTATCTCCATGACATTGTATCCCAATGGAAAACTAAAAACCTGAATCAATGGCATAAATCCTGTACTCAAACCTGTTACATAAAAGAAGCAAATCTACTTACACCCAAAGGTGTAAGTAGGGTGTGAGAAAAAGCCCAGTAGGATACCACCACTAATAGATTCCATGTGATAAACATTTAATGGCGAAAAGCATGCAAGTTTTCAAAGACATGAGATGCTAGTTAAAATTTCTAAAAGATGCAACATTAAATAAAAACAGTTTTCAGGTGGGCTAATTTAAAGAATAAAAACATTTAAAATAAATACCATAGCTAATGAATTTTCCAGCCTCTCATACCGTATACCGACGGTAAGAACAAAGTATCCAGTGAGCACAATCAATGGGAAATAACCCCCTAGGCACTAGCTAGCTGTGGGTCCCAGGTACCTCATATCTCGGTGAGAGTAACCATCACAAATATCCATTCTCGTGCATGAGCCACTAGTAGGGAACATACCCATAACCTAGTGGTCCCCAATCATCATCATCATAGTTTAGTTAGAGTTGTAAGCATCAATCTTTCTAAGTGAAAATGAGGCCAGACCCAACGGATTCACTAGCATACTAGTACACGTCCACCCACCGAGATACCCGGGTTTTCCCTTTGTGCTCAAACAAGTTCAGCAATCCAAGAAGTATAGTTTTCACATGAAAATATCACTTCCACATCACAAATTAACCAAACATCCCCATGTACATCACGCAAGTCATAAATTCCACTTTTCATTCAAATGCATTTTGAAATCAAACTCACTCCAAATTGCCTACAACACTTTTCAAATTTCTTTAACACTTCCACAAATCCATTAAACAATTTTATAAAACCATTAAAAGATATTAAACTCACATAACAGCCCAGACACATGTCACACAATACCCTTCTCACCTTCACAATTCATTTTATAAATAAACTCACATGAAATATCCCACACCCGTGTTTCGCACACAAAACACAATTTAGTAAAACATTTTGACAATTTATAAAAATATTATAAAAATGTTTAACATCTCAAATCACCACTTTACCATTCAAAAACCCACATTAGGTGAACACACTCACCCAAAGAGTACATATACACCCTTTCCCAACTTTGTTTAACCAAATAAAACATTGTTAATTTTTATAAAATAAACCCAAGAGGTATAACCATTGTTTGCACACTAAACCCATTTCAAAACCCTCATTTAAAAGAAAAATCATACCAATATCAATCCAAAACATAATTGTTCAGCCCTAAAACAATTATTAAACCACCCCCAAATGTTATAAAAATACATCAAATAATACCACAAAGATACACATGAAAAACACACGTTTTCATAAATCACCTTCAAGAAGTACAACATGTTTTTACACCTTAAACTCATTAAAAAAACCTACTTTCAAGGCCAACATGACAATAAGGAATTAACAAATCAGAATTTTCATCCCCTTTCAAGACTAATAAATCACTTTCATATGTTATAAACTAAATCCAAACATTACCCCCAGAGTCACACATGAAAAGTACCCAATTTCAAGCTATAATGAAACTAAAAATTAAATGTTTAACCAAATCCATCAAAACTGTTTTCACAGCACATAAAACAGATTATAAACATGCTAAATTAATAATCCATGCAAGCTAACTCATCATAAAATGGATACACATGGAATCACCTACTTTTTGAGTCGAAATCCTAAAAACGTGGTGCGAAACCTTAAGCGCACCACCGCCGCACCACAAGGAATATAAATCCATACCTAGACCACCAAAAATTGACCCAAAAGATACCAAATCAGACCTTAGGATCGAACCCTAACTTCTGGACATTTTAGAACATAATGAAAGAGGGAGGAAACCCTAAGGATAATGAAAAATTGAAGAGAGAAACACTCACTCAAAACAATCATGAATAAAACGACCCAAAAGCCACCAGAATCTGAATCTGAAAACATCCAAACATTCAAGGGATGTTCTAACAAGGATTATGAGACCATGTAGGAATTTGAATGGGGAAAAAATAGTGAGAATTGAAGGATTTATGAAGGAAACAATTTACCTTTATTAATCTGCCCGAAATGTGAGTGCTTCAGAAGTTTCGACCTAAACCGCGATGCAAATGAGCTGAAAAGAGAGTGGGAGGATATGGGACGCGCGACTGGGTTCCAGGGAAGTGTTTCGGGCTTGGAATCACCGAAAAAACCATAATATTGGAGAAGTTATTAATTAAACAAAATTTATTTTTAAAACTGGAATTGGGCTTTCGGGCAGGCCCAATCCCATAAATAAAGACCCATATACAACTTGTTTATGGTTTTCTAAAGGCTCCAAATTACAATGGTGGTGTTTCTATATCAGGGTAGACCATTTAGGAACTTTAATGGGTGAAAAATATTAAAAATTGAAAAAGTTATAAAAGAAACAAAATTTATTTTTAAATTTGGAATTGGGCTCACGGTTTGGCCCAATTCATGAAAACTCACCCATTCCACCATAAAAGCTTGACAACCCCCAAAAACAAATAATAAATGAAAATTAAATGAAATTTAACTTTAAAATAAGTCATGTATATAAAAATTCTCCCCACCATGAAAACTTTCCGTCCCCGGAAAGCGACCACAAGGCCAGATACCAAAACCATGCCCAACCGATAAACTAAGATGTAATTCTTTGCCAAGATTTTCCCCCAAGGGTAAAAACACCTCCAGTGATCAATTAAGGAATAATTAATCTCACAACCCAAACTTACACCACATTAATGAAATGATCAATCACATTCATACATTATCCCAAAATGAAACTCCTCGAACACTATCCGAACAAGACTCAAGCAATTCACCCAAACGAACAACAACTTCAAACAAGGTTACACATACCTTGCTATAACTAAACCATTGGGCACTCTCCAATCTCAATGGTTACCCAAAGAAGATTTAGGTAGCTTGATAGATCCGAATGAGACTACCTACCAACAATCCTTGACCATGGATAAGACTAAGTTATTGGTACGGGGAAAAAATAGGCTCCCCACCATAAGAACCAACAATCTTAATCGACCAGCATGGGTCGGTACAGAAAGACCCCAAAATATAAAGTGTTGGGACGACCACATGGTGAGTCTGAACGGTTTGGGAAACCATGAACCAAAAGTGGAGATTCTTCTATCTACATGGTTTTTTTTTGTTCATGGTTATAACTAACCATGTGAAAACCGTGTGCTCAACTTTTCAAGCCAAATTTCCAACCATTCTCCAAAGACTCAATGGAAACCAAATGGGGAGGGAATAACATTGTGTGATGACATGGGTACAAAACCCTCCACCTATTTCCACAGAACGGGAACAACAGAAGAAATATGATGACACCATAGGTTTAAACTCTTCCTATCTTTCATACTAAGGATATGACTTTGTACAAGGGTTTAAACGACACTGAGGTTTCCCCTGACTACGCACCAGCTTCTCTCCGGGACCTATGGCTGGAGCTCAAAATATTGAAGCATCTTCGGCCACGCAGTTTGGCTGTTGAAACCCCTATGTGGAACTTCTTCTTTCGGTTCCACAAACAACTACACCGCATACCCTGATGGGTTCATCAAGACATAACACACTCCATAACTCACTTTACCAAAACCAGACATTTCACTGAAACAAGGGATCAGAATAAGCACACACATCGCACCTTGTTTCATTGGCTGAGAAACAACAGAAGGGAAGGACACGTATAAACATTGTCCTCTAAGATAGAGGATTTGATGTTTTTCCCAAGGGATACATACTCCCAACATTACATAGAACCTAAGAGGATAGTGTGACCTTGACCTTTATAGTCAAAAGAGCACACAACATCACAATGAATCACTGAACATGACCCTTGTGATTGATAGAAACAATACATGGAACATGACCATATTCCAAGTCCCTAAACAATAGAAAAGTCCAAAAAGTGGACACAATATCCTATCAGGACCAAAATCTCAAAATTGGTGGTTTAATAATAACTCTTGCTTCAAGGAAACTATGAAGAACCCAGAGGCCCTCTTAGACACCATCATGACACTCATCCACACTAACAACCAAAGAACACTTCCACCTTCGATGAATCATGAAACTTAAGAAACCAATGCCTCTTTCTACCTTCCACAAGAACTATCCCACTACAAGAGGGTCTAAAAATCAACTAAATGAATGGTTGTATACTCAATCAACAATGATCTATAAAATATTCCTTATATTGATCAACTGGAGGATTTTCCAATGGAGAAACAATACGGGTTGCACTTCAGTTGTGCACTAACCCTAAATGGGGGCGTACCTTATCCAATGGGAGAACCCAAGGAACCAACCATGATGGTTCATTGGTCAAAATATACCACAAAAAAGATCCAAACACATGAAGGGAACCATCATAAAGGTGCCCCAAAACATTTTTCAAAAGAGACCACTAATTGTCCCTATAACACAACTTACTGACCAAACCCAAACCCAAAACACAGTTCAAACAGGAGGGGTTCTTGGACTCAAAACATCCCACAACATCAATATTTTCCAAAAACACATAATATAAATCATTCCATACAATTCAACAAGTCTTCATGTTTCTCTTTAAAAACAGTTCTTTAAAAACAAATGGTTCAGCAGTTAGCGCATCCACCAATTGTATCCCATGGGCCTTACACATGCATGTTTATGTGCCACACTGGGCACCCTCCTCGTATCCATCACGACACGCATCCAGTCATTTCATCAACCATCCATCTTCCCATATAATCTCATGCATGTGGTTGCTCACAAAAATACCAAAGGTTAAAACAAAAATTCTTTCCACTTTTCAAAACCAAAACGGTCAACCAACACATCCTTTTTTCTCAAAACCGCTAACCACGAGATCAAAATCCCAACTCACATCTTACAAAAAATTTCAGAAAGTCACAAACATTTATAAAATAACTCACTTTCAAGATATTCACATCAATTTCAAAACATCACATCCCATTAAAAACACACTATGATTGTTTAGAAAACTCTATTGGAAAAACTTTTCAAAACCATCTTCAATATAGTTCCTGCTTTCAAAGAGGTGTAAGCACACCATTTTATATTTCAAAACAATGCTGAAAATTCAGTTCCGCCATTTCATAAACCAAACCATTCCCTCTTTATTTTAAAATCATTTCATAAAAACTTTACGCCTCTTAAAACCAAGTCACCTTAAAACCAAAGTGCTAAGATTTCAAAACTAAACCACAAAACAAAGAGAGAGGAAACTAGTTTCAGTGGGTGACTTGAAAATATGGTTGGCGACCATATTCCAATCACTTAACTGTCACAGAGAGTGTTCTAGGGAATATCCCCGGCTTCACATGGCTTGCCAGGCCCTGTGAGCTCACTGAGACCATTATCCCAACTCTCTTTTCATTTCCCCTAATCATCATCAAACCAAGAAAACCAAAGGAATCTGAAAGGTCCCAACTTCCCCTAGAGACATGAATCCCGTCATGAGGTGTGGTGATCAGCCACACTACTCATAACAAAAATTACAAGTCCCAACAATCATAACTCTAGACTATCCCGACTATTTCCCAAATAACATGACTCCAATGGAGCGAACCTCCTCTGATACCATTTTGTCACGAACCAAATCTGGTCACCACCCAAACCAGTGCCAAACCTGGACAGTGACAAGGCCCGAAGGGCGTTCCCAATCCCCACGGGCTGGACAATTTCCCGGGTATCATATCATGATGATTGGGAACGATTTACCCGATTTTATAAACATTAAACAACAAACAAACTCAATAGAACAAATCTGGATTTTTTTACTAAAACCGTCTTTTACAAAATTTCAGAACTGAAATACATAAGTTAAAACTATGTTTAAAGAACATTACAATGGTACATAACAAAATAATGACAGCCCAAGAACCTCCACAAGGAAAGAGGCTCCGCCCTCAAGCTATCTCCATGACACTGTATCCCAATGGACAACTAAAAACCTGAATTAATGGCATAAATCCTGTACCCAAACATGTGACATAAAAGAAGAAAATCTACTTACACCCAAAGGTGTAAGTAGGGAGTGAGAGAAAGCCCAGTAGGATACCACCACTAATAGATTCCATGTGATAAACATTTAATGGCGAAAAGCATGCAAGTTTTCAAAGACATGAGATGCTAGTTAAAATTTCTAAAAGATGCAACATTAAATAAAAATAGTTTTCAGGTGGGCTAATTTAAAGAATAAAAACATTTAAAATAAATACCATAGCTAATTAATTTTCCAGCCTCTCATACCGTATACCGACGGTACGAACAAAGAATCCAATGAGCATAATCAATGGGAAATAACCCCTAGGCACTAGCTAGCTGTGGGTCTCAGGTACCTCGTATCTCAGTGAGAGTAACCATCACAAATATCCATTCTCGTGCACGAGCCACTAGTAGGGAACATACCCATAACCTAGTGGTCCCCAATCATCATCATCATAGTTTAGTTAGAGTTGTAAGCGTTAATCTTTCTAAGTGAAACTGAGGCCAAACCCCACGGATTCACTAGCATACTAGTACACGCCCACCCACCTAGATACCCGGGTTTTCCCTTTGTGCTCAAACAAGTTCAGCAATCCAAGAAGTATAGTTTTCACATGAAAATATCACTTCCACATCACAAATTAACCAAACAGCCCCATGTACATCACGCAAGTCAAAAATTCCACTTTTCATTCAAATGCATTTTGAAATCAAACTCACTCCAAATTGCCTACAAGACTTTTCAAATTTCTTTAACACTTTCACAAATCCATTAAACAATTTTATAAAACCATTACATGATATTCAACTCACATAACAGCCCACACACATGTCACACAATACCCTTCTCACCTTCACAATTCATTTTATAAATAAACTCACATGAAATATCTCACACCCGTGTTTCGCACACAAAACACAATTTAGTAAAACATTTCGACAATTTATAAAAAAATTATAAAAATGTTTAACATCTCAAATCACCACTTTACCATTCAAAAACCCAAATTAGGTGAACACACTCACCCAAACAGTACATATACACCCTTTCCCAACTTTTTTTAACCAAATAAAACATTGGCAATTTTTATAAAATAAACCCAAGAGGTATAACCATTGTTTGCACACTAAACCCATTTCAAAACCCTCATTTAAAAGCAAAATCATACCAATACCAATCCAAAACAGAATGTTTCAGCCCTAAAACAATTATTAAACCACCCCCAATTGTTATAAAAATACATCAAATAATACCACAAAGATACACATGAAGAACACATGTTTTCATAAATCACCTTCAAGAAGTACAACATTTTTTTACACCTTAAACTCATTAAAAAACCTACTTTCAAGGCCAACATGACAATAAGGAATTAAAAAATCAGAATTGGCATCCCCTTTCAAGACTAATAAATCACTTTCATATGTTATAAACTAAATCCAAACATTACCCCAAGAGTCACACATGAAAAGTACCCAATTTCAAGCTATAATGCAACTAAAAATTAAATGTTTAACCAAATCCATCAAAACTGTTTTCACAGCACATAAAACAGTTTATAAACATGCTAAATTAATAATCCATGCAAGCTAACTCATCATAAAATGGCTACACATGGAATCACCTACTATTTGAGTCGAAATCCTCAAAACGTGGTGCGAAACCTTAAGCGCATCACCGCTGCACCACAAGGAATATAAATCCATACCTAGACCACCAAAAATTGACCCAAAAGATACCAAATCATACCTTAGGATCGAACCCTAACTTCTGGACATTTTTTAACATAATGAAAGAGGGAGGAAACCCTAAGGAGAATGAAAAATTGAAGAGAGAAACACTCAATCAAAACAATCATGAATAAAACGACCCAAAAGCCACCAGAATCTGAATCTGAAAACATCCAACCATTCAAGGGATGTTCGAACAAGGATTATGAGACCATGTAGGAATTTTAATGGGGAAAAAGAGTGAGAATTGAAGGATTTATGAAGGAAACAAATTACCTTTATTAATCTGCCTGAAATGTGAGTTCTTCAGAAGTTTCGACCTACACCGCAATGCAAATGAGCTGAAAAGAGGGTGGGAGGATATGGGACGCGCGACTGGGCTCAAGGGGAGTGTTTGGGTCTTGGAATAACCGAAAAATCATTAATATTGGATAAGTTATTAATTAAACAAAATTTATTTTTAAAACTGGAATTGGGCTTTCGGGCAGGCCCAATCCCATAAATAAAAACCCATATACAACTTGTTTATGGTTTTCTAAAGGCTCCAAACTACAATGGTGGTGTTTCTATATCAGGGTAGACCATTTAGGAACTTTAATGGGTGAAAAATATTAAAAATTGAAAAAGTTATAAAAGAAACAAAATTTATTTTTAAATCTGGAATTGGGCTCACGGTTTGGCCCAATTCATGAAAACTCACCCATTCCACCATAAAAGCTTGACAAACCCCAAAAACAAATCATAAATGAAAATTAAATGAAATTTAACTTTAAAATAAGTCATTTATGTTAAACTACACCACACAATCCAAATAGGGAACTTGTGACAAGAGTCCGGAAAGGTCAAGGGACCTAGAACTGGGCCATGAACGGAAGGTCTAGGCATTCTTATGTATCCTATAATAATGGGAATCAAGACACAAGTAGTTTTGAAAGTTACATGTTGTTTAACTTTATGCGGTAAGTATGTGGAATGATCTTAGTTTATGGTCATAGAGCTCAGACCGTAGATTCCCAATTCAATGTCGGGTGCATGGGGCAGCCAGACAAAAAAAGCAAAATCATCGCACCCATCATTTGGGAGACCATGGGAACAAATTTTATGATTGAGGATAACTATTGAACATGTTCAAAAAATATTATCCATCTCATGGAGACCTATAATGGGAAAAAACAATTGAGTATCGACCACTGTCCATATTAAAAATGTGGGGCTTGTGTAAAAGTTTCTTTCAGGATCCTCAAAGATGTCAGTCACAAATGGTAGGTGGGCCATGGTGGCATGAAAAAAGGATTTTAGGGGTGTCCATTCAGATGTAAAAGATGGTGGAGACCCAAATGACATGATGCGTGAAGCATGTTGGTACCCCTGCATATTAACATCTTTTAATAAGGATGAAGGAGATCTAAGTTTAAGGTCATAGAGCTCAAACCATGAAGTGTATTCACCATTCATAATTTATAATTATGTGGGAAAATATGGATCTTAGTTTAGGGTTATAGAGCTCAGACCATTTTTTGTTTAATGTCTTTTTGGATGAGGATGGAAAGATTAAAATCATCTAGGATATTAATACAGTTAAATGTAATTCCGGACCATAATACCGTTTATCGTCATGAAGGACGTTAATATAGTTTATCTTAAAGTATGACATAAGTGGTATTTGTTTAAGGTCATTGAACTCTTACCATGTTTCAGTTTATCATCATTCTAGATGAGCACTGCATAGTTTTACATCCTTCTTCCTAGACGGATCACACAGTTTAATGTCATGCAGTAAGTATAGTTAATTGTACTCTTCGGAGAAATAGTTCTTGAGTAATTTAGCATTGGTGGGAGGAGTAATATGCTCACCATCCATGGTGACTAGAGAGTACACGCCATTAGAGTACCCCTTAAAATGATATAAGGTCCCTCCCACTTGGGATCCAACATTTTCTGTTTCCTACTAGGTATAATTGTTGTTATGAGGTACAATACCATGTCACCTTTAAGGAATGGATAGAGATGTACTTTCTTGTTTAATATCATGGTTATCTCGTTCTGATGCCTCTCTATATAGTGCAAGGCATGGTGTTTGTTTTCAACGAGGGTCTCCAGTTCATCATGATAAATTCCATATACTTTTTATAGTGCCTATAGATCATATATGTCTATGCATAATAGGGGTAACTAAATATCGATGGATAAGACTTCCTCTGCTCCATACACTAGGGAATTCAGAGTCACCTATGTGGAATTATGAGTCATCGTCTGGTAAGCCTAGAGAGTGTTGGGGCGTTTATCTAGCCATATCTTCTTGTTCTGAAAAAACTATTTTCTACAAGATGTTAGAGAGGTTTTTTAAATGCCATGATCTTCCAACTTGTTTGCACATGTTAGTGAGATATATTATTAGAATGGATGTTGTACATGGTGTACAATTTCTTCATCTCGGCTACTCAGAAGTTGGTTCCATTATCGATGAGGATGATAATGAGTGATTCTAAATAGGTGGATGTTACTTGATTTCACAATGTCGAAGATTGAATGGGCCTTGAATTCCATGATCATAATTTCCTCTACCTACTGGGAAAATAAATCCATATCGGTCCAGATGGACCTGCACTAGCAAGCTGTCACCGGTCGATATTGTCAAATGACATCGAGTCCCCAGAACCCAAAGGGCCATGAGTATGTGGTAGTATAGGGAGGGTCTATAGGGTGGTTCAAAAAATAGTCATGGATCTATCATTCATGGATATTCTTGACAAACATGATATAGTTGTGGATCATGGTGGGCCAAAAATACCCCAACCTTTGGATCTAATGAGAGAGTTTGGACCATGTCTGATGAGCCCCACCAAAACTGGCATGAACTTCCCACCTCACCTAAGAAATCCCACCTATTTAAATGAAACATTGGATAATCCCACCAATCTAGTTTCTATAGAGGATCATCTAAAGACAGGGACCACTATGGATGATGAACTACAGTGTGCACCATTAGATTCACTCGCGTTCAGCTCAGTCTTCTAGGAGATTTCTATGCCAAAGATACATGGTAAAGAGAGTCGTCCTGTCAGGGGTCTCTTCCAACACTACGGTAGGGAGACCTGGAGGTCACAACATGTAGACATCAATACTAAGCCGGCTTACCTATGGGATATCATCATCTTCTAGTGTGATGGGAGCGATTACTCTTTGATATGCCACATGGATAATCAAATCATCCTAGTCAGGCTCTCCTAGATATACGTCCAAGCTGGCCAGGCCATCAGCTTGACCATTTTGTAATCGATGGACATGAGTAAATTCTAGATGAGAAGGGAACTAGGCCCTCAACTAGATAGTATAGTCTAATAGTGGTACAAGCTCCAACATACTATGTCATAGTCACTATTGATCTACTTGATGAATAGTTCGAAGTCCCCTTTCACATAAAGGTTGGGAACATCAATCTCAAGAGATATCTCGAGACCAGTGATGAGAGCCCGGTACATTGCTTCATTGTTGGTATGGAAAATTAACAATAGGAATAGATAGGGTTGTACATCTTGTGAAGTCGTGATGAATACGATACTGAGGCCCACTCTGTTGAGTTTGGGATCACTAAGTCTTCTACCTATAGGGCTTTGGAAAGATCCATAAAAGGAAATTTTCCAAAATGGAATAGCTTGATCCACTGATAGTATTTACTCATCTAGAAAATCAAGATCAAGAGGCTACTCGGTGGGGGATGTATGGGCAACAAGAATGTCTTCCAATTCCTATCCCATGATATCCTTCTGGGGGGAAACATGAGGCCAAACTATTAAAGGATCACTACCCACTGAGCTAGATGGCCTGTCAACATGGGGTAGTTCAGAATGTAATTCAGTGGGTGCACATGATACAATATATTTATCTCATGGTGCTTCAACTAATGTTTCAATTTCAACACTTCGAATACCAAAGCAAGGTAGCTCTTCTTGATAGTGGAATATCTAGTCTCCATATTGAGAAGCATGCTGCTGAGAAAGTATAAAATTTTCTTTGTTCCCTCATTGTTCTTTTGGGTGAGATGGTTTCCGAGGGACAATTCTAGATAAGTCACATAGAATACTAACGTCTTTCTAGAAACAGGTGACATTAGAACCATAGGATATATTAGGTACTGCTTGATTCCATCAAAAACAGTCTAACAATTCTCATCCCAATGATAATTCTCACCTTTATTTATGAGCCAGAAAAAGGGATTACACTTTCCAGTCAAATTTTTGATGAATTAGTGTTTTTAGGATAATTGGACTTGAAAGCATTGGAGCTCTTGAATATTTCTTTAAGGAGACATCTGACTGAAGACCTTGATATTTTCTAGATTAATCTCAATGCCCCTCTGTCGGACAACAACGTTGAGAAAAATTCCAGAGGTGACCCCAAATGAACACTTCAATGGGTTCATCATTAGATTATAGGAATGGAGGAAGTTGAACACTTTCTCAATATCCCTGAGATGGTCCTAATTCTACTGATATTTAACCCCCAGGTCACTGACATAGAATTCCACCGATGTCCCAAGGATTTTCTAGAATATGTGTTGCATGGAACGTTGATAGGTGGCACCAGCATTCTTTAGACCGAAAGCCATTACCTGGTAGAAGAAAGTACCTTGGGGTGCCTTGAATATGGTATACACTTCATCCTCAGGGGCCATTTTGATTTGGTAAAATTTAAAATATCTATCCATGAAGGAGAGATATTAGAACCCATTAGTGGTGCCAATCAAATGTTCTGACATAGGAAGGGGAAAATCATCCTTTGGACAGTGACAGTTGAGATCTCAAAATTCAATGCAAACACTAATATATTTTTTATTCTTCCCAACGAGGACAATATTGTTTAACCATCTAGGGTACTATAATTCCTTGATGAAGTTGGCATTGATGATATTATCAACCCTGGCCTTGATAATGGAACCGTGAGAAAGGTACATCCTTATGGGAGGTTGTTTGAACCCGCAATGATTTACTGAGAGACCTGGAAGTTGGATGGCATCCTGTGGATCAATGAAAGTGTGGCCAATTGTCACCTATTGATCAGTCAACGTTTTGATGCTCTACTAATGTGTATTGAAGCACTCGGGTTAAATTCTCGGTGATGATACTTTTTAATAGTCTTCTGTTTTTAGTTAATTGTATTTTGATTAGGGGTTTTTTTGTAGATCATAATTGGAATAATTGATCGATTTAACAATTTAATAAATATTGGGGTGAGTTCATCATTAGTTAGTTAATCTTTTGATATCCATGAGCTTTTCTATATATTTCATTAAATTAACACCCATGTCACAAGTTGAAATTTATTGGAATTCCCAAGTGTTAAGGCTTTAATTCAAGCCTTAACATAACTTAAGTTCTAATATTAATCATATCTTGTTTATGGTAGTGTATTTATGGTTCCTATTATCCATGAAAACCACTCATTAAAAAAAAGTCATTAATCCATGACATGTTAAGTCCAATATACACAATGTTAATTCAAAGAATACTCATTGAACAAAAGATCTCAATTGGATAAAATCCCTAAATTAAAACTCACCCCAATGAGAGATTTTATCATCCATTTAAATAATTATTAATATGGTTATAATGATTTTATGATAAATTAAGAATACAATAAAAATAAATGGATAAGAAATGATTGGTGCGTCGAATACACACACAAATGATGATGATAATTAAAAATGAACTTTAGATTGATTGAGAAAGAAAAAGAAAAGAAGGGGATTCAACTGTATTTAAACTATTTTAAGAACATTAATATTAAAATACAGAAGTTTGATGACATTAAGAGATATTGAAGAAGAAACTTCCTTTAAAACATAATTAAAAAAAGACTTACAAGATTACAATAATTAAGAACACAAAAGTAGAAGAAAACAAAGAGAGGAGGAAGATCTTTCAAGTGAAAACATGAGTATGGAAGGTCCTCCCAAGCCCTTGTAAAGGATTCGTTCATACCAATATGTGCTCTTATCTTCTGAAATGCTAACTCCATTGAAGGAGAGGAGGGGGTGTATTTATAGCCCAAGGAAGTGGACTGGTGTCATTCTCAATATGTCCCTCTACATGGCCCGACAATTTGGACATCTAGACAGCCGAATATCGAGATATCTTCTTCTTAAAAGTTTTATAAAATAATATTTTCTGACTACTCGCAAAATTTTGTGGCATTTAGACTTATGGAGACAAAGTTATGGATGTTTATTAAACAATGTTAAA
The DNA here is from genome assembly GCA_963277665.1 of Viscum album. NCBI lineage: Eukaryota > Viridiplantae > Streptophyta > Magnoliopsida > Santalales > Viscaceae > Viscum > Viscum album. The sequence continues at coordinate 390,992,143 of OY728158.1, forward strand.
TGATCCATTTCAATCCATAATTTTTAGAAGGCCAAAATGTTAATGGGTTTATCAATAGGAAGATGCATTAAAATTGAAACACTTTTTAAAAAAAAAGTCTTCCACCAATATCCAATATTTTACACTACAAATGCTCATATTTATTGGATGATAACTGCATGATATATGTCATGAATACTGTACTAATTTTATTTCCCAACAAGAATGGTGGGATGTGATTAAATGAATCATTTGGGCCCCTTGTCTTTGGAGTGGGGACTTGAAATTATTATCCAAGACTTATAACACTGTACCCCAATCATTGGAGGAGAATAAATGAATTTTTATTTCCTTATAGAGCCCAAAAATAAATATTCATGGATGGTGTAGTTTCTTCATAGATTCTGTGGGTCTTCTTGTGTGGTCCTTATGGGCCTTCAAATGGAAGAATTGGCCCATTATTCCTTCTAATTATATGTGTTAAATTGAATAAGGAATCCTATAAAACAATAAAAACAATTTGGATCAGTAGGGTGAGGGTTATAAATAAAATAGTAAACTGTCTCAATTGGACTACTCATAAAAATCCTCAAAAATTATACTTAGTATTAAAACATTAATATTTCACACAAATTATGAATATTTCATATAAAATCAGTAAAGGGGGTATATAATAAGTCATTAAAATATTAATAACATAAACTCCCCCACACTTAGTCTTCTACAAGCCCTCATGTGCAACAAATATAAAAACAGGACAAAAATCATTTTCACTCACCATCAAATATTAAAAAAATCTCCAATCAGTGGAGGTTTAGATAATATCACTCAAACATATTGAATTCCACCAAATGTTTTTATTGTAAAAATGTTCCAAAAACAATTTATTTTTTCATGATCAAATTTAGAAATGGAAAATGGTGGCATATAAAACTTACTCCTCTCAAAATGATAAAATTATTTTATAGAGCATCACACATTCACCAACCAAAAGTAAAAATCTTAGATATTGAAAAATATCTACACTAATAATACCATTCCAAAGTGCACAAGAATCAATATTTATTTTTAAGGGGTTTTCTATGGTTATGGGATAGTAGTAATATATTGTCCAAGAGAGATAATAAGAGGGGTAAAAGGCCAATATGGAAAAATAAATGCACATTTTTTTAAAATGACACATGAAAGGAAATGGAAACCCATATTTAAGAGGGAATGAAAATGAGAAATAATATGCAAATGTAGAAGGAAATATGAAGGAAATGAGAATATGGAATATTAACAAAACGCAAAACATCTCCCAATGACATAAGGATATAATCCAAGTGTTCTTTTTTTTCTTTTTTTCGAAATATAATCTTGAAACTCATATCACACTCATATCCCAACCCCTAACTGATCTCCTCATGACACTAATTGTAATAGTTATAAAAAAATAAATAGCTGAGAAATAGTGATTTTTGACCTACCCAAAACTCAACCATTTGTTTTAATTTTTATGAGTTTTTTTTAATTCATTTTTATTAACACTTTTCATTAAAATCAGAACAATATGTCATAAGAATGTATACATTCCCAAACCCCACTGAAGGAAAACCACTCCCTAACACTAAAATGGATTATTTCCCTTAAGCACATGATAACTCTTTGAAAATCAATAAAAGGGCACCCAAATAATGAAATCCATTCCCCCCATAAGTAAATTTCAAAAAATTATGCAATGAAAATCCATGTCGACAATGGGTGGATAAGGTATTGGGCTTGTAATGTGGCTATCAAAGAAAATTTATCCATAGGCTTGAATGGGCTTTCAAAAGGAGGATTAATGTATGGGAAATGGGAGGTTATTTGGCTATTGTTATTCTCATGTGGTTCAGAAAGTTCCTATTTCATATTAATGCACACTAAAGTATGAAATTCAGCTCAAATGTCCAAAAACTCAAGACTCACAAATGGGGGGGGTGAAAAAAACACATATTTTAAAAATGTGGCCATTGGTGGTCTTGGACTGAAAACAATTGTTGTTCCTCACAGATGGAGAAAATCATTTTCCTAATCAAAAATCGAGCATTAATTTTTTTTTGGGTTTGACACAAGATTCTTTATCCATAGTCATGATGAAAATAGAATATTTTTTAAATGAATTTTTTTACTCTCTAAAATGGTTAGAAAAAAATTCAAAACTTGATGGTGAGTAAGTATGACTCTTTTTGTTTGTTTTACATTTTTTATTTTTTAGGTTTTTAGGGTTTTTTTTAAAATACACACCCATACAAAATAGAAAGAGAAAAATATAGGGTTTGATGAAGAAAGTGGTAAAAAAAATGTAATAGAGAGTAAAAATAAGAAATAGGGACAGAGAGAGGAGGAAGAAGAGTTAAAGGGAAATTGGTGCCCCCTATTTTGGATTCATTAGGTTGTTGTCTCCATCCAATGGTGTGCTTACTGTAAAAGTTGTGGATACGAGGGAAGTCGATGGGGTTTCATGGATTGTGTTTCATCTCATGGTGATTCTTTAATCGATGTCCATTAACTATGAATTTACTTTTAAAAGATGGGTCTTGGACGTGCATTCCACCAAATGGGTAATCATGAGAAACAATAAAATGACCTTCCCAATGAGAATTAGGCTTAATTGGGTGAGGCCGCAATCGAGAGTTGAAAAGTAATACATTTTTACCTTCATGGAATACATTTATTAGAATGTGTTTGTCATGGAGTACCTTAGCATTTTCTTTGTACAGATTGGAATTCTCATAGGATTCAAGTCAATGCTTCTCATGTTCAGCCAATTGCAAAAATATTTCTTCACCAAATTTTTCTCAATGAAAATTACAGTTTTTCACAACCTAAAAAGTCTTATGTTGGATTTGAACTAGTAAATGACATGCTTTACAAAAACCTTTCCCAAAATTATACATCCCAATGGGTGTTTTACAAGTAGTTCGACAAGCCCAAAGTGCTTCAGCAAGTCATTCAGGCCAGTCTTTTCTGGTGGGTTTTACAATTCTCACAAGCACTCTTTTATCTTCTCTATTAGATATATCAGCCATGCCAATTGTTTGGAGTTGATATGCAGTTGAGGTTTTATGTACAACACAATTCTTTTTTAAAAGATATCCCATGGTTCTATTAAAAAACTGGGTTCCTATGTCACTTATCAAGGCTCGTGGTGTGCAAAATCAGTGGAAGATGACTGTCTTTAAGAACTCAATAACAGTATGTGAATCATCCTTTCTAATGGGTTTAGCCTCGACAAACCAAGAAACATAATCAACCGCAAAAAGAATGTATAAAAATCCATTTAAATGGGGGAATGGTGCCATGAAATCAAAGCCCCAATCATCAAATATCTCACAAAAAATTAAAGGGTTTGGGGAATATTATTTCTTTTTTAAATAGTGATAAACTTTTGGCATGTGGTACACCGTCCTTAATGAGTGAAGGAAAGAAAAATCCAGAGTATAGGACCTTTCGGGAAGTCCTTTGTGGTCCAAAATTGCCACCTCCAGGAAGTGAGTGACAAAATTCTAAGATAGATGAATGTTCATCTTCATCAACACATCTCCTCATTACCATGTCTGCTCAAGTTTTCCAAATTTTATTTTCTTCCCAAAAATAGTATTTTGAATCACTTTTCTTCTCATTTTTTGTTCTTTTGAAAAAATTTCAGGAAAAACACCAGAAACCAGGTAATTTACAATTTGGGGCATACCATGGTATTTTTTGGAGTGAGAGATGAAAAGTGCTCAGTTGGAAATTCTAGATCAATTATTTCACAATGATATGAATTAGAAATTCTACTCAAGTGATCAGCTACAAGGTTTTCTTTTACCGGTCTATCATTTATTTCAAGATCAAACTCTTGGAGCATTATAGTCCATTTTATTAGCCTTGGATTGGAATCACTTTTAATGAGTAGGAACTTTATAATAGAATTTTCTGTGAAGATGAGATTATGGAACCTAAGAGATAGGGCCGGAATTTATCTAAGGAAAAAACACTTCTAAAATATCCTTTTCAGTGACAGTGTGGAGAGATTGAGTTTCATCTAATTTTTTTGAGGCATAATAGAATACATGATGATTATTTTCTTTTCTTTGACCAAGAACATCCCCAACGGCTCTATTAGAAGCATCAAACATCAACTCAAAGGGTAATGACCAATATGGGGGTTGGATGATTGGGGAAGATGTAAGATTAGCCTTGAGTACAATGAAGGATTTTTACAAACCTCATCAAAATGGAAAGTGGCATCATTTGGGAGCAACTGAGTGAGTGTGAGGGAAATCCTACTAATGTGATGGATGAATTGCCGATAGAAACGAGCATGGCCAAGGAATGAATGGATGTCTCAAACAGTGGTGGGTTTAGGAATTGATTGGATCACTTCAATTTTGGCAGGATCGACTTTAATACCATATTTTGAAACTATGTTCCCTAGAACAATCCCGTTTTCAACCATGAAGTGACATTTTTTAAAATTTAACACAAGGTTACAGTTGAATCACTTTTGAAGGACTAGAGACAGTGAATCCATGCACGATTCAAATGACTCACCATAAATGGTAACGTCAACCATGAAGACATCCATGTAGTGTTCAATGAATTCAAAAAATATACTCATCATACACTTCTTGAATGTTGCAGGAGCATTGTAGAGGCCAAAAGGAATTCTATTATATGCATATGTTCCAAAGGGGAATGTGAAAGTAGTATTTCCTTGGTCCTGAGGTGCAATTGGGATTTGGAAGTAGCTATTGTATCCATTAAGAAAGCAATAGTTTTACTTTACAATAATCGTTCTAGAATCTTATCAACGAAGGGAAGAGGGTATTGATCTTTTCTTATTTCAACATTCAATTTCCTAAAGTCGATGGGCACACTCCATTTGTTCTTCACTCAAGTTGTCACTACCTCACCATATTCATTTGTGAAAATATTTATCCCACCCTTCTTAGGTACAACATGAATTGGAATAACCCATTCACTATCAGAAATTGGGTAGATAATACCAGCTTGAAGAATACTGGTGATCTCTTCCTTAACGACCTTAAGTATGAGTGGATTGATTCTTCTATGTGGTTGTCTAATTGGTTTGGATGATTCTTCAAGATGGATGTGATGCATGCAATGAGAAGAGTTGTTTCATTGTATGTCAACGAGGGTCAAAACTAAAGACTATTTGTTTTCCTCTATCACATGACCAAGTTTTAACTCCTCGATTTTAGTAAGTGAAGTAGATATAATGATAGTATAAGAGTGATCATGAAAAAGGAATTCATATTTTAGGTGTTCAAGAAGATGTTTTAGATAAGTATCATCTTTCATTTTTGGGCTAGACAACTCAAGAATGGTGGGAGGTACTTCAGTTGCATCAGATTCATTTTCCATAATACTGTACAAGGTGGAGAAGTAGAGATCAGAGTTGATGTGGGATATTAGGGAGTTTTCAAGTTCCTCTGGATTTATGGTGTCTATGAATGAGAGGTCAACAACAACTTCACCATTTATGAATCGGTTAATCATGGTGTAGACTTCACAAAATCCTTTCTCATTATAACATGATGAACATGATGGAATTGGGTTCAATTGACTCTTAGATGTTTCCTCATAAGTATGGATTGATAATGTAGAGTGATCCTCAGATGATTATCGCATGGATTGGAAATGTTGAACTTGGCCAGCTGGTCACCAAATTCCATGGACAAGATAATTGAATGGACATAAATCTTGGTTATCACTATCATTAGGATGGTCTTCCTATAATTAGGGGAGATCGAGAAGAGTTTGTCTCTCCTTCCATGTTAAGGACATAGAAATCAACCGGGAAGATAAGATCATTGACACAAACAAGGACATCCTCAATTATTCCCTCAAGACTAACAGTGCTTATATTGTCTAACTGAATGACGGCACCTGTTGGGTGCAAGGGACCAAGTCCAAGGTTAGAGAAGATAGATTTGGGCATGGCATTAATTGAGGATCCTAGGTCTATGAGTGAATCATTAAAGTTGGAACTTCCAATTTGGCATGGAACTATAATGGTCCCTAGATCATTGCACTTTATGGGAATAGACTTCTAGGTTGAATCATTTTCAAAGGTCCTAAGTTGCCTCTTGTGGGTGCACAATTCCTTAAGAAATTTTCCATACATGGGGATTTGGTTTATGTCATCTAAGAGGGAAATGTTCACTTCAACATTTCTAAACATGTCGATCATTTCTGGATCGATTTAAAAGGGCTTCTTTGGCTTAAAAACGTCTTGATGAAAATGAATTGGGTTCTTATGTGTAATGTAAGGAGGTGTGGGGATGACTTAAGATTCCTTTTCATGGTTATTTTTCTTTTCATTTTCTAGGATAACATTTTAAAGAGGTTTGGATGGCTTATCTTCAGTCATAGAAATTTGCTTTCCCGGTCTAAGTGCAATTTTACTTAAATTACTCTTGGGGTTGGGTAATGGTTGAGCTATGGGTTGGGAAGAATTTTATTGTTGTTGCTGTCTCAGGTGGGATGCATGTTGAACAATTTGGGATTCAATGTTTTTGAGGCTGGAATGGGTGAATGAGGCATGATCTTCAACTTCACCTTCCCAAGGTTTCTTAGATGAAGAGGTTGTCCCAGATTGGGATTACCTTGATTTTGGTTCCTAGGAATGTTATTGAATTGGTTTGGGAATTGGGAAGGCTCATTAGGATAGTGGAATCCATGAGGATTAAGAGGTGGATTGCCCATTTGAGGTTGAGGAAAAAAGGATAATGTTGTTGTAAATTACCAACACCTTGATTATATTTGAATTGGTTTGGGTTTTGATGAGGGTATTTAGGGGGATGATAAATGTGATTCTCATATCTCATGTTAGAGTTTTATGTAGAAGAGAAGGGATCAAAATGGGGTTGGTTGATGTTTCTAACAAACTGACTTGATTGTTGAGGGTTGGGGTCAGCTGAGCATATGCTGCATTGAGCTCCATTGGTCCGGATGAATTGGATTTATCCTCTTAAATTTGTGGACATGTGTCAGTTGGATGAGATAGAGAGTTGCAGATCCCAAAGTTTTTGATAGGTCCAAGAAAAATTGATTGCGGAAAAGATGAGGTTTGGAATTTATATGCCACAACTAGTTTCCGCACAAGACCTGTGAGTTCAATCATCCATTTTGTCATCTTGTTCGGCTCTATAAATTTATCATCTTAAGCATGTTTTACTTGAGCATCTGCTCGAGTGTGGAATAGGTGTGTGTTTGTAGCCATGTTACTTATGAGATCTCTTAGAGCTGCATGAGTTTTATCAATAGGAGCACCACCACATGCGGCATCAATGAGGGTTCTCTCCATAGAAAATAACCCCTCATAGAAGAATTGGATCAAGAGTTGGTCAAGTATTTGGGGGTGTGGGAAGGTTGAAATACGATTTTTGAACATCTCCCAGTATTCATGGAGTGATTCATTTGGGAATTGACGAATACCACTTATTTCCTTTCAGATAGAAGCAGTATGAGAAGAATTAATGAATTTCCCTAGGAAGAGTCACTTCAGGTCATTACATGTGGTTATATAACCAGGAGGAAGGTAGTAGAGTCGTGACATAGGAATGTCTTCTAGGGAGAAATGGAATGCTTGGAGTCTGATTTGTTCCTCAAAAACCCATTGAGGCTTTATGGTTGAGCATACTACATGGAAATATTTAAGGTGGAGATGTGGATCCTCACCGTCCAGCCTATGGAAATGAGATAGAAGATAAATCAAAATTGATTTGAGTTCGAAGTCATCCTCTATGTTTGGATATTGAATAATAATAGGTTGGTAATTCATATCAGGTGAGGAAGTTCTATAAGTGTTTGTTCCCTTGGATTGGCCATATCTAATTCAATTGGTTGGAAAAGGATTGGTTCTTGGATTATTTGATTATCCCGAATGTTCCTCTTATGTTGGTGAATATTTCTCTCAATTTCAGGGTCAAAAAAATCAGATGGATTGTTTAGGAGGCTACGGGTAACTCAGAGAGATGTTGGAAGAAATAGGAATATGGTTTTATCTTTGTGTTTTTTTTTCAATTTTTTTAATTTTGTTTTTTTTTCCTTTTTTTCAATAACTAGAAACTAATGACTACATAAATCATCATCCCCAGCAACAGCGCTATTTGAAAGTGCAGCCGATTGTCTCCTATTGACCATTCAATGTTCTGATGCTCTGCTAATGTGTATAGCAGCACTCGGGTTGAATCCTCGGTGATGATACTTTTTAATAGTATTTTGTTTTTAGTTGATTATATTTTGATTTGGAGGGTTTTTTTACAACTCTTAATTGAAATAATTGATCGATTTAACAATTTAATAAAGATATGGATGATTTCATCATTGGTATTTAAGCTTGTGATATCCTTCAGATTTTATTTATATTGCATTAAACTAACACCCATGTCACAAGTTGACGTTGATTGGAATTCCCAAGTGTTAAGGCTTTAATACAAGCCTTAACATTACATAGGGTTCTAATATTAATCATATCTTATTTGTGGTAGTGTATTTATGATTCCAAAAATCCATTGAAACCACTCATTAAACAAAAAATTCCTTAATCCATGAAATGTTAAGTCCAACATACCCAATGTTTATTCAAAGAATACTCATTGAACAAAAGCTCTCAATCGCTTAACATACTTGAATAAAAAATCACCTGAATGAGATATTTACACATCCATTGAAATTATTAGTAATCTGGTTATAACGATTATGATGATAAATTATGAATATAAGAAAAAGAAATGGAAAAGAAAATAGTGGTACGTCGAACACACACACAAACTATTATAATAATTAAAAACAAACTTTAGATTGATTGAGAAAGAAAACGAAAATAAGGGGATTCAATTGTATTTAATCTATTTTAAGAAAATTAATATTAAACTACATAAGGTACATGAGAATAAGAGGTATTGAAGCAGAAACATTCATTAAAACAGAATTACAAAAAAAAGACATAAGAGATTACAATAATTAAGAACACAAAAGTAAAAGGAAACAAAAAGAGGAGTAAAGATCTCTCAAGTGAAAACATGAGTATTTTAGGACCTACCAATACCTTGAAAAGGTTTGGTCGTGCCAATATGTGCTCCTCACTTCTAAAATTCCAACTCCTTTGAAAGAGGGGAGGGGGATGTATTTATATCCCAAGGAAGTGGATTGTTTGCATTCCCAATATGTACCTCTACTTGGATAGACATTTTGGAAATCTATACATCCTAATATAGAGAAATATACTTAAAAGTTTTATATAATTATTGTTCCTAACAAATCTCAAAATTTGGAGGCATTTGGACTTATGAAGACAAAGTTATGGCAGTTTGATTAAACAACCTTAAACTGTCCATTTCATTCCATACTTTTTAGGAGGCCAAAATATTAATGCATCTATCAATAAGAATATGTCTTCAAATGCGAACACTTTCTTCAGAAAAGTCTGCCTACTATATTCTTTCTTTCACACTGCAAAATCTCATCTTGATTGGATGATTATAGCATGGGATATGTCAAGAATATTGTACTAATTTTATTTCCCAACCAGAATGGTGGGCTGAGTTTAAATGATTCATTTCGGCCTCTTGTTTTTTTATCTGGGCCTTGAAATTTTTATCCAAGACCCCTTACATTGTCAATCGAACTCTGGAGGAGAATAAAGGAATTTTGACTTCTTGATGGAGCCCAGTAGTTAAATCTTCATGGATAGTCCATTTTCTTCACAGATTCTGTGGGTCTTCTTGTGTGGTTTATATGGGCCTTTAAATGGAATAATTTGCCCATAATTCCTTCTAATGATATGTGGTAAATTGAATAAAAAATCCTAAAAAATAAGAAGAAAAAATTTGGATTAGTAGGGTGAGAGATATAAATAAAATAATAAACTTACTAAATTGGACTACATCTAAAAATACTCAAAAATTATACTTAGAATTAAAAACACTAATATTTCACACAAATTATGCACATTTCATATAAAATCTGTAAAGGGAGTATATAATAAGTCATGATAAATATTAATAACATCAACTCCCCCACATATAGTCTTGTGAATATCCTCATGTGAAACAAATATAAAAACATGAAAAAAATCATTTTCACTCACCATCAAATATTAAAATTTGGTTTTCCCCAATTAGGGGAGGTTTAGACAATATCACTCTTCCACATTGAATTCCACCACAAGTTGTTATAGAAACAATTTTTCAAAAATAATTCATTTCTTCATGTCCAATTTCTGAAATAGAAAATCGTTGCACAGAAAACATACTCCTCTCATGATGATAAAATTAATTTATAGAGCTTCACTCATTCACCAACCAAAATTGAAAATCATAGGGTTTGAAAGAGATCTCATGTTCCAATCCCTATCCAAAGTGCACAATAATCAATAGGTATTTTGAAGTGGTTTTGTCTGTGGCTATGGGAAGGTAGAAATATAATGTCCAAGAGAGAGAAGAAGAGGGGAAAAACACCAACTAAAAAAAGAAATGGAAATTTTTTTTATGAAATGACACATGAAAGGAAATGGAAACATAAATTTATGAGGTAATTAAAATGTGAAATAAGATGCAAAAGTGGAAGTAAATGTGAAGGGAATGAGAATATGGAATATTTATAAAACACAAAACTTTTCCCAATGACATAAGAATATAATGCAAGTGTTCTTTTTTTTCTTTTTTTCAAAAGATGAACTTGAAACAGATCTCACACTCATATGACAACCCATGATTGATCTCTTCATTAAACTAATTGTAAAAGTTATAACAAGATCAATGGATGATAAATAGTGATTTTTTAACTATCGAAGACACACCCCTTTTTAATTTTTTTGAAATTTTTTTCATTTTTAATTTTTTAATTTTTTTTACACTTGTCATTAAAATTTGAACAATATGTCATAAGAATATATACATTCCCAAATTCCATTGAAGGACAACCTCTCCCCTATACTAAAATGGTTGTTATCCCTCATGTATATGATAAATCGTTGAAAATCAATAAAATGGCACCCAAGCAATGAAATCCATTCCCCCCACACGTAAATTTCAAAAAATTATGCAATGAAAATACATGTTGATAATGGGTGTGATAAGGTATTGGGCTTGTAATGTTTCTATAAAAGAAAAGGTTTTCATTGGCTTGAAGGGTCTTTCAAAAGGAGGATTAATGTAAAGGAAATGGGGGGTTATTTGGCTATTGTGATTCTCATGTGGTTCTGAAAATGCCTCTACCATATTAATGCACACTAAAGTAGGAAATTCAGCTCGAAGGTCCACAAACTCAAGACTCACAAATGGGGGTGAAAAAAAAATTTAAAAAGATAGCCATATGTGTCTTGGCATGAAAAAAAATGTTGTTCCTCATGGGAGGGGAAAATAATTTTCCAAATAAAAAATCGATCATTAAAAATTTGTGGGTTTTGAAAAAATATAATTTATCCATAGTTATGATGAAAATACAAAACTTTTGAGGTGAAAACATGCCTTTTTGACTCCCTAAAATGGTTGGACAAAATTTTAAAACTGGATGGTGAGTAAGTATGACTGTTTCGGTTTTTTTAAATTTTTTAGTTTTTAGTTTTTTTAGTGTTTCTTTAAAATACACACCCACATAAAAAAGGAAGAGAAAAATAAAGGGTTTAATGAATAAAGAGCTAAAAATGGAGGAGAGAGTAAGAAGAAGAATGAGGGATAGAGAGAGGAGGATGAAGAGTTAAAGGGAAAGAGGTGCCCCCTGCTTTGGATTTGGCAGGTCGTTGTCTCCATCTAATGGTGTGTTTACTATAGAAGTTGTGGATCTTATAGAAGTTTATGTGGTTCTCATATTGTGTTTCCTCCCATGGTGATGCTTTAAAAGATTTCTATTTACTTTGAATTTCCTTTTAGAAGATGGGTCTTGGACTTGCACTGCAATAAATGGGTAAACATAAGAAACAATAAAAGGACCTTCCCAACAAGAATTAAGAATACCTGGGTGAAGCTGAAATCGATAGTTGAAAATAAATACCTTTTCACTTTCATGTAATAACTTTCTCATGATGTGTTTGTCATGGAGTACCTTATCCTTTCTTTGTACAGATTGGAATTCTCATAGGATTCAAGTCGAAGCTCTTCTAGTTTAGAAAATTGCAACAATCTTTCTTCACCAGATTTTTCACAATCAAAATTATAGGTTTTCACATCCCAAAAAGACTTAATTTGGATTTAAACTATTAAATTACAAGCTTCAACAAAAACTACCCTAAATGGAGACATCCCAATGGGTTTTTTATAATCAGTTCGATAAGCCCAAAGTGTTTCACCTTGCCTTTCAGGCCAGTCTTTTCAGGTGGGTTTTACAACTCTCTCAAGCACACTTTTCACTTCTCTATTAGAAATTTCAGCCATACCATTTGTTTGGGGTGATATGCTGTTGAAGTTTTATGTACAACACCATTCTTTTTCAAAATAGATTATATGGTTCTATTACAAAAATGGGTTCCTAAGTCACCTATCAAGGCACGTGGTGTGCCAAATTAGTGGAAGATGTTTGCCTTTACGAACTCACTAACAGTATGTGAATCATCCTCTCTAGTGGTTTTGGCCTCAACCCACTTAGAAACATAATCAATTGCAAGAACAATGTATCAGAATAAAATGAAATGGAGTAATAGTCCAATGAAATCAATTCCCAAAACATGGAATATCTCATTGAAAATTAAAGGATTTTGGGGCATTTCATTTCTCTTTGAAATTTTTCCAAACTATTGGCATGTAGGACATGATTGACAGAACTCATGTGAGTCCTTGAAGAGTGAATTATAGAAGATTTTAGAGTCTAGTACCATTCGGGAATCCCTTTGTAGTCCAAAATGGCCACCTCTAGGAAGTGAGTGGAAAAATTCTAAGACAAAGGAATGTTCATCTTCATCAACACATCTCCTAATTACCATGTCTACCCCAGTTTTCCAAAACTTATTTTACACCCAAAAAAAATGTATTTTGAATCACTTTTCAACATTATTTTTTTTTCTTTTGAAAAAAAATTAGGAAAAACACCAAAAGCCAAGTAACTTACAATTGGGGCATACCATGGTATTTTTTGTATTGAGAGATGAAAGGTGCACAATTGGAAATTATGGATCAATTATTTCAGAATGAAAAGAATTATAAATTCTAATCAGTTGATCAGGCAAAGGGTTTTCTTTTCCTTGTCTATCATTTATTTCATGGTCAAACTCTTGGAGGATTAGGATCCATCTTATTATCCTTGGTTTGGAATCAATTTTCTTGAGTAAGAACTTTATAATAGAATGGTATGTGAAGATGATTATTTTGGCACCTATGTAATAGGGTTAGAATTTATCTAAGGAAAAAACCACTACAAAAAGTTCCTTTTTAGTGATAGTGTAGTGATGTTGAGTTTTTTTCAATGTTTTTGAGGAATAATAGATGACATGAGGAATATTTTCTCTTCTTTGACCAAGAACATCCCCAACAGCTCTATCTGAAGAATCACACATCAACTCAAAGGGTAAGTACCAATCTAGGGGTTGGATTATTAGGGCATATGTAAGAGTAGTTTTGAGTTCAATGAAGGCTCTCTTGGAAACCTCGTCGAAATGGATTGTGACATCATTTTGGAGCAACTGATTGAGTGGGAGTGGAATCCTACTGAAGTGATGGATGAATCGCCGATAGAAACCAGCATGACCAAGGAATGAATGGATGTCTTGAATACTGGTGGGTTCAGGAAGTCATTTGATTACTTTAATTTTGGTGGGATTGACTTCAATACCATCTTATGAAACTATGTTCCCTAGAACAATCCCATTTCAAAACATGAAGTTAAATTTTTCAAAATTTAATACAAGGTTAAACTTGACACACTTTTGAAGCAATAGAGGGAGTGAATGCAAGAACATTCAAATGATTCACCATAAATGGTAATGTCATCCATGAAGATGTTCATGAAGTGTTCAATGAATTCAGAAAATATACTCATCATACTCCTCTAAATTGTTTCAGGAGAATTGAAAAGACCAAAAGGAATTCTATTATATTCATGTGATCTAAAGGAGCATGTGAAAGTAGTCTTTTCTTTGTCCTGAGGTGCGATTGAGATTTGAAATTAGTTGGTGTATCCATCAAGAATGAAATAGTATTACTTTCCATGTAATTGTTCTAGCATCTGATCAATGAATTGAAGAGGGTAGTGATCTTTTCTTGTTTGAACATTCAGTTTCTTATATTCGATGCACACACACCATTTATTCTTCACATGAGTAGTGAATACCTCACCATGTTCATTCGTGACAAAAGTTATCCCACCATTCTTAGTTACAACATGAATTGGATTAACTCATTCACTATCAAAAATTGGGTAGATAATGACAAATTGATGAATCTTGGTGATCTCTTCCTTAACTACCTCAAGTATGAGTGCATTTAGTCTTCTTTGTGGTTGTCTAATTGGTTTGTATGATTCCTCAAGATGGATGTGATCCATGAAAAGAGTAGGGTTGATTCCTGGTGTGTAATTATGGGTCCAACCTAAGGCCTTTTTGTTTTCCTCTAACCCTTGAACAAGTTTGGACTCCTAGATTTCAGTATGTGAAGCAGAGATAATGATAGGATAAGAGTGATCATGGAAAAGGAATGCATATTTTAGGTGTTCAAGAAGAGGGTTTAGATCAGTATCATCATTCATTAGTGGGTATCCAACTCAGGAATGGAGGGAGGGACTTCAGTTTCTTTAGATTTATTTTCCATAATACTGTCCAAGGTGGAGCTGTAGAGATCAGAGTTGATGTGGGATTCTAGTGACTTTTCAAGTTCCTCTATATTGATGGAGTCTATGAATTATATGTCAACATCAACATCACTATTAATGACTTCGTTAACCATGGTGCATATTTTACATGATACTTTTCCATTAGAACATGATAAAAATGATATAATGGGGTTCAACTGACTCTTAGTTGTTTCCTCAAATGCATGGATTGAGAATGCATAGTGATCCTCAGATGGGTATCGCATTGCTTGGAAATGTTGAACTTGACCAGTTGGTCACAAAATTCCATGGACAAGATACTTGAATGAACATAAATCTTGGTTCTCATTATCATTAAGATGGTATTCCAATAATTACAGGAGATCAAGAGGAGTTCATCTCACCTTCCATGTTAAGGAAATAGAAATAAACAGGGAAGATAAGATCATTAACATGAACAAGGACATCCTCTATTATTCCCTTAGGATAAGCAGTGCTTCTATTGTTTAATTGAATGATAACACCCATTGGGTGAAAGGGATCTAGGCCAAGGTTGGAGAAGATGGATTTGGGCATGACATTAATTGAGGCTCCTAGGTCTATGAGTGCATCATTGAAGTTGGAACTTAAAATTTGGCATAGAACCGTAAAGGTCCCTAGATTATTTCAAATAATGGGAATACAGTACTGGGTCGAAACATTTTCGAAGGTCCTAAGTTGCCTCTTGTGGGTGCACAATTCCTTAAGAAACTTGGCATACTTAGGGATTTTTTTATGGAATCTAAGAGGGAAATGTTCACTTTAACACATTTAAACCTGTCGAGAATTTCAGGATAGGGTTCAAAAGACTTATTTTGCTTAGAAATGGCTTGAGTAAAAGGAATTGTGTTCTTAAGTGGAATGGAAAGATTTGAAGGAATGACTTCATATTCCTTTTCATGGTTCTTTTTCATTTATTTTTCTAGGTCAACATTTAAAGGAGGGTTGGAGGAATTATCTTGAGGTATAAAAATTTTCTTTCCTGATCTAAGTGCAATTTCACATACATTACTGTTGGGGTTAGGTAATGGTTGAGCTGGGAGTTGGGAAGTATCTTATTGCTCTTGCTGGCTCAGGTGGGATGAAAGTTGACCAATTTGTGTTTCAATTTTTTTGAGGCTAGAACAGGTGAATGAGGCATGATCTTCAACTACACTTTCCCATGGTTTCATATAAGAAGAGGCTTGTCCCAGATTGGGATTAATTTGATTTTGGTTCTTGGGAAAGCGATTGTATGGGTATGGGAATTGAGAAGACTCATTAGGATAGTGGAATCTAGGAGGAGGAAGTGGAGGATTAACCCTTCGAGGTTGAGGGAAAAAAGGATAAGGTTGTTGGAAATTACCAACACCTTTACCATATTGGAATTGTTTATGGTTTTGATGAGGGTATTCAGGGGGATGAGAAATGGCATTCCCATATCTCAAGATAGGGTTATATGTAGAAGAGAAGGGCTTAGAATGGGGTTGGTATAAGTTTCTAAAAAACTGACCTGATTGTTGAGGGTTGGGGTTCCACTGAGAATATGCTGCATTGAGCTTCATTGGTATGGATGAATTGGATTGATCCACTTGAAGCTGTGGACATGTGTCAGTTGGATGAGATGGAGAGTTGCAGATTCTACAGTTTTTGATCGGTCTACGAAACAATGAATTTGGAGAAGACGAAAATGGGGATTTGGATGCCACCACTAGTTGTCGCACAAGACATGTAAGTTCACTCATCCATTCTGTCATCTTCATCGTCTCTATAGATATATTATCATAAGATTTTTTTGACTTGATCATGTTCTCAAGGATGGAATTGTTGTGTGATAGTAGCCATGTTATTTATGAGATCTCTTTCAGCTGTAAGAGTTTTATCCACAAGAGCACTGCCACTTGTCACGTAAATGGGGGTTCTCTCCATAGCCTATAACCCCTAATTGAAGTATTGGATCAAGATTTGGTCAGAGATTTGGTATTGTGGGAAGGCTACAACAATCTTTTTGAACCTCTCCTTGTATTCATGGAGTGATTTATCTCGGAATTTACGAATACCACTTATTTCCTTTCAAATATAAGAAGTTACGAGAAGCAGGAAATAATTTCTCTAAGAAGAGTCGGTTCATGTCATTCCATGTGGTTATGGAATTAGGAGGAAGTTAGTAGAGCCATTAATTAACAGTGTCAGCTAGGGAGAAAAGGAATGCTCTGAGTTTTATTTTCTCGGGAGAAACCCCTTGAGGCTTCATGTTAGAGCATAATACTTAGAACTCTTTAAGGTGGGGATGTGGATCCACACCCGCTAGC
This sequence comes from Viscum album, assembly GCA_963277665.1. Lineage (NCBI taxonomy): Eukaryota > Viridiplantae > Streptophyta > Magnoliopsida > Santalales > Viscaceae > Viscum > Viscum album. The sequence goes on from OY728158.1 coordinate 391,009,227, forward strand.
TCGTGGAAATGAGGGAGAATATGAATCATAACTGATTTGAATTCAACGTCAGCCTCTATGTTTGGATATTGAATACCTAGATTTTGATAATTCATGTCATGGGAAGCAAGTTCTTTAAGTGTTTGTTCCCTAGGATTTTCCATATCTAATTCAATTGGTTGGACAAATACTGGTTCTTGAATGATTTTATTATCCATAATTTTCCTCCTAAGTTGGTGAAGAGTTCTCTCAATTTAATGGCTAAACAAATCTAAGAGATTGTTCGGGAGGATACAGGGCATTTAGATAGATGTTGGAAGAAAGAGGAAGATGTGTTTTTCTCTGTGTTTTTTCTTTTTTTTTTTGAATTTTGTTTTTTTTGTTTTTATTACAATAACTAGAAAATAATGACTACATAAAGCACTATCCCCAGCAAAGCTGCCATATAAAATAATGGAAAATTATCTCTTATCGGCCAGTCAAAGTTCTGATGCTTTGCTAATGTGTATAGAAGCACTCGGGTCGAATCCTCGGTGATGATACTTTTTAATAGTCTTCTATTTTTAGTTGATTGTATTTTGATTAGGGGGTTTTTTGTCAAATCTCAATTGAAATAATTGATCAATTTAAAAATTTAATAAAGATTGGTATGAGTTATTCATTATGTAGTTAATCTTGTGATATCCTTGATCTTTGCTTTATATTGCATTAAATTAACACCCATGTCATAAGTTGACATTGATTGGAATTCCCAAGTGTTAAGGCTTTAATTAAAGACTTAAGATAACTTAGGGTTCTCATATTAATCATATAATATTTATGGTAGTATATTGATGGTTCCAATAATTCATGTAAACCACTCATTAAATAAAACAAGTCATTAATCCATGACATGTTAAGTCTAACGTACACTATGTTAATTCAAAAAATACTCATCGAAAAAAAATCTCTCAATCACTTAACATTCCTAAATTAAAAAACTGACCAATGAGATATTTACTCATCCGTTGAAATGATTATTAATCTGGTTATAATTATTATGATGATAAATTATTAATATAATAAAAAGAAATGGATAAGAAAAGATTGGGGCGCCGAACACACCCACAAACGATGATGATAATTAAAAATGAAGATTATATTGATTGAGAAAGAAAAAGAAAAGAAGGGGATAAAAATATATTTAAACTATTTTAAGAACATTAATATTAAACTAAAGAAGTTGGATGAGAATAAGTGATATTGAAGAAGAAACTTGCATTAAAATAGAATTACAAAAAAAAGAGTTATAGGGATACAATAATTAAGAATACAAAAGTAAAAGGAAACAAAGAGAGGAGAAAAAATATCTCAACTTTAAACATGAGTATGGAAGTTACTACCAAGACCTTGGAAAGTATTTGATAGTGCCAAAAAATTTCTCCTCTCTTCTGAAATTCCAACTCCTTTGATGTAGAGGAGGGGGTGTATTTATAGCCCATGGAAGTAGATTGTTTTCATTCTCAATTTGTCCCTCTACTTGGCTCGAAACTTTGGAAATTTAGACATCCAAATATCGAGATATATCTTTCTTAAAGGTTGTATATAATAATGTTGTCTTACTTATCTCAAAAGTTGGAGGAATTTGGAATTATGGAGACAATGTTATGGTGGTTTTATTAAACAACGTTAAACTATCCATTTCAATCCATAATATTTAGATGGCCAAATTGTGAATGGGTTTATCAATAAGAAGATGCCTTCCAATGTGAACACATTTTTCAACAAAGTTAGCCGCCTATATAACCTATATCAAAATGCCAAATATAAGATTTATTGGATGATTAAAACATGAGTTATGTCCTGAATACTATACTGATTTTATTTCCCACCCAGAATGGTGGGATGAGTTTAAATGAATCATTTGGTCCTCTTGTGTTTTGTTTTGGGCCTTGAAATTTTATTTAAACACCCTTACATTGTCACTCGGACTTTGGAGGAGAATAATGGAATGTGGACTTCGTTATGGAGCCCAGAAATTAAATATTCATGGATGGGCCAGTTTCTTCACAGATTTTGTGGGTCTTCTTGTGTGGTCCATATGGGCCCTAAAATGGAAAAATTGTCCCCGGATTCCTAATAATGATATGTGGGAAATTGAATAAGAAATCCAATTAAATGAGAACCACACAATTTAGATCATTAGGGTGAGAGTTATAAATAAAATAGTAAACTGAATCAATTGGTCTACTTCTAAAAATGCTCAAAAATTATACTTAGTATTAAAACATTAATATTTCACAAAAATTATGGACATTTCATATAAAATTAGAAAAGGGAGTATATAATATGTCATTGAAATATTAATAACATCAATATAGACTAATAATATGTTCATAACTCTAGTAAAATACATTACGTTGTTTATTTAAGAACTCCACGCATCACTATAGCTCTTTAGTGGGAATAGTGGTGTCGATCAGTGTTGGTTTCAGATTCATCTCAGTATCGAGGTTAACCATTACCAATTCATCAACCATAGTAAAGAGACCCTATCTTAATGTTAGAGGGGAATCATCCAAATCTTTTTCTTCATCCATGATGAGAGGATCATCAACAGGAGGAAACTCTTATGAGTTGATAGATCTTGATGGGACACTGGTACTAGCCTGGTCGGAAGTGGAAACTTCATCTGGAGACCCCTGTGCTATTGAAACCATTTCAATGAAGGATTTCAACCCAATTAATCTGGACTTTGACCCAAGGGGCGATGTTTGATGATATACAATCAATAGTGTCACATCACCATGAGCTAGTTTAATCCAGCCTAGAAAAACAAGAATGTATGATGTATTGTCATTTCCATGGGGCCGACATCTTGATACCTTATAGGAGTAGGGGATCTGGGATCACCAAAGCCTAATTTGTGTAGGAATACAAGGTGATCTTCAATACATCCTTCAATTTGTTAATGCACTTACCACTTGTCCTAGATACAAACAATCATTGACCCAAATTTGGGGTTGTGGCCTCCCATCTGTGAATCAGGAAAATGTTGGTGTTATCCAGGTATGTCCATGGGTCGGTCACAGCTGTAGCATGTTCAACCTTTTTATCTGAAATCTTCTTATCCTTGTTCTTGTAATAGTGGGCATACAATTAGATGGATTTATAAGATGAAAAGGGCGACACATCACCTTGCAGTATTACTAATCATCCATTAAATGAGTACTTCAGGCATTGGTGATATGAGGAAGAGATTTTAACATGCTGGTAGAGACATGTCCAACCCATCAACGTGTTGTAAGAGTTGTATTATGAGACAAACATGAACATGGTGGTGGAAACTAGGCCACTGATCTGGAACATCAGGAAATTTTTTCCAACAGGTGTCTTCTCCGTCCTGTCGTAACCATGAATTTTCTGGTCAGAGGGACTCAGATCTGCCTCGTGCAGTCCCATATTTCAGAGTGTTCAATTTGGGATAAGGTTGACCCTAGAGCCCATGTAGACAAGACAATGGTGGACCATCACACTGCTAAACTGGAATGTTATGTACAATGTGCGTATGTTCCCCTGTATAGGAGAACCTTCGCCTTATCCAAATAATGTAATGATGGCCTGACATTCGATGTGCTCAACTATCTCAGCATGGAAGGATTCTGTAGTTACTACCTCCGTATCAAACTTGTGGTAGATCCATAAAGCCTCCGCAAGGGAATCGTGAATATCTACTAATAGGTTAATAGGCTTGAGGATAGATATCATCATAGGAATTTAGGAAAGATGATTGACAATATCATAATTTTGTTACAGACATACATTTCTACTGACAGAAGGTCTCTCTATGGCAGGAGGTTTGACAAGCACTACTGGTTGAACTGATAGATTCTAGAGGGTGCTATGAATGACTCATTGCACACTAATTTAATTGTGTAGAGTGACTAATAGATGAGTTCCAGATAACTTAGTTCAATACTTGATAGAATGCCACTGACCATAGCACATTCGGGGTGGCTCTTCAAGATCAAGTAGCACAAACGGCGATGAAGGCGGATTTGATGAAACAAGATGAGATGGATGCATGTACTGAGCTCTCTGATGGGCCTACTATCTAGTCTTAGTGGTATTCACATCATGGATAGAAGCAATGACCAATGAATTCTATAAATTCACATACTCACACCTCTGTCGACGCTAGTGTCAGCAAGGAATGTTGGGAGGGTCTTCCGGGCGCTCTTTGTCAACGAAAAACATGTAGGGGTTTACTAGCTCCACGGTATTGAACGATGAACAACCTTGATAATCACATAAAGAATCATCCATCATTGGGAATATTCTAGGGTCAATCTCCATCTGTAGGGGCATGAAATCACAGAGTATGGGGTTATGATGACATCAATGGGGGACTTTTCTTTCCCTTAAATCATCGATGCTTTCCCTTTTGGGAAGAGGAAGATTTAGATGTTGATGTAAAAGTAGTAGCTACAGGTAATGTGGTAACTTATAAAGGCATGGTTCAAGTCAAACATGCATGAATAATACCATGGGCATGGAAGACTACATTTTGAGCCATTCGGTTGTCATTTTTCTAATACCTGCAGTTAAAATCCACTGTTATTCACCCTTGTTATCATTGTGAGGCTTTATGAACACACATTCCACATGTGTTGGGGCTGGGCCCAACCTAACTATATTGTTATCAAAATAGTCTTGGAGCCTGTCTTTAAACACATAGAACGTTATAAGGGTGTTCTCAAGGAACTAGTGATAGGGGGAGTAATTGGGGTGATAAATGAGATCCACCTCGTTTGGACTTTTACATTCATTCAAATGTAGAATTAATTGATCTAAGGCATATTGAAATTAACTAAGAACCTAATCCTCATTAAATTGGTAGGCTCGATTCCTCCGATCTGGGAAACAAGCTTGAGGAGCATATCCTTAACGATGGGCTGGCAGAGCCTATCGAAGAGGCAGAAGCTGATTATCTCACATAGGTGGTGGCTAGGCGTTATGTGGGTGTGCCTGCCGATTCTAAGGTAGGCACTGGTGAGCCTGAGGCTTCTCCATATGTTTTGGGCCTCAATGAGTTGTATTGGTTGCTCTTTCTATAACAATTCTAGCTGTTCGGGGGCATCTATTTGTGTTATTGCGGTGGACTCGACCTTAACGGCTCTTCTTGTGAGAACCACAGGAAGCAATGAACGTGCCTACTTGGTTTGTTGTAAGGAATACTATAGACACTAAGATTTTTCAGAGAAATACTAAAATCCCCCAAGTAGTTTTTACTAATGATTGAAAGGACCAATTCAATATTTCATTCCCCATGGAAATCTTCAGTAGTTTCTCCTTGGTTAGTGGCATATCAAGGGAATATGTGAAGCCCTTCCACTTGGTGAATAACTCTTCGACGCGCTTGTTGGACCTCTTCTTGAACTTAAAGAGGTCATCAATTTTTGTCTTCTAGGTCATGGAACTGAATTGGTAGAGAAACTTCATATTATGATTCTCCCAACCACATATTTACCCAATGGGTAGCAAGATATACTAGACAAATGTGATCCCTTCCAGTGTCTGCAAGAAACACCATAGTTTGGTGGTCTCATACTATATTGGAGTTCCTAGCATGGGACCACACCTTGAAATAAAGTGGGCCATATTCTAAAATGTATCATTTGTCCCACTAAATGGGGAGAATGTAGGATTCCCGAAACCTAGGTGTAACACCCCAAGATTTTAAGAAAAATATTATTTTTAATTTCATTAATGTCTTGTGTTGTCCGCTACACCAAAAGGAGCTTTCACAACACACATCCCTGACTTGGCTTGCATTATACGCAAGTGTGACCTTCCACGATAGCGTGTGTTGTACGCAATACCGAGTTTCGCTAAACATCGATATGCTATTAAAATATTATTAAAACTAGCTATTATGAATAGTCATTCCCACTTTTTGAAATTTTATAAATTTTATTTTTGAAAATGGACTTCATTTTTGGATTCTCAATATTGAAATTATCCTAGGGTGATATTTTGGAATTTTTCTGAAAACCTTCAATTTTTGATGAATAGTGGAAACACTAGGTTACTATTTAAAAACCAACTTTTTATTTTAATAATTATTTATTTTAGGTCAAAATTGATACATAATACCTATATAAGTTCAATGTAATTCATTGGAGTCATTTTATAATAATTTTAGATATATAAAAATTTTATTGAACTTTTGACCCTCTTTTACCCACCTCCTAGGAGAATTTGCAAATTTACATAAAACATAATTTTACCACTTATATGAGTGGAATTTCAAAAATCAAAGAGACACGGTTGATGTCAGTAAGTAAAATTTGGTTCAATGAGATGAAAATAATTTTTGGTAAATAGTAACTTTTTACTTTTTTAACCACGGTTAAAAGTAAATAGGGTAATTAAGGGTAAAAATGATATTATTATTACCCTAACACATGACCTAATTCTATTGGATAAGTTTATTTCGACTAAAAACAACCTTAGAAATAATATATGACCATTTAGGCCCACTTGGATTAGATTAGGACATTTATTATTAATTTATATCAAGAAGGGTTAAAATAGTTAAAATCAAAGTTTAATAAGTATATAATTTTTAATATAGGGTTATACATATGATAAATTAGACTATAAATATTCATTAGAAAGATAAAATGATTTCCTACATAACGGTAGTTTATTTGTAATTTTTAGACATTATATAAGTTAATTTTTTTATGACACAATGATGATGCAGTAATTATCTTTTTAATGAAATATTGACATAATTGATATTATAAATACCAAAATAAATTTAATTTGAGACTTTTTGTGAATTCCAATAATTTTATAGGTTAATATGACATGTTAGTATTGATTTAATTAACTTTTTTAGAATTAATAATTCTGTTATGATTTTCAAAAAAATAAATTACTAAATAGTGTCAAAATTGACATTAAATAGTTTTTAAAACAAATATTATATTTTTAATTGTTATTTTATTCCTAAAAATCTAAGTTTCGGCCATATGACTTAGATAAGGTTATATATGTTAATAATAAACAACTTGGAATTCGTTTTTCTTGTTATAGTAAGTTTATTAACCTTATAGTGTAGGAACACAAAAAGACACGGTAAAAGTAAAATTATTTAACTTAAAGATAAATATAAATGATAAGGTTAAAATAGGAACCTAAACTTTTCTAAATTCTATTGGATGAGAGTATTTCAACCCATCCCCACCTTAGCTTCTAAATAAATCAATTTCTATCTATTTAAAAAAGAATATGTCTTTATAATAAAATAATATTTTTAGTTTTTCCAAAGGTGCCCTTCTCCACCTTTATAAAAGGGCACCTCCTCCCCCTCTTCCTCACACCAACATGAGCCTTCAAGCTCGTCTAAAACCTGAATATTTATCCTCTACACTTCCCTAGAAACATCCTAGAGGTCCTGGTCTTCTTTAAATACCAATTTTAGTGCCCTAAAAGGAGGTCTCAAAGAAGCACTTTAAAGAAGAGATAATGTCCGTTACCGATTCTTCCAACTTTATTTCTTCTTCCACTTCTTCATCTTTAGTTGTTTCATTATGAAGTAATAACATAAGTATCACTCATATACTGAAATTTTATTATAAGTATGAAACAACCATATTTCACCATCTATCCATCCTACGGAAGACGAAATCACCACGCGTGCGTACGTACGGAATACAGTCTCCACGCTGTGGTGTAATCTATTTTCCAGCACCACCTTACTTGGATTATTATAATGGTGAAAAAAATAACTATATATGATAATTGTAAATTGTTATTGATTCTTAAATAGTATACATACACTCCAATACAATTACACGATCATGGGAACGATATCATCGCTCATGCGTACGTACGGAATACCGTCTCCACGATGTGATGCGATTCGTTATACATGATATTTTTTGCATAATGATTATATAAATGAATTTAATGAATAAATATGATATATAGTACACTAATAACATTCTGGAAATGAGTTATCTGTAACCTAAAGATAAGAATAATAATTTATTCGACAAAACACGCATAAGAACAAAAAGTAATAAAGACCCGAATAACAAGTAGCAATGAAATATTACTAATAAGAAGCTAAGAATATGGCCATATATGAAATTATAACAAAGAGTATGATTCTGGAATAAGTCAATGACATTATTTAAATCATTATACAGGAGGTTAGGACACTTACGAAGAAAATCGGACCTAAGGTAAGGGAAATATCACAATCTCATTTTTATCCGATATTGTTTATACTTTGGAATTTACTGGGGTGTATTTTATCATCCACAACCATTTTTCCTCAATATGTAATGTTATTTTCATCCACCTATAATTTTTTAAATCCATTTTTACCATTTGGTGAGTTTTTAGTCAAATATATGAAAGGAATCTTTTGTCATTTTTCGTACGAGGTACTTTTTGACTTTTCCGACAAAAGTACGAGAAGAATGTTTTTTTTAAACTTATACAACATGAATGGATTTTTAAAACATTATTTCCAAGAAGTTTCCTTTAAAAGTTTTAAATTTTATTTTTAATCAACTTATTTTAGTTTTAAATTGTATGACATGTTAAGAAAGGAAAATGTTTTTGAAGTAGAAAGGGTATTTTACTCAAGAATGGAGTTCAAGTGTTTTATCAAAATTATTTTACATCTAAAATAATATAGGGTTCTATTTCTATCCCTATTATTACATTGATTTGATTATGTTGTGATGGAATTATTTTTATGAATTCCTTTATCTTATATGAATTGTTTTATGATGTCATGATGTTTAAGAATCCCATTTTTATTACATGGGTTATGCTATGATGTATGGTTTATGATTTTGCGGCACACATAAGAATGGTATCATTATGAGATGGGTGGGACCCATATGTCCCTCCAATGCATTGGGTAAAGATTTTATATCTCATGAGATAGACATGGCTGGAACGGCAGGTTCAACCGGTTCAGTGAAACAGGACTGAAATGAGGAGTGAACTGGGTTCAAAAATGGACTTTGTCTACTAAGATAGTCTTTTAAATGAGTCTTGACTAATAAGAAATGATTATCTATGATTAGGTGTGTATGCCACAATGTTTCATGTTTTATGTTATGATTATTGAGATTACATTTCACTACTATGATTTATCCCATGTTATGCTATTATGATCTCTTTTGCGGGTTAAGATTTCAAAAATGTTATGTTCTTATGATTATGATGTGATTGATATTTCTTTTGTTTACCCTTACTGAGCATTTGAGCTCACCCTTTTATGTTTTCTTTTCCCCAGGATATAAATAAAGGTTTTAGGTAAGAAAAAAAAGGGAAGATATTTATAGAAGATGTTGAAGATCTTTCACCACGATTAGAAGATTATATTCCAAGTTTCCAAAGACACTAAACTATTACAGTCCTTGTGTGTGTGTTTTTGTTATGTACTAAGTATTCCGCAAAAGTAATGTAATTTCCATGTATGTCAAGCTTAGGGTCTCTACAGTTGGTATCAGAGGAAAGGTTTAGTCAGACTTTGGAAACTAGGATGTGAGAACTTTAGTGAGATCCCTATAGATATTTTTAAGGTATGTATAGGGATATACCTAATGTTAAGTATAAGTATAGGTTATAGTACTAGAATTAAGGTAACCTAAGATGTTTGATTTTGAAGGTACTCCCCCTTTATTATGTTGTTTTCCCTAGCGTGATTTTTTCCTCTCACACTATTCTTTTTGGGTTTTAGATGATGGATGGAACCCGAATGAACCGTGTTGATCAATGTAATGGACAATGCAATGATTTTCCTCTTGAACAAACAAATGTTATGGGAGATGGAGTGAAAAATATTATTGTTATACCTACACAAGCTATGAATCATTCTGGACTTCCAAATGAGCAGAGAAGGGAACAATATTCTATTGACTCCTTCATGAGGCAATGTCCACCTTCTTTTAGTGGGTCTTCTGATCCACTTGTTACTGAACAATGGATCAACACCACTGAAAAGATATTTTCAGTTCTTCAATGTTCTTAACATGATAAAGTCATCTTAGTAGTATATCGTTTGGAAGGGGAAGCTGATCAATGGTGGAATCTTATCAAGAATACGAGGCCAAGAGATGAAATTGAGTCCATGGAATGGGATGAGTTCAAGAACTTGTTTTTCAATAAGTACTTCCCTCATATTCTTAGAAAAAATATGGAAAAGGATTTTCTTGAACTAAATCAAAAGGATGATGAATATGTTGGTATATACGAAGAGAATTTTACAAGGCTTGCAAGGAATGCATCTGGCTTTATCATCCAACTTGAAAGTAAAGTTGATCGATTCTTCAGTGGCTTAAAACCAAATATTCGAACGGCATTAGCTATAAGAGACTTCAGTAGCTATGAATAAATTGTGCATTGTGATATTAAGGTAGAAATGGAAGTTGGTGTTACATATCCATCTCTTGGTTTTGAAAAGAAACGAAAGATGGAGTTCAAGGAGAAATCTCATAATAATGGTGAAAAGAAGATGAATGTTTCCTTATGCTCAAAGTGTGGAAAGAAGCATGGTGGATATTGTCTTAAAGGGACTAGAAAATGTTTTAAGTGTGGAAAAGAAGGTCATCGATCAGGTGAGTGTCGAAGTAATGGAAAAAGGGTTGCTAATGATGTGAATAAAGAAAAGACTCCAGAGAATGCACCAACAACACTTAAATGCTTCAAGTGCAATGAAATGCGGAATTATGCTAATCAATGCCCAATCCAAGGGTTAATGATGATCGACATGAGCATCCACTTAAGGAAAAGGTCAAAGGGAATTCACATGCGATCACTATTGGTGATGTTGAATATGACAATGATGTGGTGGAATGATTAAGTGTTTATGTAATGGGATTCCAAAATAATGTTGTATATAGTATCATCGAATATTGGAATATTTATGTATTGGTCTATTGTGGTTTTCAAAAAATTTATGGTACTGGTAACCATGGAAAGTTATTGAGATATTTTTGGTAAGTAGATGATATGCGCATAATGATGGGATAAGAAGATAATGACATGTTTGATTGTATTCATGAGTTCGTGATTGATATAAGGACTAAGTGATATCATGGTTTGAGTATATAGAATTTTGAGGATTTTGGTATGTGGAAAGTGTTAACTTTTAACATCATTCATGTTTTCACTAAGGTTCAATGGGTATTCATTATTCAAGAGAATACATGATTATGGTATTCACATGTTTATAATTTGACCAAAAAGATATATCTTATGATATATGGGTGATAAATAATAGCATTCACGTGATTGTTATGTGACATTTCAAGTAATCATTTTCTTTATACTATGAGCTTGGAAAGAAGTATTTTAGATAAGCCTAAAGATTGTAATGGATTATGTTGGACAGAAGTTAGTATTGTTTAAGGATATACCTTTTTTCGATATTATTGATGGGATGTTATAGTAATAGAAAAAGGACAACCTGAAGGACGGTCGATAGCCCATCGCGTCGGACAATGTTGTGGGAATTGAACCCACAACCGAAGTGCGACTGGCCTTTATCTCCTACCACTGGCCTACAAGAAGTTCCTGGTTAGTAGAAACTAGTTTTATTTTATTACACAGTATGATATATGAAGTATAAGTTCATTTTTGGAATCGTATACGATTAACCTCACCATAGATGGACTTATGTATATTTGATAACTTTTGCTAACCTTTTGTTTGAAACAGATGGAATGACCCATCATTCTATCACATGATCTGTTAACACTTCACGAATAACAAATTCAACTTCATTTCTTTAAGAGATGAAGTGGAAATTTTTCAAATCACGAACAATAGTGAGATTGTACCAAAATAAAGTACGTATTTATTCTCATTCAAATTCTTCAACTTTAGGGAAATGATTTTGAAAACCAAAAATGTTGTCCTAGTGCCCTTATATCCGATGAATCAGATGGTACCCCAGATCATCACAAATTTATGGATTTGTGATTGTTTTATTTTTCATAGCCATGTTCTCTACCACTCTCCATCAGAACATGACGGTTAGATTTCTCTTCCATATCCATATTTTCACCTATGTTCTCCTATGTGGAAACCCAGTGATTAGTTAATTTGGGTAACCGTTATGTTTCACACTTTAGTTTTTAAAGACAAGTTTTGGTATTCCTTTTTACGATGTGGGTTTCTATTAAAGAAACTTTCAAGTAGTAAACCATTTATAACCCCGACGAATTTCAATGGCAAAATTCATTTTAAGGGGGGTAGAATGTAACACCCCAAGATTTTACGAAAAATATTCTTTTTAATTTCATTAATGTCTTGGGTTGTCTGTTACACCAGAAGGATCTTGCACAACACACATCCTTGACTTGGCGTTCATTACACGTAAGCGCGACCTTCCATGATAGCGTGTGTTGTACGCAATACTGAGTTTCACTAAACAACGATATGCTATTAAAATATTATTAAAACTAGCTGTTATAAATAGTAATACCCACTTTTTGAAATTGTATAAATTTTATTTTTGAAAATGGACTTCATTTTTGGATTCGGAATATTGAAATTATCCTAGGGTAAAATTTTTGAATTTTTATGAAAACATTCATTTTTTGATGAATAGTGAAAACACTGGGTTACTATTTAAAAACCAACTTTTTATTTAAATAATTATTTATTTTATATAAATTTATTTTAGGTCAAAATTGATACATAATACCTATATAATTTCAATGTAATTCATTGGAGTCATTTTATAATAATTTTAGATATATAAAAATTTTATTGAACTTTTGACCGTCTTTTACCCACCTCCTAGGAGAATTTACAAATTTACATAAAACATAATTTTACCACATCTGTGAGTGGAATTTCAATAATCCGAGAGACACGGTTGATTTCAGTAAGTAAAATGTGGTTCAATGAGATGAAAATAATTTTTGGTGAACAATAACTTTTTACTTTTTTTACCACAGTTAAAAGTAAATAGGGTAATTAAGGGTAAAAATGATATTATTATTATCCTAACACATGTCCTAATTCTAGTGGATAAGTGTAATTCGACAAAAAATAACCCTTGAAATAAAATATGACCATTTAGGCCCACTTGGATTAGATTTGGACATTTATTATTAATTTATTTAAAGAAGGGTTAAAATAGTTAAAATCAAAGTTTAATAAGTATATAATTTTTAATATAGGGTTATACACATGATAAATTAGACTATAAATATTCATTAGAAATATAAAAAGATTTAATACATAATGGTATTTTATTTGTAATTTTTAAACATTAAATAATTTAATTTATTTATGACACAAAGATGATGCATTAATTGTCTTATTAATGAAATATTGACATAATTGATACTATAAATACCCAAAAAAATGTAATTTGAAACTTTTTATGAATTCCACTAATTTTATAGATTAATATGACATGTTATTATTGATTTAATTAACTTTATTCGAATTAATCATTCTGTTATGATTTTCAAAAAAATCAATTACTAAATAGTGTCAAAATAGACATAAAATAGTTTTTAAAACAAATATTATATTATTATTTGTTATTTTATTCCTAAAAATATAAGATTCAGAAAAATGACTTAGATAAGGTTATATATATTAATAATAAAAAACTTGGGGTTCGTTTGGATTCTTATAGTAAGTTTATTAACCTTATATTGTGAGGACACAAAAAGACTCGATAAAAGTAAAATTATTTAACTTAAAGTTAAATCTAAATGATAAGGTTAAAATAGGAACCTAAACTAGTCTAAATTCTATTGGATGATAGGATTTAGACCCATACCCACCTTATCTTCGAAATAAATCAATTTGGAGCTATTTAAAACCGAATATTACTTTATAATAAAATAAGAATTTTAGTTTTTCCAAAGGTGCCCCTCTCCTCCCTTATAAAAGGGAACCTCCTCCCCCTCTTCCTCACACCAATTTGAGACTTCAAGATCGTCCAAACCCTGCCAATTTCTCCTCTACACTTCCCTATAAACATTCTAGAGGTCCTGGTCTTCTTCAAAGACCAATTTTAGTTCCCTAAAAGGAGGTCTCAAAGAAGCGCTTTAAAGAAGAGGTAATGTCCGTTACCGATTCTTCCAACTTTATTTCTTCTTCCACTTCTTCTTCTTTAGTTGTTTTATTATGAAGTAATAACATCAGTATCACTCATATACTGATATGTTATTATAAGTATGAAACAACCCTATTTCACCATCTATCAATCCTATGGAAAACGAAATCACCGCGCGTGCGTACGTACGGAATACCGTCTCCACGCCGTGGTGTAATCTATTTTCCACCACCACCTTATTGGATGGGTATAATAGTGAAAATAAATAACTATATATGATTATTGTAACGTGGTATTTATTCTGAAATAGTATACATACACTTCAATACAATTACACGATCATGGGAATGATATCATCGCTCGTGCGTACGTAAGGAATACTGTCTCCACGATGTGATGTGATTCATTCTACAAGATATTCGTTGAATAATGATTATATAAATGAATTGAATGAATAAATATGATATATAGTACACCAATACCATTCTGGAAATGAGGTTTCTATAACCTAAAGAGAAGAATAAGAATTTATTTGACAAAACACGCATAAGAACAAAAAGTAATAAACACCCGAATAAGAAGTAGCAAAGAAATATTACTAATAAGAAGCTAAGAATATGTCCATATATGATATTATAACAAAGATTATGATTCTAGAATAAGTCAATGACATTATTTAAATCATTATACAGGAGGTTCGGACACTTACGAAGCAAATCGGACCTAAGGTATGGGAAATATCACAATCTCATTTTTATCCGAGATTGTTTATACTTTGGAATTTACTTGAGTTTATTTTATCATCCACATCCATGATTCCTCAATATTTAATGTTATTTCCATCCACCTACAATTGTTTAAATCAATTTTTACCCTTCGGTGAGTTTTTAGTAAAAGATATGAAAGGAATCTTTTGTCATTTTTCGTACGACGTACTTTTTGACTTTTCCGACAAAAGTACGAGAAGAATGTTTTTTTTAAACATATACGACATGAATGGATTTTTAAAACATTATTTCCAAGAAGCTTCCTTTACAAGTTTTCAATTTTATTTTTAATCAAATTCTTTTACTTTTAAATTGTATGAAATGTTAAGAAAGGAAAATGTTTTTAAATTAGAAAGGGTATTTTCCTTAAGAATGGTGTTCAAGTGTTTTATCAAAATTATTTTCCATCTAAGATAATATAGGTTTTTGTTTCTATCCCTATTATTACATTGATTTGATTATGTTGTGATGGAATTATTTTTATGAATTCCTTTATCTTATATGAATTGTTTTATGATGTCATGATGTTTAAGAATCCCATTTTTATTACATGGGTTATGCTATGATGTATGGTTTATGATTTTGTGGCACACATAATAATGGTATCATTATGAGATGGGTGGGACCTATTTCTCCCTCCAATGCATTGGGTAATGATTTTATATCTCATGAGATAGACATGGCTGGAACGGCAGGTTAAACCGGTTCAGTGAAATAGGATTGAAACGAGGAGTGAACTTGGTTCAGAAATGGACTTTGTCCACTAAGATAGTCTTGGAAATGAGTCTTGACTAATAAGAAATGATTATCTATGATTATGTATGTACTCCACAAAGTTTAATGTTTTATGTTATGATTACTGGGATTACATTTCACTACTATGATTTATCCCATGTTATGATATTATGATCTCTTTTGTAGGTTAAGATTTCCAAAATGTTATGTTCTTATGAATATGATGTGATTGATATTTATTTTTTTTATCCTTACTGAGCATTTGAGCTCACCCTTTTATGTTTTCTTTTACCCAGGATATAAGGAAAGGGTTTAGGTAAGAAAAAAAGGGAAGATCTTTATGGGAGATGTTGAAGATCTTTCACCACGATTAGAAGATTATATTCCGAGTTTCCAAAGACACTAAAATATTATGTTCCTTGTGTGTGTGTTATTGTTATGTAATAAGTATTCTACAAAAGTAATGTAATGTCCATGTACGTCAAGATTAGGTTATCTACACTGGGGGTGCTAGAATATCGTCCACTCAAGCGGGATACCACTTTCCATCAGGTGGTATTACCACCTACTGAGTTTCTAGGTCCTGGAGGAGAGAAATAAGTGCTTCCATCGAGTCATCTGCATGATGATTCCGATATTGATAAGTATATCTTACCACCAGAGCAGTGGTAGGTTCTTAAACATGGTAAGAAGGCCTAACGGCTCATGGAGTGCCTGGTGGGATGACTTGCGGGACTGCTGGGAGCACGACCTGTGGAACAGCTAGGGAAACATAAGTTGGGTCTCGAGTTGGGTTATCACAAAACTAGGGTGGATTTGGTGATACATATCACATATTATTTCTATAAACTCTTTCCTCTACTCTGTCTATATGGGAAAGATAGTCAAGGTCACCAGGAGGTAACTCACCAGGGGGTTGTACCTTCCCCTACTACCCTGGTTGAGGATTACCATAATTTTTTCATCATTCCGCATCACATTTGAAAAGAAGTTCATTGACCATTTCTTTATCTTTTGCAGTATATTGATTCAACACATCCATTTCAGGGTCATCATCCTTATTTTACACTAATCTAAATGGGTTATAGGGTTTGACGGTCCCAGCATGCTCTTTACACTTATTGGGATCCTGATTGAAGGACAATGACTTGGAATGTGCAAGAAGGCCTAGTAAAATAATTTAGTGAGTAAACCTTTCTAAAGGTTCCAATAGGTGTAGAACCACCCCATGGGGTATTTTTTCTTTAATGGGTCCTTGATCAGTTTCTTCTTCTAATAGGTCGTCCATGTTACCTGTGATTGTGCTAGGAGGATTATCCTTAATGTTACCTGGAAATTCAGGATGATAGTGTATTTCAATGAAATGAAGGGCATCATATTTCCCCCAACCACGGATCTGAACATATGGGGAGCCTCCATAATAATTATATAGATAACTGTAAACCTCCAGATGAATCGATGCTGTAGGGTATGATGATGATCGGGTGACTCAGGGTGATGGGTCATAGGATGTGCGACCAACTCACCAAGATGACATTGATGCCCAATGTCTTCGTAGTGTTCCTGGATCTTGGGGAAAGCTACCTGTCGATGATGTAGATAGAAGTAAATTTCCCATATAGTTTTTCAGAATCACATGACACCCTATTGGGTGAGAGATTCTAGAATACTAGAACATGCTATTGCAATGGGACAAAAATCTCATGTAGATGATCCGTGGTGAGAAGGTTCCACAAACTACTCAACTCAGACTCGAAATTCAGACCTTAATTTCCCCATTTATTGACTGGGGTCCATTGATGGACTGTTAACAGCACAAAATTGGATCATTTTTATGGTATACTAGCTGATTGAGAGTACAACACGTGAGCTGACAGGTCACCGCATCTTGGAATATCTTCCGAAGAATGGAATGATTGCACCACCATATCCCAATAAGATGGAATAATGATCACTGCTTCCCACATAGGGACTATGGTCATTGGCGGTGGTTCATGCTATTTCACATCTTCTATTGGTCCCTAGAGTAACTCCCTGTGATCTCTTATTGAGGTGGAGAATGATCATGTTGATGATGATAAGGATTGCAAAGTCATGCCCTAGAAAGGGGCCAAATATTCCTCCTCCTATATTTATCTTCATAGGGGTGTAAGGATTATGTGGAACTCACTTTTCAAAAGGATGAGGCACATATGCCTTATTCTTTCCCCATCCTTGACACAGAAGATAGGCATGAGGGTTCAATCAAATAACCACACTCCACTTCAGAATTTGAAAAACAGATGGGTTTGATTACTGTTTGAAGATTGTTAGGATTCTTCCTTTGGTGGTGATGACCCGCCCTATTGCCCCGAAATGGTTCTTTTGGATAGGGTATATTTTTGACATGGGGAGGTTATCCATACATATTGGTTCCAGAGTGGGGAGAACCCTCTCCAGCACTGGATGGGATATGAGGAAGGTTGTCATGTCAGCTATTGCTAAAGTGGGGAGAAACTCCACTCTGATGAGTGGGAGTGCAAGGGGAACCCAGACAAATTTTGAATAGAACACAAGGAGGACCTCCATTTTTTATAGTGCTAGTGAGAGGAGGGTCTCTTCGAGAGCTAGTAAACACAAGGGTATGCACACTCCATTGGTCGTCTGTAGTGCAGGGAGGATCTTCGCATCGGTCGACCCTGGTAGTAGTTGTATGAATAGGGAATTCATACTGATTATACTAGACATGAGAAGGACCTTATTGTTCAACATTGATGAAGTGGGGAGGGTCACCACTATGGTGATCTCTGGCATGGGGAGGACCTCCGTAAGAATTGATGAGCACATGGGGAGTGCCTTCATGATGTTGGGTGCTTTAGAAATGAAGACCCTCACATTAAGAACCTGGTATGTGAGGGAAATTTCCATACCCATGGCTAGGAGCATGGGGAGGACCTTCGTAATGGGTGACAAAAAGATGGTGAGGGCCTCTACTTGGGTTGATAATAGTGGAATGGGGAGGACCTCTATACTGAATAAAGAAGTGTGGCCGACCTCTACTCTATCTGATACTCATAATGGGGGGACCTTCATATTGTATGTATTCATCGTGGAACAACCTGTGATAGATGCTACCAGCATCGGTGATTGGGGGTCAACTCGACCTACTTGTGATGTGGTTAGTTCCTTACTTCGGACTGAGCATGGATGTTCCCCTACTCTGGTATGATAACTGGGAGACAATAGCATGCACCAGTGGTGTCTTGAGATATAGGAGGAGTGGAAGATGATTCCTCCTGGGGGCGTCTTCCTGAGCTTCCACTCGACATTGACGTCGGGTCAGCCAAACTAGAGTAGACTGTGCAGAGGTAGGGACCACCTACTCTTTGGTCTATAGGATCCACTACCAACGCAGATGTGGCCAGGTTGTATCCATGCTTGGTGGCTCCCTTATTGATGTTGTAGTCGGGTAGACTTGTACATCCCTAACTTCATCATCATAATGGAGTGAGTCATTGGAGAACTACCGAGATAGGCACTCGATGTTGTTGAAGGAATGGGTAGGGAGCAGTGGCTCCCTATAGAGCCCTTAAGGGCAGCGGTGATTATAGGGCATAGAAGCCTCCAATAGAGGCGGGACATATCCCTTGTTGGGATAACCCTGTCCTTTTCATGTTGACGAACAAGAGTATTAATCACCATCCTCTAAAAAATTAATAGGATGAGAGGGCTATGGGTGCCCAGTAGTTGTCGGTATGGGATACATCAGATATGAGATAAATCAATAGGGTATAGCTACATTCATTCTTCCCTTACCCCAATGTCTGCGTGAGTGAGGTGATCAGTTTTTTATAGATTGAGCTTGGGTCCTACAAAGTAGGAAAATTCACTCATCAGTACAGACAATAAGAAAGAGATGCACAATTCCCCTACACCATTTAGTCTTCTATGGCTGGATAGAATTATCCATGCTAACAAAGACATAGATTGAAATTCCTAATGATCAACTACCCTAACTCCTAGTGATTTTCACGCAAGACCTGATATTTTTATGGTAGCAACTAGCACCAAATAGTTGGATTTTGTTACATGATTAACTGTTGATGTCTCTAATTCTACATATCCCTATATTGAGGATAATATTCACATGGGGTTCACCATTTCTGTTTCTGCTGTTTTTGCTGGGGCGTGCATTGTCATGACGTGACGCGTTGATTGTTTCCCCACATTCCTTCTTTCCCAAGGTGGGTGGAATCCATTGCTTATTTGGGGATTTTTTCTCCATGATTGAAATTGGATGATGGGATTTCAGTCTATCCTTCCATGGATTCCTCCTTCAAATTCATTTCCTAGTCTAGGTCTCCCTCATATATTTCAGATGTTATTCTTGAATCTCATTCCATGTGTGATATAATTGTGTACACTGGTTAATTACACATCTTTTGTCAGGACATTCCAAGGGTTCAGTTCAGGGAAGAAACCTTAGTTCAGGGGAGTAGTCAGGATGGACATTACTAGCTTGTGTGGACACTAAAAAAATGGAACACCTATATTTATTCCCTTTATAATAGGTCTTCTCAAGGGAATGGAATCCTGAGGCATCTCACATCATGTGTGGGGAATTATATGCTACATTCATGTATTCAGGTTTTTCCTCAACTTCTCTATCTTAACATAGGGTATGAAACAAGTTTAACATCTAGTGGAGAGAGATCAGGCTAATCGAAACCCTGATAAAAGTTGATCAGATGGGTACATCCCTAGGAGGGAGAACTTTGGAGTCTTACTAGATGGTTGGATCAAAATTCCCAATCCAGACATACCTGTGGATGATTGGGTCCCAACAAAGGGGACACCAAGGTTTACTATTGGCTGGGATTAAACCTCGTGGTGGCCACCAACATGCCTTGTATATAACATAGGGATCAAAACCCATGTAGTTAGAGAGGGTTAATCAATTGATCAGGTTATACACAATGGAATGAAACCCAATGACATGTTGGGGCTTACGCATGGATAGTGTCCTAGGTATTTCTTGGAGCAGTGAGGAGGTGGATGGCATTATCTCACTGGAATGTGGTGGCCTATGTAAAATCAAGATGGATGTAGGATGATTTGATGACATGGATGAGATGAATTGGATGGAACTAAAGTGAATATGATGGTGATGTTGGGATTGAAACTTGAATAGGCTTTATATGTGCCCTTGGGGTAGGGAATCAAAGTCCATGTAGTATGTTGGGGTGATGGGACACATGAGGAGGTGGACCATGATAATGGACGCAAAGACGGGACCCAAAGGATGTAGAACCTCTGGTATAAGTCATGACCTTACTGAAACAAAAAGGCTCGTGGGAGAGACTAGGATGGGACAAGGGAGATAGGATTGAACCTCAAGGAGGCTTCCTACGTATCCTTGTGGTAGGGAATCATAGTCCACATATTTTAGGATGGTGCATGGAATCAGGGTGTATCCAAAGGAAAACAATCCAGATGCATGTTTCATCTTACGTTTGGTTAGCAGACCATTAAAAGAGGGACACTCTTGGTTAGAGGAGTATGAATTGAGTGTGGGTTGTTTTTCATGGTTAGCCTCTCGAGCACTGGTCTGACACCACTAAGAGACAGACTGAGGATGTGGGTCCCAAAAAAGAGGACATCAACGGTTATCAGTGTTTGGGGTTGAATCTTATGGAGGATTCCTATGTACCCTACCTAACATACAAGGATCATAAACAACATAGTTTTAAATCATATAGTTTTACATCATGCAGGATGGAAGGGGAATAATGCTTAACATCATGGGGGATGATGGTGAACTGACATGTAGTGGTCAGGACCAATGGGTGATCGTCTTGAACCTCTAGGATTATTCCTAGGTACCTTTCCTAAAAAGGGAAAGGGTAAAATTCCACGTATTTATCTTGGATGGGGTATGTGTCTTACACGATAAGGTTTCCCATAGAGGGTTTCATAGTTGATTCTTACTCTAAGACCATGTGATTCGTGCTTAGTGTGAGAAACAAGAGGCAACAAAGACCTAACGATCACATCATGAAATGTGCGTCCACGAGGAATAGAGTGGGGCATATGCATGGATAACATCTCAAAGAGGAAACAGGGTCTTAATCATGGTTAGTGGTCCAAGGAGATAGAGATTGGGACTTACTCTAGGAAGGATGATTGATTAGAAAGGTGGGTGTCCAGATGTACGAGGATGATTTGGTCATCGTACCTAAATCACCACATCAAAGGGTGTTGGGGCTTATGTGGAGACTGCCTGATGTTTGCATGGTGACAATAATCAAAGGGAAAGAGAGATATGGGGGGAACATGTGTCCTTACCTTCCATAATCCTCTTAGACCTACCACATATTCAATCATCACGGTTTAACATTTTGTTTCGATGACATGAGTGCTTAGAAGTATATCATCTTGCAGCTCGGATGATGAGGATTCTCTCATCGCCACTATGACTTATATAACTAGAACACTTCAACCATTGGTGAATGGATGCCACTGGAAACACTTTATGGAGAGAGGGTTTTGAACTAATCCATTGAGGAGATCACGTTTCCATGGCTATGTGAAGAAGCAATAACTATTAGTGTGCCCAGGCGAAGAAGCATGAGGTGAAGCAACACAACATGAATAACCACTCAAGGGACCTTGAAATCACTTCATACAAGCCTAGAGGGACTCATAAAAAAGGGTTTTCAAATAAAGAGATATTAGAAATAGATTCTTCACGAATGAAGGGTATTCATGAAGTATCGATGCTTTTTGAAGAGTAGGACCTTCACGAAGGAAATGGTATTCATGAAGGAAAGGGTATTCTTAAAGGATAGACTTTAAGGGAGAAGTGCTTCACCTCAGGAAAAAACTCTTTCTTTTGAGAGTTCTTAGAGAAGGCTCTACACTTAGAGAAACCTAGAGCACCCTAGAGGGTACCCTCATTTACGAAGGTCATATGCCTTCACGAAGGGAATCCCCACCAAAGGTGAAGTCTATGAATAACAAAAGGGGGTACATCAAGAAGAGGAAAAGTAACTTTGGTGAGTCATCTATGGGATTCATGAAGGTCTTTACAAAACAGGATCATGGGAAGTTGAAAGTGTCGAGTAAAAATGGATGTAAAGGGGGTTATCCTTCTATTAATAGGAAATAAAGGTTGGTGAGGACCACAAAACACTCTGTGGATAAGAGTGTTTCCAAGGAGATGAAGAACTCTATTGGAAGGTTTCAAGCTCACAAAGGGTGTGAGACACTACATAGAGGATAGTCGAAGTGGTCATTGTGGATCGTTCCACAATGATCAATGACATCGTGGAAAGGTTGTAGTCTTTCTAAATGTGTCAGACTTGTGAAGGGGTGTGACGTTGTGGAGCTGATCGAAGAGGTTGTGCCGTGGATGCAGGTCAGCTATGTTGAGGTCTTCTCAATGGATACTTTTGGGATGGGTTTGAGGGATTATTTGTGCCTTGGGGGTTTTGATTAACTCTATATCATCTATAAGATCACTCCCTAGAGGGGTGAATTTCAGTTCCAACACCATCAATATGAACATTTTTCTGAGCTGATGATGGAACAAATTACATTGGTTCATGAGGTGGTAGTCCACCAAACACGTGAACTATGGTTTAAATTCCTATTTTATTAATAATGATATGGATTTAGGTTATTTAATTAACATAATAAAATCTCACTATCTCATAGATATTGATCATATTATATAATAATATTTTATTATTTTTTGGATGAGGTGGAACAAGAAAGAAAATATTACACTCGGTAAGAACAATATCTCTTCTGCATACTACCTTTTTAATATTTCTCATAAATCCTCTATAAATTTTATTTCTGATCAAAATAATTCTTATTTTACTAGGTAGGGGAAGTAAGTAATTTAATTGATTATGGATTGGACAAACCTCGAGGCTTTTTATGTACAGAAAGGATATGAGAGGAGGTTCCCTTTTATAAGTGAGAGGGAGTGGAATTTTTTAAATACTTAAAAACTACTAATTAATGGGAAGTCACTCTCAGTCTAGGTGTAATGACCTATTTTTTTAAAAGAGATAGTATATAAGAAAGAGTAAAAGATAATCCACAACAATTTTAAATGAAAAACTAAATGTTATTATTTACTACGGTAGTTATCACAATGTCATTATATAGGCAGGTATGAATACGATTAACTAAATTATTTTTACACATGTTTATAAAATTATTTTACATTCATATAATATATTTGATTGGAATAACATAAAAATAACTCTATTTTTACACTTAAAATCTATATTTTTTCAAAAAAAAATTACCGCCTTTTAATGGCATCCATGTTTTCCAAAAATTTCAATTTTTATTAATTATATTTCAAAAATTTATGTTCATTTTCTATATTGAAATATCAATATTTAACATGGTTTATTATCAGAATTGTTCAAATATGATTCATTTTTTTGATGAAAAGTATAAAATACTGTATTCTAATTGAAAAGAAAATTTTCATCTAATTAATTTATAATGATATATTATATATAAATATATTTTTAAATTAAAATAAGTTTCATATTTTATTAGAATAATTATAAATATATTAATCAAATTTATTTCATATGAGTCACTTTTATAATGAATTTTGATATTAAATAAAATTAAAACATTTCATGGTTTCAAATTAAAAACATGTTTTGCCACCCAGTCTATGAGGTTAGTTTTAAATTAATTTTGGCCATTTCTGTGTTCCTAATTTTTTAAAATAGATTCCATATTTTAAATCAAAAGGTAAATATATATTAAATATTTCTATTTTATTTTTGGGAAATATGAATAGGTACCCTATAAATTTTTATTGGAATAGTTAAGGGAAAATTTAGTAATTAAGGGTAACTCTAATTTTATGAATATTATAAATTTACCCCAATACCTATCCTAATTTTATTTTATTAGTTATTTTGAAACAAAATAATCCTTGTATTGATTCTAAATCATATTTAATAAACTTTTATCACTTTATAACAGTAATATTATTTTATTGTAAAGAAAATTTATATATAACAACATTATGTTTTTAATAACTAAAACATTTCTAATAGAAGGCTAACTAGATAATGTATTACACAATAAATTTTCTATTTAAATATAAAATATTTATATTCATTATTGTTATTGTTATTTATTTTTAATTTTTAGGGAAGAAATATTTACCTCAAAGGCTTACATAAAAAGAGTGCAGTAGTTGATTAATTAATGTAAATATCAAATAAAATTTATTTAAAATAATAAACTAAATATAATACCTTATATTTAATGTAGTCCATGAATTTTAAAGATGAAATATACCTGTTATTTATGTGTTCGAATATTTTTTTGAAAAATATTATGTTGTTTTCAATTTTTTTAAAGTCAACTTAATGAATAGTGTCAAAAATGAAATTAATGATATTTAAAAAAATTATATTCCTAAAAATTATTTATAAAATGTTTAAAATGTCAATCATTGTACATTTATGTTTATTCTAAAATTTTTTAGTAATTATATTAACCCAAAAATTGTAAAATACATGTTTTCATGGTAAGAGTTAACGTGATTAAATAAAGGTTAAAACCAAAAGACAAGGATTAAAAAATAGTTAAAACATTTCTATATTTTATTTTATGAATTTATATCAGCCCATATTTGTATTATATTGTAAATAAATTATCTTGATCCATTTTTGTAAGAATATGGATATATATTTATTTAATTTATTGAAAATTTCCAAGACTACCCCTCCCCTCTCATATAAAAGGGCACATATTCGTCGCTTTTTTAAACACATTAAAAACTATTTGGGTAGAAATTATCTTCCAAAATTCATTCATATAATCCCTAAAAATGTTTCACAGACCTTAATTTATGTAGAACACTCTCCATATTGGTTTTATTTTGTTAATCATAAGAGAACATCCTTGGAAGAGGTATCATTTTTAATCAAGATTTTATGTTTTGTTTATTATTCCACATCCCTCAAGCCATATTCAACCTTGATAAAATAATAAGTCCTATATAATCCATATATTGAGATCTTATTTTTCTCATTATCATTCACTAAATCCATCTCCACTTCCATAAAATAGGAAAAGATGTTATAATTTGGGTGTAAGGCAGATGACCGCCTTGTGAATTGATTTTTTTATCGCAATATCACAAGAATTATTATAATGACAGAATTAATTTTTATATATGATATTAATGAAATATTTTTTATTATGAAATTATAATATATTATTTATTTATTACCTCTCCATCAATAAAAAATTATAATGTTGTTCATGTCTACGTGTGAATTATCACTTCTAAGAAGCGATGTTATTATTGTTTCATCACCACATCACATGGATGATATATATTAGTATATTTAAATTATTAATATGATAAAATTTATATTATTCACATTATATAAGGACTAAATTACACTTACCTTCTTTCCAAAATGATCATTTAAAAATCCAAACATTACTCATATGTATATATGGGCTACCGTCTCCATGATTGTATGGTATTTCAATTTTATTAACCATAATTATTGGATGAATTTGAAATTATACATTATATATAAATTTTATTATAATGTCATGAATAAAATTTTAGATATTATGTAACACTAACCAATATTACTGTATTTATTATACTAAAATAATTTTGGAGGTAGGTATTTAATATTGTGAAAATGTCAGATGTGAACATAAATGATTAAGTAATTGTATATATGTTGACACCATGAAATATGTTCCATGAAATTTTCTGTATAATTCAATATGTGATCCTCACATATACACCAACTGATTAGTTTTATTATCAATTCATCTTTATTCTAGAATAAAGAAAATATTGAGTTTTCATCTGTCCCGGCCCAAAACATCTTGAACTGAGATAAAAAAAATTAACAACGCGACTTTAAATTTTTCACAGGGGAAGTGACGGTAAAAAACTTACATAGAACGTTTTGGAACCAAATACCGTCATTGATATTGATTAGGGGTGGGGGAATATCCCCCGTAGTATGACAAAGTTTTTTCCCCCATTTGAGCCACACAAGTACCCCAAAGCACTACCAACACTTATGGTACGTGTGTGTTAGATTGTATGACCGACCTGCGTAATATCGTCAGCGATACAACTAAGTGATCCACCTAATCAAGATAAACCATTCTTCTAATATCAAATATTTTCCTATAAAAAGGACCTCAGGGTATTCATTTTTATGCAAGGAAATTAAAAAAGTCCAACTGATGCATTGTTCTCCCTAGTGATTCACTCATTCCCTCCATAACCTTCTATGTATTTTTCTAACAACATATGAAGAGTGAGATAAAGGGGGGTAGTTAAATTAAATTTCTCAATGGGTTTAAAATAAACAACACATGTGTGAGGCACTCACTTTACCCATGATTAATAAATAATAGAGTATGTTCCCATTCATTATCAAGGGACTTGTGTGAGTCTCATCTGAGAACAAAAGTGGAGGCCCTTTAAGGCTTGAGAAATGCCTCAACCAAGATTTGTTTCCTTGGTGGTCCATCACACAAGGTTCAACCAGCTTTCCCATACCAATGTGCACCAATCTCCCCATGTGGGATCCAACTCTTAGTTCACCCTAACCTTCATCCTATGGAAGCCACTCATATGTACTTCTAATGGAAGGGCATATCCTCTATTGGATCCCTTTTCTGAAAGAGGCCATGTTTAAACCCCCATCGAAACCTCATGGCTTTTACAACCATGGATAATGGAAAACGAACATGTCCACCATTTTTTGTGTGTATTCATATGGTTAGAGGTTTCCCTCACCTGTCTAGTTGGTCAATCAGTGTCATTAGGGTGAATGTGAGAGTGAAACCCTATGTTCATGAGGACCCTTACTCAAGGAATGATGACTATGAGTTCTTGCTCTTGAATTCCTGGTCTTGCACCATGAACTACACTTATTGTCTCTAATACACCGAAACATAGGTTCCAAGAAGGGAGTGAAGGGATAACACTTTCATTTCATCATGACATGGAATAACATCCTCTTAATCTACTACAAAAAAAAATTGTATATCCTTCCTGGAGTAATCCCATAGCCTTTTTTGTAAGAGTTTCACTCTGTATCCTTTCTACCTCCTGACCAAATGGTCTGAGAGGGTATGGTCACCAGATCCATCTCCCCACACTCATATTTCCTTCCCTCCCCGTACACCATACCCCCGACCCATTCTAGGGTAATTAAAATAGAGGAATGTGTCATAGACCTGACCACATCCATCAGTGGAAGTGGGAAAAACGAGATATTCACACTCAACTCCCCATCCCTCTCTATTCGGTATTTTTCTCCATGTTGGCCAATAGATAGTACTAGATTGTGTGGTATCTCAGATCATCTGATGCCTCTTGTTTCTCAAACCGATAATGACTCTAATGAGTATATAGGTGAATGATGACCCTGATATCTATATGATATATGCCATATATTGAACTATAAGAACTATAAATCCTACTCTAATAAGGATATTTTGGACTCACACCGAGTGCCTGAGCTCAATGGGTATCCTCTTAAAGAGTAAGCTCTAATCAAAATTCCATTAAATCAGGAATCCTTCACTAGATTAAGTGCCAAAGAAACCCTCCAAACCACCATGATATGAGGCATTCCTCGTGATACCTTTACTATGTAATCCTATTTAAGAGTAAGCCCCTATTTAATCCTCTCAAATCGACATTCTCCCCTATGAGGAAAACCTTCAAGGGCATTCATAGTCATAGTTCTTCAAAACCTAACTACATGGGCTTTGATTCCTATTCAAATGTGGTATGTTGGATGAATGCATTAGGTCCAAACCTAACAATCCATATTAACCATATTCTCTCTTGGCCACATTCCTAGTATGTTATAAATGAAACTAAGATATTCACATCATTTCCATGTTCTTTGGGATTCTTTGGCATAACTTCCACAATAAATATTGACTAGGAAGCTCTCACATAGACTTTATCACCACATGAAGTTAAAATTTATGGATAGGTACTTATTAAATGGCCTTAAATGGTATGATTTATCTCATTAAGTGACACTGAACTATGTGGGTTCTAATCCCTCTCTTGAGGATACATAAGAAGCTAATTTTATAGGTCTGATCCCAAAATCAAAATAACTCTCATCTCCCTGGATGACAATGAACCTTATAGTTCCCCATTGTGTGGATTGAAAACAAACATAATCATAATGAAAAAAGAATCTCTAAGTATAACAGAAGAGTATACCATTGATGGAGAACCTCATATACATAATGATATGTCGATTGATGAAGAATCTCAGATTCATACAGATAATTCTAAATTCCATTTATGTTGATAATCGATTTTTTATATATACGGGGGCCAAATAATACTTGGTAATAAATAAAGGATTCATGAAAAAATAATAAATATATAATAGAGTCTTATAAAAGGCAGTAATTTCCCTTAAAAGGGTGTGATTATCCCCACCTCCCATCCTCTCGGCCAATGTGAGTTCTTAAGCATCATTTGCTGAGCCTCTCGATGAGAACCTACCATTGGAAAGAATGTCCATCATAGATATAGAACCATTTTTAGTTTCTAATTCCAGGGAAAAAATCTATTTAAAACCATCATTAAATGGTGATTCCTAACCCAAACACATAATCTAAGGGGAATAAAAATAATGAATCTGACTTGAATCCTTAACCAAGATGGTAGTCTCACCCATCTGTCAGGCCCCTTCCAATTGATAAATTATTTTTATACAATGAAATAATTCACACATGTGTTCATCCAAAAATATTATACTTTAATAGGTCTCTCTTGTTTGTGTCTTTCATATATTCTAGGCTCTTAAACTCATATATCACATCAATCTAATGTCTTCACTCCAGCTTTCACCAATGAATGCCCAGTTAGTCGCTTTAGCCAGGTCTTCAACCATAAGGATGACACCATCACCAAACTAATGTGTACAACGTTGGGTCACAAATGGGATGGTTTGGGAGTTCCATCATCCTCATACAATAACGACCATGGAGGCCACTACATATAAACTCCATATCAGCAAGACCCACAGATCAACTATCCAGCGATGACCTGTGGTTATGAAGTAGACGGCATTGACTGTTATCTTCAACTATTTCAAGAGATTGTCCTCATAATGTAGCAACCAATCTCTCTCTTACCATAAATAGGTGGAACAAAAGGCCATATACAGTCTCAACTGAAATACATGGGGTGTCCTTCACAAGGGCTCATTCCGAAAATCACCTCCACCAATGATGTGCGGTAGTGATCCCTCAATATTATGAGGGTGATGTCCTTAGCTAACTGTCCATGTTTCCTCAAACCTGAGTAAGTAAGATGCCCCCTAGGGGAAGCGACCAGATAACAGCGAGTAGGTTCATACCTCTTCCACCTCTCGATAATCCCACAAATCCAATATGTTGGAAAACTGTGAGTGCGAACATAAACATGCCCACATTTATTCATCCATCCAACATACTTTCCTGGTGGAATTCAAAGTAACCCACCAACCAAATATAGTTCCAACCTGCAAGGAGTAAGATGCATATACCTACACCCACATGGCCTATAAGCAACTTCATTTGGATATTTCTGGAGATGTAATCTAGAAAGTCCCATATTCAATCAGAGGATGATTCAACTCTCTACCTCCACACATCAGTACTATCAGTATCAACTGGTAGAATATTGAGGATTGGATAAGGCACATACATGTACTCTAAAAATGGAAGGGAAATATATCATCATTCATGTCTCTCATGTAACAATTCATATTCTGATAATAATGAAAGGGAAAATTCAAATCTCTGCCCACATCATATAGAAAATTCAATACATCATAAAGGTGATGAGAGTAGTACCAGAGGGATGAAAACATAACATCATCCCCATATATGGGGTAGCTCATCAGGATGTCACCGCAAAGTAGATATATATCTCTTCTCCCATCTAAGAGGGCCATGGGGAAAATCCCCATATTATATGGATATACGGATTGGTAAAATACACTTTATACAACAAGAGATAATCGACAAATAGTAATGGACACTCCAAGAAATGAAAAGACACCAGCCCATGATTAACACTACTCCAAGAAAGTGGGCCCAATCGCTCGTATAAATGAATCCAAAACATAGCCTCAAATAACATGATTTCCTAAATAATAGTTGATCTACAATACTACTCTACTTAATGATCGCATTCATAAATCCCTAAAACTAGTATATGTGGCATCTCAAGATTATACCCTCCCACTACAAACATATGGGAGTAGTATTAGTAATTCTTATGGTCCATGTTAGAAACATCACCATGAAGACTTGCTACAGGAAAGAAATCTGATTGATCTTGAGAGAATATCACTTGATGAGATATGTGACAAACATCTTTATATTCAGAAGACCAATGTTCTAGAGAGCATTCTCTTTACTAAAATTCCCCTTGGTAGTCCTCCCCATGATAGAATTAACTACTAATGTTCTCCCCAAAGTAGTATTTCATATTTTCAAGATATTTTTCCAATTGGAAATGTAGTTATGGGAAATCCCTTCTATCATGAAAAACATGTGAAAAAAATCCATTCATTTATTATGCTTTATTGTTAGAATGTGAAATAATTTCTTAATCAGAGGACATCCTAGTGTGACAGTCATTATCGAAACCTCCTCTAGATTGCCTGCCTTCATTAATAATTGAGGAAACCCTAACCAATCTCGCTTATTTTTAAAAATCATCGGATAAGTTTATACTCTAGTCTGACCAAGTAAGGAACATCTATTGAATGATAAATTAATCACGCTAAATCTAAGGAAAATTTTGGCCAAATATAATAAACAAGTCATGTTCTAGAATTTATACCCCACTCAGTATAACATTTCTGAGGAATTATCAAAAGATAGTTTGCACAAAATATACATAGACATATGGAAAACACATCTTCACTTGAAAGATAAAGTATTACCGTGTGACGAGTACCAAAAAAAAGTAATGTTAATAGAAGGGTTGAAATTCCATATATACTTGGAATCTATTTTGGAATCATGACAGCCAATGATTGCAAATCAATATGGGTACCTTCAATGTGAAATCCTTAATGCATTAACAAGGATCAGATAATTGATTAATGATTACCCATCTCATGTTCATATTAGATGATGGGGACCACATTGAGTGTAACGCCCTGACCCCAGTTACCCAGAGTCGGTACATTATTACATAACATTGGCATGATCACAAAATATCACGTATAGAAAGACCAATTAGTTTAGTATCCTTGGAAACACTAGATACATTCATAATGTTTAATTTACAACAAAATATGAAAACTACAACAAAATCTTGTCTCCACACTCATCCCCTCATACTATCCCTCCAGGTCATTCATAAAATACTTCTTCACATCCTGGGAAAAATAAAACATTGGAAGGGTTGAGCTTAAATTCTCAGTAAGGATAACAATATAGCGGAAACTTTCATAAATAAGCATATACATTTAAGGAAATGTATAACTAAATCAAAAGCCTTTTAAACTTCAACTTCACCATAATATGGAAAAAATAAAATGAAATAATTCCACTTACTTATTAACATGGATATTCTACTAGTCGAATAATCACATACAATATCAATAACCACTTTCATAATGATGGAATGCATAATTCCATACTATCATAACCACATAGTCGAGGCCTTTTTCCCAAACTACCAATAATATTTTTTCAAGGCCTTATGCAAAGACACTACTTTGTCTCATGAGACCTACCGATGCATCGAGAAGATATAGTGGGCTCCACCCGTCACTTATTAATTCCAATGCATTCTTCATATGAACAGGTTTAAACATAACATAATCATTCGAATTAAAACTAGCATACGAAATGTCAATACTCTCTCCATAAACCATTAATGGTATAAAAATAACACATCCATAGTAAAACATTTAACAAAAACATCAATACAATATGAAAGTTTTGTATCATAATAAATCAACTTCAAATAAGCTTAAAATCCATCAAAGGATGTTGACATAGGTGAAATCAAAACTATTTTAGAGAAATATCTCTTTTTTTGATATCATTTAAAAGTCACATAATTATAAAAGGAAACATTTACTTTAAAAATATTCTTATAAGATTGTAATGGAAGCTTCAAAAATTTTATAATGGCGGAAAATAACCGCACCCACCGAATAAGTTAAAAAAATTCTTACATTAATTCTGTCAAAAAGGTTAAAAAGAACCTTGTTTGGAAAACGACGGAAAGATTTCTTTATAAAAATCTTATAAAAATTCAAACAAGGGTATAAATTAATTTAACCCATAGTCTGTAAAATAGTAAAAATTATTTGAAATACATTTTTAAGAAACATGTATGTGGATGATAAAGAGGTCCTAGTAGATAATTACGTATAAACAACCTTAGATAATGAAGCGATTGTAGAATTAGCCCTTACCTTGTACTTTTCCTTGGTCGAGGTTAGGTTAACACCATGTATAATGGTGAAATAATTGTTATTAAATGATATAAGAATCATATACATTAATATGATATCATATATGATCTTTTAGCATTTCTTTCTTAATAATATTTTAGTATTATCGTCGTTTTGGGTGTTAACTTACTCATTTTCTTGTATATGTTTTGTTACATAAGCCATGCTTTTTATGGACAGGTTGTATCGTATTCATATCAAGAATGATATCAAGTTCTTAAAATTTATTTTTAATCATAAAATGAGAATTATACTTGAATGTATATGATGTGTAATGAATGTCATCGCCTTCGTGGAGGTGGTAGTTCGTACGTATGCACGAGCGACAATATCATTCTTTTGATATTAAATTAATATATAATTGGATTGTATATCATATATACAGAATAATTATAATGCTAAATTTCTTTCTTTACTTCAATTACACATCAATATCATACCCATCCAAATAATAATTTTTTGAATAATAATTACACCACGACGTGGAGACGGTAAGCTGTACGTACGCACATATGGTGACATGTCATTCAAAGGATGGATAGAATACTGAATATAGTTGTACCATATTTATAATAACATCACAGTATATATAAGATAATGGATTTATTATTTTATAATGGAAATAACAAAGAAATAAGAAGTGGAAGAAGAAAGGAACTAGAAAGCATGTGGTGAAAACATTACCTCTTCTTCGGGTTCTTCCTTTTGATTTGATCAAGAGGGCTCCTTAGGTTTGATTTCTGATCAAAATAAGGCCTCTTGGTTGAAGGTAGGATAGTTTAGAGGATACTTGGTCAGGTGTTTTCCCAACCAAAAGGCTTTGAAGGTATGAATAATTGGTTAGAAGTGGTGTCCTTTTATAGGGGGGAGGGGCTCTTTAG
This sequence comes from Viscum album, assembly GCA_963277665.1. Classification (NCBI taxonomy): domain Eukaryota; kingdom Viridiplantae; phylum Streptophyta; class Magnoliopsida; order Santalales; family Viscaceae; genus Viscum; species Viscum album. The sequence goes on from OY728158.1 coordinate 391,043,212, forward strand.
GAAAAACTTAAAGTATTATTTTATAATAAATTTATATTCGGTTTATAATGGCTCAAAACTGGATTATTCAAATTTTATGGTGGTTATGGGTCGAAAACTACTCAACCAAAATATTTTTGATAGGTTTGGGTCACAATATTAACCTTATCTTTTAGATTTAACTCTTAGTTAAATAGTTTGACATTTACCATGTCTCTTTGTATTTTTATATTATATAGTTAATAAACATACTATATACTTCCAAGACACCCCCAAGTTGTCCATTAATGATACACCAATCATGATAAAAGTCATTTTGCCGAACCTTAGATTTTTAGGAATATAATATAAATTAATAATATAATATTTGCTTTAAAAACTCATTTATGTCAATTTTGACACTATTGGGTATTTTGTTTTTATAATTTTATAACAGCATTATTAATTCGAAAAAAAATTATTTTAGCAATCCAAATATGTCATATTAACTTAAAAAATTAGTGTAATTCATAAAAGGCCTCAAATTACATTTATTTTGATATTTATAATATCAATTATTTTAATATTTCATTAATTAGGTAATTACTGCATCACTATTGTGTCATAAATAAATTAAATTATATAATTTCTAAAAATTATAAATAAAATACCATTGTGTATGAACTCTTTTTATATTTCTAATGAATATTCACAATATAATTTATCTTATGTATTACCCTGTATTAAAAATGTTTTAGTTATTAAACATTGATTTTAACTCTTTTAACTCTTCTTTGAATTAAATAATAATAAATGTACTAATCTAATCCAAGTGGACCAAAGAGGTTAATATTTTATTCCTAAGTTTTTTTTTCTAATTATACTTATCCAATAGAATTAGGACATGTTTTATGGTAATAATAATATCATTTTTACCCTTAATTACCATATTTACTTTTAATCATAGTAAATAAAAGTAAAAAAGTTACTATTCACCAAAAACTATTTTTATCTTATTGAACAACATTTTATTCCTTCATATTAACCATGTCTCTTGGATTTTTTAAATTCCACTAACAAAAGCAGTAAAATTATGTTTTATGTGAATTTGCAATTTCTCCAAGGAGATGGGTAAAAGACGGTGAAAAGTTCAATAAAATTTTTATATATCTAAAATTATTATAAACTGACTCCAATGAATTGCATTTAACTTAGATAGGTATTACATATATATTTTTATCTAAAATAAATTTAAATAAAATAAATAATTATTTAAATAAAAAGTTGGTTTTAACCAATAACTCAGTGTTTTTCACTATTCATCAAAAATTGAATGTTTTCAGAAAAATACCAAAAATTAACCCTATGCTAATTTTGATATTACGAATCTAAAAATGAAGTCCATTTTTAAAGATAAAATTTATAAAATTTCAAAAGGTTGGTATTACTATACATAACGGCTAGTTTGATTGGTTGTGGTGTGTTAGAACTCAAAGTTGCGTAAAACACACACTACTGTATTATTCAAAGGGAAATGTGTCATGGAATATTGGGGTGTTACATTATCCCCTCCTTAAAATAATTTTGTCCATGAAGTTTCTAAGATATTACTGCATAAAAAGACTCAGGTGGTTATTCATCATATATTCCTCGGGTTCCCACATTGACGCTTCCATCTTATGGTTTATCTATAGAAATTTTACCAGACGAGTCGTCTAGTTTCTCAGAACTTGTTCTTTGGTATCAATAATACTGATGGGCTCTTTGCAATAAGACATATCGGGTTCCATTTCTAATTCCTCAAAGGTTAGTACATGCGTTGGGTCAGGCATGTATTTTCTCAACAGTGATATGTGGAACACATCGTGAACTTTGGAGAGACTTGGCGGCATTTCTAAATGGTAAGCTACATCCCCAATTCGTTCTAGAATTTCGAAAGGTCTGATGTACCTGGGACACAATTTAGCATTCTTACTGAAACGTATAACTCCCTTCCATGGAGATAACTTCATGAAATCATGATCTCCAACCTAAAATTCCAAATCCTTCCTTCGATTATCGGCATAGATCTTCTACCTACTTTGAGCTACTTTGATGTGGTTTTTGGATCACCTTCACCTTTTCCATCATTTCCTCCACCAGTTCTGGGCCTACGAGTTTTCTTTCCCAAACATCATCCCAACAGGTTGGTGTGCGGCATCTCTTTCGGTATATCACTTCATATGGTTCCATCTGAATACTTGAATGGAAGCTAGTGTTATTGAAAAATTCTACCAAAGGTAAATATTGATCCCACATACCCTGAAAGTCATGTGAGCATGATCTCAACATGTCTTCTACGGTTTGAATAGTCTGTTCTAATTGTCCCTTAGTTTGAGGGTGGTAGGTAGTGCTCAAACTAAGTTCAATATCCAAGGCCTTCTGAAGACTTTTCAAGAATCTTGATGTAAAATTGGGATCACGGTTAGAAACCATCTATAGAGGTACTCCATGAAGTCTCACAACATCATTAATATATAGTCTTGCTATACATTCAAGTTGTAGATCTTCCCTTATAGCAAGAAAGTGTGCTGGCTTGGTAAGACGATAAAAAATGACACATATTGCATCATTCATTATAGGAGTCTTTGGTAGTCCCTTGAAAAATTCCCTCGTGATATTATACTATTTCCACTCAGGTACGGGAAGAGGTTGCATGATTCCTCCAGGTTTTTGACTTCCAGCTTTCATTTGTTGACAAACCATACATCTTGACACAAAATCAGCAATCTCACTCTCCATGTTGTCCCACCAAAGATGTTCCTTCAAATCTCTATACATTTTGGTGCTCCCAAGGTATATAGATGAATTGGAACTATGAGAATCATCCAAAAATTCCCTTTTTAGATAAATTATATCGGGAACACAAAGTATCTTCCCAAATTTCAAAATTCCATCTTCATACACAAATTCATTCAATCTCCCATCATTCATAGTTTTAATCTTCTTTTGAAATTATTCATCATTGGTCTAAGAACTCTTAATCCTTTCTAGTAAAGATGGATTGGAAACCATTTGAAAAAATAAAGATGTTTCACCTTCCATGGTAATTCCCATATCCATCTTCACTAGATCCATGAAAATAGGATCCCGTTAAATTCTCATCATGTTTAAAACTCCATGATCCTTTCTTCTCAAAGCATATGCCACCTTAGTTTCCTTCCCCAGGTGGTACTATATCGTGCAATCATAATCTGTGAGTAGTTCAAGCCATCTCCTTTGGCTCATGTTGAGTTATCTTTGTGAGAAAATATACTTCAAATTCTTGTGATCGTTATATATCTCACATTTTTTAACATATAGATAATGTCTCCATATATTAAAAGAAAATATTACAGCAGATAACTCAAGATCATGAGTAGGATAGTTTTGCTCATGAATTTTCAGCTGTCTTGATGCATAGGCAATAACCTATCATTCTGCATAAGGACACAACCAACTCCTTTCTTTGATGCATCACTATAAATAATGAACACTTGATTCCACGATGCTAGGGTCAATATAGGATCATTGACTAATCTTCTATTCAGTTATTCAAAATATTCTTCACACTCTTTTTGTCCAAACAAATTTAACCCCTTTACGTGTGAGCTTTGTTAATGGGTTAGCCAATCGGGCAAAGTTCTGGACGAAACGCCGATAATAACATGAAAAAGCAATAAAACTACATACATCAGTTATACTCATCGGTGCTGGACATTCTTGGATTTCCATGGTCTTTGAAGGATCAATAGAGATTCCATACTTAGAGAAAATATGGCCAAGAAAAGAAATCTCTTGAGGCCAAAATTCACACTTGCTAAACATCTCATATAATTAATGTCTTCTCAGAGTCTTCAGGATAATGCGCAAGTGATTATCATGATATTTGTAGATTTTGGAGTATACCAAGATATCATCAATAAATACCACTACAAAATCATAGATATATTCCTTTCAAACTATGTTTATTAGATCCATGAAGATAGAGGGTGCATTAGTCAATCAAAAATGAATTATTGTAAACTCATAATGCATGTACCTGGTTTGAAATGTTGTCTTCAGTATGTCTTCCTTATTCACACACAACTGATGGTATCCAGTTCAAAGTTCAATCTTTGAAAATTATTGAGCTCCATGCAGTTGGTAAAATAAATCATCAATGCGAGGTAGGGGATTACTGTTCTCTATTATTATAGCATTGACCTCCCTGTAGTCGATACATAACCTCATAGATTCATCTTTCTTCTTAACAGAATAGACAGGGGCTCCCCATGGAGTTACACTAGGGTGAATAAATCCCTTAATACTCAATTCCTCTATTTGATTCCTTAGTTTAACTAATTCCATGGTGGTCATTATCTAAGGGTTCTTCGATATAGGCCTTGAACCATGAATTAAATCAATGGAAAACTCAACTACTCATTCTGGAGGATGTCCAAGTAAATCTTCCAGAAACAAATTTACATATTCTTTCACAATAGTTACATCCTCTATTTGAAAATTCCGTTCCTCACCCACAATTATTTCATTCTCTTCCTCCCCAATAATTGAATTTATTTGAGCTACTAGGGGTGGATCTAGATAATAATTAGGTGGTGATGATTCTGCACTAAAGATAAGGTGTTCTTTATCATCATCATCAAAAATCGTAAACTCCTTTTTCTTGCAATAAATCTTCGCATAATGGTCTGAAATACAATACATAATAAGGATTATATCAAATTCAATAATGGGTATGGCGGTGAGATTAGCAGATTAGCACATAAAGAACATTTATGTGCTCTAATGGGGACTGATTCACAAAACATTGTTGCAGTGATACTTCCCATAGGTTTTCTGACTGACAACTCCCTTTTTAAATCAAATTGGAAATATCTAATTTTCATTGCAAACTAGGAAGATATGAAACAATGCGATGATCCAGAATCAAATAAAGCATTTTATAAACTTGAGGAAACCATTAAATTACCTTCCACAATGTCTTTCAGAGCTTCTACCTCATCAGTAGTGATAACATAAGCTTGGCCTTTATCTCTTGGCATTTTCGGAGGTAAGTTCCTCTGACACGTAGGACATTCATTTGAATAATTTCCCATCTCCCTGCAATTGTAGCATTGAACATCGATAGCTTCTTTCTTTCCCTTACAATCACGAGCTCGGTGGCCTTTTTCACCACACTTGTAACAGACTCCCATTCCAATCAAGATAGTACCAGGGTGTTTCTTCCCACATTTACTACAGGATGGATATTCACCTTTTCCTTTCTTCCCCTTATTTCTATTTCCAGAGTGATCAGAAGATCTTTTCTTCTCTTTCTTTACTTTAAAGTCGTAAGAATTAGAGAATTCGTTTTCTGTCTTGATAGCACATGAGACAATATCTTTGTATGATGAGATGGATTATGAGACTAATTCTAAATGGAGAAATGGTTTTAACCTATCAAATAAACTATCAAAATTACTTCTTGGGTAACGTATAAAATCTGCAGCATGCCTTGATAGCCTTGTAAAGTTAGACTCATACTTTGCAACATTCTCGTCCTCCTTTTTCCTCAGACTCAGAAATTACTTTCCATATCTGCTTGATTGTAATGAAGAAAGTATTTTTTTAAGAAAATATCTTTAAACTCCCTCCATTCTATATTTGATGCTTCATCATCTTGCTTCATGTTTTGAATCAATGACAACCATTGATCAGCATCTCCAGTGTGGCGATAAACATCCATGACAACTTTTTCCCTTTCGCTACATTCCAAGGCATTGAATGTTTTCTCTAAGGAATTTATCCATTGCTCATCTACTAGTGGATTTGTACCCCCGTTGAATGTTGGGGTTTGTTTCCTCATGAAGCGATCTGACATTGATCCTCCAGGGTGTGGATCTAGGTGCTCCATACAGGTAAGGTTATTATTCATAACCTGAGTGAGTTGTTCCAGTATGGTGATTAGGTGATCCCCACCAGTTGTATCACTAGCTCCACTATAATTATCTTGAGCACGAGGTAAATCCCTACATGGAGTGTGTGCATTAATATGATTTCCATTCCTTCTACTAGGCACCATTTCTAAACCATGGCATATACTAGATTAGTTTATGAATTGCAATACATAAATCCAAACTTGTAAAACACTGAACAAAAATTGAGAAGTTTATGGATATAATTCATAATAATAATAATGTTTTCTTTGAGGATGTATATACTCAAAAAACCTTCATAATGGTTTATAAATAAAATGAGAATTATCCAAAGCATATCTTCCAGGAGTGTCGTAACCAAGAGTGCAGCAAGGCCCGTTGTCGTGCACCAGTTCCTGTTCGAGTCTAGCTCAAAACAGTGTTTATGTGTTTTAACCCTAGGTACATCTACTCCAGATCCTCCTCAACCAGCTCGTATACATACAGGGATGTATTGCTCCGAAAACTCACAAAATATCTACAATACCAAAATTCTAGGATATTCTTCTATATTAATCCTCAAATTCTATCTTAGGGATATGTGCTCTAATCAGGGTTTATCTAAATATAGCTTCCAAGGTTGGTATTAAACTTCCTCTGATACCAACTGTAACGCCCCGACTTGAGTTACCCAGAGTCGGTGCATTATTACGTATCATTGGCATGATCACAAAATATCAAGTCTCGAAAGACCTATTAGTTTAGTATCCTTGAAAACACTAGATACATTCTTAAAGTTGACATTACAAGATAAAATGAAAACTACAACAACATATTTTCTCCACACTCATCCACTCATACTATCCCTTTAGGTCATTCATAAACTACTTCTTCACATCCTGGGAAAAATAAAACATAGAAAGGGGTGCGCTTAGATGCTCAGTAAGGATAACAATATAGCAGAAACTTTCATAAATAAGCATAAACATTTAAGGCAATGTATAACTAAAACAAAAGCCTTTTAAAATTTATATTCTGCGTAATATGGTAAAAATAAAATGAAATAATTGCATTTAATTATTCACATGGATATTCTACTAGTCGAATAATCACATGAAATATCAATAACCACTTTCATAATGATGGAATGCATAATGCAAGACTATCATAACCACAAAGTCAAGGGCTTGTGCCAAGACTACAAATAATATTTTTTCTAGGCCTTGTGCCAAGACACTAGTTTGTCTCATGAGACTTACCGATGCATTGAGGAGCTATATCGGGCTCCACTCGTCACTTGTTAAGTCTAATTCATTCCTCATATGAACAGGTTAAAACATAACATAAACATTCCTATTAAAACTAGCATTCAAAATGTCAATAATTTATCCATAAACTATGAATGGTATAAAAATAACACATCCACAGTCAAACATATCACAAAACCTTCAATACAATATGAAAGTTTTGTATCATAATAAATCAACTTTAAATAAGCTTAAAAACTATCAAAGGATGTGGACATAGATGAAATCAAAACTATTTGAGAGAACTACCTCTTTTTTTGAAATCATTTAAAAGACACATAATTATAAATGGAAACATTTACTTTGAAAATATTCGTATAAGATTGTAAGGGATGATTCGACGATTTTATAATAGTGTAAAATAGTCGTACCTACTGTATAAGTTAAAAAAACATTCTTACCTTAATTCTGTCGAAACGGTTAAAAAGAACCTTGTTTGGAAAACGACGGAAAGATTCCTTTATAAAAATCTTATAAAAATTCAAACAAGGGTAAAAATGAATTTAACCCATAGTCTGTAAAATAGTAAGAATGATTTGAAAAACATTTTCATGAAACATCGATGTGGATGATAAAGAGGTCCCAGTAGATAATTACATATAAACAACCTCAGATAATGAAGAGATTGTAGAATTAACCCTTAACTTGTACTTTTCCTTAGTCGAGGGTAGGAAAACCTTCTGTTTAATGGTGAAATAATTGTTTTTAAATTATACAAGAATCATATAAATTAATATGATATCATATATGACCTTTTAACATTTCTTTGTTAATAATATCTTAGTATTATCTCCATTTCGGGTGTTAACTTACTTGTTTTCTTTTATATGTTTTGTTACATAAGATGTGTTTATTATAGATAGGTTGCATATTATTCATATCCAGAATGATATCAAGTCCTTAATCATTATTTTTAATCACCAAATGAGTGTTAGACTTGAATCGATACGATGGGGAATGAATATCATCGCGTTCATGGAGATGGTAGTCCATACGTACGCACGAGGGACAATATCATTCTTTTGATATTAGAATAATATATAATTGGATTTTATATCATATATACAGAATCATTATAATGTTATATTTTTTATTTACTTCAATTAGAAATAAATATCCTACCCATCCAAATAATAATGTTTTGAATAACAATTACACCACGACGTGGAGACGGTAAGTCGTACGTACCCACGTATGGTGACATGTCATTCAAAGGATGGATAGATTACGGAATATAGTTAGACCATATTTATAATAAAATCACAGTATATATAAGATACTAGAGTTATTTTTTTATATTGGAAATAACTAAGAAAGAATAAGTGGAAGAAGAAAGGAACTAGAAAGAGGGTGGTGATAACATTACCTCTTCTTCGGGTTCTTCCTTTTGATTTGATCAACAGGGCTCCTTAGGTTGGATTTATGATCAAACTAAGGCCTCTAGGTTGAAGGTAGGACAGTTTATAGGATATTTGGCTTGGTTTTTGTCAAACCAAAAGGCTTTTAATGTATGGATAATTGGTTATAAGTGGTGTCCTTTTATAAGGGGGAGGAGGGGCTCTTTAGAAAAAACTTAATGTATTATTTTATAATAAATTAATATTCGGTTTATAATGGCTAAAAACTATATTATTTAAATTATAAGGTGGTAATGGGTCGAAAAAAACTCAATTAATAGATTTTAGACAGGTTTGGGTCACTATATTAACCATATCTTTTAGATTTAACTCTTAATTAAATAGTTTGACATTTACCATGTCTCTTTGTATTTTTATATTATATAGTTAATAAACATACTATATACTTACAAGAGACCCCCAAGTGGTCCATTAATGATACAAATATCATTTTATAAGTCATTTTCCTGAACCTTATATTTTTAAGAATATAATATCAATTAATAATATAATATTTGTTTTAAAAACTCTTTTAAGTCAATTTTGACACTATGGGGTTTTTGTTTTTGATAAATTCATAACAGTATTATTGCTTCGAATAAAATTCATATAACCAATAATAATATTTCTTATTATCCTATATAATTATTTTTATTCATAAAAAGACTCAAATTACATTTATTTGGATATTTATAATAACAATTATTTTATTATTTTATTAATTAGGTAATTATTGCATCACCATTGTGTCATAAAAAATTTAAATTATTAAATGTATAAAAATTATAAATAAAATACCATTATTTAGGAAATATTTTTATCTTTCTAATGAATTTTCATAATCGAATTTATCTTATCTATAACCCTATATTAAAAATGATTTAGTTATTGAACTTTGATTTTAACTCTTTTAACTCTTCTATGAATTAAATAATAATAAATGTCCTAATCTAATCCAAGTGGACCAAAAAGGTTAATATTTTATTCTTAAGGTTGATTTTGGTCTAATTATACTTATCCAATGGAATTAGGACATGTGTTAGGGTAATAATAATATCATTTTTACCCTTAATTGCCCTATTTATTTTTAACTGTGGTAAATAAAAGTAAAAAAGTTACTATTCACCAAAATCATTTTTATCTTATTGAACCAAATTTTACTCCTTGATATTAACCATGTCACTCATATTTTCGAAATTCCACTCACAGAAGCGGTTATATTATGTTTTATGTGAATTTGAAAATTATCCTTGGAGATTGGTAAAAGATGGTGAAAAGTTCAATAAAATTTTTATATGTCTAAAATTATTATAAAATGACTCCAATGAATTACACTGAACATATATAGGTATTACGTATTTATTTTGACCTAAAATAAATTTAAATAAAATAAATAATTATTTAAATAAAAAGTCTGTTTTAACCAATAATTTAGTGTTTTCCACTATTCATCATAAATTGAATGTTTTCAGAAAAATACCAAAAATTCACCCTAGGCTAATTTCGATATCCTGAATCCAAAAATGGAGTACATTTTGAAAGATAAAATTTATAATATTTCAAAAGGTGGGTATTACTCTTCATAACAGCTATTTTGAATGGTTGTGGTGTGTTAGAACTCGAAATTGCGTACAACACACGCTACTGTATTATTCAAAGGGAAACATACCATGGAAGCTTGGGGTGTTACATTGACCATATATTTTACTACAATTATTAGTCAAAAAATCTCAACATTATTTGTATCACACAACACCATAGCCTCAGGATGGTTTGATAAAATTAACCATGTCAATAACAAAATATATAATCTAGAAAATTGGCCCTGACTAACTATCATTAACGTTAGGATAGAAGGTATCTGAATATTGAAAGACTCTTGCATCAGGAATATAATAATATCAAGCATGATTCCAAATAAGAGGATTTCATCCACCAGATAGAACAAAATTCCAAAACAGAAAATTGGATATTTTAAAATTGTTGATCCATGTGTGTACAGAATGATGCACCAATCCAATGTTCATAAAAACATCATAATTTCAGAAGAGAATCCATGACAATTCTTAAGAATCCTCATCCCACAGGGCATGAGTATTTTTAAAATCAACCCACTAGGCCAAAAAACTTGGACTGAATGGTTGTTAAAGCAGAACAAGAATTAACGTATCCCTCAAGGCCAGGGGATTTTTCACCTCAACAATCACATCCTCTATTAGAATTTGTCTACTCCTGATTATGAATGATTCTGTTGAATGAATCCTCACAGTTTGTAACACACAAAGTTTTTCTAAAAATAAATATAAATTCATGGAACTTTGTTTTATGTAGATATTTATAACTATCCTTTTAACATAATTTTTCCACATCTATGTTTTTAAATTCAAGAAACTATCATCTATAATTGTGTTCAGTATGTCATTTGGAGTCTATTGGAAACAACTTGTTTCTTTGGTGAATAGTAACATACCCTTATGAATAGTAATATGAGTAATAATATGACCCTAATTAATAGTAAAATTTATTATTATTTTATTTTATTAAGTATTTAAGATAATAGCAACTAGGTTAATTTTTCATTGTGATATAGAAGTAGTAACAGAATTAGAATTGTTAATTTTTGAATTAAGTATGATTTTATTTAAAAATTAAATTAATAGTATTTAGAAAATTATTTTCAAAAAATGGACATCATTTTTGAAATCTTCAGGTCGATAAATGGTTAGGGTGAATTTTGAGAATTTTTCTGAAACAGTTGATTTTTTGGTGAATAGTAAAAAATACAGTTTTTAGTTTCCGTGTATTAATGACATCGCTAATGATATAATAATGATGAAATAATTTTTTTCGACCATTTTATAGTTTAATAATATGTGAGGTGTCCCAAGTGACTTATACCATGGGAAAATACCTTGGGAAAGGCCCTGGTTTTGTAAATACCACTAATTAGGTGTCCCTTGAAAATTATTAAAATAATCCATCACTTTTCCTATAAATACCAACTCTTCCCATCATGAATTTATTCCCGATTATCCCTCAACGAATCTATGGCCTCCTTAACTTCACATTATTCCTCCCAAGGTTTCCTCAATCCCCCAAGTTCCCAACCTTCAGGTTATAAGGGATCCTCTACAAGGTAAGAAAATTCTCAATTTCTTTCTTTTTTCCATTCAAGTTCTCTTTTATGTGGTATTTCTTGAAGTTTCCAAACCATGTTCAAATTTTATTCTTATTATAATTCTAATATATATATTATTATTCATTTCTATATGGGTGAACCTTGTCCCCTCTCTTTTTAATATTTTCTAAACCATGTGGCGTAGTCATTAGGCTGCCGAATTTTTGTAAGCAATTTCACAATTATTCTTTTATTTTGAGTTCCTTCATTATTCTTCCTTCATATATCCTTACACAAGAGGCATAAAATCTCCATAAATATTTTATATATTATATTTTATCATGTTTATGGAAAATTACTCATAATTATTCTTCTCCTCTCACACTTATTTAAAGAATAAAAACATTGTCTGTTTGTGTCGAATTACAGACATCGTGGATGATGTGATTTCAAAATCCATTAATTCTTTCAAGTCTGGTCATGAAACCATTTATATGGTTTCAAAAGGTTATAATATATGTTTTATGACTCACCCAAGTTTTTTTAATTCTTTTTTACTCAATTTTCTAATTTATAAGACAAAATGAGGCTGTTTTTATCAAATAACCATTAAAATGATATAAACAAACATCATTAATTTTATAACATATGAATCATCCTCATATAAAAATTAAAAATGAGGAATTGAATAATTTATGTTACTGGATATATGTAAATAATACACCATTCCATTTCTGTAGTTTCACTTCCAATCGACAAGAATGTCCATCATGAACCAATCATGGAAATCGTATTAAGAACTCACACAAAAACAGTGCAAAGGGAAAAATACTAACAATTAAGGGTGAAATGATGTTATTAAATAATCATATAAGATGTTATAAACATGAAAATGTTTATATAAAATATTAATAACAGTCTTATAACCATTATAAAAGTGGTTTAAACAAGTTAGAAGTAAGACAAACCCGAGGTAAGGGAATTCTTAACCCGATTTCCATTATTTGGGTTAACTTATTACTTAATTATTTATGTGATATTTAAATTTTATTTGTGATGGGTTAGGTTTATATTATGTTTTATTATTTTTATTTAAAGTATATATTCATACTCCATCCACTATATTAATTCTCTCTTCAATTGTATGATATTTATAAGGGCCTTTTCATTAAAAATACTTTTTTATATTCAGTTTTTAGAAATTCGAAAGAATTGTTTTTATGTAATTATTCATGTTGTGTGATTATGTTTTGCTTATTATGAATTATATATGATTAATGGTGGGACCTATATTTCCCTCCAATGTATTGGGTATGATTATGTTGTATGTCGGCTGTATTGTTACTCCAAGTGTAACTGCGATGGTTACACAAAATATGGTAGTCGTGAGGGTTTCAAATTATAAGGTAGCAAAAAATGGTTACAAGATTATGTAAGTAATTCCCCAAGATACCTTTATGATTATATTTATGTTCTCATGTTTTGTGTGGATCTTGTTTAAATCTCATGTTACACAATGTAAGTATATATGGGTGACAATAATGTCTTTGGAAAATGCTTTCAAACTCTATGAGTATTCATGGACGAATGTGATTTTTTCCTTCTTATCCTTCCCTTACTGAGATTTTGTGCTCATCCCAAGTTTATAAATGATTTTTCACAAGTTAATGTATGTGTAATACAATTAAGGATGCCATGTTAAATGTTGAAGAATTGTCATGGAGTCTTGTTTTACGTTTTAATGTTTTTTTTATTTCGAAAAAAATGGAAATTGTTTTTATGGTATCCACTCTATAATAATGCGTAATGTTAGGAATGTATTTTCCTAATTCTCTAAATCTCTAAACCTAAAAAGATCTTCAATGAAAATGAAGTGATTTCTTGGATCAATTCAAGATTATGTGTGTAATAAGGTCGGGTCCTTATAGTTGGTATCAGAGGATGGTTTAGATAACTTTAGGGGTTGGGGTGATGTTAATAGAATAAAATAATTGATTTTCAATCTATGTTTAATTTGAAATGTTATAAAATTTAAAGATTACCATGTTGCTTTATCTAAGACATATTTGTTCATAATGGTTGTCCGCAGAAGGAATATGGATTCTGAAGTGGAGAGGCACCGACAGAATGACATCCTTCCAGAACTACAGCCCGGAATGGTAGGGATTGGAACAGAGCAGTTTTTGATAATCATGGCTCAGCTAACGTAGGCAATAAATGGTGGTGGCATCCATGCAAGATAATAAATAGAGGTACCACAACGGAACATGATAGTAGTGGAACATTTTATGAGACAACATCCTCCTACATTCAATGGATCTTCTGACCCAGTAGCTGCTGAAGGATGGATCGAAGACCATGAAAAGATATTTGATTTTAAGGGATGTTCAGATAATCAAAAGGTAAGTCTTTCCATTTATTGTTTTGGAGGGGAAGCTGATCAGTGGTGGTCAATGGTAAGAAATATCAGGGGTAGAGAGGATTTTGATTCCTTAGAGTGGAATGAATTCAAAAGTCTTTTCCTTGAAAAACATTTTTCTAAGGTGATGCGACTAAGAATGGATAATAAATTCCTTGAATTGAAATAGAAGGAGGAAGATTCAGTGGCAGTGTATGAAGATAACTTCACCCGACTGGCGAGGTATGCCCCAAATCTTTTTATGGATCTTGATAGAAAAATAATCCGCTTTAACTCAGGATTGAAGCCAAGGTATCGAAGGGCATTGGCCTCTCGTGAATTCTAAAGTTATGAGAAACTTTTCTGATGTGCTGAGATGGTAGAGATAGAGTTTTCTAATGATCAGGTGCATTTTAGAAACAAAGAGAAGAAGAGGTCCAGTTGGAAATCAATGGGTAAGAATCAACCAAATAAATCTGATGGTAAGAAGATCCAATTTCTAGTTTGTGAAAAGTGTGGCAAGAAACACCATGGGGAATGTCTTAGAAAAACTGGGAAGTGATTAAAATTCGGTATGTTTGGACATATATCCCGAGATTGAAATGAAAATGATCCTAAGAATAATCCTGATAAGCAAACTGTAAATTGTTTTAAATGTGGTGAGATGGGTCACTATACAAACGTCTGCCCAAAGAGAGATCTGAATGATGAAAAGAAGCTAGACTACAAGCAGAAAGGTTTAGTAAGATCCTTTGTGACTATGTCAGCAGATGTTTGTCCATCCAATGAAGTTGTATTAGGTTCTTTGTTTGTTCATTCAGATTTTGCTAAAGTTTTTTTTTGATATAGGTTCTACACATTCCTTCATATCTGAGAAATTTTCTGGTAAATTGGAAATATCACCTCAACAAATGAGACCCGAACTTATCGTTAAAACACCAGGGGAAATGTTATAGAAAATGAGAATTATAAGAATCTTTCTATTATGGTCTATGGAAAGGATTCACATGCAAACCTTGTTGTTTTACACATATTAGAGTTTGATGTTATTCTAGGGATGGATTGGCTTTCTGATTATCATGCTAAGATTGATTGTAGAGCTAAAGAAGTTGTTTTTCAGAAAGAGTTTCAGTTTGTATACCAGAATGAACCCATACAATTGATAATATATCAGGAATCTCAGTAACTATTGAAAGATGGAAATGAAATTTATCTTGCTCATATTGTTGAAAATAATGGAACTATTAAAATTAATGATGTGCCAGTGGTAAATGAATACCTTGATGTTTTTTCTGGTGAGTTACTTGGTGTCATACCTGATTGAGAATTATAATTCACAATTGACTTAGTTATTGATACTAAGCCCATTTCAAAACCCCCATATCATATGGCTCCAATAGAACTTCTTGAATTGAAAAATCAGTTGCAGGATTTTCTTGACTAAGGATTCATTCGTCCTAGCACTTCACCATGGGGATACCCTTTTTTGTTTGTTAAAAAGAAAGATGGTTCCATGAGACATTGTATTGATTATAGAGCTTTGAATAAAATCACTATTAATAACAAGTATCATTTTCCTAATATTGATGACTTGTTTGATCAGCTCTAGGGAGCTCAGTACTTTTCTAAGATTGACTTGAGATCCGGATACCATCAGTTTAAGGTGAAGGAGGATGACATCCTGAAAATAGCCTTTCATACTAGATATGGAAATTATGAATTTGTTGTTATGACATTAGGATTAACTAATGCACCTTCTGTATTCATGAATCTTATGAATATAGTATTTCATGAGTTCTTGGATATGTTTTTGGTTGTATTTATTGATGACATTCTGGTATTTTCTAAAAATAAATAGGAGCATGAAAAACATCTAAGGGTCGTTTTAAAAACATTAAAAGAAAATAAACTATATCGAAAATTTAGAAAGTGTGCTTTTTTTGTGGCAACATATTTCTTTTTCTTGGGAATATTGTAAATAAGTATGGAATAACAGTTGATCCTGCCAAAAAAAAAGTAGTTGATGAATGACCAAGACCCAAAAATGTTACAGAGATTCGTAGTTTTCTGGGCATAACAAGTTATTACAGATGGTTTGTTAAGAACATTGCATGGTTATCTAGACCTATAACTAAGTTAACATAGAAAGGGGTTAAATTTGTTTAGATAGATTAATGTGATGTTAGTTTTCAGAAACTGAAGAAGAGATTGGTGAATGCTCCAGTTTTTGATTTACCTTCCCAAAATGGTGATTTTTTCATCTACAGTGATGCTTCTTTGAAGGGACATGGTTGTGTTTTGATGCAGAATGATTAGGTAATTTCCTGTGCTTTCAGAAAACTTAAACTTCATGATCTAAATTATCCCCCACATGACTTAGAATTGGCAGCTGTGGTTTTTGCTTTGAAAATATAGAGGAATCATGTATATAGAACCAAATGTCAAATATATACTAACCATAAAAGTCTGAAGTATATATTCACTCAAGAAGAATTACATTTGAGGCAAAGAAGATGGCTAGAACTGATAAAGTATTATGGCTGCACGATCAATTACCATCCTAGGAAAGCAAAAAAAGTATCAGATGCCTTACGTTGGAAACATCATGCATCATTAATCACGCTACATTTGGAACATGATCCCTTGATTTAGTATTTGATGAATTTTTCCGTAGAAGTTGTTGGTGTAGGGAATACCTCTATTTTGTTTCTGGTTTCAGTGTAGTCTTCATTGTCAGACAGAATTAAGTAGGCGCAAAAGGAAGATCATGAGCTACAGAAAAAGGTAGAATTGGTTAAAATGGGTAAGTTTCCAGAATTTAATATTTATAAAGATTTTGTATTAAGATTTGTAAAAAGGTTGTGTGTTCCTACAGATCCTCAGTTGAAGAAAGATTTTGTGTGTGAAGCTCATAGTTCTCCATTTTCTATTCATACTGGTAATACTAAGATGTACATAGATCTTTGAGAGTATTATTGGTGGGATGGAATGAAAAGAGATATTTCTGATTTAACCATGAAATGTTTGACGTGTCAACAGGTTAAATCAGAGCAGCAGTTACCAAAGGGGATGCTTCAACCTTTTCTAGTGATAGATTGGAAATGGGAAAATGTATCCATGGACTTTGTGGTGGGGCTACCAAAGACATCTCGAGGTAACAATGCTATTTGGGTTATTGTTGATCGGCTAACAAAGTCTGCACATTTTCTATCAATTCAAGATGCAATGTCTTTGGATCAGATTTTTCAATTGTACCTCAAGGATATTGTTAGGTTACATAGAGTTACTCTTTCCATTATATCTTCCCGAGATCCCAGGTTCACTTCTAACTTTTGGATGGGACTTCATAAGTCATTGGGCACAGAGTTAAATTTTAGTACAGCTTTTCATCCTCAATCAGAAGGGCAGTCAGAACGAACGATTCAATCTTTAGAGGATATGCTTAGATCTTGTTCAATGGACTATTAGGGAAGTTAGGATCAGCATATTTAATAAGTTGAGTTTTCTTATAATAACAGTTTCCATTCTAGTATTCATATGGCACCTTTTGAGGCCTTTTATGGAAAGTATTGTCAGACTCCCGCATTTTGGGATGAAGTCGGTGAAAGAAAGTGTATGGGGTCGGAATTAGTTGAATAAGTGGATGAGAAAGTGAGGATGATCCAACAGCACATGAGGATAGCTCAGAGTAGGTAGAAAAGTTATGCAGATAACATAAGTAAAGACTTCTCTTTTGATGTATGTGACCATGTTTTCCTTAAAGTATCTCCTTGGAAAAGTGAGATGTGTTTTGGTAAGAATGGAAAGCTAAGTCCACGATTCATCAGTCCTTTCAAAATCTTGGAGAATGTTGGAACAGTTGCATACCGCGTAGCTTTGCCTCTGAGTTTGTTTTAGGTACACAATTTTTTTCATATTTCGATGTTGAGAAAGTATATGCCAGATTCATCACATGTCTTGAGCCCTGAAGCAGTTCAGTTGGAAGAGAACCTTTCTTATGAAGAGAAACCAGTTCAGATTATTGATCAAAGGGAATAGGTATTGTGGAATAAGGTAATCCACCGGGTAAAGGTTTTGTGGAGAAACCACATGGTTGAAGAAGTAATATGGGAGTCTGAAAATTCTATGAGATAAAAATACTCTCAGTTGTTTAATAAGTAAATAAAATTGCAAGGACGCAATTTCAAGAAGGTGGGGATAATATAACACCCCATGTTTTTCTAAAAATTAATTTAAATTCATGGAACTTTGTTTTAAGTACATATTTATAACTAGCCTTTTAACATAATTTTTCCTCTTCTATGTTTTGAATTTTAAGAAACTGTTATCTACAATTGTGTGAAATATGTTATTTGGAGTCTATTGGAACCAACTTGTTTTTTTGGTGAATTGTAAAATACCCTTATGAATAATAGTATGAAAAGTAATATGACCCTAATGAATAGTAAATTTTATTATTATTTTATTTTATTAAGTCTTTAAGATAATAGAATCTAGGTTAATTATTCATTGTGATATAAAAGTAGTTACATAATTATAATTGTTAATTTTTGAATTAAGTATGTTTTTATTTAAAAAATAAATTAATAAAATTTAGAAAATTATTTTCAAAAAATGGACTTTATTTTTGAAATCTACACATCGATAAAGGGTTAGGGTAAATTTTGGGAATTTTTCTGAAACAGATTATTTTTATGTGAATAGTAAAAAATATAGTTTTTAGTTTCGGTGTATCAATGACATCATTAATGATATAATAATGATATCATTAATGATATAATAATGATGTCATAATTTCGGTCAACTAGTGTATAGTTAAAAAATATGTGAGGTGTTATAAGTGGCTTATACCAATGGAAAATACCATGGGCAAGCCCATGGTTTGTAAATACCACTCATGAGGTGTCCCTTGAAAATTATTAATATAATCCCTCACTTTTCCTATAAATACCATCTCTTCCCTTCATTAAATTCATTCCTGATTCACCCTCAATGAAGATATAGCATCCCTACCTTCATAGTATTCCTCCCAAGGTTTCCTCAAGCCCCCAAGGTCCCAACCTACATGTTCTAAGGGTTACTCTACAAGGTAAGAAAATTCTCATTTTCTTTCTTTTTCTATTCAAGTTCTCTTTTATGTGGTATATCATCATGTTTCCATACCATGTTCAAATTTTCTTATTATTATTGATATAATATATATTAGGATTCAATTCTGGATGGGTGACTTTTGTCCCCTCTATTTTTAATATTTTCTAAAACCATGTTGTGTAGTCGTTAGGATACAGAATTTTTGTAAGCGATTTCACAATTATTCCTTTATTTTGAGTTCTTTACTTATTCTTTCTTCATATATCATTACCAAATAGGCATGAAATATACATAAATCAAGTATATTATATATTTTATCATGTTTATGGGAAAATTAGTCATCATTATTCTTCTCCTCTCCCACTTATTCAAAGAATAAAAACATTGTCTGTTTGTGTTGAATTACCGACATCGTGGACGATGTGATTTCAAAATCCATTAATTCATTCAAGTCCGATCATGAAAACATTTATATAGTTGAACCAGTTTATAATATATTTTTTATGACTCACCCATGGTTTTGGAATTCTTTTGTACTCATGTTTCTAATTTATAATACAAGATGAGGTTGTTATTATCAAATAACCACTAAAATGATCTAAACGAACATCATTAATTTTCTAACATATGAATCATCCTCATGTAAGAATTCAAAATGATGAATTAAATAATTTACAATACCGCATATATTTAAATACTACTTCATTCCAATTCTGGAGTTTCACTTCCAATCGATAAGAAATCCCATCATGAACCAATAATGGAAATCATGTTAAGAACTCACCCAAAAACAGTACAAAAGGAAAAATACTAACAATTAAGGGTGAAATGATGTTATGAAATGATCATATAAGATGTTATAAACATGAACATGTTTATGTAAAATATTAATAAAACTCTTTTAACCATTATACATGAGGTTTAAATAAGTTGTAAGTAACACAATCTCGAGGTAAGGGAATTCTTAACCCGATTTCCATTCTTTGGGTTAACTTCATACTTCATTATTTATGTGCTATTTAAATTGTTTGTATGATGGTTTATTTTTAAATTATGTTTTATTATGTTTATTTACAGTATATATACATACTTCATCCACTCTATTAAGTCTCCCTTCAAATTTATGATATTTATAAGGGCCTTTTCATTAAAAATCCTTTTTTTATATTTAGTTTTTCAAAATTCCAAAGTAATGTTTTTATGGAATTATTCATGTTTTATGATTATGTTTTGGTTATTGTGAATTATTTATGATTAATGTTGGTACCTATATTTCCCTCCAATGCATTGGGTATGAGTAAGTTGGAGGTCGACCGTATGGTTACTCCAAGTGTAACTGCGATGGTTACACAAAGTAAGGTAGTCGTGAGGGTTTCAAATTATAAGGTAGCCAAAAATGGTTACAAGATTATGTAATTAATTCCCCAAGATAACTTTATGATTATATTTATTTTCTCATGTTTTGTGTGGATCTTGTGTAAATCTCATATTACACAAAGTAATTATATATGGGTGACAAGAATTTATTTTGAAAATGCTTTCATACATTATGAGTATTCATGGACTAATGTGAGTTTTTCCCTTTTTATCCATACCTTACTGAGATTTTATGCTCATCACATGTTGTTAAATGATTTTTCTTAGGTTAATTGATGTTTAATACAAGTAAGGAAGACATGTTAAATGTTTAAGAATTGTCAAGGAGTCTTGTTTTAAGTTTTAATGTTTTTTTATTTTGAAAAAAATGGAAACTGTTTTTATAGTATCCACTCTGTAATAATGTGTAGTGTCGTGAATGTACTATCCTAATTATCTAAAGCTCTAAACTTGAAAAGATATTTAATGTAAAGGAAGTGTTTTCTTGTCTAGAATCATGATTATTTATGTAATAAGGCCGGGTCTTTATACAGTTCGTCTCATCCCATGATTTGGTACCTTCACTTAGAATACACATAACTAAATTTTTTAGAGATTCACATCATGTTACATACCACCATATGGATACCAAGGAACCATATAAGGGAAGTATGTGGCCTCATGGAGGGAATGGTAGAAGATAGCCCCACAAAAAAATATAATGATTTCAATTTATTTCACGTCAGTTAATTTCATTAACACCACCCTCACTCATCCTACAAAATGTGTGGCCAATTTAGAGGAGTTATAAGAAGTAGTTTATATTCGTGATGTTGTCCACACTGAAGAAAATTATAAAGGTTTGTATACCTATTACTAGAGGTTTTCCTAGAATTTGGGAACTCCCTCATAAAATACTTCATTACCTTCTCAAAAGAAACCCAAAATGGAAAGTAGTGAGGGTTAGATTGTACCTCACCATGCTCCTGGAGAAGATAAGATCCTTTATCTGTAGGAATGATTTTCTCAGTAATAGAATTATAAGACATAACTGATGAGACTCAATGTATATTTACTCCTAGTAGATATGTTCTTTAAGAAGATCCTCAACATTAACTTTGAACTAGGTCACTTCAACCAAGGGGGTTTTTCACAGCAACTGAAGAACATCTGGAACATCCACTCAACATTTGATATAATCAAATATATTAATATCTCATTTTAGTAGATCAATAATTCCCCCATTTGGGTGTGAAATTTAAATATGATCATGAACATTGTCATAATCCTACCACTATTTGTTATCCACATTATATACTAGAAGTTCCACCACTGTTGGCTCTACCATCATCTACACCTATTCAGGATCCATCCACTATACTTGTTCAGGTCATTTCACAGCTTGTTGTTCCTATAATGCTAAGGAACACTATTGAGTCACTAACGGATTGATTGGAAGCTATGAAATAATTTCATGCATTGATACAACTGGAAAATAATTCTTACCAAAAATGGGTGTATCCAACTCTTCCCCTATAGAACATTGGAAAACCAAAATTTCTAGTTTTCAATGGATCTGGATAACCCTAGAATTATTTGATTCATTCAGACTCTTTTTGTTATACCATGATGGGGAACACTGAACAAAAAGAGGTTGTGAAACATAGGTGGTTTTTGAAATCACTATAGCTTCCAACATTTGTATGGAGAATGAGTTTATAGTCTCAATCAATAACTAGATGGGAAGATCTCTCTTTGAAATTCCACATCCAGTTTAGCTCAATGCTATAGAATAAAACAGTCTTTGATCTCACAAACATCATGTAAAGGTGTAAGGAAATGGGTCTTATATATCATTACTCAGTGGAAAGGATTGACATACTTTTTCAACCTACAATTACCCCAAGAATAGTTTCTTTCCATCTATTCTTTAAATATTCACGATGAGTTTCACACACCACTATTCCCTAGGAAATATAAAGGAGAGTTTTGGGACCATGCCTTGATTTCATAAAAGGTATAAAACTCCATTGAAAAGACTAATGAAAAGTCTCGAGTAATTCCATTGAATTAGAGAAAGAGGTTGGGAAAAGGGAAGGATTCCACTATTACATAAAAGAATGCCTCAGTTTCGACTCATACATTAAATCTCACACCATATCATAGGTATCCTCCTCCTAAATTTCATAAACAATATCCCCCTTATCAAGAGGATCGAAGATATCAAAGGCTGAAATAGTTTAAAGAAGATAAAAAACGAGGTCAATTCTTTCCTAATGACCATGTCCACTATTAATTTATCTCAAAATAGGGAAACCACATGCTCATGTTTCCAAATCCCCTGAATCCTAAGAAAGAACCACTTCCATCAAATTTTGGGGAACCACATTTAGATTTATGTTGTTTTCTAATACCTCCTTCAAGATATTGTGGATTCTAGGAAAGTGAAGTTGAAAATTTTTCATGCTCAGGTTCGATGTGTTTTCACCACTAATCCAGAAGATGAAAACTAGTGGAAATAAGTAAATAGAAAACAAGTGTAGAAGTTTGGTGATTGGGTTTTCAAGAAAACAATCACCCATACTAGTGATATTCTTTGAAAATAGTTTAAAAACCATCTATACCAATATCCACTTTTGCTACAATACAACCAACTTCAATGGTATCTCAGTCCTCTGAAGGTCGGTCCTCTAAAAGGAAACATGGCCAGAATGGTTAGAAGAACACTGAAAAAAAATCTATTGTTAAGGACAGTGTTTTCCTTGACATTAAAAGACATCATTCCAATAATCCCAAAATCTCAAGCACCACCCTGCCAAATATTTAAAAAATATTTGACCCATCAGACAGAATCGTCATTAGAAGAAGAGTTGGATATTTAGTTCCATTAATGTTATTCATTGAACGGATCCCTTTACATAATATGATTATAATTATGAACCTGAATTCTCCATTATTGATTGGGGAAATGGGGGGAGATTTTTTGAAGGTCGAGTTTATTGGGGAAGACATGGTCATTCACGGAGTCACTACTATAACCATACCCATGATCAAACATTTTACATGACCAAACCTCATTGGAGATCCCTCTAATGAGCTCAAAAAAACCTAGGAACTCCTCCATGCATGAAAGGGTCTACTATAACATGATTCTCTTGGAAGATCGATTAGAGGATATGTCATTACCAAATCAGCCTCGACATGTATGTTGACCCAACTGGCCCAACCTACCTTGAGTGGAAGAATTTTAAACTCATATTCAATGGAAAGGCCCATATACTTCAGGAACATCCTCTCCCAGTGAATCTATGAAATATCATCACCATGCTAGGAAGCACAGACCTCTTGATCAAAATTATGATGTTTTGAAGAAACTGCACCCAGTTTCAACCATGATATCAATTTTGAATTCTCCAAGTCTATCAAAATACCTCTGGGAAGCACTAATAGAGGCCTTGTCATTCTTTTAAGAGTTTGAAGTTGAGGTTTATACTGATGGTGTTTATTATGTAGAGAATGATCCTGTAGAATGTCATGCGACCATCTTTTTTATAGATCAAGACATGTATATGTTTATACAAGGACACATAATTCCATTTTATATTTACAAAATGATAAATGAAACTTATATATGATGATCCTTCATTGATAATAGATTAGGAGTCCCCCTTATTCAATTCGAGACACTTCACCAACTAGGTCTCAATGAATCACACTTGTATCCCTCCACTATTATGTTACAAGGTTATTATAAGAATGATCAAGAACCTATTGGAGTAATTTAACATGGAACTTAGTTCATGGACCACATGTTCAGATTAGAATTCCTGGTTGTTTATTAGGTTATATCCTTCAATGTGAGGATGGGAGGACCTTAGCTACATCACTTTTCTATCATTCCTTCATCATTCAAACAATGTCTCGAAAATTGAAACAATGGTCCATATAAGAAATTTCATGGTTATAAATCCTTTATCAAGTCTTATGAGACATAGTAAAATGAGATAATATTATCTCACAAGGGAGGAAAACATTCCATGTATAATGATGTCACTAGAATAAATTCCCCTAACGGTCTAAAGATGATCTTCGCTAATACTTTCATGTAGACCAGTGCAGTTTCTGTGCTTAAAATTAATCAATTTGAAGGGGAGGGCCCAAATTCACACACTCATTCGGTGACTTCCATAGTATCAGTCATGTAAAATGAACTTGACTACTCATGATAAGTTTTCAACACATCAAGTAGTGATGAAATCTTGGACGAAAATTTGTTCATTACATCCCCAAGACTCAACGAATCCCTGCTCTATTATCCTGACCCGGAATATTGAAATTATAGTGGTAGAAAATGAATATACTCCCCCCAACTCATAGTCTCCTCCATGGAACCCCATAAATAGGTTGTTCCATCAGTTGGGCCAAAAATAGTTTCTTCCTCTTGCGGATGTCCAAATACCAACTCCTCTCTTAGATTATAGATTTTGGTATCATCACCAACCCTCTAAGAAGAGGAATAAGATGTAAAAAAGGAGGAAGATGGGGAATAGGAAGACCTCATGGATTCCAATCTGGCATTTGATTATGGTGTCTCCTAAATTGTTGATAAACTTGTAGAGATGAATATGGGAATAGAGGAAGATCCACAACCCACTCTAATTAGTGCAACCATGACTTCCAATGAAAATAAGATAAATACTTCCTTTCAGAGGCAACATTGGGACATGTTTTATTGTAATTACATAGAGATTATAGGACTTGACCCATAATTGGCCACTAATCACATAGTTTTTCAAGAATAGAACCATGGATACAAATATGCATCCATAAGGACTCAACTGAAAAACACCTTAAAAATTGACACAGAATCTGAAAAACTCATCAAATATAACTTCACTTTTGGGGAAAAATAATATATGGATAGTTAACATAGTTTAGGTGGAGAATAAAAATGGAAATATTAGAGTATTCATCAACTACATAAATCTCAACTATCATTTCCTAAAATATTATTTCCTGGTTCCAATAGTAGAACTCTTGATTGATGAAACAGATGGTTACCAACCCCTCTACTTTAGGGGTAGATACTATGGGTATAACAAAATCTGGATGGCCTAGGAGTCTTATGAATTCATAACATTTAGATCCCACAAGTGGTATTTTTCTATTGGGTAGTTCCCTTTGTCTTGAAGAATGTTGGCACCCCATTACAACGTCTTGTGCATCATATCTTCAAGCCCTTCCTAGTGATGTTTTTCGAATTCTACATCGATGATTGGGTGGTCAGGACATGTAAATTTTTCAACAACATGGCTGATCGAGAAACCATCTTCAACAAGCTGTGACAAAAAAACCTGAAGATAATCCCCTTAAAATGTTCTTTCCGGATAACCTCAAGAAAATTTATGATCTTCATTGGACACCATCGTGGAATCGAAGTTTAACCAAATAAAAATAAAGATATACTTGGATTGTCTCCCAATTGAAACATGAGATAACTTAGAGTACATTGAGGAAACATGGCCTATATAGAGCGCTTCATAGGCAACCTTTCAAGAAAGGGATTCCCATTCACCAAACTCAGGAAAAAATAATTTAAATAATTTTTACCAGATAATATCAATAATCAGTTGACACCCTCAATAAATACCTCTTCATTGAATCAATATTAATTCCTCCTATTTAGGAAAGGCCACTCATCTTATCGGTGATGACTGTAGAGTGATCATTAGTCACCATCCTCCTAAAAGATAATTATTCTGGGATGGAAAAAATCATTTTTATCTCATTCAAACCATTATTGACATGGATAATCAATATTTAGGTATTGAATAGATATTTCTAACATTAATCATTTCAGTTCAAAATTTGAGGCACTATATTTACCACTATGAGGACCAATTGGTCTCCAGTAATAACCCTCTCAAATATATCCTCAGTCATCCTATACTAACAAGATGTCTGGAAGTGTGGGATGTAATTCTATAGTAGTTCGATATATAGTTTGTGCCTCAGAAATGAGTGAAAAGATATTCCTTAGAATATTTTTACACTATCAACCCATTTGTAGACGAGAAATCATTGAATACTGATCTTCATGATAAAAATATGTTATATATTCAATTCCATCCCCAAAAATGATAAATTTATTTTGAGGGTCCATTCATGAGTTTAATGGGGAAGATAATTGAAGACCTTATTCACCAAAAAGATAGTTTGGGGATTGTTCATTTCACCCCAGAGAAGACAATGTTGTCATACACCTTCCTATTATTATAGGGTAGTACAGATAATGAGTTGGAATACCATTCCCATAGCGAGTGCCTAAAATTGGATTTCCAAGTACTAGTAAACAAACCTAATATAAAAGGTGACTCAGAGTCGGTAATCAAATAGATCAACAGGTTACACCATCCTAAAAAAAGCTAGTCCCCCATTGTGATTATGCATGATGGTTACTAGAATAGTTTCTATCAGATCCAACATTGAACCACATCCCATGATCAAAAATGTCATTGTATGATTCATTGACTAATGCATCCACAGTCCAAGTGTATCCAAACTATGATATTAGTACCAATATTGGTCCTTAGTAATCCAATGATATTAGAAAATATGCCTCCAAAGATTGATCCAAATTGGGAGGGATATTACTCTATACACAAGGTCCACTCTAATGGACCCAACTCCTTGATCTCAATAAATAGATATCTCATTATGAATACATCCAACGAAAGGTTCTAGAAGATTTAATTTTTTAAATAACATAAATTTAAATTTAACTATAATAAATTAAACTTCATAGCACCATATACTTCCATGTTGCACAATGTTAAACATTGTGGTGTCTTCATCAATGTCCCACAATGAAAAACTGCACAACATGAGGTCCAATTTTCATGACTTGAAACTAAAAACACCATTATTCCTCACCAAACGACATTAGACTATATAGTTAACGTATCTATCATTTGATGTTAAGACCCCCCACTAAATACCATGAGTTGACACAGGTTGTGGTCCCTCAAATGATGGGAAACTACCATGCATATTCCCCCAGTCACATGATTTCTAATCCATAATGTCTTATGGTCCCAAATTTTATAAGTAAAATCCCCATCATTATCACATCAGTATAGAAAAATTTTAAACTACGTGACTAATTTCCTCATTGCATGAGGTTAAACGGAACAACCTTTCCAAGAACTATGTGTGGCTGGATTCTCATTATAATGTGATACTTAGTGACACCCATATCTCCAATCTTGGGACCATCTATTATGAATATTTATATATAAGACACCTTATTCATTGTGTATGTGTTAGACCTAAATAGGGGTCCTTCTGAAGAACTAAATGTGTCCTGATTCTGATTCCACTATTATATGTATTGAAGCTTGGATCTCCAATCTGAGGTCAAGCGTCGACTAAAAAGAAACAACTCCCTGATTACCTGTTTATGAACCAAATTTACATATGGAAATCATCCAAAACATATGGCTTGATTATCATACCCCCTCATTTCATGGGTCCAACCATTATTCTGGAAAACATTAAAGCCCTTATCCCCTTATCAAATCTTTATTCGCATAAGGAACCAATTTCTAGAACTTCTTGTGGATTGATTGTCATTTTAATGGGATATATTGTGATGCCCAAATCACTAATATCAAATCTAGTGGAAACATTTATGTCCTTTCGCATCGAATCATCTTCATCCATACTGTATAAAATTAAACTTCATGGGAGTTCAAGTACTATGTATGGCATGATTTTCATCTCAATGAGATACATAACAACACCTAGATCATACCTTATAGACCATCCACCATAGAGTCTCAATGTCCCTATCCATCACTTGTGTTTCCCTTATATTATAGTAGAATGATTTTTCCACTCCTTGTATCTCAATCAGAGTACAACTCATGTGGGCTAATGATATTTGGTAAAAAAATATTTCATGCATAAGTAAAGCATCCCAATTCCCAACGGGGTTATTGTGGTCTTCACTGAAAGATAATAAAAGAAACACTATATGTACATGTCACATGATAATTAACTGCACAATCACTTTAAAAAATAAGTGTAGTATTATTCCTTCCCTCGAAAGTTACAAATCTATTATAGGGTCCCACACCATAGTCTAGCCTCAAAATTCATTTTCACAACAAAATCACACATTTCCTCACCCCATGACATTAAACTGAGTAGAACTTCAAGAACTATGTGTGGCTTTATTATCAACCCTATGAGATATGTAGTGAAGTATAAAAATTCAATCATATCCCCAGCTACAACACAATATGGTAAATACATTACTCTTGCTTCTATGAGTCATATCTATATGAGAGGATCCAATATAGGTTCTCACTATATGCATGAACCCATATTGAAAACAAATAACCATTTCCTCCAAATATGGATTCAATTGGAGTGGAGGATCTTCATTTAGATATATGTGTTGCTTGATTCCCATCCAAAAAAAAGTGTACTGATGCATAGGCCTCATATCCTAGTCCTAGCCATATTGTAAGAAAAAATTCTCCATCTACTATGTACAAAAAAAGTTCCACGTTGGATATTTTATTTTGAGTCCCCTCATTAGGGAGGCACCAAGGAAACAGTGATTTCCCACCTTCTACATATTATTCATATCTATACAAGGGACTTCCAAATATTTACCAATATCAGTCCAAACTCTTCCTTTTTTTTCATTGGATGATTCACATTTCACATGTGATACAAAAATTCTTGAACATTTTAAGATCTTTTTAATCTTTCCTTCTGTTCTTGTGTTAGAATATTTGTTACCAGAGAGCCCATTTTCCTAACTATGTTGTAATGCACTCTAGTTGTATTTTCATAAAAACCCCAAGAAAATAGGTTGGTCATCCCAAATGAGGCCACTATTTGAATATGTAGTAATCTCCTTAATTTTCCTTTCATAAAACATCCCAAAAAACGGTTTTCTCCACCAGTGGTAACTTATTACTTGGGAGAAACCTCTTATATCCTTGTAAGACTTGATGAAAATATTTTGGAACCCATGATTCATTGTCAATGGTCACCACTAAAATATTTTTTCCATGTCCTCTCTCTTGATCTGAAAGCCTCTAAGATCATGGTTAAATATTTCCTCCACCATTTTCAAAGCATAATAGAAAAAGCGTTGGATTATTTGGACACATATCACTTCAATGGTATTATGTTCATAGTCATATGACCTAAAACTAAAATAATTTCTTTATTCCTTCACATGGCTAAGACATATGTAGGGATGTTATTTTCACCATTAATGGGAAAATTTTACTTAAAATACCCCATCTAATTTCATGTAATCTCTTCCCAAAAACAAAACTATGTGCCTCGGGAAATAAGAGTGTCCACAAACATCCTCTAGTTTATACTAATATAATGTGAAAATTCTTGAGGAAATATTTTTGTCTCTAAAATCTAATATGCTCGAGTTTTATTTACATAAAATAACCCAAATTTTTTTTTTCAACCAAAGGATTCCATTGTTAGATAATTCATTATGATCCATAGTTGTCCATCCATAAAATAGCACAAAAATTGGGGTTTTAAACCAATTATATCTTCTTCCTCGAGAGAGACCCCTCTAACATCATAACCCATTTTTCTATATACCTCTTTAGATATAGAGATCCCTAGGTTACAGATTAAAATATTCTCCTTTTACACCTTTGTATGGTAACACGTTTCCGGGAAAATAATAAATAATAGGGAAACCATCAACCTTTTGGTCAATGCTAAAGAACAAAAATTATATCCCCCTAATATCCTTTCTGCATGAATTTATATTATATAGAATAATTTCTATTATGTGCTACATTAAACATCATTGAATAATGTTCTCTCTATGCGACATTAAACTACACATTCAATGTCCTAATAACATGAAATTAATCTACATGAAACATTTACCTTGATCAGAAGGGGGTATTCCCCTCTAAAATTTACCATCTAACAAAATATACACTCCTTCAATCAATACAAATTTGTGCAGAAGTGGTTTCCCATTCATTCCCAATGGTAATAGACATAAAACCATTATTATAAAAAATATTCCTTCATTGAAATCACACATCATGTTCTTAAGAAATATGAATCCTAAATTTCAACCATCTGCAAAAGAATTTCATAATTTATGAGAGTAATTTTTTCTAAATATGATATAATATTCCCCGTCTATCTTTGAATAAGTTTCTAACAACTTTTAGGGTCTGTCAGATAAAGGATTAAATTATTTGACTATGTAGTATTCACACTAGTTGGGAATTCATGAAATATCCCACAAAATGTGTTTGTACATCGATGGTAACATATTCTTTTAGAGAGACCTCTGTTATTACCTAATATCATGATTTATATTCAAAAACCACAAAACTATGACTTATTATTCCCTAATGTATACCTGAATCATGTCAAAACATTCTCAGCCCATAATCCTTGTATTGATCATCATCTAAAAACAAATGGTTAGAGATATTCTTCCTAAAACAATACCCTCAGTAGTCCAACTTGAAAGACATAAAACTACCCATTAAAAGAGACACATTTTTGCCGTATAGAACACCCCACAAATAAAAATCTTGACAAAAAGTTGAGTATCAGTTATCTTGACCTGAGTTCTACATGGTTTATATAAAATACCGAAAACTAAAAAGATAAATGGCTCAAAAAATATTTATATGAAAACATGAAAAATGAGTTCTTTAAAAAATACGAGTCTGACCTGCTAAGTCTACTCCATATTGAGCTTATGAAAAAATTTGGGTCATGACACAGAAGGCAATATTTTTTTAAATTTTCCAGATGAACCTAGAAACATTATTACTATACTCTCTAGACAGAATGTATTTGGATGAAATTAGAGTATTCTCTACAAATTTATATATCTTCAAGCCCCACTAAATGAGGTTAGAATGCATTGAAGAACCATGCATTTACCTTAGAAACAAATTGTTTTTATTTTGAAAAAATATCATTCAAAGAAGGGGAAGTTTTGACATATTGAAATGTGTTCCATCAAATTTTCAATATAATTCATGATGTGAGCCCCACATATACAATTAATGTTGAGTTTGAGAATAAAGTCATCTAAATGCAGCATGGAGTAGATTGGATTTACATTTCTTGCGACCCAGAATGTCATGGACTGGGATTGAAGTTTTTACGGTGTGAGTATCAATTTTTCATGGGGTTCAGTGATAGTAGTGAAGGGATCGGCCCGAAGGCTCAGTATCATAGTTCAATATAAATCCCAAGCAAGGGTGTGAGGGTAAAACCCTTGCAGTATGGAGAAGTGGGCTCTCCCAAGTGATCCACACAAGTACCCCAATGCATTGTCATCATGAAGGGTGCATGTGTGTCTACTTCTGTAATGAGAATATGTGATATCTTACCCAAAAAACCTTATCAATCCACATGAGAAATATGATCCCTTCACCAAATTTCCTATATTTTCCAATAAATGGGACCTTGGGGTCTTCATTTGTATACAAAAATAATTCTAAATGTCCATATGATGCTTTCTCACCATAGTTCTTCACTAAAGCCCTCCATAACCTTATAGATAGTTTTATAACACTATATGAGGAAGGAATTAAAGGGGGATAATGAAATTAAATTCCTCTATGGATTTGAAATATAAAACACATTCACGAGGAAAATGTTCACCCCATGATTAATGAATACTTGTGATAGGTATGTTTCCATAACAACGGACTTGCATGAGTCACTTCCAAAAAACACATATGGGGACCTTTGAAGGACTGAGAATGGTCTTATCCATGTGTATTTTTTCAAGTGTTCTGTCTTCTAAGGCTCAACTTGCTCGCCCGGAACTACATGAGATAATTTCACCCTATGAGAGCCTCCTTTTTTCTCTCGAAAATTTATCCTACATGATCCACACATCAGGCCTTCTCGTTACAAGGCCTCAACTCCTATGGCTACCGTGCCTGAAAAGGATCCGGTTAAATCCCCCACTAAAGCCTTCAAAATGGAATAACCATAGAGAGTGGAACATTAGTGTTCCCCCACTTGGATGTGTATTTCTATGTTCATAGGTTTCCCTAAATTTTTTGGTTTTATTTTTAATGAATTCATGGTGAATGTAAGTGTGTATCCCATTCCCCACAAGGACCCATTCCCAAGGTTCGGTGTTAAGAATTTCTTGGTATCATATGAAAGGGGTTGTACCATGTCCTACCCTTGTCATCTCTAAGACACAAAGCCTTTGACTTTAAGATGGGAGGTGAGGGGTAATGCTTTCATTTACTTTTGACATGGAATGACATCCTACTTCCCTATTGAGGAATATGTTTCAGTGTATCCCTCCTGGAGTATGCGCCAAGAAATTATTGCATATGGTTTCACTCATCCTTCACTCCCCCATCTGGCCAATTGGTTTGAGAGGGGATGGGGGCCCAATCTCTCTCAACTCTATTATATTTCCTTCCCTCCTTTTTCTCCATAACTTGGACTAATTACACGATATTGTGAAGAGATGGAATTTTCATAACCGCATACACTTCCATTAGTGGAATAGGGGGTAGATGAGACAGGCATACTCAATTCCCCATAACCTTCCATTTGGTATTTTTTTACATGTTCATCTATAGAGAGAATTAGATAGTGTGGTATCTCAGATCATCTTATACCTCTTGTTTCTCAAATTGATAATTACTAACATTGGATTAGAGGTTAATTTTGAACACAGAATCCATAGGATCCATGCCATTTATTGAACTATGAGAACTCAGATTTCTTCTCTAATAAAGATACGTAGGACACCCATCTATGTCTTGTGATCAATGGGTATCCTCCTCAAAAGTAATCTCGAATCAAAATTATATTAAATTGGGCATCATCCTCAGGAGTAATCCACGTTTTAATCCTCTAAACCAACATGAATTGATACATTCCACATGACACCTTCAATAAGGAATCCTTATTAATATTTATCCCCAATTAAATACTATCAACGGGTGATACTCCCCTACGAGACAAACCATAGAGGGCCTACAAAGGAATAGGTATTCAAAACCAAACTATGTGGACTTTGATTTACCATAAAAATGGGAAACATAGGAAGCATCCATGATGCCCAAACATAACACCCATTATCATCCATGTTACCTCTGTGCCACATTCCCTGCAAATAATAACTCAAACCTAGATGTTCACATCTTTTCTAGGTTTCATAGACTGGTTCGGCATAAACCTCATACCAAAATTTGACTAGGGACCATTTTCCTATACATCCTCACCAAACAATGTTAAATTGTGTGGTTAGGTCCTTATCACATGACTTTAAATGGTATGATGTGTCTCATTAAGTAACACAAAACTATATGGGTTCTAAACCCTCCTGTAGACGCCGGAAAAGTCCGTTGTTCCCAAACGAAGCTCCGGATGCGGAAAGCGAAGTGATATTTGGAGTCAGAGGCACGTTCCGGAGGGCACGGAGGACTTGCGCGAAATTTCAGAGGCCCGCGCGCAAAGTTGAGTCGCGGCGCGCAATCCTCCCGGGATGCGCGCAATGCGCTGGGCCGGCGCGCTATTTTGCGCGCCCGCGGCCTGCGCGGCGCCCTTTGCGCGCTGGGTCCTGATTCCGCGCCCGCGAACCGAATTGCGCGCCCGAGACCGGATTCCGCGCCCGGGGTTGCCTATAAATATAAGGCGACCCCCGACGTTTTGAAGGTTGCCAGAATCCGAAGCGTCGCTCGTTCGCGCAATCCAACCCCTTCCACGCGCAATGCCAATCTTCAGGTAACCTCCTTTCTTTCGCGCAATAGAGCCTTGGGGTCCGCCTTCGCGCGCAATCCCCTTGGCTCATTTCTTTTGAATAAATTTCAACCCGAAGGCCTTTGCGCGCAAAAGAAGCCTCTTGCGCGCAATTGCCCCCCGGGTGCGCGCAATCCAGCCCGATTGCGCGCACCCCCCATTTTCAAAGTGGCCATTCGTTAGAGAATGAGCCGTTGCCCCCGCGCGCTATCCGAAGCCCGGTGCGCGCAATCCCAACCATCCGCGTGCGAAGCGCTGGCCCAATTGCGCGCCAGCCCGCCATTTTGCGCGCCGACGCGCGGTTTTGCGCGCAAAGCTCCTCTTTTGCGCGCAATCGTCCAGGGTCGCCTCCCTTGACCCCCCGAGGGTACCTGCCTGCGTGGCGCCCGATGATCCTCATCCTGGGTGCCCGCACCGTGCGTTGTCTTCCCGTGCGGCCCTCCAGGCTTGCGCGAAGTGACACGCACGTACGTCCAGCATGACGTTAAACTGCATATTCGTCCAGCATGACGTTAAACTGCAGATACGTCCAGCATGACGTTAAACTGCACATACGTCCAAGCTGCACGACGCTAAACTGCCTAGCCCCCATCGTCCGCGCTGCAAGACGTTAAACTGCCAAGTGCTTCGTCCTCAACACACGACGTTAAACTGTACTTCGTCCGGCAAGACGTTAAACCGTCCGCCTCGTCCTCAACACACGACGTTAAACTGTACTTCGTCTGGCAAGACGCTAAACCGTCCGCATCATTCGATCCCGTGCCTCGCACACAGGGTCTCCCCCGGTTTGGATGTGGCCCCCACCCGCTCGTCTCTGCAGGGATGTCGGGATTGTCCCCCTTTTGGGACGATTTAATGGGAGCGGCTTTTCCCTACGGGGGCAGGGTATTACAAACCCCTAGTTTCTCGTGGGAGGCTGCACATGTGTATCTCCATTGCGCTTCCCCACGGCCGAAGCCAGTAGAGGGTATGACTGGGATCGAGGTGTCTTCTGCTTTCGGTCCAAGTCCCTTCCAACTGAGTTTTGCCACCCGGGCTGCCCCAAGTGCGTAAGTCCTGACAGAATGAACTACGTGGACTTTGATCCCTGTCTTCTATACAGGGTACGTAGGAAGCCTCCCTGAGGTTCAAGCCCGCCACCTGGTCGTCCCGGTCGTATTCACGTCGGTTCGTCCATCAGTGGACCCCTCCAGGGTTCACGCTTGCGTCGATTCACCTATGAATCCGCCCCTGTGGGAGACTGCCCGTGTGTATCTCCACGGTGCCTCCTCACAGCCCCCCCTTTTTCCATTTCTCCTTTTGTCGTCCAGCATGACGTGAAACTGTGATCCACCCGGCCGTTCCATCCCCCTCTGTGCGAGGTGGTTCAGTTCAATCCTCCGCCCGGCGGCCTCGATCTCTTTGTGAGTCGGCTTGCCGACGTCCGGCATGACGTTAAACTGTATACCCGAACTACGTTGACTTTGATCCGTGCTAACGCGCGGTACGTAGGAAGCCCCTATGGGGTCCAAGCTCTTCACTCCATCATCCATCCTGATCCTTACCCGGGCCGCCACATCCCGGTGGGGTCATGCCACTTCACTCCACTCCACGTTACTTGGGAAGCCGCCCATGTGCTGTCCCCAGCGTCGGAGGTTCCCCACAAGGGGTTCTGTCATCTGATCCACTTTTCGTGTTGATCGGTCCGATGTCGTCCCCGCTGGACGTTAAACTCGCGGCATACCCCATGTTAAACATGGGAAGCTGAGGAAAACCTCAGGTGACACAGTTCCCCGCACCCAGTACGGGATGCCTCAGGCCATCATGCCTTCGAGAAGCCCTATTAGGGACGGAAGACAGACGTGCAAAGCCGCAGTGTTACGACATGCCCCCAGCACCCAGAGCCACCCGGCCTTCTCACCGCAGGTTGCTGCCCCGCCCAGACTCCTTGGAGCGTCCGGGCGGAAGCAGCGTAATTAACCGGTGTCCATGAAGATATGGCGCCGGGAACGAGATTCACGAACATTCTTAAGTCTATGAGGGAGACCCGGATTAGGCGACGAGTTCCGAGGAGACGTCCAAGGAAGGAGGAGCCGACATCCCATCATCCCGGTTTCGATCAAGGAGCAGACGCCCCTGAATAAGGGACGAATGCCGCCCGCCCTTGGAAAGCGGGACTGCGGGACCACAAGCCGCGCGCCCATCCCCTCGGGTTGACGGGTGCACGCGCGAACGCGTCCTGGCGGAACAGCGTAACCCGACGCACATCCGCACCGAAACAGAAAAATGGTGAACCCGACGTGAATCTCTTCTCCTCGATACGAAGACCGATGGCTTTCAGAGGTATTGGAAGACCGGCATGTTGCCCGGCCGAGCATTCAGTCTTACCCGCCAGGGGCTGGGGAAGTGAAATCGGGCACTCCGTCTCGCAACGTCGAGGGCCTGGGTTCCCCCCACGGAAGGCGTCGTGGCGCTAATGGTTGGTTGACGATTCCTTTTTCCTGTCAGTGTTAATGGGTTCTTCTCCCTGCTTTCAGAAATCAGGTCGCCCGATCCAGTGCCCGATCGCCACCCGCCCACTGGCGCAGGGATAGGGGAAACACCGACGCGGCTACTCCGCGCGGTCCTGCCCGTTCCACAGTCGTCCCAGCAGCCGCAATTGCGGGACGACCACGCCCTCTCTCCCCCTCGGAGGTCATCCAGAGAAGGGTGATCAACACCCTGGTGCGGAGATACGAGGAAGAGGGAGTCATCCCCACTAGGGAAATGGCTCGCCTAGACCTTGAGGAGGCTGCGCCTCGCCACCACCGCCGCCCTCGAGGGCCGCGCAGGGAGGCACCGCTGCTTACCTCAACGTCCAATCGCTTCGGGAGTTTATCCCCGGAGCGCTCTGACAGTTCCCTTCCTTATGCGGATGAGGTGGGAGATGCCCGGGATCACCCTATCCGAGGTCCGCTCCAGGGATCCACGATAAGGGCTCCCGCCAGGCCACGGCGACACCGCCGCCAGGCCCCTCAAGTCGAGGAACAGGCTCTCCACCTGCCCGCGACGCTCATTCCGACTCGCCTGTCCCGACGCCAATGTCGAGCACGAGCGGAAGAGGATGCCCACCTTGGGGCTCTAGCGACAGCGGCCGCATTGGCCCAAGCCACTGCTGGCTCCAGTCGCCAGGCCTCTGTGCATCCTGAGCGGGGGAACTCCTATGCCCGACCTGGATCGAGGCCCCGACCGCCCCCAAGGCAGGTTGGGTCGACTCTCCCGGTTGCTGGCACTGGCAGTAGCCACCGCGGACCATCTCGCGGTAGCGCTATTCACCGGCAGGGTCTACTCTGCGTGGCCGATCCAGGAGGCATGGGTCATCCCACCTTCCAATCCCGGCCCAGAGGCATGCCCGGAATCATCTCTCCCCGCGTCCCCTTTGATATCTGTCCCGGTGCCCCTCGCACCTTGGTTCCCAGTCCTCTTGGCCCCAGCACCAGTGCGGCCGGAGGACGCCAGGACAGAGATCAGCCCTGCCCCGAAGAACCACCCAGGGGCAGGAAGGCAAGGCGTCGACGCCGAGGGAAGAATGTTACGGAATTCCGGACAGAGATCCGACCGGTTTGCTTCTCTGACTCAGAGGCGGAGTACGATTCGGCGACAGAGCCCCTTCCCCAATCCCGCCAGTCAAGGGCAGGGGTAGGAATGCGGCACGTCAGCCTCGTTCTCCCCGAGAGCGAGATCGATGTGATCCCCGCTTCTCTCCGAAGGTATATCCGGAGTAACGAGGGCCTGGTAGACCCCCAAGGATCATACTTGCGGTTGGTACCGGCCCCTCCAGAAGTGCCTTCCGTCTCGATCGGAGAAGCCGGAGACTTTTTCTGGGGACCGACGGTCGAACCACGATCTGGTGCGCCCTCGGCGAGCACCGATGCTACGGCAGGATGTTCGCTCGCCGGCCCGTCCTATCGTGATGTGGTAGCCAGGGCACCGCCACCCTCAGAGGGCGGCCCGGGATATGGAGGCCAATCGGCCTGCTCGCCGTATTCACCGCCGACCAGCCCGTCAGCCCGGCGGCCCGCCTCGGCACCACTACCAGTTTCCCGTCCGTTCCCAGCCATTGAAGAGGACCAAGGAGATCTGGGTCCCGAGTTTGAGTCGTGGAGCTTCTGGACCGTCCTTGCAGAGGGCCACTTCCCTGAGAAGTTTTGGCCAGTCGCAGGACCGGGCTTTGATGCACCCGAATCGCTCACCCCGGATGAGTTCGAATGCTTCCGCCGAACTCTCCGGGAGACTCGCTCCTATCTTCACCGCCTACAAATGCCATACCCCGGGAGTCAAGCGCACCTGGAGGATATTGGTGAGCAGTGCCGTCAAATTGACCTGGCCATGCTCCCCGCGGTTCGGCACCCCGGGTCATTTGGGCACCACGAGGCCCTCCAACAACGATGCGTTGAGTGTTTTCAAGTACTCCGCAAAGTTATCAAGGAAGCCACTCCCCACGTGTATATCCGTGGATGGGGGCAGTACGCTGCCCTACGCTTCAGTGTGATCCGCCGACAGCCCGATTCGCTGGCTGGCCCTGAGGGTATATCCCCAGGGACAGGAACGGTCAACATGGATGACCTGTCGGGAGAGGGGAACGACTTGGAACTTCTCGACGGGGGCTTCCCCCCCGAAGACAAGCCGTCGTCAGATCCATCGGTGAGAGTTACTCGTCATCAGAGGAACCTCCTGGGGCTCCCCGCGCCCACTGAAGCACTGACGTTGAGCCAAAACATCAGCAAAGGAAAAGAGCACAGCGAGGCTATAAGGCCCGCCGACCCATCTGCCTCCATGCAGAGGGCAGAGGAGGATCCCGAGAAGGCTACGCTACGTCAGCAGCTCGCCGAACAGAAGAAGCTGGTTGACCAGCTCCTCGCCGAGCGCGCTGCAGAACGGCGGCCTGACTACGGTGATCCCAGGCCAGGACAACAGGGACCGGAACAACCGCTCCTCGATGAGACTCTCCCGGGCAACCGTGATTATGCCGTGTTCGCCGACAGGAGAGAGGCCATTGCCTATGGCAAGAGGGCGCGGTATGTTTCGCCACACCCTCCCGAGCGGCGTGACTACCTGAGAGATCCCGCTCGGATTCCTCCCGCTTCCCCAAGGGCCGCTCCGCCCGCCATCCCACGAGCTGCCGAGTTCGACGACCCGGTCGACGACCCGATTGAAGGGCCATGCAATGCGCTCGTGGTTAGAGATCCTCGCCAGGACTGGAACCCATGCCCGGACGATCTGATGGCGGCACTCATTGCCCGCTTGGAAGCCTTGGAGACTCGGCAGGTGGCGATCCCACCGGACGGCAAGCCCTACCCAGCATGGGTGGATGACATGCCGGCGCCTCCGGGATTCGGGAATCCCGCTTTCGTCCCCTTCAACGGGACTGGAGATCCGCCACAGCATTTAGCCCACTTCAACTCGAGGTGCGGGCCTATGTTGGGGACTCCGGCGCAGCAGGAGGCCGCTAAGCTTCGCTGCTTTGTTCAGACACTGGAAGGGCCAGCATTTGTCTGGTACAGCCAGCTCCCCGTCGGGTCGGTAACCATCTGGGAGGACCTCCGTAGACAGTTCCTCTACCAGTTCAGTTCCACGACACGGAAGACAAGTATCGCAGACCTCTTCAAGTGCAAGCAGAGGCCTGATGAGCGAGTCGCGGACTTCGTCGCCCGATGGAAGGGTCTCACGTATTCCCTTGACATGCCATTGACTCAGGAGCAGTTGCTGACAATGTGCGTCGGGAACGTCAAGACCGAGCTGGTCCCTTCCCTGATCACTCAGAATTACCCCGGAGGGTTCAGGGACTTCTCCGACAAAGCTCAACATCTTGAGGAAGCCCCGCAACAGGCCAGCCAGGCACACCCGCTGCCTCCAATGGTTCCTGCAAGGAGAGTCAGCAGGGCTGAGCCCGCCGATGTTGCCCAGATAGAGGCCCCCAGGCCGTTGGAGCTGCTGCCGGTGAGGCCAGCTCCACAGCCTCACAGGAATCCACCTCCACGGGCTCAGTTCCCGGCCCAGCAGCGGCAGCCTCAGAACCGGCCGGCCCCTCCGCGTAATGTACCGCCGCAACCCAGGCGAGATAATCAGGGTCCACCTCCTCGGCCGGCCCCTCCAGCCCCTCGTCAAGACCACGCTCCCAGGGGCCCGCGACACCTGACTTACTCATTTCATGAGGATCAGGTCCCCGGTTACTTCCAGAGCGCCCTGGAGCAGAGGATTGTGCGACTGCCTGAGTGTTGGAAGCCAGAGGAGGCACATCTTACGAATAACCCCCGCTACTGCCCCTACCATCGAGCCTTGGGGCACACCATCCAGCGGTGCTATGTGTTTAAGGACTGGCTCCAAGACCAGATTAACAACAATGTAATCAGGTTGGGCCCAGCTCCGGCACAGGTGGCGGGCGTATTCGTGGGATCAGATGACGATAGTGGCAACGAGGACGAATGGCAGCTGGTCTCCAACCGCGGACCCCAGAAGTACAATAACTGGATGGCCCGCAAGACGACCATTCGCGCCCATGGAATCATCCGTGCGCGCTTGAATCAGCCT
The DNA here is from genome assembly GCA_963277665.1 of Viscum album. Taxonomy (NCBI): domain Eukaryota; kingdom Viridiplantae; phylum Streptophyta; class Magnoliopsida; order Santalales; family Viscaceae; genus Viscum; species Viscum album. The sequence goes on from OY728158.1 coordinate 391,084,113, forward strand.
GAGCCCCCAGAACCTGCGGGTGCTGCTTCGGCATCGTCGTCCCAGTCTGCCTCCTCCAAGAGGAGCAAACGGCGGCAGCGCAAGAAGGAAGAGTGCGCCCCGCCAGTTCCGCCACTATCCCGTACTCTCGGCGATTTCATGCCCCCGGAGATGGGGGTCCCTCCTCGGATCCGCCCGGTGATGGATGATTCGTCCGATGACGGTATTGGGTACGCTTCGGTTAACACCGTCGAGCTGGTAAATCCCTTTTCGGTTCCCGACGTTGAAGAACACCAGGTGGACCTCCCTAGTGTCCCCGGTCGTCGCTACCGTCGGAAGAACCGCAGCAACAGGAGTCGCCGGGGCACAGCCGTTGGTACCTCCAGCCAGGCCGTGCATGCCACTGAGACTAGGCAGCAGGCTCAAGATCGAGCTCAGCGTGCGCAGGCCCCCCATTCGGGGATGACGGATTCGCCTCCGCCACTGTTTGTGGTGTGGGACCAGGCAGAACCGCCTCAGCCGCGTCGCGACCAGCTCCGCCCTGCCACGAGTCCATCCCGGCCTCCTGACTCCAGTACGGTGACCATTTCCCGGACTGCGACCAGTGAACAGCGAGATGCGCCAAGTACCAGTCGGCCGCCGATCCAACCGGCAAGGCCCGTCATGCCACCAACCGCAGAGCAACCTCCTGCAACCAGGGGCTCGCGCTTGGCCAAAAAGTATGATGTCCTGAAGCACTTGGCCGACATCCCAGCAAGGCTCTCCATCCTTGAGGCTCTGCGCATGTCATCTGAGATGCGCGAGGCACTCGCTGAAGCCCTGAAAAGCCCCCTCCAGTTTGAGACAGAGGTTGCGGCTGCAGAGGCCTTTCACGCCGAAACGATCGAGGACGCCGAATGTCAGGCAGTTATCTCGTTCTCTGGTAAGGATGAAGACCCTCCTATACAGGGACATATCCGTCCGCTGTATGTCACTGGCCAGTTCAATGGCCTTGAAGTCCGGCGCTGTCTTGTCGACACGGGGTCCGGGATTAACCTGATTCCAACTCGGACGCTCCGGAGATTGGTGTTGTGTGAGGATGACTTGATTCTCTCCGACCTCAGGATCCAGGGGTACGACCGCACCGAGCAAACCCTGGTCGGCAACATACGTTTGAAGACCCAGTTCGGTGACTTGGTTGCCAACACCGAATTCATGGTAGTCTCTCAGGACACTGCGTATAACGCATTGATGGGCAGGCCATGGATTCACCTTCACGCGGCGGTTCCCTCGTCATACCACCAATGCCTCAAATACTCCCTTAATGGTCGAGTAGGCGTGCTTCAAGGAGATGCCTCTCCTTTTGACTCATGTGAAGCCCGCTATCTGGACGCGGACTATTACAAGAGCAAGGATAAGCAGATCATGGCAGGTGAGGTTTAGCCTGTCGCTGTTGCAAGCGATCCCTGGGCAAGTCTGGATGACGCTTACGTCCTCCCGATTCACCGGTTGGACGTCGCCATGGTCTTGACGGTCCGCGAGTCTCCTGATGAGATGGTCGCGACCGCCCGCGCCAGCACCAGTGGCCCAGCAGGATCTGGTAGCCCCAATGCAGTTGCCAACGCAGTCTCTCCCGTGGACGATCCCTCCCCGAGTGGAGAGGACGTGGAAGATGCACCCCCAGCCTTTGAGGATGGCGTCCCCGCCACGGTCGATGAGTTAATACAGGTGAACCTTGGAACCGAGGCCGATCCAAGACCCACGTTGGTTAGTGCCGCCATGCCCTCTGAGGAGCGGCAGCAGTACGTGGACTTTCTCAGGCAGCACCGTGATGTGTTCGCTTGGGGCTATGACGAGATGCCGGGGCTAGATCCTCAGGTAGCCGTCCACCGCCTTGGTCTCCCGGCGAACCATCGCGGGTTCAAGCAGCCTCCCAGGAAGATGCACCCATCCCACGGTGCCATGGTTGAGGCCGAAGTTGACAAGCTTATCAAAGCCAACTTCGTGAGGGAAGTTCAGTACCCCAAATGGCTGGCCAACATTGTGCCGGTCAGGAAGAAGAACGGGCAGATTAGAGTCTGCATCGACTTCCGCGATCTCAACCGCCACTGTCCGAAGGATGATTTTCCCCTTCCAGTGACAGAGCTGTTGATTGATGCCACGGCAGGGTTCCAAGCCCTCTATTTCATGGATGGATACTCCGGATACAACCAAATTCGGATGGCCCCTGAGGATGAGGAGTTCACTGCCTTCAGTGCCCCCCAAGGTACCTTTTGCTACCGGGTCATGCCCTTCGGCCTGAAGAATGCAGGTGCCACCTATCAACGGGCGATGCACCGCATATTCAAGCCAATCCTCGGCACGCTAGTGGAATGCTACGTCGACGACTTGGTTTTCAAATCGCGCCAGCGTCGGGACCATCTCAAAGATCTTGAGAAAGTGTTCAGCTTCCTCCGGTCTCGCTGCCTTAAGATGAACCCGTTGAAGTGTGGCTTTGGGGTCACCTCCGGAAAGTTCCTTGGATTTGTGGTAAGATACCGGGGTATTGAGATCGACCCAGAGAAAATCAGGGCGATTAGCCAGATGCCTCCCCCGGGTACCGTCCGGGAACTGCAAGGGTTCCAAGGCCACTTAGCCTATATACGCCGATTCATCGCGAATCTGGCCGGCAAGTGTAAGCCCTTTTCTCGGCTTATGAAGAAAGGTGCCACCTATGTATGGGATAAAGAGTGTCAGACCGCTTTCGAGGAAATCAAGCAGTACCTGCTTCAACCTCCAGTCCTGATGCCGCCCGTATCCGGAGAGCCGCTGGTCCTTTATGTGACCGCCCTGGAACGGTCCCTGGGTGCCCTTCTCGCCCAGAAGAACAACGAGGGAACAGAGAATAGCCTCTATTACCTCAGTCGCATGCTCCTCGATGCGGAAGTTAGGTATTCCCCCATCGAGAAGAGCTGCCTGGCGCTCGTATTTGCCGTACAGAAATTACGGCACTACTTGCAGCACCATGAGGTACAGTTGGTTTCTCGGGTAGACCCGTTGAAATATATACTGAGCCAGCCTATGTTGACTGGCCGCCTAGCGCGGTGGGCTGTGATTCTCCAGTAGTTCGACATCAGGTATGTGTCTCAGAAGGCCATCAAAGGGCAAGCGTTGGCAGACTTTCTGGCCGCTCACCCGACCTCCGCGGATCAGCCGCTGGATCTAGGCTTTCCTGATGAGACCATTCTCTCGGTTGATCGAGCCGATCCATGCTGGCAGATGCACTTTGACGGTGCCTCCCGGAGCCCCACCGGTAGAAGACTCGATAATCCTAAGCTCAACAGAGTGGGCTTGGGCATCGTCTTCATTACCCCGGAGCGAGTCGTGCTGCCATACTCTTTCCTGTTTTCAGAGGGCTGTACCAACAATGAGGCGGAATACCATGCCCTCATCACCGGCCTCGAGTTGGCTCTCGAGATCGACGTGCCCCGTCTGTGCGTGAAAGGGGACTCCGAGCTGGTCGTTAAGCAGATCAATGGCGACTACGTTGTCAGGAAGCCGGAACTTGTGCCATTGTTGGAGTGCACCCTCCTTCTGATGGCCCGGTTCCCTTCTCGGCCGAAAATTTTCCATGTTCCCCGGTCGCAGAACGGTCGAGCAGATGCTTTGGCCAGCCTCGTTGCGTCACTAGCGGAGCCTGAACAGGACAACCTGATCGTCCGCGTGACGCGCCGCAGGCTCATCGCTCCCGTTATCCCGGAAGAAGATCGCGGCCCGTTGGTAAGTAACCTCACCACGGTTGCCCCCATGCCCGGAGCCCCGAGTACCCCAGATATGACAGTCGGATCAGCCCCTGATTGGAGGACGCCTTTGGTTGAGTACCTCCAACATGGCATTCTTCCATCGGATCGGGCCGAGCGCGAGTGAGTTCGACGCCGCGCATCGCAGTTCGTCCTCCAGAGCAGTCCCGGTCTGGAGCAGATCCTCTACAAACGCGGATTTGATGGTATTCTCCTCCGTTGCCTTCAAGGAGTTGAGATCCCACGAGTCATGCAAGAGGTTCATGCTGGTTCGTGTGGCGCCCACCAGACTGGGCCGAAGCTGTCCCACCAGATTCGGAGGTTGGGATACTTCTGGCCCTCTATGATCCATGACTGCATCGAGTATGCCAGGAGGTGCCATGCGTGCCAGGTTCATGCAAACTTTGTGCATCGGCCGCCGGAGCCTCTCCATACCACAAGGTATTCCTGGCCCTTTGCAGTCTGGGGACTGGACGTCGTGGGACCTTACCCGCCGGCGACAGCTCGCCAGTGCCGGTTCATTCTGACCGCTACGGACTTCTTCTCCAAATGGGCAGAAGCGATTCCGCTCAGAGAGGTCAAATCATGTTCGATCGCTGACTTCGTGACCTCCAACATCATCTATCGATTTGGAGTGCCTCACGCTATCCTCACGGATAACGGAACCAATTTCCGAGCAGCTGATTTGAAGAAGTTGTACGCCAAGTATAACATTCGCTCGAACCATACAACTTGCTATCATGCGCAGGCGAATGGACAGATCGAGGCGTTTAACAAAACCCTCTCTAACATTCTGCAAAAGATGGTTGGTCAGAACAAGAAGAGTTGGCCGGACAAGCTCCCCAACGCCCTCTGGGCTTATCGGACGACGACTCGCAATTCCACCCAGATGACCCCTTATTCCCTGGTGTATGGAGCTGAGGTCGTCCTGCCCATCGAGATCCAGTTGCCGTCCTTGCGCACTGCGGTCTACGACCAGCAAGCGCCGGACAGAGTCGCTGAAGCCCGTCTAGTCGAGTTGGAAGCACTGGATGAGAATAGACTTCGCGCTTTGCACAACTTGGAGAGGCATCAAAGCAGAATGGCTCGAGCTTTCAATAAGAAGGTTCGCCTCCGCTCTTTCCTGCAGGGTGATCTAGTGCTAGCCCTAAGAGCGCCAATGATCCCCGGCAGGAAGCCGCCCAAGTTGGAGCCCAAGTGGGAGGGACCTTTTGTTGTCCACAAGGTCTATCCCAATGGCGCGTACTCCCTAGCGACTATGGATGGTGAGCGTGTCACTCCTCCCACCAACGCTAGGTTCCTCAAGCAGTACTTTGTCTGAGTGTACCAACGTCCAGCATGACGTTAAACTGCACATTTGTCCAGCAAGACGTTAAAATGCACATACGTCCTGCACGACGTTAAACTGCATTCGTCCAGGCTACAAGACGATAAACTGTTCAGCATTCGTCAGCGCTGCAAGACGTTAAACTGCCAAGTGCTTCGTCCTGCATGACGCTAAACTGCACTACGTCCGAGCTACAAGACGTTAAACTGTTCAGCATTCGTCCTGCATGACGTAAAACTGCCCCTCAAGAACTACGTGCGGCTTGATTCCCATCCTTATGGGATACGTAGGACCGCCTGAACCTTCATGTTTCAGGCCCAGCCCCATCTTTTGGGAATTTCCATCCCATCTCGGGCCCTTGGCCCAGTTGCCCCCGGGTGTGCGGCGTATGGTGTGAGCGCGGGGCTATGCCCTCATTCACGTCGGTTTGCTCGTCACGCTGTACGGCCCCCCACGTTTGGGGATGCCTTCTGCTCCCCCCTTCCTTTTTTCTCTCTTTTCGTCCTGCATGACGTTAAACTGCACTTCAAGAACTACGTGCGGCTTGATTCCCATCCTTATGGGATACGTAGGACCGCCTGGACGCTTGTGTCTCAGGTCCAGCCCCGTCTCTTGGTTGATCACGGGGATCTGCCCCCCTCCGGTTGCTCTCAGGGTGAGTCCTCCGACCCTTTCCGGAGATCTGTTAACATGCTTTGGGTGCTTCGGTCTATGACTCGTAGTGTCAGATTCAATCCCGACAAGTCCTGTGTTGCTTGTCAGGCCCCGCGCTTCCTCTTGTTCGAGCCTTCACTCAAAGGGATCCTCGTTAGCGGTTTGGGTACGATGCCTTAGTGCTCTCCCACCGCTCCGGGTCGATTTACCGGCGGGTCTTGGGCCGCAAATCGATATGAATCCTGCGATTGAGCGGTTGATGCTCGTTTCCTTGCCCCGTCTTAGGCTGACGCGATCGGATGTTGTGTTGCGAATGCGTCAGCAACATCCTTGATCGCCATGTCGGCTCTTTCAGGCTCTGAACATTGGTTGCGCAGTCCTCATCACACTCCGCCTTTGTGCGTTGTAGTGGAATCTCGACACTCTCTTCATACTGACCTCCAGTACACCTCTACACGTTAGGCAGACCAACCAAGGTAATGATGTCGTTCGAGGCTCCCATGATCTGAGCACCGAGGATATATGTGGATATCCTCCCTAAGGGCCATGCGTGGCTGGACCCTCGCCCCCATAAGGAGGAGGGAGTCGCCCGAACAATTGCGTTCTGGGCCCAGCATATCTGGAGGCTAGCATCTCTGCCCCTCGGGTGATGGACATACGCAGACCCCTATCCCAAGACTCTTCTCCTGGAATCGTGCGTGACCATAGGGCTGGGTATGTTCCCACCTCCGCCGTGTCCGCCGTACCGCGATAAGCGGGTTCCTCCATGGTCCGAACCACACGACCTTAAACTGTGTTGTCCGGTCCTACCACACGACCGTAAACTGTGATCGTCTTGGCCGCCCGACGAGAAACGGCACTGCATCGTGATGTCCTCCCCGGGGGACACTCATGTTGGGCGCTGGTTAATGACCACGCCATTCATCAATTCCTTCCATGGATTGATTATTGTGGCGACGCCAGAGATTTCTCAATCACAGGCATGTCGCCGCACAAAGAAAAACCATTCATCTTTAAGGACAAACAAGAAATATCAAATGCCGCTCCTTCTGTGTGCGAGGGTCAGACCCGCACTCTTCCCCGCGCTGGTGCCTGATTGTGTTGCGCCGCGCTTCAAGAACTACGTGCGGCTTGATTCCCATCCTTATGGGATACGTAGGAACGCCCGGATGTTTGAAACTTCGGGTCCAGCCCCCCACCTCTTAGAGATTCCCCCTTCTCTGGGGAATCCGCCGCCTTCAGGTCACCCTCAAGGCGTGTTCCCCGACCCCTTGCTGTGGTCCACCGGTGTCAAGAGTACTCTGGTTTATTGCCAGGAGTGTCAGGTTCAGCTTGGTCAGGTTCCTTCCACTTTTCAGGCTTCGTGCTCCCTTTCATTCGGACCCATCGTCTACGCCCTGGGTGGAGCCCCCGTGAACGGTTCGGACACAATGCCTCAGTGCTCTCCCACCGACTCGGGCCGGTACCCCCAATGGCCTCGGGCAGCAAATCGATATGAATCCTGCGATTGAGCGGTCGATGCTCGTTTGCTGCCTCATTCCACCAACGGTTAGTGCGATATTGATGCTGCTTTTCCGCCACGGTCGGCAGTACTCCCATATCGTTACGCCGGTGCCCCCAGTCCTTGAGTGAATGGCCGCATGATTCACATTTTCCACCTCCCATTCTGACCAGGCGAAACCTCGACGCTCTTGACACTATCCCTCAGTGCATCTTCGCATACCCAGGGGATAGGACCACGATGTGGCATACTTTGAGCCCTTATGGTCCGAGCTCTAAGACCTTAAACTAAGATCTTCCCCTATGGTCCGAGCTCTAAGACCTTAAACTAAGATCTAGTCCTTATGGTCCGAGCTCTAAGACCTTAAACTAAGATCTTCCCCTATGGTCCGAGCTCTAAGACCTTAAACTAAGATCTAGCCCTTATGGTCCGAGCTCTAAGACCTTAAACTAAGATCTCCCCTTATGGTCCGAGCTCTAAGACCTTAAACTAAGATCTCCCCTTATGGTCCGAGCTCTAAGACCTTAAACTAAGATCTTCCCCTATGGTCCGAGCTCTAAGACCTTAAACTAAGATCTCCCCTTATGGTCCGAGCTCTAAGACCTTAAACTAAGATCTTCCCCTATGGTCCGAGCTCTAAGACTTTAAACTAAGATCTCCCCTTATGGTCCGAGCTCTAAGACCTTAAACTAAGATCTCTCCTTATGGTCCGAGCTCTAAGACCTTAAACTAAGATCCCCCCCTTATGGTCCGAGCTCTAAGACCTTAAACTAAGATCTAGTCCTTATGGTCCGAGCTCTAAGACCTTAAACTAAGATCTAGCCCTTATGGTCCGAGCTCTAAGACCTTAAACTAAGATCTACCCCTACGGTCCGAGCTCTACGACCCTAAACTAAGATCTCCCCAAATGGGGTCCTACGTCCTGCATGACATTAAACTGCACTCTTAGAACTACGTGTGACTTGATCTCCAGCCTGATGGAGTACGTAGGAACGCCCGGGCATTCCGACTCGGGTCCAGCCTCAGGGATCGTTAAGTCCCGCCCCTCCTCGTCGCCGGCCGTCTGGCCTGGCTTCTGGTAGAGTGGTGCAGTCGTGATATTCTCCCCGATTCAGCTCGGGATGCCCCATCGCAATGATGGGAAGCGACGGTTTCCTCGTCAAAGAGGTGCTGTCTGAGGATTGAGGTGATTCACGGCCAGATTAGTGCATCCGCCTAATACGCTTTCTCCACGGTGGCGCAATTTTGAGAGCGTTGGATTCTGTCCGAACAAATCGCCACTTCGCCCCACGCTTCGCATGCCCTGTTGATCTGGATTTTCCACCCTTGTGTCTGAAGGAACCCCAAAGCGGTATTCATGATGACATGTGGTCCGCCTCCTGCAATATGAATGATGACCTTTTTCGGTCCGTCTATTGCAGTTGTTATGGTCGATCCACTGTCCGCCTACCGTCTTGGGCATTTCCTGGAAGGCCGACCGTTGTGGGTGTCTGGATTCGGGACACGCGATTCACCCTTTCTCATTTCCCTATGTTCGGATAAAATCTCAACGCCCCTAGCGTTGTCCCGCTCGTGTGTTGGAACAAGTTGAGGGGATGATACATTGATTAGGTCTGAGGTCTCCTTTCCTAGGAATGACCTCCCTCTTTTCTCCAGCAATCCAGGCCCAATTATGGATGCCTGATGCTTGGTTAACACTCCCGCAAGACAACGAATTGTGGTTGAGCATGTTAAACCAAAAGATGCAGATAAATATATTGATTCATACAGATGGATCAAAGTAGCGGAAGCAAATGTTTTGGGAATGGCAAAACAAAGCCCTTAGGGATTAGCGTGCTGAATGAGTCTTTCTAATGCCGCTACCCTTTGGCTGGTGGCCTCCAGAGCTGCTTCTCGCTCTCTGCGTGCCCTCTCTTCGTCGGCGGTCGCAGCGCGCAGTTCGTCGATTCTGGCCTGTGCACGCTCCCGCTCGACCTGAATTGTGACCATCTGTTGGCCCGCCTCCGTCAGCTGTACCTGAGCGTCAACCAGCTGGGCTGCTAGTTGCTCCACAAGCTCGGTACACGTTGCGACGAAGGCCTCCTTCTCTGCCGCCTGCCCTTCGAGGCGCTGGACTTCCTGCTCCGCCGCGAGGAGCGCCCGCGTGCTCTCCGACATGTCCCGACTTTGTGTGACGTCGGCACGCCGGCAGCTCTCGCGCATCTTTTCGGCCATGAAATCACGGACCGTTAGATGGAGGCGTTGAGCATCAGCTCCCCCGGCACACAGAAAGCGCAGCCAGGTTTGAAGTGATCCCATGCGCCCCAGCCACTCCGACGGGTCTCGCTTGAGGAAGCGCTGGATGCACTTCCACCCCCTACGGCGCGTTATCCGGCTCTCCTCGACCGCCTCCGTGTCTGAGTCGTCCATCTCCTCGGGATCGGCAGGCCGGTAGGCAGGGAAGGCAGCCAGCAGGTCTGCTGCAGGGTCCGCCCCTGGGAGGTCCTCACGAGGGATAGGTTCCCCAACATCTGGGCGACCTTCTTCTCTCTCCCCAGCGGCGCTGACACCCTCGTCAGCCCCCAACCTCTCTCCGGTGGCAGCACCGCCGACGTCCGCAGCCCCTTGATCAGCAGTTGGTGGGGCCGGCTCGGTTTGGGAAGCCTGTTCCGGAGCAGGCGGCATGTCCACCACTGGTCCACTCGTAGATGGCCCGGGTTCGGCAACCCGATGAGCCTCCAGTGTTGAGATCACTGCGCAGGGCGTGCCATGGTTAGTCATGAATCTTCAACGGCAAGCACCAGCAGTAAAGTAGGGAGACTTACGGGAGTTCGGAGCGTCATCTTCCGCTATCCCGGTCGCCGCAGGAACAGTTGCAGCAGGGGACCCCTTAGCGCTTGTCAGTTCGATAATGGGTGCCTGGCCCCCGCCTTGTCCTGCTGGCGCCTCTCCTACTCCTGTTGAGGACGCCTGACCGACATCCGTGTGCTCCTGAGAAGGATGGAGAAACGGGTTAGAAGCTGCATAAGAGAATGGATGAAGCAAGTTGAGTAGGGATAGAAGCGGACCTCGAGGAGCTCAGTGACATCAACGTTGTCAGAGCCGGCCACCTCGCCGCTCTCCCGTGGGCTCCCCCGATGGGACCTTCCCTCGGAGCCTTCATCCTCCCCCGTCTCCTCCTCCTCCTCGGAGTCGTTACTGTCATCTTCTTCCGGCGGCATCTGTTCCGGAGCGGGCTCGAGGCCGAGCATCACCTTCACCAGAAGGGATGGCTCCGCGCGCTGACCACGTTGGCGCGCGTACTCGTCCATGGCCGTCAGATACGCATACTGCCGGTTGAAGTCCACTCTGTCGGCAATCTGGAGGCGCCCGACCTCTGGCAGATAGATTCCTTCTCTGAGTATCTTTCGCCAGATGGCATCGGTCCCCAGTGACTGCCGCAAAGTCATCCAGGCCGACCACAGTGCCGGGAAGACCGCATCATGGGAAGGTTCGAGCAGACGTCTCACCTGCTTCCCGGGCCGCTCGTCGACCACCGCACGTGCCCCCTCTCTGGGCGCTGAGGTCGTGGCGGCAGCCCGCGATGTGCCCGCCGCCGAAGTCCCTGCCCGCGCCGGCTCCGCTGCTTGGCGTGCCTCCGTTCTCCCCCGTGTGGCGGCGCCTTGCCTCCTTCCTTGACGCCCGGTCTCCGCACGGGTAACCTCGAGCCGCCGAACTAGCTTTCGCAAAAGCCCCTCGGGGTACGCGATGGCCCAGTGTTCGGCGTACTCGGTTGCCAGGCCTGCGTCAACTCCGGTAGGAGGGAGAGTGATGACGTCGCCAGAGCCGAAAGCGGCAAACATCAGCCACATCTGGCGAAGGACGCCAGGGTTCGTCTCCTCCCGGACAGCAGTGAATACCCTCTTCGGCATCCGTTGAAGGCACCCGAACTGCCTGGCGAACCGGGTCGGCACGTAAGGCTCGCAGATCACCTTCCCGTCGATCCGAGCCACGAGCACCCCGCCCCGCATGTTCAGGAAGTATTCATGCTGCTCCAGCGGACCCTGCCCATTGTCGATCATCTGGCCGACGGGAGTGGGGAACGGACTGAAGTTGAAATTGGCATGATTGCCAATCCGGATCCGCACGCCCTCCTCACTTAGGGTCATCGGAGCGACCCCCGCGATGTTCAGCAGGGAGGGTCGCAGGCCGTTGCCCGGAGGAATGATGGCGTTCCGAAACGTGTACCCACCGAGGTGAGCAGCCACCCAGCCGTGGAAGAACTGAAAGGGCCCACAGATCCTTCGTGGCGACCCCCCTCGTGAGATGCGTCCCAGGATGGCATACAGCCTCGCCAGCACTGGGACCCCGAGGTTGTATCTCTTGTTGGCGGCCATAGCGCCTGCCATCGCCAGTGTCGCCGGGCGAACGCCCATTCTCGCGTCCCGCACTGGCAGGAGCCACCCACTCAGAAAGGCGGCCAGGAACGCCGCGTACCGGACATTTGGGTCCCGGGCCTCGATGACGCGGTACCCCCATGAGCGGTAGTCACCCGTCTCCAGGACCCGCCAGTACGACCCGTTCCGGCTCCTCTGAGCTGCGGTCGGGCACCGCTTCCCCCTACCTGGAATCTTGACCGTTGGGTCATGCTCCAAGAACTGGCCGAACCACTCCTTGTAGGCTATGTCCTTCTGGAAGTCCTTGATCCCAAGCCGCTGCGTAGCCAGGTCAAGGAGATGCCATGTCAGGATGGGAGTCCGTGACCTGTCCTCCCAGATGTTCTTCGGTGGCAGGAACTCATCGTATTGGTAGCCCTCCAGCGGGATACCTCCGATGCAGTGGATGTCCCAGAGACCGATGCCGACCTCCCCATGGTGAAGATGGAAGGTGTTGGTATCCGGAGACCATCGGGTGAACAGCTCTGGCCCGAGCTCGGACTGCTGGTAGAAGTGGAACTGCGACGTCCACACCGCCTCGAACAGGCCGATGTACCGCAGCTCCTCTGCGAAGTGATCGCAAGTGTGGCGTACCCAGAACTCCCAGGCCCATTCACTGGTGAAATTCCCCCCAGACCGCAAGTCACAGTCCTTCAGCCAGCCCTTGGTGTCGTCCGTGACGCTCTGGCGATATATGCTCGAGTAGAGGGCTGGAGAATTCTCCGCAGTAGGCTCACCCCCATCAATGGTTCGCGTCCTCAGGTTCAGGACATAGACATCCAAGTGTCTGGTCTCCCTGGCAGGATGCCCATTTTTGGTGATGTTATAGCGGAGAAGCTCGTCCTCCCGGGTCACCCAGGTCCGCGGCGCATCAATCTCGAACGCTGGCACCGGAACCTCATCTAGGATGCCGAAGTTCCAGAGCGGCAGGTTGTCTGACAGGGGATATGTCTTCTGGGCCGGCGTTAGTAAGTCGAACAAGGATTGATTGTTGGAAACAATCTCCTTGGCTCCGTAAACCTCCTCGTTCGTCGCCATCTCAGCCCTGCGAGTGGCGGCATCCCCCTCATTTCCTCTGTGCGCGGCCATCTCAGAAGTTTCGGGAGTCGTGCGGGTTAAGGGATGAAGCGTGCGGGATCGGACGAGGCTGGTAGAGAAGTTTGAAGGCTGGCGCGCAATCCAAGTGGACGGCGCGCAATTGGGAAGACTGTCGTGCAAAGTTCCGGGTTTTCGCGCAAAAACAGGCGAAATCCGGATGGTTTTGCGTGCCGATCGGGAGAATTTCGCGACCGGAAGAGGCAATTTCGCGCACGAGAGCTTTGGAGCTTATCGCGCGGAAGGCCGGAGTACGGAACGCGGGACCCAGGGCCCCTATTTATAGGCGAGGTCGGGTCCGCGCTGCGCGGAAAGCGCTTTGCGCGACCGCAGCGGCGAATTTCGCGCCTGGCGCCCCTTTTCGCGCGCCTAAGTCCCGCGCAGCCCGGGATTTCGGCATTTCGGCGTCTCCCTCGGAACCCGATCGTTGCGACCTCTCGCCGATCAGATTCCGAGGGGGGGCTTTTGTAGACGCCGGAAAAGTCCGTTGTTCCCAAACGAAGCTCCGGATGCGGAAAGCGAAGTGATATTTGGAGTCAGAGGCACGTTCCGGAGGGCACGGAGGACTTGCGCGAAATTTCAGAGGCCCGCGCGCAAAGTTGAGTCGCGGCGCGCAATCCTCCCGGGATGCGCGCAATGCGCTGGGCCGGCGCGCTATTTTGCGCGCCCGCGGCCTGCGCGGCGCCCTTTGCGCGCTGGGTCCTGATTCCGCGCCCGCGAACCGAATTGCGCGCCCGAGACCGGATTCCGCGCCCGGGGTTGCCTATAAATATAAGGCGACCCCCGACGTTTTGAAGGTTGCCAGAATCCGAAGCGTCGCTCGTTCGCGCAATCCAACCCCTTCCGCGCGCAATGCCAATCTTCAGGTAACCTCCTTTCTTTCGCGCAATAGAGCCTTGGGGTCCGCCTTCGCGCGCAATCCCCTTGGCTCATTTCTTTTGAATAAATTTCAACCCGAAGGCCTTTTCGCGCAAAAGAAGCCTCTTGCGCGCAATTGCCCCCCGGGTGCGCGCAATCCAGCCCGATTGCGCGCACCCCCCATTTTCAAAGTGGCCATTCGTTAGAGAATGAGCCGTTGCCCCCGCGCGCTATCCGAAGCCCGGTGCGCGCAATCCCAACCATCCGCGCGCGAAGCGCTGGCCCAATTGCGCGCCAGCCCGCCATTTTACGCGCCGACCCGCGGTTTTGCGCGCAAAGCTCCTCTTTTGCGCGCAATCGTCCAGGGTCGCCTCCCTTGACCCCCCGAGGGTACCTGCCTGCGTGGCGCCCGATGATCCTCATCCTGGGTGCCCGCACCGTGCGTTGTCTTCCCGTGCGGCCCTCCAGGCTTGCGCGAAGTGACACGCACGTACGTCCAGCATGACGTTAAACTGCATATTCGTCCAGCATGACGTTAAACTGCAGATACGTCCAGCATGACGTTAAACTGCACATACGTCCAAGCTGCACGACGCTAAACTGCCTAGCCCCCATCGTCCGCGCTGCAAGACGTTAAACTGCCAAGTGCTTCGTCCTCAACACACGACGTTAAACTGTACTTCGTCCGGCAAGACGTTAAACCGTCCGCCTCGTCCTCAACACACGACGTTAAACTGTACTTCGTCTGGCAAGATGCTAAACCGTCCGCATCATTCGATCCCGTGCCTCGCACGCAGGGTCTCCCCCGGTTTGGATGTGGCCCCCACCCGCTCGTCTCTGCAGGGATGTCGGGATTGTCCCCCTTTTGGGACGATTTAATGGGAGCGGCTTTTCCCTACGGGGGCAGGGTATTACAAACCCCTAGTTTCTCGTGGGAGGCTGCACATGTGTATCTCCATTGCGCTTCCCCACGGCCGAAGCCAGTAGAGGGTATGACTGGGATCGAGGTGTCTTCTGCTTTCGGTCCAAGTCCCTTCCAACTGAGTTTTTCCACCCGGGCTGCCCCAAGTGCGTAAGTCCTGACAGAATGAACTACGTGGACTTTGATCCCTGTCTTCTATACAGGGTACGTAGGAAGCCTCCCTGAGGTTCAAGCCCGCCACCTGGTCGTCCCGGTCGTATTCACGTCGGTTCGTCCATCAGTGGACCCCTCCAGGGTTCACGCTTGCGTCGATTCACCTATGAATCCGCCCCTGTGGGAGACTGCCCGTGTGTATCTCCACGGTGCCTCCTCACAGCCCCCCCTTTTTCCATTTCTCCTTTTGTCGTCCAGCATGACGTGAAACTGTGATCCACCCGGCCGTTCCATCCCCCTCTGTGCGAGGTGGTTCGGTTCAATCCTCCGCCCGGCGGCCTCGATCTCTTCGTGAGTCGGCTTGCCGACGTCCGGCATGACGTTAAACTGTATACCCGAACTACGTTGACTTTGATCCGTGCTAACGCGCGGTACGTAGGAAGCCCCTATGGGGTCCAAGCTCTTCACTCCATCATCCATCCTGATCCTTACCCAGGACGCCACATCCCGGTGGGGTCATGCCACTTCACTCCACTCCACGTTACTTGGGAAGCCGCCCATGTGCTGGCCCCAGCGTCGTAGGTTCCCCGCAAGGGGTTCTGTCATCTGATCCAGTTTTCGTGTTGATCGGTCCGATGCCATCCCCGCTGGACGTTAAACTCGCGGCATACCCCGTGTTAAACATGGGAAGCTGAGGAAAACCTCAGGTGACACAGTTCCCCGCACCCAGTACGGGATGCCTCAGGCCATCATGCCTTCGAGAAGCCCTATCTGGGACGGAAGACAGACGTGCAAAGCCGCAGTGTTACGACACGCCCCCAGCACCCAGAGCCACCCGGCCTTCTCACCGCAGGTTGCTGCCCCGCCCAGACTCCTTGGAGCGTCCGGGCGGAAGCAGCGTAATTAACCGGTGTCCATGAAGATATGGCGCCGGGAACGAGATTCACGAACATTCTTAAGTCTATGAGGGAGACCCGGATTAGGCGACGAGTTCCGAGGAGACGTCCAAGGAAGGAGGAGTCGACATCCCATCATCCTGGTTTCGATCAAGGAGCAGACGCCCCTGAATAAGGGACGAATGCCGCCCGCCCTTGGAAAGCGGGACTGCGGGACCACAAGCCGCGCGCCCATCCCCTCGGGTTGACGGGTGCACGCGCGAACGCGTCCTGGCGGAACAGCGTAACCCGACGTACATCCGCACCGAAACACCTCCCATGAGGATACATAAGAATCCCACTTTAAGGATTCGATCCCAACATTAAAATAACACCCATATCCAAGGATAAAAATACACTCCAAAGTTCCCCAATGTCTGGATAGAAAACCAGTATTATCATAAATACCACTGAATATCTTTGTAGTACATAAAGGGATACCATTATTGGAGAACCTTGGATGCATACTGATATGTTCATTAATGAAAAATATCATATACATATATATGATTATAAATTCCACACATGTTGACAATCGATTATTTATTCTAGGATGACCCACATCATACTTGAGAATAAATAAAGGATTCATAAACATAAAAAAATACGCGAGTCAAATAACAAGAAATAATTCCCACCAAACTAGTTTCATGAGCCCGAACTCACATCCTCTCAACCAGTGTGATTTCTTACGCATTATTGGCCAATCCTCTTGATGACCACCTACCTTTAGAATGTAGGTCTCCCATACATATAAAACTATTGGTCATTTCAAATTCCACAAAAAAACTCTTTGGAAACCATTAATCAATGTTGATTCCTAACCTAAACACATATTCCTAGAAGAATAATATAATATATAAATTAATAATATAAATGGAATAATAAAGATGGAAAATGATCTCATTCAAGCACAAATTAACCTAAGTCTATTATTTTTATGGAAAATAATGTATGTGACAAGTCAGACTCAAGTAAAGGGACTCTTAACAATGAAACATTATTTAAAATTTATTAAAGATTGATTTCTTGTACATATTTTAGAAATATTTTTATCTATATGTAAATGTATATTTTTAAAATGAGACAATATAATTTCTCTCAAAATATTTTTAAAATGTATCTTTTTGATGTTTTATCTAATTGTATTTCTTTTAATGGAAACTATCATTTAAATTATCTCTTTCAAATATTTTTAAAAAATTCAAACGGAATATTTTTTAACATATACCAGAAGAATTGATTATCCCACTTTCGTGGTTCCATAATTTAGTAAATCTTCCTTTATAATTTTACAATTTTATTTTCAAAAAAATGATTTAATTCATGATAGTGTGACAAATTAAAAATTAAAAGTTCATTTAATATGGAAAATTTACATTCCTCAATAATGTTTCTTTTATAAAATATTTATATCTTATATTTATGTCATGGTTCTTTAGTGTTTTTTATGATTATGGGTAGTTTCAGGATAAAATTTAGTCGAGTGAGCTCATTATAGATCTCAAATTCATTAGGTAAAGGGACTTAGATAACCAATAGGGGTTCTCCTAATAGATGAAGAGAATATACTATGGTCGTAATTCTAAATGAAACTATGAATGAAACACGTCATGTAGTCATGAGATCTACAGTATATATAATATTGAAATGTACATGATTCGACAAGATACCTAATTATCTATTATGTTCATGATTAGTAGTTTTCATGGAAATAATTTTATTTTTAACGAGAATATAATGCTATTATTAAAATTTTTATTACTATTTCAGTGTAAAAATTTATGTTTTTACAAAAAAAATTATGGGTTTTCAATAGGAAAAATTTGTTGTTAATTTTATACCCCATACTAATATTTTTTTCTTATTACATGTTTATAATTTTTTTCATGGGGTATAATAACGGGTAAGGGAAACAAGGAAGTCATGTGGAGGTTTTAAGGATTTTTCCTAAAAAGATATAATTTTTATTTTAATATTTTTGTCTTATGGAAGAAATGGATACTATTTTGATAGTATACAATTTTTATGAATGTGAGTTGATATGTATTAATTATTTCCTAAATCTATAAAACTCTAAACTACATTTATCTTTATAATTTTAATAATGTGTATTATAGTTCAAAAAACTATAATATTTCAAGTATATGGTCGAGACATTACACCATGTTCCTCTAAAATTGATAACTGTTGGATTTTCGGGGTGATTTGGAAAATAAAAAGCTCCAAAATTCAACAAAGATCAACTTTTAGATGATTTATTTCATTTACCTCTATTGTAACTCAATTATAAGATTATATTTTTCCCCAAAATAACTAGTTATTTTAAAATATATTTATAATTTTTTGTCACCAAATAAAAATATAAACATAATTAGTAATATTATATATTATTAGTCCAAATATAGAATTTTTTTTAAATCATATAAGTTGTAGAATTCAATTTAAAATAAAACCAGAATAACTTGTCAAAAAACAGTTGTTCAAAAAATGAATTTTTCACAAAATTAGTGATCTTATATTATCTTCATGATTAAAAATAATAATTATATAAATTTAAATTAATATAATTTTTTTAATATATAAATTTAATGAAAGAATTTTCTTTACATGAGGAAAATATATTTAATTAAAATGTATATACATTATGCACTTTAAAATAGTTTATAGGAAAATTATTTTTAAGAATAAAATAAACATAAAATAAAATCATGAAATTTTCTTTTTAAAATGAAATTAAATATATTATTATAAATAAAAGGTTTCACATTACAAGTTCATATCAAATAAAATTTATAATATAACATTTATGTTTCCTGATTTAATTAATAGAAAGGAAAATATTTGAAAAATTCAGAATTTTCATTGTTCACAGAATAATTAAACATTTCAAAAATACACAAATTTCATCCTATGTTAATTTCAAAATGATTATTCTAAAAAAATAATTTTATTAAATAAATTTTATTAATGTTCCATAAATTAATTATAATATTTTCTTGGAAATAGAAAAATATTATGTTCTTTTTATAGTGTTAAATAACATTATTAAAAGACTAATTATTTTTTATTTATAATTAATCTATAAATTAATATTTTGAATGACCATTATATACATATATATATATATATTTCATAACGAATTTGATTCTATTAATACTATCCAACTAACCATCTAGGTTACAATGGTCATATTTAAATAAAATATTTTAATTGTATAACTCATTTTGTTTAATCATAGTGTTATGTGTTGTATATTCTACAAGACATAGTTTTATTTTTAAAATATATTGGTGTTAAATTCTTCCCACTTCAATAAATCATTTCTTAAAAAAAATTAACATGTTCTCAGTAATTAATTGTTTAAAAATTAATTTTTTTTGAAAACCCACATCATAGAAACAGTTAATAAAATTTACACATTAAATTAGGGAAAAGGAAATAAAAAATTCATCATATAAATAGGATTAAAATTTTTATAATAATTGTGGTAATTGAAAACATGGATTTAGAAAGAACATCAAATTGCGGGAAAATTTTATACTTCTTTTTTAAAGTGATACGAAATAATCAATTTAATGAAAATGATTAGAATATTAATTTAAGATCCTTATCATAAATATGAGGGATATTTTTACCATATATGATATTAAAATATGTAAAAATACTTAAATGATATGTTTAATTTCATCCTTTAGTCAATTTTCACAATAATATCATATTTTTATTCCAAATGATGGGTATTAAAGATGATTTTTCATGCCTGGTAAACTAAAATAATCTTATCATAAATCAAATAATCACCAATAGGATAAAAATATACTACTATTATATTTAAATATTAACAGAAACTAAAATTGTTACCTTATGGTATGATAGAATCAAAAAAGTAGAAATATTCACAATTATCCCCAATGTCAATATTCTACACAAATCATTTTATAAATATATAAACCTACATTCTAAATAACTTCAAAATTATGATATTTTCAATTTTTATTTACAATTAGTTTTTAAGGTTAAATCATATTTTATGATTAACTCTTATATATACCCCAAACCAAATAAAAGTTTCCGAGATTACTATTAATACCTCAAAATACTAATTTTTTTGAAATATTTTATTTTAAGATATGTTTCACAAAATAAAATTTTTATTTATAAATAGAATTATTTGAGTAAAATAAATTACATACTATATAATAAATCACATTGGAAAATGGTAGGCACTACATCCTTGTCACCATTTATTTGTTGGTTTAATCCTTGTGGCCTTTCTAGATGAAATAAAAATTCTCCTTGAATATAGGTTTTCCTTTCACTAAAAATATTTAAAAATAAAAGTAATAATCAAATTAATAATTAACCATCATCCAAAAATTTCCTCAAGAAAATTATGCACATATTAAAAATTACATTATTCATCAAATCCACCCTTTTTAACCTCAAATTATTTATATCCTACTATTTATTTCCACAGCGGAAATTAGATAAAATTTTCTATATTTAACTCAACAATAATTACATATCAATGATTATATTTTCCTTATTCATATGTGTTCAATAAAATATAACGATGCCATTAAAACTCTATTCTAGGTAATTAGTACCAATCAACATATTATTTCATATCATTAATGAAAAATACATTATAAAAACTTTATAAATTTTGGTATTCTTAAAACCTAAACATAATTGATAACAACACATCGAAAACGTGACTCTCAAGTTGCAACATCTAATCATTTCATTCTTTCCACATCGATGATTATTATATCATTGATCCTTGGATTGGGAATTTATTTTGATAATGACCATGTTCCCCATATCTACAAAATTGAACAATTATTGGTGTCTTATGTTCTATTTCCTTGTATCTTATTAACTGGACACTTTGTTTTTCTTTGGTAATTAAAAGTTTTCTTCCCTACTTCTACACACATCAATCATCTTATGGTTATTTTAAGTAATTGTTTTTTGTGCCACTTCATTTTTGACATGTAAAAAATTGAATATTATTTTCTTTATCATCATTATCACCTAAACTTCCATGAGATAACATCCTTACCTTATTTTTTATATATATAAATTAAACTATGTTATATTTGTTAATATTAATACAAGACTGATCATTTATAGTGAACAAAATATGTTTAATGTTTATCCCCATTTGGTTGTGGACATTTTCATGTAAATCGTTACATTTCCCATCATATTTTATATTGGAATGATTTATATTATTTCCCACAATTAACTAGAAATGAATATAAGAAACAAGAAGAGAACGTATAGACATACAAAAGGAATACTTATAAACCATGAAGGAATAACTAATAAATGATACACATATCAAGACTTTTCTGTCTCAATTATTTAATCTAGGTTATCCATGATAATGTTTTCTATTATCGTTTCTATCCCAAAAATTAGTTCAAGTATTTCATAATTATTCATGAAGAATTTTTGAATATTCAAAAATATATCCTCAATGTGTGTCAAACTAGGTGTGCAATAAGTCTTATTTTACTACATCATGTAATAGTCAAGTCCATGTCAACGCATCATTTTCTTGATTATTATCTGAATATAAGATTGTGAGGGATCCACATCCACTTATAGTATCCAAGAAGACATGTAATATATTGGAATCCACTCACTCATAAATACAAAAATATTTTATGATATTTTCATATGTTTATACTTATCATTAAACATTTTCGTTGGGTTCTCACTAATGTATTCTATTCCAAATCCACAAAAATATAATTCTTTATATGATACTAACTATAATGAACCAATAATTTAAAGCATGAAATTATTTTATTTTTAACATAAATATTCATTAATAGAAAACAAGGACTAAAAGGTCCTAGTGTCTTTGGAATACTGCGTTTATAATAAATCAATGTGAGAATAAAATAAAAAAAATTTATTTGATTCTAAATAATTAGTTCCAAAATCCATTTTATCTCCTTAAATAACATTATATAGGTTTTTCAATGCTTCTACAAATGGGTTGAGATAAAAATATAATTATGGGAACAAACATGTGAAAGGAACATAACATATGATTCTAAGGTATAACATGATGTCATAAAAGAGAAGGCTCATGAGTAATAACATGGAATCATTATGGAAGGAACATGGTTTCATAATATCATAAAAATATAGGATATAGTGAGAAAATGTAGAGACCATAAGCTTGACGTACATGGACATTAAATTACTTTTGCGGAATACATAGTACATAACAAAAACACACACACAAGTACCATAATAGTTTAGTGTCTTTGGAAACTTGGAATATAATCTTCTAATCGTGGTGAAATATCTTCAACATCTCCCATAATGATCTTCCATATTTTTCTTTTCTAAAAACTTTCTTTATATCCTGGGGAAAAGAAAACATAAAAGGGTGAGCTCAAATGCTCAGTAAGGGTAAACAAAAGAAATATCAATCACATCATATTCATAAGAACATAACATTTTAGAAATCTTAACCTACAAAAGAGATCATAATTTCAAAACATGGGATAAATCATGGTAGTGAAATGTAATCACAATAATCATAACTTAAAACATGAAGCTTTGTGGCATACACACATAATCATATAGAATCATTTGTTATTAGTCAAGAGTCATTGCCAAGACTATCTTAGTGGACAAAGTCCATTTCTGAACCGAGTTCATTCCTCGTTTCAGTCCTGTTTCATGGAACCGGTTTAACCTACCATTCTAGCCATGTCTATCTCATGAGATATAAAATCTTTACCCAATTAATTGGAGGGAGATATAAGTCCCACCCATCTCATAATGAAACCATTCTTATGTGTGCCACAAAATCATAAATCATACATCATAGCATAACCCATGTAATTAAAATGGGAATCTTAAACATTATGACATCATAAAACACTTCATATAAGATAAATGAATTCATAAAAATAATTCCATCACAAAATAATCAAATCAATGTAATAATAGGGATATAAACAGAAACCTATATTATCTTATATGGAAAATAAATTTGATAAAACACTTGAACTCCATTCTTGAGGAAAATATCCTTTCTACTTCAAAAACACTTTTCCTTTCTTAACATGTCATACAATTCTAAACTAAAATAAGTTGATTAAAAATAAAATTGAAAACTTGTAATGTATGCTTCTTGGAAATTATTTTTTAAAAATCTTTTCATGCCGTATAAGTTAAAAAAAACATTTTTCTCGTACTTTTGTCGGAAAAGTCAAAAAGTACCTCGTACAAAAAACGACAAAAGATTCCTTTCATATCTTTTAATAAAAACTCACCAAAGGGTAAAATTGGATTTAAAAAATTGTATGTGGATGTAAATAATATTACATATTGAGGAAACATGGATTTGGATGATAAAATACACCCCAGTAAATTCCAAAGTATAAACAATCTCGGATAAAAATGAGATTGTGATATTTCCCTTACCTTAAGTCTGATTTGCTTAGTAAGTGTCCGAAACTCATGTATAATGATTTAAATAATGTAATATACTTATTACAGAATCATAATCACTGTTATGATATCATATATGGTCATATTCTTAGCTTCTTATTAGTAATATTTCATTGTTACTTGTAATTCGGGTGTTTATTGATTTTTGTTCTTATGCGTGTTTTTTTGAATAAATTATTATTCTTCTTTTAGGTTATAGATACCTCATTTCCAGAATGGTATTAGTGTAATATATATCATATTAATTCACTCAATTCATTTATGTAATAATTATGTAATGAAAATAATGTAGAACGATTCGCATTACATCGTGCAGACGGTATTTCCTACGTACGCATGAGTGATGATATCGTTCCCATGATCGTGGAATTGTATTGGAGTGTATGTATAATATTTAAGAATCAATATCACTTTACAATAATTGTATATATTCATTCTTTACACCATTATACCCATCCAAGTAAGGTGGTGGTGGAAAATAGATTACACCACGGCGTGGAGACGGTATTTCGTACATACGCACGCGCGGTGATTTCATTTTCCGTAGGATGGATAGATGGCGAAATAGGGTTGTTTCATACTTATAATAACATATAATTATATGGTTGATACTTATGTTATTACTTAATAATGAAAAAACTAAAGAGGAAGAAGTGGAAGAAGAAATAAAGTTGAAAGAATCAGTAACGGACATTACCTCTTCTTTGAAGCGCTTCTTTGAGACCTCCTTTTAGGGTACTAAAATTGGTCTTTGAAGAATACCTGGACCTCTAGGTTGTCTCTAGGGAAGTGGAGAGAATAAATTGGCAGGGGTTGGCCGAGCTTGAAGGCTCAAAGTGGTGTGAGGAAGAGAGGGAGGAGGTTCCCTTTTATAAGGGAGGAGAGGGGCTCCTTTGGAAAAACAAAAAATATTATTTTATTATAAATCCAAATTAGGTTTTAAATAGCTCAAAATTGATTTATTTAGAATATAAGGTGGGGATGGGTCGAAATAATCTCATCCAACAGAATTTAGACAAGTTTAGGTTACTATTTTAATCTTATCATTTAGATTTAACTTTAAGTTAGATAATTTTACATTTACCGTGTCTTTTTGTGTTCTTAACCTATAAGGTTAATAAACATACTATAACACGCCAAACGAACCCCAAGTTGTTTATTATTAATATATATAACTATATCTAAGTCATTTGGCCAAACCTTAGATTTTTAGGAATAAAATAATAGTTAATAATATAATATTTGTTTTAAAAACTATTTTATGTCAATTTTGAAACTATTTAGTAATTTATTTTTGTGAAAGTAATAACAGAATTATTAGTCCGAACAAAGTTAATTAAATCAATAAAAACAAGTCGTATTAACCTATAAAATTAGTGTAATTCATAAAAAGTCTCAAATTACATTTATTTCGGTATTTATAACATCAGTTATGTCAATATTTCATTAATAAGATAATTAATTTATCATATTTGTGTCATAAATAAATTAAAATATCTAATGTATAAAAATTACAAATAAAATATCATTATGTAGGAAATATTTTTATATTTCTAATTAATATTTATAGTCGAATTTATCTTATGTATAACCCTATATTAAAAATTATTTACTTATTAACCTTTGATTTTAACTATTTTAACCCTTCTTTAAATAAATTAATAATAAATGACCTAATCTAATCCAAGTGGGGATAAATAGACATATTTTATTCCTAAGGTTGTTTTTTGTCGAATTACACTTATCCAATAGAATTAGGACATGTGTTAGTGTAATAATAATATCATTTCTACCCTTAATTATCCTATTTACTTCTAACCATGGTAAAAAAAAGTAAAACGTTATTATTCACCAAAAATTATTTTCATCTCATTGAACCACATTTTACTTAATGAAATTAACCGTGTCTCTTGGATTTTTGAAATTCCACTCACAGAAGCAGTAAAATTATGTTTTATGTAAATTTGCAAATTCTCCTAGGAGGTGGGTAAAAGACGGTGAAAAGTTCAATGAAATTTTTATATATCTAAAATTATTATAAAATTTCTCCAATGAATTAAATTTAACTTATATATTTATTATGTATCAATTTTGACTTAAAATAAATTTATATAAAATAACTAATTATTTATATAAAAATTCAGTTTTTAAATAGTAACCCAGTGTTCTCACTATTCATCAAAAATTGAATGTTTTCAGAAAAATACCAAAATTTCACCCTAGGCTAATTTCGATATTCCGAATCCAAAAATGAAGTCCATTTTCAAAATTAAAATTTATAAAATTCCAAAAAGTGGATATTACAATTCGTAACGGCTAGTTTTAATAATATTTTAATAGCATATCGTTGTTTAGCGAAACTCGGTATTGCGTACAACACACGCAATCGTGGAAGGTCGCGCTTGCGTGTAATGCAATCCAAGTCAGGGATTCATGTTGTGAAAGCTCCTTTTGGTGTAGCGTACAACACAAGACATTAATTAAATTAAAAAGAATATTTTTCGTAAAATCTTGGGGTGTTACATTCTATCCCCCTTAAAATGAATTTCGCCCTCAAAATTCGTCGGGGTTATAAATGGTTTACTACTCAAAAGTTTCTTTAATAGAAACCCACATCGTAAAAAGGAATACCAAAACTTGGTTTTAAAAACTAAAGTATGAAACGTAAGGGTTACCCAAATTAACTAATCACTGGGTATCCACATAGGAGAACATAGGTGAAAATATGGATATGGAAGAGAAATCTAACCTTCATGTTATGATGGAGAGTAGTAGAGAACATGGATATGAAAAATCCAACAATCACAAGCCATAAATTTGTGATGATCTAGGGTACCATCTGATTCATCGGATATAAGGGCACTAGGACAACATTTTTGGTTTTCAAAATCATTTCCCTAATGTTGAAGAATTTGAATTAGAATAAATACTTACTTTATTTTGGTACAATATCATTGTTGTTCATGGTTTTAACAATTTCTACTTCATCTCTTAAAGAAATGAAGTTGAATTTGTTATTTATGATGTTTTAATAGATCATGTGATAGAATGATGGGTCATTCCATCTATTTCAAACAAAAGGTTAGCAATAGTTATCAAATATACGTAAGTCTATATATGGTGAGGTTAATCATATACGATTCCAAGAATAAACTTATACTTCATATATCATACCACGTAATAAAATAAAACTAGTTTCTACTAAACAGGGACTTCTTGTAGGCCATTGGTAGGTGATAAAGGTGAGTCGCACTTCAGTTGTGTGTTCAATTCCCACATCCTTGTCTGACGCGATGGACTGTCGCCCATCTTGCCGGTTGTCCTTTTTCTAAAGCTATATTACTATAACATCCCATCAATAATATCGAAAAAAGTTATATCCTTAAACAATACTAACTTATGTCCAACATAATCCATTCCAATCTTTAGGCTTATTTAAAATACTTCGTTCCAAGCTCATAGTATAAAGAAAATGATTACTTAAAATGTCACATTACAATCACATGAATGCCATAAATTATCCACCATATATCATAAGATATATCTTGTTGGTCAAATTACAAACATTTGAATACCTCAATCATGTATTCTCTTGAAGAATGAATACCCATTGAACCTTAGTGAAAACATGAATGTAGTTAAAAGTTAACACTTTCCACAAACCAAAATCCTCAAAATTCGTTATACTCAAACCATGATATCACTTAGTCCTTATATCAATCATGAGCTCATGAATACAATCAAAAATCTCATTATCTTCGTATCCCTTCATTATGCACATATCATCGTCTTACCAAAAATATCTCAATCACCTTCCATGGTTACCGGTAGCATAAAATTATTGAAAACCACAATAGATCAATACATAAATATTCCAATATTCCATGACACTATATACAACATTATTTTGGAATCCCATTATATAAACACTTAATCATTCCACCACATCGTTGTCATATTCAACATCGCCAATAGTGATTGCATGTGACATCCATTTGTCCTTTTCCTTAACTGGTTGCTCATGTCGATCATCATTAACCCTTGGATTAGGGCATTGATTAGCATAATGCCCCATTTCATTGCAATTGAAGCATTGAAGTGTTGTTGGTGAGTTCTCTACAGTATTTTCTTTATTCACACCATTAGCAACCCTTTTTTCATTACTTCGACACTCAGCTTCTCAATGACCTTCTTTTCCACACTTAAAACATTTTCTAGTCCCTTTAAGACAATCTCCACCATGCTTCTTTCCACACTTTGAGCATAAGGAAACATTAATCTTCTTTTCACCATTATTTTGAGATTTCTCCTTGAACTCTATCTTTCATTTCTTGTCAAAACCATGAGATGGATATGTAAAACTAACTTCTATTTCTACCTTAATAGCACAGTGCACAATTTCTTCATAGTTACTGAAATCTCTTATAGCTAATGCCCTTCGACGATTTGGTTTTAAGCCACTGAAGAATCGATCAACTTTACTTTCAAGTTGGATGATAAAGCTAGATTCATACCTTGAAAGCCTTGTAAAATTCGCTTTGTATATACCAACAGATTCATCATCCTTTTGCTATAGTTCAAGAAACTCCTTCTCCATATTTGTTCGAATAATACGAGGGAATTACTTATTGAAAAATAAGTTCTTGAACTCGTCCCATTCCATGGACTCAATTTCATCTCTTGGCCTCATATTCTTGATAAGATTCCACCATTGATCAGCTTGACCTTCCAAACGATATACTGCTAAGATGACCTTATCATGTTCAGAACATTGAAGAGCTGAAAATATCTTTTCTATGGTACTGATCCATTGTTCAGCAACAAGTGGATCAGAAGACCCACTGAAAGAAGGTGGGAGTTACCTCATGAAGGACTCAATAGAATATTGTTCCATTCTCTGCTCATTTGGATGTCCAGAATGATTCATATCTTTTGTAAGTATAGCAATAAGATTTTTCACTCCATCTCCCATAACGTTGGTTTGTTCAAGAGGACAATCATTTCATCCTCCATTACATTGATCAATACGGTTCCTTCGGGTTCCATCCATCGTCTCAAACACAAAAAGAATAGTGTGAGAGGAAAAAATCACGCTAGGGAAAACAACATAATAAAGGGAGAGTACCATCAATATCTAACATCTGAGGTTTAATTCTAAGATGGTTAGTGAAATTCTAGGACTATAATGTATATTTAACCTTAGGGACATCCCTAGACATACCTTAGAAATATCTCTAGGGATCTCACTAAAGTTATCGCATCCTAGTTTTCAATGGTTGACTAAACCTTTTCTCTGATACCAACTGTAGAGACCCTAAGCTTGACGTACATGGAAATTACATTACTTTTGCAGAATACTTAGTACATAACAAAAACACACACACAAGGACCGTAATAGTTTAGTGTCATTGGAAACTTGGAATATAATATTCTAATCCTGGTGAAATATCTTCAACATCTCCCATAAAGATCTTCCCTTTTTTTCTTAACTAAAACCTTTCTTTATATCTTGGGGAAAAGAAAACATAAAAGGGTGAGCTCAAATTCTATGTAAGAGTAAACAAAAAAATATCAATCACATCATATTCATAAGAACATAACATTTTGGAAATCTTAACATGCAAAAGAGATCATAATTTCATAACATGGGATAAATCATGGTAGTGAAATGTAATCACAATAATCATAACATAAAACATGAAGCTTTGTGGAATACCCACATAATCATAGAGAATCATTTCTTATTAGTCAAGACTCATTACCAAGACTATCATAGTGGACAAAGTCCATTTCTGAACCGAGTTCATTCCTCGTTTCAGTCCTGTTTCACTGAATCGGTTTAACCTGCCGTTCCAGCCATGTCTATCTCATGAGATATAAAATCTTTAACCAATGAATTGTAGGGAGATATTGTAGAGACCCGAAGCCTGACGTACATGGACATTACATTACTTTTGCAGAATACTTAGTACATAACAAAAACACACACACAAGGATCGTAATAGTTTAGTGTCTTTGGAAACTCGGAACGTAGTCTTCTAATCGTGGTGAAAGATCTTCAATATCTCCCATAAAGATCTTCCCTTTTTTTTACCTAAAACCTTTCTTTATATCCTGGGGAAAAGAAAACATAAAAGGGTGAGCTCAAATGCTCAGTAAGGGTATACAAAAGAAAAATCAATCACATCATATTCATAAGAACATAACTTTTTGGAAATCTTAACCTGCAAAAGAGAGCATAATATCTTAACATGGAACAAATCATAGAAGTGAAAATGAGATCCCCATAATCATATCATAAAACTTGAAACTTTGTGGCATGCACACATAATCATGGAAAATCATTTCTTGTTAGTCATGACTCATTGCCAAGACTATCTTAGTGGACAAAGTCCCTTTCTGAACCGAGTTCACTCCTCGTTTCAGTCCTGTATCACTGAACCGAAATAACCTTCCGTTCCAGCCATGTCTATCTCATGATATATAAAATCTTTACCCAATGCATTGGAGGGAGATATAGGTCCCACCCATCTTATAATGAATCCTTTCTTATGTGTGCCACATAATCTTAAATCATACATCATCGTATAACACATGTAACAAAAATGGGATTCTTGAAACATCATGACATCATAAAACAAATCATATAAGGTAAAGGAATTCATAAAAATAATTCCATCACAACATGATCAAATCAATGTAATATTAGGGATAAAAACAGAACCCTTTATTATCTTAGATGGAAAATAATTTTGATAAAACTCTTGAACTCCATTCTTGAGGAAAATATCCTTTCTTCTTCAAAAACATTTTTCCTTTCTTAACATGTTATACAACTTTAAAATAAAAGAAGTTGATTAAAAATAAACTTGAAAACTTGTAAAGGAATATTCTTGTAAACAATTTTTTAAAAATACATTCATGCCGTATAAGTTAAAAAGAAAACATTCTTCTCGTACTTTTGTCGGAAAAGTCAAAAAGTACCTCGTATGAAAAAGCGACAAAAGATTCCTTTCATATTCTTTACTAAAACTCACCGAAGGGTAAAATTGGATTTAAACTATTTTAAGTGGATGGAAACAATATTATATATTTAGGGAACATGGATGTGGATGATAAAATACACCCCAGTAAATGCCAAAGTAAAAACAATCTCGGATAAAAATGAGATTGCGATATTTCCCTTACCTTAGGTCTGATTTTCTTCGTATGTGTCCGAACCTCCTGTATAATGATTTAAATAAGGTCATTGACTTATTAAAGAATCATATTCATTGTTATGATATCATATATGGTTCACTTATGACATTATATTACCCGTTCTTTTGTAAATTCCATGTTAAAGAAGCGTTTTGGGTAAAATCGTTTCATTTATCGTAGGTGTTTTGACTTTTTGTTCTTGACATTATTATTACTTATATCATGATTTACTTACATCCAGAATATAAAATATGATTTATATATCATATATATTCAGTATATATATATATATATAACAGATAGATAAATGAAATGAAAAACACAGTTCATGGAGACGGTAGTCCGTACGTACGCATGAACGCTGTTTTTCTTTCTTTATTGTCTTGAATGGAAGTAAGTAGATGACATACATATATATATATACATAAATCCAGTATAATTATTATGTCATATATTTCATTAGTACTTATTATATATACTTTATAATCATTCATGAATGGTTAATCATTAAGAATGAATCTCATCGCGTCGTGGAGACGGTATTCCGTACGTACGCACGCGCGGTGATTTCTTTTTCCGTAGGATGGATAGATGGTGAAATAGGGTTGTTTCATACTTATAATAACATATCCGTATATGAGTGATACTGATGTTATTACTTCATAATGAAACAACCTAAGAAGAAGAAGTGGAAGAAGAAATAAAGATGAAAGAATTGGTAACGGTAATTACCTCTTCTTTGAAGCGCCTCTTTGAGACCTCCTCTTAGGGCACTAAAATTGGTCTTTGAGGAAGACCAGAACCTCTAGTATGTTTCTAGGGAAGTGGAGAAGAGATTTTGGCAGGGGTTGGCCGAGATTGAGTGCTCAAATTGGTGTGAGGAGGAGGGGGAGGAGGTGTCCTTTTATAAGGGAGGAGAGGGGCACCTTAGGAATATCTCAAAATATTATTTTATTATAATGTCAAGTTCGGTTTTAATTAGCTCAAAATTGATTTATTTCGAGGATAAGGTGGGGATGGGTCGAAATCCTCTCATCCAATAGAATTTAGACAAGTTTAGGTTCCTATTTTAACCTTATCATTTAGATTTAACATTAAGTTAAATAATTTTACTTTTACCGTGTCTTCTTCTGTTCTTATACTATAAGGTTAATAAACTTACTATATCAAGCCAAACGAACCCGAAATTGTTTATTATTAATACATATATCCTTATCTAAGTCATTTGGCCGAACCTTAGATTTTTAGGAATAAAATAACAATTAATAATATAATATTTGATTTAAAAACTATTTTGTGTCAATTTTGACACTATTTTATATATGATTTTTGTAAAAGTCATAACAGAATTATATGTTCAAACCAAGTTGATTAAATCAACACTAATATATCATAGTAACCTAGAAAATTAGTGGAATTCATAAAAAGTCTTAAATTACATTTATTTGGGTATTTATATTATCAATTATGTCAATATTTCATTAATAAGATAATTACTGCATCATCTTTGTGTCATAAATAAATTATATTATTTGATGTCTAAAAATTACAAATAAAATACCATCATGTAGGAAATCTTTTTATCTTTCTAATGAATATTTACAATCGAATTTATCATATGTATAAACCCATATTATAAATTATTTACTTATTAAACTTTGATTTTAACTATTTTAACCCTTCTTTAAATAAATTAATAATAAATATCCTAATCTAATCCAAGTGGGCCTAAATGGTCATATTTTATTCCTAAGTTTGTTTTTGGTCGAATTACACTTGTCCAATAGAATTAGGACATGTGTTAGGGTAATATTAATATCATATTTACCCTTAGTTACCCAATTTACTATTAATCGCGGTAAAAAAAGTAAAAAGTTACTATTCACCAAAAAATTATTTTCATCTCATTGAACCACATTTTAGTCCTTGATATTAACCGTGTCTCTCGGATTTTCGAAATTCCATTCACAGAAGCGGTAAAATTAAGTTTTATGAAAAATTCAGTTTTTTTAACTCCCACTTAGTAGTTTCACTATTCATCAAAAATTGATGTTTTTCAGAACAATGCCAAAATTTCATCCTAAGCTATATTTTATATTCCGAATTCAAAAATAAAGTCTATTTTACCAAATTCATAACATAGAAGTTTCATTAATTATTTTTATAATTAAATCCCGCTGTTAAAACAAATAGCGTGTTTTTAAGAAACAATATCTATCAAAAGATTGACACTTGATTATGTCTGGTTTAAATGTGAAATTACAACCAATGACCAACATTGTATTAAATTGTAAAAATATATTCTAAATATACTTTAAAACCACTCAAATTAATAATTTATCACTATTAATTATTTCGATTAAAAAAGTTGCTTTTAATTAAAATTTAGTAATTTTCACTATTCATCAGAATATGAAAGTTATCCGAAAAGTACCAAAATTTCACCTTAGGCTAAATTCGATACTCCGAATCTAAAAATGAATTCCATTTTGAAAAATAAAATTTACAAAATTTCAAAAATTGGTTATTACTATTCATAACGGCTAGTTTTAATAATATTTTAATAGCATATCGTTGTTTCGTGAAACTCAGTATTGCGTACTACACACGCTATCGAGGAAGGTTGCGATTGCGTGTAATGCAAGGCAAGTCAAGGATGTGTGTTGTGCAAGCTCCTTTTGGTGTAGCGTACAACACAAGACATTAATAAAATTAAAAATAATATTTTTCATAAAATCTCGGGCTGTTACAGATATAGTTCCCACCCATCTCATAATGAAACCATTTTTATGTGTGCCACAAAATCATAAATCATACATCATAGCATAACCCATGTAATAAAAATGGGAATCTTAAACATTGTGACATCATAAAACAATTCATATAAGATAAAGGAATTCATAAAAATAATTCCATCACAACATAATCAAATCAATGTAATAATATGGATAGAAACAGAACCCTATATTATCTTATATGGAAAATAATTTTGATAAAACACTTGAACTCCATTCTTTGAGGAAAATATCCTTTCTACTTCAAAAACACTTTTCCTTTCTTAACATGTCATACAATTTTAAACTAAAAGATGTTGATTAAAAATAAACTTGAAAACTTGTAAAGGAATCTTCTTGGAAATAATGTTTTAAAATCCATTCATTCCATATAATATAAAAAAACATTCTTCTCGTACTTTTGTCAGAAAAGTCAAAAAGTACCTCGTACGAAAAATGACAAAAGATTCCTTTCATATCTTTTACTAAAAACTCACCGAAGGGTAAAATTGGATTTAAACAATTGTAGGTGGATGGAAATAATATTACATATTTAGGAAACATGTATTTGGATGATAAAATACACCCCAGTAAATTCCAATGTATCAACAATCTCGGATAAAAATGAGATTTTGATATTTCCCTTACCTTAAGTATGATTTGCTTCGTAAGTGCCTGAACCTCCTGTATAATGATTTAAATAATGTCATTTACTTATTCCAGAATAATAATCATTTTTATGATATCATATATGGTCATATTCTTAGCTTCTTATTAGTAATATTTCATTGTTACTTGTTATTCGGGTGTTTATTGCTTTTTGTTCTTATACGTGTTTTGTTGAATAAATTCTTATTCTTCTTTTAGGTTATAGATACCTCATTTTCAGAATGGTATCAGTGTAATATATATCATATTAATTCACTCAATTCATTTATGTAATAATTATGAAATGAAAATCATGTAGAACGAGTCGCATCACATTGTGGAGATGGTATTCTGTACGTACGCACGAGCGATGATATCGTCCCCATAATCATGGAATTGTATTGGAGTGTATGTATAATATTTCAGAATAAATATCACTTTACAATAATCGTATATATTCATTCTTTACACCATTATACCCATCCAAGTAAGGTGGTGGCGGAAAATAGATTACACCACGGCGTGGAGACGTTATTCCGTACGTACGCATGCACGGTGATTTTGTTTTCCATAGGATGGATAGATGGTGAAATAGGGTTGTTTCATATATATAATAACATATCAGTATATGAGTGATACTGATGTTATTACTTCATAATGAAACAACTAAAGAAGAAGAAGTGGAAGAAGAAATAAAGTTGAATGAATCGGTAATGGACATTACCTCTTCTTTGAAGCGCTTCTTTGATACCTCCTTTTAGGGTACTAAAATTGGTCTTTAAAGAAGACCAGTACCTCTAGGATGTATCTAGGGAAGTGGAGAGAAAAAATTGGTAGGTTTTGGCCGATCTTGAAGGCTCAAAGTGGTGTGAGGAAGAGAGGGAGGAGGTGCCCTTTAATAAGGGAGGAGAGGGGCTCCTTTGGAAAAACTAAAAATATTATTTTATAATAAAGCCAAATTCGGTTTTAAATAGCTCCAAATTGATTTATTTTTAAGCTAAGGTGGGGATGGGTCTAAATCCTCTCATCCAATAGAATTTAGACAAGTTTAGGTTATTATTCTAACCTTATCATTTAGATTTAACTTTAAGTTAGATAATTTTACTTTTACCGTGTCTTTTTGTGTTCTTACACTATAAGGTTAATAAACATACTATAGAAAGCCAAAAAACCCCAAGGTGTTTATTATTAATATATATAACATTATCTAAGTCATTTTTCCGAACCATAGATTTTTAGAAATAAAATAACAATTAATAATATAATATTTGTTTTAAAAACTATTTTATGTCAATTTTGACACTCTTTAGTAATTGATTTTTTTGAAACTCGTAACAGAATGATTAGTTCAACCAAGGTTAATTAAATCAATACTAACATGTCATATTAACCTAGAAAATTATTTTAATTCATAAAAAGTTTCAAATTACATTTATTTGGGTATTTATAACAACAATTATGTCAATATTTCATTATTAAGATAATTACTCCATCATCATTGTGTAATAAATAAATTAATTTATTTAATGTCTAAAAATTAAGAATAAAATACAATTATGTAGGAAATATTATTATATTTCTAATTAATATTTATAGTCGAATTTATCTTATGTATAACTCTATATTAAAAATTATTTACTTATTAAACATTGATTTTAACTATTTTAACCCTTCTTTAAATAAATTAATAATAAATGTCCTCATATAATCCAAGTGGGCCTAAATGGTCATATTTTATTACTAAGGTTGTTTTTGGTCTAATTACACTTATCCAATATAATTATGACATGTGATAGGGTAATAATAATATCATTTTT
This sequence comes from Viscum album, assembly GCA_963277665.1. Lineage (NCBI taxonomy): Eukaryota > Viridiplantae > Streptophyta > Magnoliopsida > Santalales > Viscaceae > Viscum > Viscum album. The sequence continues at coordinate 391,119,616 of OY728158.1, forward strand.
ACCCATGATTACCCTATTTACTTTTAACCGTGGTAAAAAAAGTAAAAAGTTACTATTCACAAAAAATTATTTTCATCTCATTGAACCACATTTTACTTAAAGACATCAACCATGTCTCTCTGATTTTTGAAATTCCACTCACAGAAGTGGTAAAATTATGTTCTATGTAAATTTGCAAATTCTCCTAGGAGGTGGGTAAAAGACGGTGAAAAGTTCAATGAAATTTTTATATATCTAAAATTATTATAAAATTACTCCAATGAATTAAATTGAACTTATATAGGTATTATGTATCAAATTTGACCTAAAATAAATTTAAATAAAATAAATAATTATTTACATAAAAAGTCGGTTTTTAAATAGTAACCCAGTGTTTTCACTATTCATCAAAAATTGAAAGTTTTCAAAAAAATACCAAATTTTCACCCTAGGATAGTTTTGATATTCCGAATCCAAAAATTAAGTCCATTTTCAAAAATAAAATTTATAAAATTCAAAAAAGTGGGTATTACTATTCATAACGGCTAGTTTTAATAATATTTTAATAGTATATCGTTGTTTAGCGAAACTCGGTATTGCGTACAACACACGCTATCGTGGAAGGTCGCGCTTGCGTGTAATGCAAACCAATCCAGGGATGCATGTTGTGCAAGCTTCTTTTGGTGTAGCGTACAACACAAGACATTAATGAAATTAAAAAGAATATTTTTAGTAAAATCTTGGGGTGTTACAGAAAACATATAGTAGGGAATAAATATGATTCAATGCTAACTTCAAAGAAAATATCTCATAGATGAAAAAGTCACATAATGGACTATGTTTACTTATTATTCTCATAAATGATGTTCATAAGGCTAAAACATTACTTAGTACATTGGAGTACTATTTTGGGGAACCCATCATTATGTTTTAATGATATTTTTGTTATATAAAAATTAAATAAAACATAAGTACTAAATATAAAAAATACACATTAATACAAAATGGATTTTGTAATCTTACAGCATACCGTAATCAAAATAAATCATGGTGATGTTTTTTGAGAAGTAAACATAAGGATCATATTATCCCATAAAAGCAACATAGAATAAACTAGTCATATATGTTTGAATTGTATATATATAATTTAAAATCATTTCATAAATATAAATAGTTGTATAAAATGAGTTGTAGATAGAATGGTCAAACCCCATATACAACGGTGGTTTAGAGAGATCACATACATAAAATCAACCCAAGTTATGAAATATTAATGAAAAAAATTATTTTAAATGGGAATACGAAACATATAGAATAATATTCAACTAATTTAGTTTTCATGGTGGTTATAAATTTCATTCATTTCATACAAGCTAAAAATCATCCCTTTCACTCTTTTGTAAAAAGTCAAAAAAAACTACTCATTCAAAAGCCATAAAAAATAACTTTTAGAGTTTATTGTAAAAAATTAAAACATATTCTACAAAACACTTTATGTAATATATTGATATGGATGTAAAATAATTGAATACCAAAAAGAGAAATAATTTTGACCTTTCTAAAAGAAATTTTTCTCTATTATTTTATATACCAAAGAGATGAAAATTGTAAAATTACATGAAAATTTTATTAATAACCACAAGAGAATAAAATTATATTTTTTATTATATGAAAAAATAATAATTTCTTTTAATTTAAGTTAAATCATAGAAAATATTTTATAAAATGAGATTTGTAGTGTAAACCCTTACAACCTTTGTAACATTTGAATCCTAACCAAAAAGAATGAAGTTAATGAATTGTATCATTAAATACTAGGATGTATAAAGTATTCATAATATAATATTTAAAGGGGGCCATATGCACCATATAAATTATGCTAGGTTCATACCATTAAAAAAATCCTCAATGAAATAAAATTGACACAAAATGACTTATTATTTAAGAAATACCTTAATAATTTTTTTTGAATGATATAATTCTTTAAGATGATGTTAAAATACCCTGAATAAGAATAATTTATTTTTTGGAATATTCAATTTCTAGTATATATTTAATTTAAAAGAAATCTAGTTCCTAAAATAACATGTCCCTCAAACAATGTTGTTTTTAGAGAAAACCAAAATATCAAAAATGATTCATCACATGTGATCCTTATATTCCTGAATAATAAAGTCATATTATTGATTTAATATAATGAGAAAAAATTCCATGATTCTTATCCCTTTTATGTTATTTTTTACCATTTCATATTAAATTACTTAATCATTTGAGTCTTGTGATATTTTTTAATGATATTAGGGTCGTATGTCAAAAATAACATAGTTATGTGGAATAAGGTCAAATAGATTCTTATATCATCAACTAGAGAATAATAATATTTTCATAGGAATAATTATTATACAACAATTTTTCATTTTAAACCTATTATTAATGATAATTATGAATAAGTAACTATGTTATGAACATAAAGTAGGTAATTTATATGCATGAATTAGTAACATTTCAATTTTTCAATAATCTTGATGTTGTAATAAAAATGGATAACATCACTTATGTAGGTGATAATATGTTATACATAAGAATTACATCATCAATTTTGAATGGATTGTTGGGTAGTGACTTATATGATAAATTAATTATTAATAATGATTAATGTTTCATTAATATCATATATAAAAAATTCAATGCATAATTATAATGATCTCTGTGAGGAAATGATAGAAAATGAATTATCTCGGTTTGTAAGGTGTCTGCCCACCATAGTAAGGAATGGTAGTTTTGTTTCCCACTTTTAATAAGATTAGATGGATATAGGTTTTTACATAACATAAAAAATATAATTATATGAGATACATTGATGTTATTATATATTCATGATTTAATAATATTTTAAGGATGTGGCATCAGAAACAAATTAAAACGCTCGATTAAGAACAATGCATCTTCTTCAGATAAATTCTTTTGGATTATACATAGTGCCTCATAGGAATGAATTTATGATAAAACTTGAGCATCTAGGATGTGTTAATGAAATTAATTTATTTATTTTTGGGGGTATTGTTCAAATCATAAAAAAATTATGTTTTTGAATGAGAGGATAGGATTTTCTCTTTTATAACTGATAGGAAGTGTAATTTTTTGTAAATACCGAAAAATATTATATAATGGGATGTCAATATCTATAATATTTAATACAAAATTGAAAAAAAATTTTAGTGGTTATATATTCTTGAAACACGTAAAATGGTCAAAAATGAACATGTTTTAAAACAATCATTACATTTACCACTAAGCTTACGCGGTTTTACCATTTTATTTTTTCAAAATTGTAATTTTTTTAGTGTTTTTATGATTAATTGTGAAAAAATTTAAGTTTTAATTATTAACTATTATAAATTAATATAATTAAAAATATTAATTAAATTTTAAAAAATAAAATAAAATTATTTATGTGGGTGAATTTAATGTAAAATTAAATCGACAAAAAGTGTCGAAAACAATTTTTCACATAAGGAATTTTTAAAGAAATGTATAAAATTATATTAACACTACAAATAATGATAATAATTAGATAAATATGAATTAATTTAAATATATTTATAAAAAATAGATTTAATTAAAATATTTATTTATTGTTGTCGTATAAATTATTAAAAATAATTAAGTTTACGCACTTAAAGACAGTTTGGAGAAAACCTTTTTTTGAACTTACAATTAAACCTAAAAAATTCCTGAAAATGATAATTAAAAGTAAATTATTTTGAATATTATAAATAAAATCTTTCATATTCAAATTTAATATCAAGACCTTGATGTAATGAAACATTTAAATTAAATTATTTAATAAAGAGAAATAAAAAACATATTAATTATCATTATTTAAAGAAAACTCAACCACTTCAAGAAAATAAAAAAACCTCAGCATAAGTAAAATTTGATATACGGATTAAAAATAAAAAAAATAATTTTATTAAATAAAATTCTTAAAAGTTACATATAACAATTATAATGTTTTTTCACAAAAATAAATAAAAATATTTTTTTGGAAAAAAATAGAATAGAATATATTTATTATAAGTCAAGTGTTAATTTCTTGAGAATATGTCAATAAATTTATATTTAATTTAACCATTATATAAAATTTTCATTAAATAGTTGATGCTATTTATACCATATAACATAATGGCCAATTTATCATGGTTAAATTTAAACAATAATATGTTAATCTTATAATAGAGTTCGTTGGATCTTAGTGTTTTTTATTGTATACACAATCGAAAATATTTTCATTTATAAAATCTGCTTGTGTTTTACACCATCCAAAACTATGGTTTCTTAACATGTTCACTAAGATATCTTGTTATACCAGAAAGGTTTGGGGTCAAGCCCCTTTATTAAAGAAAATGAAAAAAGACAGTAATCCCTTTTGAGTTGGGTAAGGTAAAACCCATTACAAGCCCATAGGCCCAGAGGGACAAAACCCATTTAGAGACACGCACCCAAAGCATCAGATGACATGACAGAAGATCCTTGTGGGAAAACCCATTAAAAGTGAAAAACATCACCAGAAACGCTGCACCATTAGAGCCACATCGCCCGTAGATGAAAAACATCACCAGAAACGCTGCACTATCAGAGCCACATCGCCCGTAGATGACCTCATTGGCACCCGCCACTGACCAAAACATGCCCCACACCGCCAATCTGACCAGATCATGTTTTCGAGATCTAGAAGCCACCAGCCTGAATCCCTTTAGATCCATCGTCATGGAGACGCACCCCCGCGTCAGAACCCCAGTTCTGAGCAGATCAGATCTTGTGCCATCGTCAACCCCGCTGCAGCCCGAAGCCCCGCCAACGATGACTGCAGCACGCCGTGATGACCGCCACTCCAAAATTACCATTCCCAGCCCTCGGCGCTATCCATAGCCGTCAGCACACAAGATCTGGTTTGAAACTAGATCTTAAACCGCAAGGCCAAACACCGCTCTGATTCCCAGCCTGAAGCCAGCGATGAGATCCACCATCCCAAAGACGTCGCGCCACTCGACGAAGAAGCCAAAAGAAAAAACACGTCCACCGAAGATCACCTTCTCTAAGGCCGAAAGATCCACTATCACTGTGACCCCCGCCTCCACCGAGTACCGACACCATATATCCTGCCTGAAACTCACCGATCTGGAGCAGACCTGTCACCGAAGAAACCCTAACAGCGTAGAGAGCTCTCGGCCGAAGCCAAGAGCGTATCACTAAGATATCTTGTTATATCACCACAACAACCTACAATATTCACCCCAATATAATGAAACTATTAAGGAAACATACCACACAACCAAGCCACACATAAATTATATTTTGTTTTCCATTTTCATTTTATAATCCATCCATTTATATACATAATTATTTTCATCTAACACTCATTTATAAATACACTCACATCAAAATAACACATCCAATTCAATTATCATTTAATTAATTTAAGTTAATTACCACACATCAATTTCATCCAATTATTATATTTAATTTCATCCCATGATTATTCATTTGGAAAAACATTTCATTTTATTTTTAATGATTCAAATTCATTCCATGGATCGTAGGTTAACTAAAAAAACACAATACCACATGTAATTCACCCCAAATAAACCATTAATCATCACAACCCCACACACACCAATCAAAAACAAAAACCCAGCAATAAGTTCATAAAAACTCACACATCACAACCACTAAGCATTATTACACATCACATAACATACCAAACAATGTACATTTAATGCCCAAAACAATTATCCGCAATCTTGGTTAACAATGTCACCTATAAATCACAACATGGTCAACACACAATATAATGAAGTATTCACATCAACTCATAACAGTATATATCATCATAAACATCTAAAATAATTCAAATTTAATGGATTTCAATCATACAAATCTTATTTACAATGGTTATTATCACACAATTCCATATATCCATGGGAAACTAGTTTATTATCCATATTCTAGTTTTCTATTCGTATATGGATGGTCGGTTGATGAAATGAACACATTTTGTAGGCTTCCAGGGATATTTTATTATTTTATTAATCCCATATATGGAGAATGGTTTGATAGTATATTTAGGAAAACAATAACCTAACTATGTGGTAGATTCTATCCATTATAAAACCAAACATCAATGTTACCTGGGTGTGGAAATAATTTAGAAAACTCATTTCATAGACACTAGAATAAAATTAAAAACAAAATAATTTTTTTTATGGAAACATGAAGAGTGAGTTAAATCTTGAAAGAAACATAAAAATCACATCTATAAAATACTAGGTCAATCCACACAGTAACAACATGGTCATATAATGGTGTCAAATAAGTATTCAAGGGACAAGAACATGGCCTGTTCTTTTCAAATTTCTAAATTTTCAACCCTCGACTCCAAAAATATCTTAAAACCTAAAAAGTGATAAAAATTATAAAAATTAATCATTCCATTTATATAAAAATATTTATAAATATACACTTCATAAATGATTTTATACCTATAAAAGAATCAATTATTCTAAAAATGAATAATAATAATGGTACAATAATTCCTTATCAATGTTTCTTAATCCCACCACTCGTTTCTATCATATCTAAAGTATTATAGTACCCATATTAAGCAAGTCATTTTACCATGAATCAATATGTAATGGTGATCCTTAATCCTAAACAGATTCTCAATGTTGACGCTCATTTCCATCACAAAGTGTACCAACTTATAAAGGGAAATACCTATGTCCAAAGTGATTCATCCTTTGAAGAAACATCAAAAATTGACAAAGGCGTGAAGAAGGATTTCTTCCCACTTGGGTCACATAAGTTTTATCATTGACGCGCAATTATACTTACGTGCCTCATAGTGGTCGCGCAGGTGACTTGAGAACCCTCCTTGATTTTTCTCCTTGGGTCTTCACTAGCCTATAAATACCCCCTGTGGGCCCCCCATTTCAGGACAGAAAATTCCAAAACTCAGATTCGAGCACCCGGTGCCCTAGTCTCTTCGGGAAGTCTTCTAAACACTTCTAAGATAATTTATTACATAGAATGGAAGGTTTAAAGAGAGGGAACAAGGCTTAAATGTTGAAATTCATCAACACTTGCGCGCCTAAGTATCCATCCCTTAAAGGAAATGGCCACACTTGCGCGCCTCCATATCCCTTCAATAAAACTTGTGCGCCACTCTTTTGGAAGACTTTTGGGATAATTCTAAGGTCTTGAGCCATGTCTCTCCCATGTATTACCCTAAGGGTTGACCGTCGCGCAAGTACCCATGTGTCGTGGAAGTATACTTGCATGACCAGGACTTGCGCGCCCATGTAGTACTTGTGCGCCTCTCTCTTTTTGGGTTCTCATCCTGCCTATTCACTTGTTTTCTTCAAATTCACCTATCCTCTTAAAGATTTATCCTTTAGAATCCAATTCAATGCCATTTTTTACATGATTTTTTAGTTGGATTCCTTTTCTGAAAGGAATTCTATGGAACATCTCTCAAAACCTATTGATTTACATATCTTTATGTCACTACGGTTAGAAATTCCATTCATTCAACCTCATCCTTTAAAATGAGAAGACTATTCTTGGGAATACTTTTCAGGAGTAATCCCCAAGCCCCCTTAATTCTGGGCCTCCTGTTCAGGACTAAGCCTCAGTCATAATTCCTCTAATTTGGGAAACCAATTCAAGAATAATCCCCACTCATAAATTCCATTTAACTTAGGCCTCCTTCTCATGAATAAGTCCTAAGTCTCAAGTCCCCTAACCTGGGCCTCCTTTTCAGGAGTAATCCCCAGTCTTCAAGTCCCCTTAATTCTGGGCCTGCTTTTCAGCACTAAGCCACAGCCATAATTCCTCTAATTTGGGCATCCTCCTCAGGAATAATCCCCACTCATAAATTCCATTTAACTTAGACATCTTTCTCAAGAATAAGTCCTCAGTCTCAAGTCCCCTAACATGGGCCTCATTTTTAGGAGTAAGCCCAAGTCTTTAAGACTCCTAACCTAGGCCTCCTTTTCAGGAGTAAGCCCCAGTATTTAAGTTTCTTTAATTTTGGGCATCCCCCATAGGAGTAAGGCCCAAGTTCCCAAAAATCCAAATTCCATTCACTTGGGCTTCCTTTTCAGGAATAAGCCCCAGTCATAATTCCCTTTATCATGGGCCTCTTATTTAAGAGTAATCCCCAATCATAATTTCTCTTAACCGGTCTTAATTTACTTTTGATTTGGTCTTCCATCTCTGGAGAAAAACCCAATCATAAGTCCCCTCTAATTTGGGAATCCTTTTTAGGATTAATTCCTAAGTTAAGTATAAAAATCTCCATAAATCACATATACCTTTATGAAGCTTTTTCCTGGGTTTCTTCCCTAAATTAAATCCTAATATTCATCTATCTGGGTAGTCATACATACATAAGCCCCACATCATTTCATATAATTGCATCTTTCATGGCACAATTGTCATGTTTTACCAATACCTCTTGTTTCTCACACAAAGCATGACTCATGTGATCTTAGAGTGTAAAAGTAATTATGGCATCTTTCTTTGAGACATCAATCATGCATAAACATCATACTCGAACTATGTGGGTTCTGATTCCTTTTGTAAAACAAATGATACGTAGGTAGACCATCTACGGGTACGGTCCCAACAGTGAAATAATCTATGTCCTTTTGAGTGACAATAAACTTCAAGTGCCCCACTGAGTGGCTTTAAAACCAGTATGGTTATCATAATGACAGGGAGATTTATATATAATGTGTCAAAGGATACCATTGACTAATAATCTCTAACAAATACAGATGATTCTCTATCGATTAAGAACCTCAAATTCATATAGATGATTCTCTAAATCTCATACATATTAATCATTGATTGTTAGATTTAAAGGAAAGCTCATTTTTATACTTGGTATTGTAATAAGGATTCACGAATATAACTTAAATCGATAAATAGAGACCCAAAGTAGACAATAATTCCCCCCAATAGGGTGTGATGATTCCGACCTCCCATCCTCTCGACCAATGAAAATTCTTAAGCCTCATCAGTTCATAACTAGTGAGCACCTACCTTTGGAAAGTAGGTCCAAATGGATATAGAATCATTTTTTGTTTCCATTTTTTATTTCCTCTAGAAATTGTGATAACCTCATTGATTTATGGTTCAAACATTCCAAGCAGTTTATAATGGGTTTGTTTGTAGAACCAGAAACATCCAATGATTCTATATCCATTTGGACCTACTTTCCAAAGGTAGGTTCTCACTAGTTATGAACTAATGAGGCTTAAGAATTTTCATTGGTCGAGAGGATGGGAGTTCAGGCTCATCACACCCTTTTATGGGGAATTATTTTCTACTCCGAGACTCTCTTTATAGATTTAATTTATGTTTGTGAGCCCTTATTACATTACCAAGTACGAAAATGAGCTTCCCTTTAAATCTGAAAATTAATGATTAATATGTTTGAGATTTAGATAATATTTTATATGTATTTGAAGTTCTTCATCGATAGATAATCATCTTTATTTGTTAGAGATTCTTAGTCAATGGTATCCTTCGACACATTATATAGAAATATCTTGGACATTATGATAACCATACTGGTTTTAAAGCCACTCAGCAGGGCACTTGAAGTTTATTATCATTCAGAAGGACATAAATTATTTCAGAGTTGGGATCATACCCGCAGATGGGCTAGCTACATATCCTTTGTTTTAGAAAAGGAATCAGAACCCACATAGTTCGAGTATGAGGTTTATGAATGTTTGATGGCTCAAAAAAAGATTTCATAATTACTTTTACACTCTAATCTCACGTGAGCCATGCTCTATGTGAGAAACAAGAGGTATTGGTAAAACCATACAATTGTTCCATGAAAGATGAAATTATAAGAAATGATGTGGGGATTATGTATGTATGACTGCCCAGATAGATGAAGATTAGGATTTACTTTAGAGAAGAAACCCGGGAACAAGGTCCATAAAGTTATATGTGCTTTATGGAGATTTGGATACTTAACTTAGTACTTAATCCTGAAAAGGATCCCCAAATTATAGAGGACTTATTATTGGGTTTTACTCTTGAGAAGGAAGCCCAAATCAAAAGTAAATTAATACTGGTTAAGAGAAATTATGACTCGGACTTACTCTTAAAGAACAGTCCTAGGTTAAAGGTAATTATGACTGGGGATTATTCCAGAAAAGGAAGCCTAGGTTAAGGGAATTTGGATTTTTGGGAACTTGGGGCTTAATTCTAAGGAGGATGCCCAAATTTAAGGGAACATGAAGACTGGGGCTTACTCATGAAAAGGAGGCCCATGTTAGGGGACATAAAGACAGGGGATTACTCCTAAAGAGGAGGCCCAGGTTACGGGACGTGAGACTGTGGACTTCTTCCTGAGAAGGATGCCTAAGTTAAATGGAATTTGTGAGTGGGGCGTATTCCTGAGGAGGATGCCCAAATTAGAGGAAATATGAATGGGGCTTAGTCCTGAAAAGGTGGCCCAGAATTAGGGGGACTTGAAGACTGGGGCTTACTCCTGAAGAGGAGGCTCAAGTTATGGTACTTGAGACTTAGGACTTATTTCTGATAAGGAGGCCTAAGTTAAATAGAATTTATGAGTGGGGCTTATTCCTAAGGAGTACACCCTAATTAAGGGAATTATGACTGGGGATTAGTCCTAAAAAGGAACCCCATAATTAAGGGGAATTAGGGCTTACTCCTAAAAAGGATGCCCAAGAATAGTCTTCTCATTTTAAAGGATGAGGTTAAATGAATGGAATATCTAACCGTAGTGACATATAGATATGTAAATCACTAGATTTTTAGAGATTTTCCATATAATTCTTTTCAAAAAAGGAATACAACCAAGGAATCATGCCAAAAATGGCTTTTAATTGGATTCTGAAGGCTAAACCTTGAAGAGGAGAGGTGAATTTGAAGAAAACAATTGAATAGGTAGGAAGGGCACCCAAAAAGAGAGAGGCGCGTAACTCCTGTGTGGGTGCGCTAGTCCTGGTCATGCAAGTATACTTGCGCGACACATGGGTACTTGCGCGATGGTCAACCCTTAGGTTAATAATTGGGCGAGACATGGCTCAAGCCCTTAGTATTATCCCAAAAGGCTTCCAAAAGAGTGGTTCACAAGTTTTATTGAAGGTATAAGGCAACGCACAAGTGTGTCCATTTCCCTTAAGGGCTAGCCACTTAGGTGCGCAAGTGTGGATGAATTTTAACACTTAGTCATTCTTCTATATCTTTAGACCTTCCATTCTTGGTAATAAATTACCTTAGATGTGTTTGGAAGACTTCTATAAGATACTAGGGCATTGGGAGCTCGAATCTGAGTTTTGGAATTTTTCCATCCTGAAATGGGGGGACCACATGGGGAATTTATAGGCTAGTGAAGACCCTGCGTGAAAAATCAAGGAGGGCGTGCAAGTCACCTACGCGAACACTATACGGCGCGCAAGTATACAAGCGCATCAATGATCAAACTTGCACGACCTAAGTGGGAAGAAATCCTTCTCCATGCCTTTGTCGATTTTTGATGTTTCTTCAAAGGATGAATCACTTTGGACACAAGTATTTCCCTTTATACGTTTCTAGACTTTGTGGTGGAAAGGAGCATCAACAAAAGTCCCCCCTCAGAGTTGGATCTGAAATAAATGAGGATGTGACTCTGAGAAAAAGAAGAAAATCAAGGAACATGTGGCGCGCAAGTGTTGAGAATGCCAATGGTGTCATGCAGTTATGAGCCATGTAGGCTTCGGCACGTAGGGGTGCGGCTTGGCCTATATATAGGTGGTCATTCCTCACGCAAAGCACCAAATTTCAATCTTTCAAGCTCTCACCGTGCAAGTTTCCGGCGTCACGCATGTTCTCTGTTTTCTGCTGGTTTCTTTGTGTTGCGATGTTGCATAGGTATTTGGACTTGCGCAGTGACACCTGCGCGCAAAAACTTGTGCGACACACTTATACTTGCGCACCAACTTTGGGACTTGTGCGCCTTAATTCCTTAGCCATTTTTTAACTTTTCTTCACAAATTTTATGAAAAATACACTCACTTAAGAGTTAATTATTCGACCTTTGTGCAAATTCAATGGCTCCTAGAAGAATTGGAACTGCTGATGAACTGGCCAGAAAGTGAATTGATAACATGGTGAAAATTGTTGGCCATGATTACTATGATATCTGCGATAGCACTCTTCCAGATTTGGCCAAGTACTTGAAGAAGTATCATCTTAATTTCCCATAGAGCATTCACTCGCCTCTGTATAACCATGTTCATCTGCATGGAGTCAAAGTTCCAGATGCAAAGAACTATCTGTCACAGATGCAACTGCACTGTTATTCCTCTAGTTTGGTTATGTTGTGCATTAAGAATACCAACAATGGTGTGAATTTTCAAATTTATACTCCATGTCATTCCCTTGCAGATATGAAAATGGAAAACCATGGGCTGATATGTTTTCCTCTGTCGGTTGATGGAGAGAACACTATCATGAAATTAGAAACAATATCTGAAAAGAGTACTCTCTTCAAATGGCTCTTTACTTCCAATGATCCATTCTCAAATCCAGGTATCCATATTCCAAGTCTCATGGACAAAAATAGAGTCGCTATTTGATCAGCAGAAAATTTTCTCAAACTGCACTCAAGAACATTCTTTTACAATTGTTCAAATAAGAGCTGGTATTACTGCATCTCTTTTTGTATCCAGTTGAATGAATGAATTCCAGGTGGTTTATGATGAAGCTTGGGATGCTGTAAATCAAATGAAGAGTTATGTTGAAATCCTTTTGTAATTCCGGAAAAAAAGAGAAGAGAATCCAATCTGTGGATGTCCTTCTAACTCTTGTTTAACAATGAAAAACACTTTCATCTTCAATAATTTGTGCATTCCTTCTTTTGATACATGATTTAAATTTTTACTTAATCTAATGATCCAAGTAAGCCTAGTTTTATTTTTACTAGGATTATAAAAATAACCCTACAAACTTTGAAACTTTTTAATTGCTCAATATTACCTAAAATCATACAAAATGTGTGTTTAGTGAGATGGGACTTGACTTTTATTTAGATTTACCGTGTCTTTTTTGGGCAGTTTAAATTCATGCAGGTCGTACATAAAAAGGATAATGTATAAGGTTTAAATATCTTTGACCGAATATATTAACATTGACTCAATTCTATGATAATTTATCTGAAATCATATTACCATGTTCAAGTATGAGGGAAAATATGTAAACGATTACTTACAAAATTTTGAATCTGAGGAATGATATGAAAAATCGCTAAAAGGCATTAGAAGAATTAGTTCCAAATAATGATGTTTCTACTATTTAACAAACCTGTTAGGGGGTTGAATTATGTAGGGCCACCTAAGGTCATTGGCTGCATAGTCAAATAATATCATCTTTTGGGTGACAGGTCTGTTATATAGGCTACTTATGCAAGGCCTCCTAAGGGAATGTGCTGCTTAGTTAGGCAAAAGAACTCTCAAAAATTTACTTTTCTACTGCTAAAAATCCAGTGGAAGTTTATGGGGATTCAAATGTTCCAAATCATATAGTTTTTTGTATGGAGAGAGGTACTTTAATATGGAGAATATATTTCCAAACAATATTGTCTAAGAAACGGATGAATGTCACTCCTACAAAGGTCTGGCCCAAACTGAGGGAAGGGAAATATAAACCATAGACTTGAATACTTTCAGATCATGAAAAAGAACATGGGACAAATATTTTAAGGATGGATATTTTTTGCAGATCCTTACATATTTTCGATATGACCAATAAGGACAAAAGAGGTTTTTCTCCCAAGAATGGAGGTACCATTATTTGACAAACTTGTTAGGGGGTTTAATTATGCAGGGCCACCTAAGGGCATCGGCTGCATGGTCAAATAATAGTATCTTTTGGCTGACAAGTCTATTATGTAGACAGTTTATGCAAGGCTGCCTAAGGGCACGTACTACATAGTCAGGAAAAATAACTCTCCTGTATCAAATATTTTGTTACCATAAGTCAAGATAAGGGATATAAAGATCTGGAATTATTTAATGTTTGGAGTATGACACATAAAAATGGGCATTTTTTCAATGCATGTAGAGATACACAGACCAATGCTAACCGTAATCATGTTGTGGCTGGGTCCTGAAGTAAAATGTTGGACTTCACTAAGTATCCCATATGAATAGGAATCAATCCATACGTGGTTCTTTAAATACGGTTTAACGTCATGTGGGATGAAATTTTAGGAAATCTTAGTATAGGGTCATAGATCTCGAACCATAATAATGAATAAACTGTATGTGTTTTCACAAGGACTTTTCAGCAAGGGGACTAAAAGTGGAATTTGGGGTTAGGACCAAAGACTTGGGGCTGGATTCGAGGGATGCTCGAACATTCCAATGTATCCCATAAGGATGGGAATCAAGCCGCACATAGTTCTTGAAATACCCTTTGTACATATTTGGTTTGTACAAGTGAAGGGTGAAAGGGGGCTTTAGTGCAATGATGGTTTGACTCAAGATAAAAGGTACATTCATTGCTATGTATGCACATAGTCTTTAGAAGATAACATGATCAGAGAACAATGTAAATAATGATTATATCTCAGGTGAGAGTGAAAAAGAATGTTTTAGTTTATTGTCATACAAGAAAAAGAGTGTGAATAGTTCAACGTCATATAACAAGGACGATGGTGAACCAATGTATTAAGTATTGGTTTTGGGACTTCTTCACATGTTAACATCATATGAGATGGAGGTGAACCGATGTGAAGAGATTGGTTTTGGGCTCAAACCTCAGAAGGTTTCCTACGTACCTATCCTAGAAGGTAAGGATCAAAGTCCACATAGTTCAATTAAAGAATGAATTAGTGATAAAGTTGTTCTTGGGGACAAAGACCTAAAAAATGATGTCGGTACTTACACATGGTTAGTGTCCCAGAGAGGGTGTTACGGTTGAAGTTTACTCTAATCTCACGTGATTCATACTCGGTGTGAGAAATAAGAGGTAGTAATAACCTTAACGATGCATAGTTTAATGTCATGTAGGACATATGAAGAGACTATGCAGTTTATAGTTTTGCATTGAGGACTATTTGTGTTGCACGGTTTAGTGTTATGTAATAGGGACAAAATACATTTTAATGTCATGTAGGAGGTATTAAGGGACTTTGTTCAGTTTTACGTCATGTAAGAAAAATGAGCAGTACAGTTTAACGTCATGTAAATAAAGGGTCATAGTTTAACAGCATGTTGGAAAATAAGATTGGTGTACAGTTTAGCGCCCTGTAGCTAAGATGATAGAGAGAATATAGTTTAATGTCATGTTGGACGAAAGGGGCACTGTGCAGTTAATGTCTTGCAGTAACGACAAAAGGGGACATAGTTTAATGTCATGTTGGACAATTTAGGGACTTTTTCACAGTTTAACATCATGTAGTTAGGATGTCACAGTTTAATGTCATGTTTAAAATCACAGTTTAATGTTATGTTAGACGTAAGTTCCAATAGTTTAAGGTCATATGCATGGACCATAGATTATGCAATTTAATTTCATGCTGGATGTAAGGGACTTCTGTACAGTTTAGCATCATGTACCTAGGACGTCACAGTTTAACGTCGTGTTGGAAGATATGGATGCAAATAGTTTATGGTCATATGCAAGGATTGTTGATGGTTTAGTTTAACATCTTTCTGGATGAAAGGGATTATGCATTACACAAAATACTTCTTCAGAAATCTAGAATTGGTTGGAGTAGTGATGAGTTATCCATCCATTGAGATTAAAGAATAAGCTCCATTAGAGTAGACCTTATGTATTGAATAAGGTCCTTCCCATTTTGGCTCTAGCTTAGGAGGTTTCTTTCCTGGTATCATTAGAGTTCTGAGAACCAATACCAATTCTCCCTGAATTAATGAATGAAGATGAACTTTTTTTTGAAAGCTCAGGCTATTCGATTCTGATAGACTTCCAAGTGGTGCAGGGTGCACAATATTTTCTCATCTAATAGTTCCAATTCATCCAATCGCTTTTGAGATTGTTCATCTGTATATGAATGATCAAAAATGGCTACTCTGACGATGGTAATTTACCCTCAATGGGCAAGACTACTTCTGTTCCATATACCAATGAATATGGAGTTGACTGTGTTGCAGTGCGGGTGGTGGTCTGATAAGCCCATAAAGCATGAAAGAGTTTATCAGGCCATGATTTCTTATCTTTATCCACCATCTTTTGCAGTATGTTTTAAAGAGTCTTGTTGAAAGCTTCTATCTGGAAATTGGCCACTACATGATATCGAGATGAATGATTGGATTTGATGTTGTATTCTTGATACAACTTCCTCACTTCAAATGAACAGAAGTTGGTGCCATTGTCCATCAATATGGTATGAGGGACACCAAATCTGGTAATGATGTTAGACTTGATGAAGCTAACAATTCATTTAGAACTGACTTCTTTGAGGGGTATTACCTCATCCCATTTTGAAAAGAAGTCAGTAGCAGTAAGAATTTACTTAAACTGCTTGAATTTAGCTGAAGGATAAGGTCCTACTACATCCATTCCCCATGTGGCAAATGACCATGATTATTTTTCTATATGAAGAAACTTTGTGGGTTGATTAATGAAGTTGGAATGTACATGGAAAGAATGACACTTCATTGTGAAATCAACACAATCTTGTATCATTGATGGCCAAAAATATCCAAGCCTTCGAATTTGATCAGATAGTCTATGTACAGACTGATGGGCACCACAGACTCTTGCATGCACTTCTTTCATGACATCCATTGTCTTTTCACCATCAATGCATCTGAAGAGAACTCCATCAAAACCACTTTTGTAGAGAATTTTTTCTAGGTGATCCAGGCTATCATAAAGAGTAAAATTGACCACACGTCACCAGATTTGTTCTTTCCCAGCTCTATCAGGTGGAAGTGTTCCATTTTGAAGGTATTACCTGATAGGTGTCATCCATCCTATAGTATGACCATATGGTTCAGATATGGAACTAATTTCATTGATTTCCTCTATTCTGATTTGAACATAAGGTGAAATTGTACGACGATGGGAAATACTAATGGTTGTATCATCCCGATTTGGATCTTCCAGAGCAGTGGCTATATTAGCCAGTGCATCATCTTAAGCATTTTGTGATCTCGAGACATACGAAAATGTAGGTTCTGAAAGAAATTCCACCATTAAATCTCTGACATAATCATACAAAGGGAATAGTTCTTTTTTTCTGATAGCATAATCCCCATTGACTTGTTTGATTACCAGGTCTGAATCACCTTTAACAATTAAGTGATTCACTTGTGCTTGAAGCGCCAAATCCAATCCTGTGATAAGAGATTCGTATTCTACTTCATTATTTTTACCGCCTCCCAACAATGAGAAGGAATAAGGTAGCATTGCCTTTTCCAGGGAAATGAGTACAATTCCTAACCCAACTTTGTTGAATTCAGGATCTTCCATTTTCTTCCCTATTGGACTTCTGGAAGCACCATCAAAGTACATTTACCATATTTGAAGATTATCTTGAATAGAAAAGACTTTTTTCATTAGGAAGTTCAATATCTAAAGATATATCTTCTATTGAAGGGTGTTCAGCAAGGAAATCAGCTAGATCATGGCCCTTTATCTCCTTTTGAGACACGTACTGGATATCAAATTGCTGCAAAATAACTGCCCACCTTCCCAGACGTCCTGTAAGCATTGGACGACTAAGGATGAATTTGAGAGGGTTATTGAGAGATACTAATTGGACCTAGTGATTTTGCAGGTAGTGTCTCAACTTCTGCAAGGCAAAGATTAAATCTAGGCAGCACTTCTCAATATTTGACTATCGGGTTTCTCCTTCAAGCATAGTCTGACTGAGATAGTAGAGGTTGTTTTCATTCCCAACATCATTCTTTTGAGCAAGAATGGCACCCAATGATCACTCTAAGGCTTTCACATAAGTGATAAGTGGTCTTCCTTCAACAGGTGGCATTAACACCGGTCGAATCAAGAGATACATCTTGAGAATATCGAATGCTTCTTGACATTCTTCATCCCACTGGTAAGTGACTCCCTTCTTCAACAATTTGGTGAAGGGTAAACTTTTGCCTGCCAAATTGGCGATGAAACGCAGAATATAGGCCTAGTGTCCTTGAAGTCCTCTCAATTCATTCAAATTCTGTGGAGTTGACATACCAAGGATTTGCTTTGTCTTCTCAAGATCGACTTCAATACCACGATGGTGTACAAAAAAGCCGAGAAATTTTTCTGAGGTCACCCCAAAAGCACATTTTAAGGGGTTCATCTTCAAATTATGTTGCCGAAGTTTGTGGAATATGACTTCAAAATCAGCCAAATGAATAGGACATTTCCCAGATTTATCCACCAAATCACTCACATAGCATTAAACAAATTTCCCTAAAAAATGGTTTGAAGATACGGTGCATGGCACGCTGGTATGTTGCTCCAGCATTCTTCAGGCCAAAGGGAATTACCCGATAGCAAAACACACCCTGAGGGGATATGAAGGCTGTAGATTCCTCATCTTCTGGAGCCATTCAGATTTGATTATATCCTGAATGTCCATCCATGAAGGAAAGTTCTTCATAGCTAGGTGTTGCATCAATGAAGAGTTCTGTAATCGAAACTGGAAAATCATCCTTAGGACAATGCCGATTAAGATCTCTAAAATCAATGAAAACTCTAATTTTTCCGTTCTTATTTTTCATAGGGACAGTATTATCCAAACACTTGGGATATTGAAGTTCTCTAACCAAGTTATCATTGATAATCTTATCCACTTCAGCTTCAATTTTCGAAGAATAGGTTGGGTGTGTTCTTCTAGTAGCTTGTTTGAATCCTCGATGTTCTTCTGGAGAACCCAAACGATGAGTGGAAACATCAGGATCAAGCTCTGGAATCTCTGTATAGTTCCAAGCAAATATATCTTGATTTTTCTTTAAAAATGAAACATACATCTCTTGCTCTTCAAGAGTCATGGCCGCACTAATTAAAGTGGGGTGTGGATCTTCTTTTGTACCCAAATTTATTTCTCTAAGTTCATCCACGGTGGTAGAGATACCCTCTTCAAATGCTGGAGGAGTATCCCTAAGATCTTCTTCTTCTTCAACATATGTTATTCATTCGGTTTCTACTTGCATAGTAGATGATGAAGTAGAATTTCCATGAGTAGAAGAGATGTTAAAATTTGAACATCTTGAAAAAGAATCTTCCATTTCCGACCCGATTGATGATGAAGGGTCTTCCTTGGGTAATAAAGAGGAGATGATGGATTGAGAATCGACATCATCTTTCACCTCTGACATTGCTATATCTTCTTCTGGCCTGGTTGGCGAAGTATATACTTGCTGGATTTTAGTATATGAAATGAAGACATCCCCAATTGAGCTTTCATCATCGCTTGGTGAATCACCAATTTCTCCCATGCTGTCTGGATTGATAGTCATAATAGACATTATGGAGGTTTCTATAAGAGTATTTTGATTTGGGTCTATCCTGTCAATATTATTGATAATAAACACATAATATTCACTCACATGTGCAAATGGATTTACTGGAATCTTTTCCAAACCATATGGAGCATTAACCTTGATAACCTCCCTTGCCGTGGATTTCTCTTTCCCCATCATGTGAGAGAATTCCGCCTCAATGTACTGAGATTCACATGTTTTGAAGGGGGGTTTATCACCATAAAATGTCCAAATTTGACCATCAAAATAATATTTGAGACATTGATGGTATGATGAAGGGATAGCTACATGTGGATGTAGCCATGGTCTTCCAAGCAAGAGGTTGAAGGATGAATCTTGATCAACAACCATGAAATCTGAATTGGATACAAGATCTCCAAACTGAGTTCTAATTGCAATATTTCCCAGTGGTTCTTGTTCATTTTTATCATATCCTTGTAACATCAAAGTAGAAGGAGATAAATCAGATTTCGTGAGGCACAATCGATGAAGTGTACGAATGGGGATGAGGTTTACTCCTAAACCATTATCAATGAATTCTCTTCGGAAGTCTACACCATTGACCTTTCCAAATAAGAATAAAGGTCAAATATGTCCATGTACGACATCATCTTCATCTTCATCTATCAAAGATATCACGGAACAGCATTCTGCAGTATTATTTTCTACATGGTAGACTTCAGCTGCAACAATTTCAGTTTCAAATTCCTGAGGACTTGACAAAGCCCCGATGAGTGCCACCCGAAGATCCTTTGATAAATTAAAAGAATCCATAATTTATAACTTCACTGGTATTTGGGCCAAGTGTTTCAATACATCATACTTTTGATCCAAAGGTCTGTGTTCCCCAACAGGAACATGTGGTTTCGCAGGTACCTTATAAGTAGATGCTTTGGAAGTAGATGCATCTCGTATCGGGGTATGAGTTGGCAATACTCCTGGATTTGGAATATTAGATCGAATAGGTCTATTTATTTTATGAGATAAAAAAGGTAGAACCTCTAACCGATACTCCAGAATAATTTTACTAGGATTGAATCTGTTATTGGTGGAAGAATTTTCTTGTTCTCATTGATCCCGCTAAAGGGCTCTTCCCCGAGTTTCTGATGCATACACAGTTCTAGCAGGGGTAGAATTGGAATAGTAGTTTCTAGGATATCCATGTCTTCCTTTGTATCCCAGACCTCTAGAACTCCTTCCAATTCCTCTGTTTGATACATGAAATTCAGGATCATCAAGATCAAAACTGCGACTATCATAAGGATCTGTTAAATGAATCATACTAACATAACCAAAGATCAACTCTTCATCTGATGAAGACTCTGCCTGATTATCCTTTTTAGGTTGTGCCGTTTGGAAGGGTGTTGCCCATTGCTTCAAGTATATGGCATGAAATCTTCCATAGTCAAAGACAATTTGGGCTTTGACACTATCTCATCTTCTTCTGATTGTTCCTATTTCTTTGAATTATGACATTCCTTCGAGGATTTTCCCTCTAATGAAGAGGTTTTTGCTGTGGAATTCATTGTATAAGACACAATTGGTTTCTTCAATTGCGTTCGCAAAATGGCATGAGTTTTGTTGATCATTTTCCTGACCATCCAATCATCATATTTTTGCACATTTTTTCTTTTGACTTCTTTCCACTTACCTTCTTCCTCTGTATTTGTAGTAGTAACACATGCTACCTAAGCTGAAGAACCTTTCAATTTGACTTGTCCCGAGTCCACCATTTTTTACAGGAGGTCATTAAAGACAAAAGACTCCTAAATGGGATGCTCCAACATCTGATGAAATAGGAAATAATTGGGAAGGTCTTCATCTCCTTCCTTTTTTGGCCTCTTGGGCCCTGGCAATTGAACCAAATTATTTTCCAGAGCCAAAATGATGTAACCAGGAAGTTTTTCATTTCAGAAAGAGTAGAATTTTCTATTCAGATCCTCAAATTGTTTCTGTCTTTAATCTCTTTGATCGTCATGGTGAAATGGCCTCTGTTTTTGATGATCAGGATGTGGAGTCCTTCGAGAAGACGAAGGCCTTGAAGTAGAAGCAGGTACATGTGCTTGTTTAAGCATAACTGTAGCAGTTTCTGCTTTACCCATTCTCCTTCCTAGAGCTGATGCAATTACATGGGCTTTATCCCTAGCCTTTAGAAGAGAGTATTCAATCTGCTCAGCGATCAACGTAAGGTCTCAAAACCCTCCTGTGTATTTTACAAGGATCAACAGTGTGCATAACTCATCATGAAAATTTTCCATATAGATTGGAAACAATTTTTCTTAAGGGAGTGCTAAGATCAGGGAATATGTTAATCCCTTCCAGCGAGTAATGAAATCTGAAACCCTTTCATTCTCCCTTTTCTTATAGTTTTTAAGATCAAAAACTATTGTCTTTGGAAAAGTTGAGTTGAATTGAAGAAGGAATTGTTGACCAAGATCCTCTCACCCGGTAATTGACCGGGATTGCAAGCTTGTATACCAGACAAAAGCAAGCCCTTGTAATGACTGTACAAAACACCTAAGCTTAATTGCTTCTTGTTGCTGAGGGGTTCCCATCATAGTATTGAAAAGAGAAACAAAATGGGTTAAGTGTTACTCTAGGACTCTGGAACCATTAAAGATTGGGAATGTGGTACATGCAAAATTTGATGGGGGAGAAATTGTGTCTACTGATTCAGGATAATCTCTCTTCTTCGGTTGAACCGGTGCACACTTTCCTTCCATAGCTTCCAACCGATCTGTTAATGACTCAATAGTAGTTATTAACTTTTTAGAAACATCCGGTTGAGCTTGGACCTGAGTAGGTGCAATAACTGAATCTTGGACAGATGTGGTGGCTGGTACTGCAACTGATGATAACACCATCGGTTGTTGTTGCACCTGGCCCATAGGATTAGACCTCTGAGGGTGTACTAATAAAGGAGGATATTCTTGATCCATCTCAGTAGCTGCAAAAAATTCCATTGGCTGACTGACTCCAGCATGCTTGGGAGGAAGACTACTTTGAATTAGTACTACATTCAACCTCTTTAATTCGTTCATCCCTTCCTCTTGTTGTGCGAATCTTTGATCTACTGAGAGTGATTGGCCTTCTCCAGAGGAAGGGTATGTAACCTGATTATTCTATTTTCCTTTGTTTGACACGTTTTGGAGAGGGGGAATTTGGTTATTTGAAGGAATACCAAGATTCTGAGTAATCCTTTGATTTCGTGTACACACACCTTCTTCATTTTTGTCTGTGCTTACAACTTCTTGAGCAGGAACCTCTTCATCTGATCCCTCTGAGTGAGCCTCATCTAGGGAATTAGCAACAATGGAATTGATGACATTAATTGATGCATAACGCATTTCATCTCTTCTATCAGAATTTTTGCGATATTTTCTTCTTCCATGTCCTTGTTGAGACACTGCCTTTTGTTGATTTGATCCCTCAGGAACATCTTGACGAATAATAATTTGGAAGGAATCTCCTGATAATTTGGCTCTTCGTTCCTCTTGGGGATTCTTCCCTAATCGAGAGAAGACTGACTTTCTCTGAGGAAGAGATTAAGGATTTGAAAAAGTCTCCAGTCAGATGGACTGGGTCTGTTCCTGTTGTTCTTTCCCAACTCCTCAAATCCTATTTGTTGATTCTGAGGGTTGGGATAAAAGAGTCCCCAATCTGGAAAAATGGGGTGGTTCTTGAGTTGCTATATCTGATGCATTATTAAAATCTCTCCTAACCTTATGGACTTTAGTTTGAAAATTGGTTGGATGCATTAACCTACATCCACTCTTATCACCCGGCTCAAAGGGCCGTTAGATGATTTCTGACACTTCTGTCACTTGATGATGTGCACGCTTTAAATGAGAAGCATGTTCAATATTCTCATTTTCTTGATGTAGGAGTAATTCAATAACATTTTCTTTGTATTCTTGATTTTGGGAAGAACTACTTGAGGCATGTTCTTGAGCGAGCCTTTTATTACAAACAAATCCAATTTTTTGTGCCCGTCCATGGACAATAACATTGCATTAGACCATTTTCGGCAGGCTTTGTTGGTTGGAGTGTACAGTGAAATGTAGTGCTCCACAGACACCCCATCCCCTGCTATGAATACCAGATGGGGAATTGGCAATTAACTGGCGCAATCTTCTTAGTGCACCAAAGCACGAATGTTGAAGGGTTTTCTACTTATTTTCATCCTTTGGATATCGATAAACTTAGAGAGATGCCAAGCCAATTTGTCATTGTAACCATTCTATTATCTTGATGTGATTTTCATATTCATAATAAGATAATATTTTATTTTTCAATTGACAAATAGTTTTACACATGTTGAGACGAATATCTTGAATAAAATCTTCCGTCAACATCTCTGGAATGTCATACTAAGAGTCATCCAAAGGCCAAAACATAACTGGAACTTCACCTTTTGCCAGTTTTTTCTCATATTTTGAACTTCCTCTTTATAATTTGATGAAGATTCTTCTACCTATTTAGACCAAATCTGGTTCTTCTTTGTTGCTTTATCAGATTCAACAGTATCAGTAGGGAATTCACTTATCAAACTAGAAGATGCATGACTCGGGGGTGGTTCGGAGAATGACCTACACCTTGGGCTATCTTCTAATTGAGAAAGTATTTCACCTGCTATTGGTAAAGCGTCAGACATGATTGGCTTCACATTTTCAAGTGCCTCATGATAAGAGGGCATTATCATCACTACATTTCCCATTAGATCATTTTCCATGAAATGATAATTACTACTGCGGAGAGGACTTTTGCAGCTAAATTCATCATCATGGGGAGGACCAACATGGTGTGTTACAACAAAAGATGAAACATTTTGCTCCTTGGTCTTCTGGCCACGCAGAGGGTTATCGTGACTCTCATCTGAAGATGAAACTTCAATATCGACTGAACTATCATGAAGCAAGCCTTCATGAAGAAGTATATGATACAGACCTTCGGAATTAATGTCCCGACTATTGGGAACTGAGAGAGTATAATCTTGAGTTGCAACAGATAACTGTCTGAGTGCATCAAGAACTCCAGCATCGAACAAGGATTTGTTACAGATTGGCCCTGGATTTCTTGACTGTGTTGGATGGGCCTTTTTCTTAGATTCCTTCTTAATCACTTTAGGAACTACTTGTTGACAAAAGCGGTTATTTTGGGTAGGTGTATGTGCCAGCTTAGGAGAAATAATCAGGTTAGGAAGATTATCTCCACTCGAAACAGGTGTATGTGTCTGACTTGGTTGTCTGTATGATATGGGGGAGTATGCCCCACAACCCTCTTGGATTGGAACATAGGTGTGTGCCTGTTCCGGAGTAAACTGTTGATGTGTCACTCCACTGGTAGAGATAGATTTGCATTTCTTTCCCTGTGATGCTGCTGAAGCTGTTATAATATCCTGGCAGGCATCCAGAATATGAGCAGAGATCTTCTTCTACTCCTTCACAATTATTAGAATACTTTTGGTGACTTCAATTACCGGAATGGGAATATACATCCATTCCATTCTTGGAGTTGGTTTGTGTTCCTACTCTTGTCCTCCTTTTCCAGCCAGTGAGTTATGATAGTACTCATTTATGGGGCCAGAGAGTTGAGTTTTCCTCTTGTTTGTCATTGGGGATTTCCAATTGACTTCTATGGGTGATACCAAATGAGACTATTGTTAGGCTTGATCAATACTATTAGGTGTATGTGCCTACTGATTGCAATCCGCTGAACGTGGTTGATGAACTTCCTTCAATACTGGTAGACGAGACTGCTGGCAGGATTGATGAGTGTATGTAGGTGTATGTGTCTGTTTACCAGTATTCAACACATTGGGTTGGAGGGATTCATCATATGTAGTCAGACGACCCTACTAAGTAGCTGATGATTTATAAATAGGTGTATGTTTCTATCTATAGTACTCCTTCGGAATTGCATGGCGGGAATGGCGTGTTGCTTCTAGACGATTCTGCTGGACAGTGGAATTAAAACGGACAGGTTTGTGTGCCCACTCGTTGGTTTCTACCAAGATAGAATAGTGGAATTCTCTAGAAATTGTAGAGATAAGAACCTACTCGCTGTTAATTGTTCACCACCTCTGGTGGTTCGTCTTGCTTGCTCGGGTTCGAGGAACCTGAGCCGAACGCCTGGAGATGACACCCTCATCATGTTGAGGGCGCACTGCCACATGAGTCTGTCAGCAATTATTGATGGGAGACCTCGGGAAGGACTCTTGTTTCTTTGAATTAAGGCCTTGAGGGACCTTCTCATTCACCACCTCAGAATATGGGAGGGAATGGTGATTGTGTTCCATGGATAACAACTCGAAATAGTTAGAGATGGTAGTTAGCACCGTCTGCTTCTTGATCACTGGTCATAGCTGTCCGGACGACCAGGGCTAATTATTGACTTGGAGGGCTTGTCGAACAGCCTCTAGAGTCGGAATGGTACCATTTTGACGGTATTCCTTAACCAGTTCATTTGATACCCAGCATTGAATACGCTGAGTAGGATATTTCGTCCTCAGAGCGGATGACGATCCAGCAGAAGTTTTAGTAGAAGCATTCACAGTAGAGGTATTCACAGGAGTGAACTTAAGAGAATCCATTTCTATAATGCAGAAGATCTTAGAAAAGAGTGCCTTTTTGATATAACTGACATAATCAAGATAGGTTCAGCTACTACATATTTGGGGTGAGAACATATGTTATTGATTGTTTTGTTGTCCCTCTCATTGAGTTTAAATAGGGGCCTAACAAATAAGTAAAACATCATTTTAAATTGTTTAAGGATTCATGTCAAGTTCACCATTTTTTGTTTCCTCTGAAAATGGGGATGACCACATTGATTTAAGGTTCAAACATTCCAAGTGGTTTCTAACAGGTTTGTTCGTAGAACCAGAAACATCCAATGATTCTATATCCACCTGGACCTACTTTCCAAAGCTGGTTGCTCACTAGTTATGAACTGATGAGGCTTAAGAATTTGAATTGGTTGAGAGGATGGGAGGTCAGACTCATCACACCCATTGGGGGGGGGGAATTATTGTCTACTCCAAGACTCTATTTATAGATTTAAGTTATGTCTGTAAATCCTTATTACATTACCATGTATGAAAATGAGCTTTCCTTTAAATATGATAATCAATGATTAATATATATGAGATTTAGAGAATCTTTTATATGTATTCGAGGTTCTTCATCGATAGATAATCATCTGTATTTGTTAGAGATTATTAGTCAATGGTATCCTTCGACACATTATATAGAAATATCTTGGTCATTATGATAACCATACTGGTTTTAAATCCACTCTGCAGGGTAGTTGAAGTTTATTGTCATTCAGAAGGACATAGATTATTTCAGAGTTGGGATCATACCCGTAGATGGATTACCTACGTATCCTTTGTTTTAGAAAAAGAATCAGAACCCATGTAGTTCGAGTATGAGTTTTATGCATGATTGATGGCTCAAATAAAGATGTCATAATTATTTTTACACTCTAAGCTCATGTGATTCATGCTCGATGTGAGAAACAAGAGGTATTGGTAAAAACAGACAATTTTTCCATAAAAGATGCAATTATAAGAAATTATGTGGGGCTTATGTATGTATGACTTCCTAGATAGATGAAGATTAGGATTTACTTCAGGGAAAAAACCCAGGAACAAGGTCCATAAAGTTATATGTGCTTTATGGAGATTTGGATACTTAACTTAGGACTTAATCCTGAAAAGGATTCCAAAATTAGAGAGGAATTAAGATAGGGTTTCACTAATGAGAAGGAAGCCCAAATAAAAATTAAATTAAGACTGATTAAGAGAAATTATGACTGGGGCTTACTCTTAAAGAAGAGTCCCATGTTAAATGAAATTATGACTGGGGATTATTCCTGAAAAGGAATCCTGGGTTAAGGGAATCTGGATTTTTGGGAACATCAAGATTACTCCAGAGGAGGATGCCCAAAATTAAGGGAACTTGAAGATTGGGGCTTACTCCTGAAAAGGATGCCCAGGTTAGGGGACATAAAGACTGGGGTTACTCTTTAAAAGGAGGCCTAGGTTAAGGGACATTAGACTTGGGACTTATTCTTAAGAAGAAGACCTAAGTTAAATGGAATTTATGACTGGGTCTTATTCCTGAGGAGGATGCCCAAATTAGAGGAATTGTGACTGGGGCTTAGTCCTGAAAATGAGGCCCAGAATTAAGGGGACTTGAAGACTAGGGATTACTCCTGAAAAGGAGGCCCCGGTTAGGGGACTTGAGACATAGGACTTATTCCTGAAAAGGAGGCCTAAGTAAAATGGAATTTATGACTGGGGCTTATTCCTGAGGAGGATGCCCAAATTAGAGGAATTATGACTGGGGCTTAGTCCTAAAAAGGAGTCCCATAATTAAGGGGACTTGGGGAATACTCCTAAAAAAGATGCCCATGAATATTCTTCTCATTTTAAAGGATGAGGTTTAATGAATGGAATCTATCACCGTAGTGACATAAAGATATGCAAATCACTAGGTTTTGAGAGATGTTCCATAGAATTCCTTTCATACAAGGAATCCAACCAAGAAATCATGCCAAAGATGGCTTTGAATTGGATTATGAAGGCTAAACCTTGAAGAGGATATGTGAATTTTAAGAAAACAAGTGAATAGGCAGAAGGGGCACCCAAAAAGAGAGAGGCGTGTATGTCCTATGTGGGCACGCAAGTCCTGGTCGCGCAGGTATACTTGCGCAACACATGGGTACTTGAGAAGCGGTCAACCCTTAGGGTAATACTTGGGCAACACTTGGCACAATCCCTTAGTATTATCCCAAAAGTCTTCCAAAAGAGTGGTGCACAAGTTTTATTGAAGGGATAAGGCGGTGCACATGTGTGTACATTTCCCTTAATGGATGGCCACTTAGGCGCGCAAGTGTTGATGAATGTTAACACTTAGGCCTTGTTCCCTCTCTTTATTCCTTCCATTCTAGGTAAGAAATTGCCCTAGAAGTGTTTGGAAGACTTAAATAAGAGACTAGGGTGTCGGGAGCTCGAATCTGAGTTTTTTAATTTTTCCGTCCTAAAATGGCGGGCCCACAGGGGGTATTTATAGGCTAGTGAAGACCCTGGGAAAAAAATCAAGGAGGGGACACAAGTAACCTGCTCGACCACTATGCGGCGCACAAGTATACTTGCGTGTCAATGATGAAACTTGCGTGACCCAAGTGGGAAGAAATCCTTCTTCATGCCTTTGTCGATTTTCGATGTTTCTGCAAAGGATGAATCACTTTGGACACAAGTATTTCCCTTTTTAAGTTGTTAGACTTTGTGACGGAAAGGAGTGTCAACACTCAACAGTATAGGTTTCATGATAAAGATCAAAATATTCCCATTCAATCCCATGGTGAGGATCCATTTGAAACCTCCTAATCTGAGAAAAATTAAAAACATAATGAATTTATGTCTAAAAAGACTTCAATTACACATGATAATATAAATTTCCAAGATGTTCAATGATCATGAATGGAAAAACAAACCATGGTTCCAAGTTAAATAATTTACCCAATATATGGTGTCCCAAGAGAGGTAAAACTACAAGAAAAATTGATCATTAACCTCAAAGTATAATGGAATATTAAAATGTTATTAATAGGATTTCATAAGA
This sequence comes from Viscum album, assembly GCA_963277665.1. NCBI lineage: Eukaryota > Viridiplantae > Streptophyta > Magnoliopsida > Santalales > Viscaceae > Viscum > Viscum album. The sequence goes on from OY728158.1 coordinate 391,148,771, forward strand.
AACTGAGTAATTTATTTCCTATTCAATATCAACTATAAATTTTGATTCAACTCTTGAATGTGTCTCAAACCAACTAAATATTTTTCTCCCTATTAAACCCAACCTAATTTTGATCGAGAGGGATACCCATCAATATAAGTGTGATATAAAGATATTTATTTAAACAAGTTACCCATTTCCTCTTAAAAACCCTTACAAAACAATGAGGTAAACTATAAGTCCCTATATAAAATATTTGTCGATGGAACACCAGGAAGCCTCAAAACCTCTCTTATATACAAGTACTCAAGATCTTACACCATTATCATCTCCACAATGTTAGGGATGTTATGATTTCATAAGACGATCAGTGATCTCCCAAATTGAATCCCTCCCACTAAGATTATATGGTAACCTAATGACATGGTAAATAGATATATCATCTCACTTCCTAATCAAAATCGGTAGAGGTTAAAAAAACAAAAAGGTCATTGGTGCTCCACCATAATATTCTTACATGTAATTTAACATGATATGAAGTCTCTAATTTACAACATCATCACCAATAACCAATACTAACATATCATATCATAATATATCTTGGTAGTACTATGGTGTATGGACCAATGATTTTTTTCCCCAATATCCATCCATTACTGCATTGTAGATATCAAAATGACCAACCTACCCTAGAAAAACAAAGCACCAATGGGAGACCTAGACCCACCTTTCATGGTCACCCTAACATTTTATATATTTTAAAAATAATTTTCAATCTGATTTTTAAATTTTTGAGATGAATACAGTTATTAAATTAATATTCAATCATCACATAATTTTAGAACACATTCCAATCATTCTCTTATACTTACAAGATCATATCAGTGAACAAACACATCAGAAGATACTCCTCCATTGATTCATTCAAAGATTGACTTAGGTACTTTCTTCTTAGTTTTTTGGTGATCACATTACATTTTCCCATTATATAAGAAATATCAAACTCTAAATTTTAAATATACTCAACTTATTTTCTCTTAATAAAGTTTGATATCATTGAGTAAAAATATACTTTATGCTCTTGTGATCTAAATATACCTTAAATCACTCCCCAAAGTGACTTTTGTTCAATTTTTTTAGAGTGTTCAAAATAAATTCAAACTCATTTTCAAGGGAAATATATTTCCTCTCAATATGGAGTAAGTTGAGAGATACATATACAACCACTAGGATTCCCAATATGAAGACACACCCTAATCCCATGCTAGAGGCATTGCAGAATACATCACAACCAAAACCTAGTTTTGAGAGAATCAACATTGTAGCTTAATGAATCCTTACCTTTAGCTCGTAAAAATTTATATGAATTTTGTATTCTTTTCAAACATAACAAACTTAGTTGTCAGTTTTTTCATCGGATAAGCGTGTTTGGAAAAATATTAAACAAATAATTTTTAATAAATAGATAATCCTAAGAATCCCTAAATCTCAAATAGAATTTTTGTTTTCCTCCACAAAATCACTGCAAATATATTTTGAGGGTCTACTAAATTTACCCTCTTACATAAATTATGTCAAAAAAATGTATCATATGGGATCCAAAATTCACATTTATAAATATGTTCATAAAAAATATTTTCCATCAATATTTAAAGGAAGATATGAAAATGGTCCCCCAGTTCCTCCTATGACTTGGAATATACAAAAATATATTCCACAAAAATGATACTGAATGATTCCAAATAATAATGAAATATCTAGTTCATCAATACTATAAATAACATTGAAGAATTAGTAAGATTAAATGATGACACATAAAGCTCAAAATTCTTATATAATATCTTAAACAATATCTTTTGCATATCCTTATCTCAAAATATTAGTGAGTGTACCCATACTATAGGTAAACATTAGATATGCATCAAGCTCCCATGAGGTGATAAAATATAATCATTAGGACATGGAAACTATAATTTGTTCTTAACAGTCATCTGATTAAGATTTTTGGAAATAAAAACTATTTTTATGGATTAGGTCATCATTATTGAAAATAAAATAGGAGAAGTATTGGGTGACATGCTAGGATGAATAAAACCCACAACCACAAGGTCTATAGTATAAACATTACGATACAATAACATAGTGGTTTACATATGAAATTATGACAAAGAAATGGGTATCGTACAAATAAGTGGTTCAATAGTGATCATGACCACAATCATAGGAGGTAACAAAGAAAAAATGTTGGGAATGTCCTTGGGGTAGTCACTCACCACTTTTGGAAGTGGATTTCTCAAATTCTAATAAATAATTTTACTAAACTAATCAAAAACTAGAATAACATCATTAAAATATATAGAACAATAGCAACCACTCTTATGGAACTAGAATCCCACCCATGTTAAAAACAATACACACTCCATAAGAAGAAATACACTGAACTTGAAGGTGGTATTAGCTGATATGGTATTTAATGATAATCATTAAATTCATGATAATAATAAGGTTGAAGATAAATATATAACAAAATAATAAATCCCACACAACATGAAATTCAAAAATCATCACACAACCCATGGGACATTTGGAACATTATTCCTAACCCATTCCCAATTGTGTGGAACGTTCCAACTTGAATGTCATAAAATCTATATGTAATCCCAATATAAAAATCATCTTATAACATATAATATAATTACATAAACTTATATAATATAAATCTAATACTATATAGGGTGAAATGAAAATTTTACCTCTCACAATAGTCGGTCAAACATCACATTCAGTTTGTGAGTACTCTAATCCAAAAAGATTATAGGTCTTAGCTCGTCCATTAGATTTCATCACTAGGTGATCATCACCCTTACCATGATAATGAGATCCACCACCATTTTTTGCATAATAATGATTTTGATATCAATTTTTAATAATGGATCCACACTAATTTCGTGGGATATTCATACACATTAATATTTAATGTGACTAGATATTCTATACCAATGACAATACTAGTTACTTCCATATAGTTGGGCTTCGTAAGACCAGGCCTTCAAATTTGATAGGAAAATACCAGATAATATCCCAAATTAACCATAAAAACTAGTCCATATATAAAAATATAAACCTTTTTGAAACTCTTTCATCTATAAGACTCACCCTTTCAATATCATGTGTAAATTTAGGCTCCATCTAAACCAATTTTCCAATTTTTTCTTACCTTAGTAAAAAATTCATTATCAACCAGCTTAAGGATTTTCGATAGTAATAATGTTATTTTCATCGACTTAATATCTTCCCTAACTCCAATTTATAACCTCTTATCTTCAATGTAGTCACTATAAATTATTTTGGGCGATTAGTGAACCATTTCTGTGAAATGAGTGGTATACACCATAACTAAATGCTTCACTTTATCTAATGTCAAAAACTTATGAATATTTTCCAAAAACAATTTTTTTTAAATTTTAGTAGGATAATAACATCTTTATAATATCTAGTTATTAAAAACATTTAAATAGTTTTTATAATATTGTACCATAATTTTCTTCTCATCCCATCAAGCATATTATAGGAAACCCCCACCTTAGATTCCTTTAGTTTTTCTAAAAATTAGAAAATCCAATCACTCATCTTGGTACACTATTTAGATTCCTTGGGTCCCTTTCCTCTTTTGATTATAGATTCATTATAAATTTTATTTCCAAACAATGACCCACCACTAATCCATAGTTTCTAACACCATCATGTACAATAGACTGAATTATAGGGATAACTAATTAAAACAATGAAGTGTCCACAAGTGGATTCACCTAACAATCTTGTATTAAAACTTCCAACCCTAGATTCAAATGATCTATTCTAGGTTTAATTTTCTAATATATAGAAAATAAAACATCCAATTATGTTAAGACGAAGTATTTCAATAAATATATGTGTTCAAGTATCTATATTCATTTTTTAATCAACATTACTTTAAAGGAAACATATATTCAATTATTAAGATACTCAAACATATAAAAAGTATATGTTTATCTAAATAATCCCAATATTTTTTTATATAAATATATTTAAAAAAAATCAGGCTTGATGAAAAACAATGACCACATAGGGTTTCTTGAATTCAAACACCTAAGTAAACTAGTCAAATTTCCTCCTTCTCTTATTACATGAATTCAAAAAATTCTAACACTTTTATATTGTATACCCTAGACCAAATAGTAGAAGTTTTAGCACACGTATCTCTGGGTATTATCACTAATACCATTTTTTTAGAGAACCAAATAGGGTTGACATTAAATGTCACCTGATATGACACCCCACATGATAGTTAAAAATAGAAGAACCAGAACACGTCTCATGGGTAATTAAATATAGATAAAAAATAGATTATAGTGCTTAAGGAGATTACAAATGCATGAGAAATACAAGGAAAATATAAAAATTATAAATCTAAAATCATAACTAAAAATTGGAATGAAATCCTTTTTTCTATGTGTCTATCACTCACTACTAGCCCATTTAACTAAGAGGGAAACAATACATAATAGATGTCATGGCCAACATGACACCATTCCCATTAACTATGTCCTATATACAAAAAATTATACACCTAATGGTATATGAAGTGTGTAAGGAAACCACCTAGTAAGACACCTCCAATACTCTATATAGTTTTTACCACCATGATATCATAATTTATAGCTATAAAACAATACAAATTCTCAATGTAATTTTAAATTAAAAACCATTTTTTATAATTTAATTTGGTTCCCATTAAAGGGTTTTAAATTCAAATAAAATATGAATATTAATACTACATAAAAATAGTATAAATTCATAAAAATAATTATCCAAGGATATATGATACTATAATCATGTTGTAAAACAAACATGAAATAATAAAAGAGTTTATAAAACCAGAACATGTTGCATATAGCATATAGGAATAAAAACTCACACCTATGATCGAAGAATAATAAAATAATCCTATTATTCTTACAAATATTTATTCCATCCATATTTTTCCGATATCAGTATAATAATCCCTAATTTTTCACTATCATTATGGTTTGAATATGTCTATACCCGAAGCACCTAAGGTTTTTAATGTGATAATTATTCCAATTTTTATGAAAACATATTATCTGTACATTATAAAACATTCACAAAAAAATAATCACACCTCCCATTAATGAAAATCTTGTATCTATTAAAAAATTATTTTTGAGGTATTTCATTGAACACATAAATTGCAAGACCAATTTTTAAAAAAGACTCCACAAGAAGTCGTTTTTCATGCCACAATAGATGAATTTAAAAAAAGAAATCATCTTTTATGTCAAATAAATTATTTTTAGATACCAAACCAATGTAATTTAAAATAACATTAAGTAATTAATGTGATAGAAAAATTATATAGATAATCCTACCACTTCAATGTAAAAATTATAATAACATTTGAAGATAAATATTGGAATTCAAAAGATTGGTTCCTTATATTCCTAGATACAAATAAAACATCATCAATTTCCCATTAAAAACACTAGATCCTACAATCACAACTCAATTGGGTTCCAATAAAATAAGGAAAATGAGATCAAGAGATAATCAATGAATAAGAGGAGAAAACAGGTGTAAATCAAGCTATATATTGAAAATATACACTAAGAATGAAGGGAAATTGGAAATGATACAATGATATATCCCTTTTAAGTGTTGAAAATGGGTTATGTGAAGGTTAATAATTAATTGGATGATATTAGACATAAATACAACCAAGGGTATAGAGTAATTTCATAATTATATGAATTGTATATATAGATAATGGTTATACAACATGGTTGAAAATTGTTTTCCCTAACTATAGAGTAGAAAATTCCCATAGACAACTAATCTATATAGTTCATGGGGATGGAAAATTTTCTAGACAAATTATTCTCCATATATGTGATAACCACTGCAAAAAATCACAAACCTTTGTATATATTTCATAACAACTCACATGGTCATATAAAATATCCACACACCATGAAAATAACTTCTTGAACTACCAAATCCATTCTATGTGGTTGCCTCATCTTTACTACTAACTATATACAGATCGTTCACCTAGTGAATTTTCCCCAAAAATAAAAATCTTCAACCCATGTCTCCCCAAATCCCTTAAAACCTCATATTATAAAAACCACGATTATAATGTGATATACCATTGACTAGAGGGAATCACATTTTTTATAGTTATCCCGTGTGCTCTAATTTATTTACAACTATACACAAAAACCCATAGTAAATCTTATAACATAAAATTTTATATTTTTTTATTTCTATAAAATTTTTCCTAAAATATAAAATATATTTCAATTAATAAAACCACTAATTCAAGCATGAAATAATTAGTAATTAATGATATTTATCAACTGAAAAAATAAATTTTCGTATAAAAAATTACTTGCCACTAAATATGAACTTAATGTTTTATTATTTGTCTATTTTAATTTTCAAATATGATTTATCTATATAAATCTTTAAAAAATTTATATATCGGTGGATTCATCACTGTTCATGTGAATTTCATGATTCCCTCCCCAAATAATGGTATCCATAACTTTCAATTTGTAATAAAAAGTTCTATGTGATTCAAGATAGATATATTCAATGGGACCAAAATTTCTACATGTGGATAATACTAATGATTGAATTTTTTTTCTCAAAATGATATTCTTGATGCTCTATATGATCTGATGAATTATTTCACCCATGAGTTCACTTATGGAAAAACCATTATTACATTTTATTTTGTATATTTGAAGGTACTTCATAAATCTTATCAGTATATTTCTTTTCCTAAATTTTGTAATGTTCTTTAAGAGTTCATATAAGATTCTACAAGTACGAAATTTTATTACCTATTTCACGCCATGTACATGAATATATCATTGGTAATAAGAATATAAAAAATGAAGAGTTTTACACTTTTATGATTCACTATAGAAAAGTATCTAGACACATATAAATGATTTTAAGAGAATATTGGTGCATTCGTTAAAGATAACTATCACGATATATGTATTGGAGCATGGTATAATTCTATTTACATCACTATATGAGCCTTTTAAATTTTTATAAGAAACTATAATGTATTATATAGACACACTTATGCTCGATGATTTTAAATTTTATTTATTATATAAGGGAAATTGAAAATGTTTCTATAATGATATGGTAGAAAATATATTAAATATTTGGGGTGGAGCTGATCATAGGGGTAAATACAGAAATAAAAAATATTCAAGGAAGATATACTAAAATTATAATAATATAATGATTAAAATTTATCATTGTAAGACACCAAGTGCATTAAAATATATCATCCTAATAAAATGAAAATTTATAAAGAAAATAATGAACATTCATTATTTTGGAAGTAATATTTTAATTTACCTAATATGTGTAATTTTTTTATCTTTTTGATTTCTTGATATTTGAACCATGATAAAAACATCTCATTACAAATATTTTCAAAGTTATAATATATTACTAGATTAGAAGTTATAGAATATGTTTATCTATATTTTGGAAATAATAAGAGTTTCTATATCATAGAAAAAGGTATATTCTATTTACAAATTCATGATGGGGTGGTGAAAATTAAAATTGTGTTTAGGTGGGTACCCTAAATAAAATGAAACATAATTTCTATTAATTTATTGAATATAATGTTTAAATGTTTTATAAGGACTCTTGTAGCTTACAGATTTCTAGGGGAACCCAAACTATGTTAAATGGAAATCTCATAAATAGATTGTATGTGGTAGATGGTTAAATACACTTAAATAACCTAAATATCAATAATTCCCTTGTAATAGATCAACTTTGGTCAACTGATAATGTTATCCAAATTGGATATCCAGAAATCCAGATGCACATTTCCGATCGATATTGGTTGTGGACAAGCACATGGAAATATTACAGAAAAGATATGGAAATAATTACACACTAAAAAGCATATGCTATGATTGAATAAGCCAGTGTATCATAAAAGTTGACCATAATATATAATATGTAAAAACTATAATCAGATATTCCGCATCCAATACATCTAGAAAAATGACTCATAGAAAAAAAATAAACTCCACCATAACAAGAGATGGCGCCCAAGTCTGCCATCCCTCTCCCAGTCTTCTTCGTATTTGCCTAGGGTTTTCTCTTGGAACCCTAATCTTTGGGGTGGCGCCGCGTTCTATCCTTGTTACTTTATCTTATTTCTTCCTCTTTTTGTCCCCTCTATGCCATCTCTATCGAGGTTTGTCATTGTTGAAACCCATGACATCTTCTCCCCTCTTTGACCTCACATTCTTCTGTGACCTCTAGGTCAGTTCTGGTGCAATGTGTTTGTAATGGTTCTGGGTTTGGTGGTTTAGTGGTCAAAGGTTTCTTCATACGCCCTCGTGTTGGCCCCCATTTGGTTTCTTTTCTTCGTTTTCCGGTTTCCAGTTGGTCGTATCTCTGCCCTGACCTCATGTACCCCTACTCCATTCTAAGTTGGTCCCAAAGTGGGGGATCTTTAATGGTTTTAGAATGTGGGATATGACAATTGTTTAACTAGCGTGCTTCTTCGGTTCTTCGCCATTTTCTTTGATTCAGATTTCTTCTTGTGCTCGACTTTTGGGGTGGCCATAGATGTCCTGATCTATTCAAAACACCACCCTGAACTCTAATACGTCCGTTCCCTCTTGGTTAGACCAGGAGTAGTGGGTTTGAAGGGGCTTTGGGATGTGGGTTTTTGTAGATGATGGGGTTCTATTTTTTTATGTTGATTCTTTGGTTCTTCTTTTTGCTAAGGGTGATTTTCAGATTTTTTGGCTGGTAATAATGGTGCTCTTCAGTGGCTGATTTTCTAGCAATCGGGTGTTTTTATGTTTTATGTGTTGGTATTATTATTTTTTGGATGATATCTTGTATGGAGGTTCTTCATTTATCAATTGTTTTCTGGTTTGGATTGTGTATTTGAGGTCCTAAGAAGTCTGGTTTTAGAGTTTCTATGGAAGCGACCGTGTTGTGGCATTCAGTGATGAGATGATGTGTTTCGCAGTGATGGATGGTTTTTTGGTTCGCCAGTGGGACACATTTGGTTTAGAGCTTCTCTTCACGGCATTTGTCCACTCCTTCCTCCGCTCTTGCTCTAGGATTCCACGACACTTCTCTCAGTCGGACTTGGGCAGTGGTTTCAAAGGGGTCTTGGGATGTGCAGTTCGAGTGGTCATCGACGTTATAGGAGCTTAGACTATTTGTGGGGATTTAAATCCTCTCAGGTTGGGCACTTGAACATGACCCTCAGGTTTCGGTTTTGGATGAAAATTCTCCCATTATGAATTTTGGGGTCTTTTTTACACTACAGCTGCTGGAAATTCCCATCAACATTTCCACTAGAAATTCCTGGGTAAATTTCCAATGGAAATTTCTAATGAAAATTTCCACCAGAAATTTCATATGAAAATTTCCACATGAAATTTACATTACAAAGGTTCTGTTAAAATTTCAATGATAATTTATTAATACATAAATAAAAAATTCAATTATTTACTAAATATTTTCCTACAAAATTTACATTAAAAACTTCCCATATAAAATTTTTTGATTCTTAAGAGCCTATAAACACTTCATAAATCATGAATTTCCTAGGTAAATATTCATTGCAAGCATTCCCTGAAAATTTCTAGTGCAAAATTCCACTAGAAATATTCAGGGAAAACTTCAAATATCGGATCAAAACTATACATTAAATTACAATGAAGATATATTGATAGATAAATAAAGAATATAAATTTTAATCAGAAATTTTCATTGGAAATTTACACTAAAAACTTTTAGTGAAAATTTCAAAAAAATTCCACTAGAAACTTTTATTGCCAATTTTTATTCAATTTCTTAGTGTAAAATTTCAATGTATGTTTTCTGGTATAATTTCTTTTAAAATTTATAGTGAAAATTTGTACTGAAAATTTCTAATACAATTTCAGTGTATGATGAAAATTTTCAATGAAAACAAAAAAACACAATGACAAACATACTAATAAAAATTAAAATGATAATATTCAATTATAAACTTAAAATGAAAATTTACATTGGAAATTTTCCGTACATATATACAAACATCAATTTAAATTTGGATTTTAATTTTTTTATTAGCATTTATACTATAAATCCCCACTAATATAAATCTATACTAAAAAAATTTAGAGAAAATATATAGTGATAAATTTGAATGCTTGTATATATACATACATACATATGTATATATACATGCATACATATGTATATATACAAATATAAATATACAATATAATTTTATGTACAGATTTACATAGGAAAGTTAGACAGTCCAATTGAAAATTATCAGTTTGAGACTAAAATTAAAAGTTGAAAGTAAACAGTGGAGTCTATGTTTGTTGCAGCAACTGCATTCTTGGTATGATTTGTTTTTTTGTAAGTTATTCCTAGAATTTTGATTCTATTGATGATTGATTTTACATTTGTTTTAGTTTCAGTTCACTTCATAGGATCATAAGATGAAAATTTTCATCACAAATTTTCAAATCAAATTTCCACTTAAATTAAAAGTGAAAATATATTAATACATAAACAAACAATCTAAATTTTCACAGGAAAATTACAGTGGAAATTTCAAAAGAAAATTTTCATCTTAAATTTTCCATTTGGATTTTCAATTAAATTATAAGTGAGAGTATATCAACGCATAAATAAACAATGCAAAATTTCAGTGGAAATTTCAACTAAAAATTTCCTATGAAAACATTCAATATAATTTTTTAGAATTTTTTTCCATGAATAATATATTTCCTATTATAAATATAAAATGATTTTTTTCAGTCAGAATTTTTAATAAAAAAAAATTTGTACGCATACATAATATATTAATATATATAAACAAATGTAAAATTTCAATTCAAATTTCCACCGACAAATTTAGAGTGAATAAATATAAAAAAAATGTATATAGTTAAAAAAACAATGAGTAGTTATATATTTATAACCAGAACAAATATTATTAATTATTGTTATATATTTATAAACTTAAAAAATTTATTATTTATTGTTATATAATATAGTTATAAACATAAAACAAATTATTAATTATTGTTATATATTTATAAACATAAAACAAATTATTAATGATGATTAGTTATTATATATTTATAAATATAAAAAATTATTAATTATTGTTATACTTTTAGTTTTTTTTTAATTATTATATATTTATTATTGTTTTATATTTCCAATTGAATTTTTTATTAATGAATTATTATTATATATTATGTTTTGATTTAATGTTGTTGAGTTTTGAGTTTTTTTGTAATTGGATCCCTGCAGAATTGGAGGGTATTTAAGTCCACTGCATTCAAATAAATCAATTTGTTTTTTAAAAATAAATATTATTTAAAATTTTGATCTTCCACCACTTCATTTTTTGGACACGCAAAATCAATCTCATGGAGGACCTGACCCTCAGGTTGGAACAGCCTACCTGAGATGATTATTTACATTTTTCAATTTCTATTAAGCTACGGTTGTGGCATATCTACCGTAGTAGTAGAGACGCGGTTGGCAGTGGCAAGATGGCCATTGACAGTGGTTAGGGTGCACGGTGTGAGGTGTTGCATCGACCTAGGTGGTAATGATGGCTATTTGAATTTGAAAATTTGAAATTGAAAATTTTAATGTTCTCATGGATGGTTTTTGTCTGGGGTGATACTGATGAGGTGATGATGGAGGTTTTTTCTTTTTCTACTTTTTCCTAAATCTATGTATTGTTCATTTTATCTGCTGAAGTTCTTGTTTTTGAAGTATGGAATGTTTCTATAGTTGAATTTTGAATTGTGTGGTTACCACTAATCCAAAAAGTGTATTTTAGAAAATGAAAAAAGAGATTTGGAGGAACTCCACCATAACATTGAACCAAAAAAGAACCATTTGGTCCATATCTATGTGACTATATGTCATCATCACACCAACTTAATGTAAAGGGAATATGGGAAATAATAACCTCACAATATGTGATTCTCTTCTCTTTACATGTATCATGTAAAACCAATGATACAAATGTTAAAATTCATAAGTAGGGTGTGATCTAAAGATAATAGTAGCATATCACATTGAATTTATACATTGGGTAGCAACATGCATCCATTAGTTCAATAATATAATAATTTTTTAAGATATTTGAAAATAATTCATATTCAATTTATAAATCATTAATTTGTTTTATTTTCAATGAAATTTTATTCCATTAAAAATCTTCTCATAATCAATTAAACAAAGTGTTATGACATATTATATATATAATATGACAAAAAGATAAAAATAGTTTCCAAGATTCACTATCCATATAAAGATCTAGTGGGAAAGTAGGAATATCCAATGATTAGGAAAGTGATGTAATATCAAATAAATCAAAAAGGGATATACCTTATGAAAGGATGTACACAACTTGACCAATATGAATTACAAAGGAACACTAGCCAACATATGTGACTCATAAATTCTAAAGACCTCAACCCCATGGAATGGTAATCCATAGCTTCCATGGCACTAAGGGATCCTCCCTAAGTGACAGTTAACTGCTATATGGATTGACCAAGATTTGAATTTCATCATACCCCATGGGCACCCCCAATATGATATTACATCATCATTGTTTTGAAAGAAAGTAAAATCATGGTTTATAAATTTTTTTCTATAGAAAAATACATTTATAATACTTGTAAACATTTTTATAAAACATTATATATATATATCAACAATGCATTTTTCTTGAAACCCCATTCCCCTTTTAAAAATCATCCTTGAAAAAAATTTAAAAATATATTTTTGAACCAAAAATAGATTCCAAAAAACCCAATTTTTGATAATGTAACCATATCCCTAAACTATTATAACCAATTTCAATATTCAAAAATAATGGAAATAATCTTAAGAACATAAGTCATGAAAATGGTTAGACCATAGGATGTATAAACCTACCACAATATCAATAAAATTTATATTTCCTTCTGGATTGGTGATGGGAGAGGAAGTTTTTAGATTATTTGGATTCTAGATATATTAAAAAGACATAAATTCTCCATGTTCATACTATATGTAGTGATTTATTCTAAATCTACATCAAAATCATGGAGTATAAGAGAAGAAAACTGATTATAATGGATCTAATTATCAAGTTATGATCGATAGTGACCAAATATTATAATAGAAAATAAGATTTAGCACTAATGGTAAGGGGATATACATGAACCTCACTTTGGGAATCTGTGATGTGAAAAATTATTTTATAGTTTAGGGGAACAAAATAGGGCTGTAAAATAGATATTTATGGCTAAAATTCACTTTGGACCCTTTGTTATTCTAATTCTTAGTGATGCTACCCGCTGTCCAGTGGAAGCCAATTGGATAGCTATTGAGTCCTGGTAGAAGGTCTATAGTAATAGGCCTTCCATCGATGGTTCGGTTGAAGACCACCAGTGGGCTAGTGCATACAGTTATAATTCATATACCTCCTAGTACTCCACTAGCAAGTTGGTCAAAGCCAACTACTAGTTCCTGGAGTTCTATAGCCATAAAATTGTTCTGTCAACCTATACCTACCAGATAGTGACCTCCAACATCCACCGAAAACACAAACCACTTCTCCAAATATTTAAATACTCATGAAATTGAATGAAAAAAACAAAAGGTTCTTTAAACCTGATCCTATATACTATGGTGTGATAATTCATCCCACCAAAAAATATTTATATCCCTCGAAAAGAAAATGATCGCAAACCTGAGATGATAATAGGCCATTATTACATAATTAAGGACTCTTGAGCTAATATCACATGGATATATATGAAAAAAACTCCAACTCAATCGAACTAATGGAATTTTATTTTCATTCATCGCAATATATTTTTGGTCCATAATCTGAGTAGGACTTTTTTACTCTGAGGTATTAGGTCCAATTTTGACATCCTCCCACTCAATCACATGGGACATATATGGCCAATTATTCTTAAATAAGGAAACATTAAATACATCATGGATAGACATAAATGAGTAGAAAACTATAAATGATAAGAAACCTTCACATATTTCTCAAAAATTCCAAATATGTCGACAAAATGATGTGTCAACATATCAAGCTTTCCTAAATTCCAATGTCTCAAATAAGGAGAGACTACAAGAAAAACTAAATCATTTTCCTTAATGTCAAATAGATGATGAGAAAAATCAGTATAGTATTCTTGGTGGCTTAGAGATATCTTAATCTATTTCCTGATCAATTTTATGATATCATACATTTCCTGGAAAATCTATAGTCAAACCATGGATTTATATCTAATATCATACCAATAAAGAGGATACCTGAAAGGACTCATAGATAGAGCCTCAAATTAATTCATCCATAACAAAACCTGAAAGCTAATCTTACTGAAAAATATACTAAGGTAATATATTTATCACACAATCCAATGAATTTAATATATCATCCATAAAGAATGACCCCAAAAATATGGATGTTTCACATAGTATAACAATCCTTCTATGGATGATAATTCCTGCTCACATTCATCTAAGAAAACATAGATGTTTATAATGTATGCTATAATTCTGATATGAAAAAAGGATCTCTATATGAATTGATTTAAAATGGAACACCATGATGTCTGAAAATATCCAACACATAAAATTTCCAAGGATCCTCTACATTTATTGAGTTTATAATAGGTAGGAAATCCCCTTATTTTATGATTTTTTAAATAATCAATGATATTGAATCCTTACCCATGATTTATATAGTAACCCATTCACAAATTCCATTGGAATATCGTCCAATTTTCACAATATATTTTGTAAAGTATGTGTAAACCTAGTAGGTCTCTAATATTCTATATTAATTTACTGAAATGCGAGGAATCGAGATGAAAAACCAATAATAATTCATCTAATTATTGACCACAAGTAAGGAAATATCAAGTCATGTTACATCTTGGTAGTATCAGGTTCTATGGACCTACTCAATTGGTGTCCACTGTTGATCAACTCCTTCTATATCCCTATCAAAACAACCAACATACCTATAAAGCACGAAAATACACAAGGATACAGAGACCACCCACTCGAGGTCTCCCCAGCAAAAATATTACTTCTAAAACACTTACAGTGTACATCCTTTGGTTGTCTATGAAGCATCTAGACATCATTAAATAATCATAACCTTGTAAATTCTTGGAATAATTGTTCATTATCTCTCCCTTAATTGAATCAAATATTAGAAAACTATCACATCAAGCCCCACTCCCTTACCTATTCCATCACTTCCTAGGTTTTTAAATTCTTAATAAAAGTTTCTATGAAAAAATTCACATTATTGGGGGTGTAATAATTATCATAGTAAAACATGTAAAGTTACTCTACACACCATCTCTATCTGAATTTGATATCCCTATATGTAAATATTTACTTTATAATTTTGTGGATGGATTATAATATATATTTCCATCAGAAGTGGTATTGGATCCAAGTCATAAGAAAATGCATCAACACCACCAACTCTATATCATGATTAGGGTAGTGATTCTAATTAGGGATTAGCTAATGATTGTCATATGGTACAACCTATCTCCCTACATAAAAACACAATTGAAAACCATGCCTATGATTACATAATAAACTTCAAAACTGACACTCTACTTAGGATGAATCAAGATGGAATCTGAAATCAATCTCACTTTCAAATCCTCAAAATATATTTGGCATTGATCTCTCTAAAAAACTAACCCCTTTTTTGATAAACTAAATCAAAGGGGATTCTATATTAGAGAATTCTAGAATAGGGAATTCAGATTTAATTGATAATTAAATGAAACATTTAATATCATATATATTTCTATGAAACTCATGTGACATCACTACTTGAATCATCATACAATCCACAATGAAATCTTTCTTAGAAATAATGTGGAATAGAAATTTTACCTCATGAATCTAAAATTTCCAATTATGAAGATTTCCATATAGATAATAATTGGTTAATATTTAAAGGGAAACATTGAAATTTATAGAATGATCCTTATCTGATTTAAATGAATCAAAAATATCATCCACTAAAAAACTATAAATGAATCCAAGAACCAATGGAATATTATGTTCATCAATTCCATAAATATATTAGGAGTGTTAGTATGTCTAAATAAAATAAGAAAATTATCAAAATTCCCACACTAGATCTCAAACGTCATCTTATGAATAAATTCCTTTAAAACCCCTTATAGATGGTACCTCAATCTTAGAGAAATTTTCAGGATTCACTTATCCCCCTTGAGCTGATCAAAGAGTTCATTATTCCTAGGAAATGGGTATTTATTCATCACTACAACATGGTTGAGTTTTTAATAATCAACATAAATATTGAGACTCTAATTTTCCATATTTTGGAAGATCCCTAGTGATTCCCAAGGTGAAACCCAATAATTAAAAAATACCTTATCCTCAAAGCCCCAATATGAACCTTTAATTATTTGAATTTTTTGGATTCCATGTGGTATGATGTTATGAAAATGGATCTCATACCCAAAATAATTTCTATAAAGAACTCAATGTCCCTATGATGTAGTAACATAGAGAAATCATATATAAAAACATTAGAATAATGAAAAAAAATTACAAGATGGGGACCACTAAGATGTGGATCAATAACATAAACACACAAATCTATAAAAAATCATGAGATCATTTCATCACTAGGAGTAATGTGCCAATAACTCAGTGATTTTAGATCCCACTCCCCCTATAAGACAAGAGTCACTCCATTGGGAGACTAAAATTGTATCCAAAAATGATAAAAATCGATCTAGTATTTATAGCTGACAATATATACTATTAAAATGATAAGATACAATATTTTGATATCAATAAATTAAACATCACATTATTTTTTTGTGTTTAGTAATAATCATAGGAATCATAGGATATTTAAATCCCTACTCCAACTTCATTCCCAAGGGAGTGGAAATAGTTATCAACAATGGTATATGATCTGAATGAAAAAAATGTGTATCAATAATTCTAGATAATATAAATGAATGGGTTTCACCTTTATCAATCAAATATAAAACCAAAGATGATTCAAAAAATATTGTACCTATTATTGTAGTTGTTTCTTCATCTATCTCTTTTAGTACACACTTTTCTTCATAGAGATTCCATGCCTCATCTTGTAGATACCCTAACCATAATAGCCTATAGATAGTTCTTGTCTTATTACATTGTAATATATACAACGGTTTCAATCCTAATAGACCAAATAGTTTATTATTCTTTGTGGATAAGAAACATAATTGAAATTTACATTAAATTTTAAAACCTAAAATAAACAAGAAATTTTATTTGATAATTCCATTATTCAAATTTTTTATATATTGGAATATCAATAAAAAAATACATAATCTTATCCTAGGGAAAATAAATCATAATAAATAGTTGAGCTCAGATTATTAGTTAGGGAAACTGTACAAAAAATACTTTGAATAAATAAGGAATGATCAATATGGAATGGTGAATAACTGAAACATAATCCATTTAATCAATAACAAAATAATAATATGGAAATAATAAAAAATGGAAAAATAATTCCATATAAATAATCATATGAGCCTGAATATTAACCATGGATGTTATAACTAATCGAATAATCGCATTTAATATTAATAACTAAATTCATAATGATGGAATCGATAATGATGGGTTTCTAAAACATACTATTGTGGATTTTTGCCACGAATTATAATACTATCAAAGGACTATGCCAAGAATCTATGATAGTCATTGATTTGTTCCAAGAATCTAATATTTTCAAGGCATCCGTCGGAAATCTAATTAATGGGTAATCCATTATGGAAAATGGTATCTAGTTTTTCTCATGAAAACGACACATACATTATAGCGACCCAAGCCTTTTACATATAACATTTCATGATTTTAAACATAGTTCATCATCAGAGTACAAGCTAAGGATTGTTAAGTCCAGTGTCTTGGAAGACTAGGTACATATAACACAAAACATGGGGTTAAAAACACTTCTTTATTTAATCTCCATAATGAGATCCTAACTTCCTTTGAGCCCTTACATCTGCATAGGGTACCCTTGGGAACACATGAACAAAGGGATGAGCTAAAAATCCTAGTAAGGGAAAGAACATAAGGATACATATCAAGCACATTGGTTAGGAGGCATGACATAATGATATCAAAAGCATGAAACTTATAAAATCATTTGATATAAGATTGGGATCATATAAAAATGGAATCATATAAATGTGACAGAATCATAAATCATTTCTTTAGTATGGGTCAAGGCTAACTACCAATCTCGTTTCCCATTTCAGTACGGGTCAAGGGTAACAGCCAATCTCGTTTCACATCGCATATCATGGGACTTATCCTTACCCAATGCATTGAAGCGCTATCTAGGCGCACCCATATCAACATATTCTGGAATATTATTTCAATATAAATATTCTTACCACATATACAAGCATACGTAATCAACCATACACAAACATAAGGGTACCCATGAAAAGAATTGGGTACCACAATCATGAAATCAATAATAACAAATGGGTGCATCATAAAATTTTCCATGTAAGGAAATAATTAGAAAATACATGGACGTTCATAGGGTAAAATAGGCATATATCAAGGTAAGTGGTGTCAAACAAAAGTGACAACATATGATAAATGTAGTTTAGAATCATTGTCATTAAAACATTTTTGTGCGGTTTCAAGGAGAATACTATAGAGATTTTAAAATAGTATAGATGAAATTCTTTTATATAAGACCATAATTTAACCAAGAAGGTTTTAATAATAAAAATACATAATTTAAAAAGATAATGTTATCTTAAAACAGAAGATAGAGTGCACTTGAAATTGGGTAAAAGTTCGGGAAGTTCCTTTAAAACGAGTGTGATTATTGGGAAGTATCAAAGAAAGATTCACTTAAAAGCATGTATATCCCCAAAACAGAATGATAGATAGATCTTTGAACATGGGTTTGGATCATATAAACATAATTTTGAAGTTATACATAAGTAAAAGACAACAAAATTTTGGTAAAAAGAAAGATAGAGCAACCTGAAGGAATAAAGGTTGTTCAGGTCGAATTCATCATGGTTTATTGGCATGGTATCTGGTGTAACTAAGAGGGATTGATGAGATAGATAAGAGGTTTATAATCACTTATAAAACATTATGGAAGTATGGGGAAGGTGTATAAATGTACCCCATCATTTGGTATTACATAAAAAGGCATGGCATAGAGAACAATCTTGATTAAGAGTAAAGAGGGGAGGATCTCTTACCTTAAGTCTGTTGGTGTTCTCCACTTGATATTAATGAACTGAATAGTCAAATTAGTTTCATTAATCAATAGTTCCAAAACCTTATATACATGTAAAATATTTATTTTAACCTTTTTATGTTCATTTATACCCATTTTTATAGATTATAAGGTTCAATTTTATGGTTCGGGTCTGTTTGTTTCCTTGGTTTTAATGATCAGTTCACTTGTATTTAGGTTCGGATAAAATGTAAGATGAAATTGGTAGTCCAAAATTGATGTTATATAGAATTATTGAACATCCAGAAGGTTAAAAAAATCATTTGGTTAATTGGAGTGAAAGAGAACCATGACATAAGACATTAATGATAAACGCTTTAATTAATTTTAACGATTTTACCCATAATTAACTTGTCTTGTATTATTATTTGATATCATGAGTGTATAAGGATTATGGAACCATAAATAGAATATATAACATACATAACAATTTGGTTCAACAATAACATAAATGGTTTCAGGACCAGAAACAAAGATGATAAAAGAAATTGAAAACACATTATACACGATGTCGATAATTCGACACTTCACGGACGATGTTTTAATTTTAGAATGAGAGGGAGAGGAGAAGAAGAATGATGCTTGAATTTTTCCATAAACATGATTAAAATCCAGAATATATGAGATTCTGGAGCTTTCATTACTTTTGGATAATGGAAGGGGAAGAGGGTATAAGAAAAGAAGGAAATTGAAAACAAAACACTTGAAAATGAAAGGGGATCCTTACCCTTTGATATCCCCTCTTAAGGCCTTTAATTTTGGCCTTTTGGTAAGACCAGAAAGCTATGGACGTGCGGAAGGATCTTGGGAGGATTTTTGGGCATAATTTGGGCTGGGAACAAGGCCTGAGAGGTTTCTGGAAAAGAGGTAAGGAGATGGGGTATTTATAGTGATGGAGGGGAGGTTTTTTCCCATTATTTTAAGTATTAGTTTATTATTTAAGGCCAAGACTATGAATAATTGATGATTATCATAAAATATACTAAAATAATAATGTATTATTTGAGATTATCATCTTACATCATCCATACATCACCTAGGATGCAGTATTTAGCATTTATTGTAATTTATCATATTTTACTATTCATAAAAAATTCAAGTATTTCAGAAAAATCCCAAAAATTAACCCTAACTATTTTTTGATGTGTAGAATCCAAAAATGAAGTACATTTTTCAAAAATAAGTTCTTAAATATGATTATTTTAATGTTTAATTAAAATAACAATTTAGTATGAAAACCAGTTTAAAAACATTCATTAACTAATTCTAAAATACAGGTATATTGTACCTCAAACATGAATATTATTTTTATACTATCATAGGTGATGTTACTATTCATTAGGGTATATCTCTATTAATAAGGGTATGTTACTATTCATTAGGTTAGGTTAATATTCACCAAAAATTAAGTTTTCCTTATCGGACTCCAAATAACATACTGATTACAATTGTGTATGTTTGATTTTCGAAATTCCAAACACAGAAGTGTCAAACTTACATTTAGAGGTCACATAGCACATAGTAGTTCATTAGGTTTAGTTTTCATGTGATTATATGACATACTTATGAGAAGTTAATTTTTATTAAAAACATTGGGTGGTCACATTCTTCCCCCCTTATGAAATTTCGCCCTCGAAATTTTCACTTCCCACATTAAAACAGATGAGGGTAACTTTGCCTCATCACCTCCTCCAGTTCCCATGTTTCTTTTTAAAACTTTTGGTTTCTCCATAGCACTTTGACCAGGTGCATTGTATTATTTCATATAACTTTGTCTCTATGATCTAATCTCTTTACTGGTTGTTCCTCATAAGAAAGGTCATTCTCCAATGGTACCACCTCTGGTTTGAGTACATGTGAGGGATCTGGTGTGTACTTTTTCAAGAGGGATATATGGAATACATTTTGTTCTTGATATAGTTTAGGTGGGAGTGCTAGTGGGTAGGCCACTACTCCGATTCATTCAAGGATCTCAAAGGGGCCAATTTACCTTGGGCTTAGCTTCCCTTTCTTCCCAAATCACATGACTCTCTTCCATGGTGATATTCGAAGGAAGAATTTATCCCCAACATCGTACTCCAAGTCCCTTTGATGGTTCTCAGCATAGCTCTTTTTCTGACTCTGAGCATCTTTTATTTTTTTCTGGATGACTTGGACCTTCTCTGTCATATCTTGCAAAATATAGGTTCCCAGTAGCTTTTTTTCTCCAACGTCATCCCAACAGGTTAGAGGTCTACATCGCTTTCCATACAGAGCTTCATATTGAGCCATCTGAATACTCGAGTGGAAGTTATTGTTGTCTGAGAACTCAATCAATGGAAGATGTTGATCTTATCCACCTTTTAATTCTAGAGAGTAGGATCTCAACATATCTTCAAGCATCTGAATAGTCCTTTTTGATTGGCCATTAGTTTGGGGGTGATAGGCCATGCTGAAATTTAATTCAGTGCCCAAAGCATGTTGAAGACTCTTCCAGAATTTAGATGTGAACCATGGATCACGATCAAAGACAATTGAGAGTGGAACACCATGCAGTCTCACCACATCCTTCACATACATTTTTTCAAGTTGTTCAAGCAAGAGGTCTTCCCGAATAACAATAAAATAGGCTTTCTAGGTGAGCCAGTCAATCACAACCCATATCACATTATTTCCCTTTGAAGTCTTCGGGAGACCCATGACAAAGTCCATTGTGACATTCTCCCATTTCCACATGGGTATAGGTAATGGTTTCATCATCCCTTTGGACTTTTGTCACTCTGCTTTAACTTGCTGACATACCAAGCACCTTGATATATATTCTGTAATCTTCTTCTTCATGTTCTCCCACCAGAAGTGTTCTTGGAGATCATGATACATCTTGGTACTTCCAGGATGGATAGATAATATTGAGCTTTGTGCATTGTCCAATAGTTATTTCAATATCTCAGGTGATGAAGGCACACAAAGCCGCATTCCAAACCAAATCAAACCATCATCGTTGATAAGGAACTCTTGCATCTTCCCTTCCTTTACTGCATTGACCTTCTTTTGTAACTCCGCATCATCCCTTTGTGCTTCCTTAATCTTCTCTTGGATGGATGGTTGCACAATCATTTGGGCAAGGTAGGATGTATCTGCTGCCCTTATGATTTATAAATCCATCCTTTTCATATCCAAGAAGATATGGTCTCTCTCAATCTGTAACATGGATAGAGTAGCAGGTTCTTTTCTACTTAGAGCATCAGCTACCTTATTCACCTTTCCATGATGGTATTGAATAGAGCAATCGTAATCCATGATTATCTCTAACCATCTCCTTTGATGCATGTTGAGCTCCTTTTGTGTGAATATACACTTTAGGCTCTTGTGGTCGGTGTATATATCACACTTCTCACCATAAAGGTAGTGCCGCCAGATTTTCAAGGAAAAAATCACGGCCGCAAGCTCTAGATCATGCGTCAGGTAGTTCTACTCATAGATCTTCAACTACCATGAGTCATAGGCTATTACATTACCATTTTGTATGAGTACACACCCCAAGACTTTCTTTTAAGAATCGTTTTATATCACAAAACATTCTCCACTTTTTGGTAATATGAGTACAGGGGAAGTGATCTGCCTTCTCTTTAGCTCCTTGAAGCTTTCCTCACATTCTTCAGTCCAGATAAACTTTACCCCCTTCTGTGTCAGCTTGGTCATTGGGTTTGAAAATCGTGAAAAGTTCTTCACAAATCGTCTATAATACCCTGCTAGACCCAAAAAGCTATAGATCTTTATTTCAGAAGTTTTCCTGGGACACTCTTCAATTTCTTTTTTCTTGGAAGGGTCCTTAGATAACCATTTTCTAGTGATAACATGCCCCAGGAATGATACTTCTTCCATTAAAAACTCATATTTATTGTACTTTTCATAAAACTTCTCTCTTCGCAAAGTATTTAACACAGTTTTTAAATTCTCCTCATGTTCCTCCTTGCTCTTGGATTATATCCTAATATAATTAATAAAGACTACCAAAAATTTGTCAAGGTAATCTCTAAAGAATCTATTCATTAAATCCATGAAAATTGTTAGAGAATTAGTGAGTCTGAAGGCCATCATAATGAACTCATAGTGTCCATACATTGTTTGAAAGGCAGTCTTGGTTATATCTTCCTTCCTCACCATTAGTTGGTGATATCCTGAATGAAGGTCCACCATAGAGAAATAATTGGCCCCATGAAGCTGATCGAACAAGTCGCCTATCAGTGGAAGGGGATACTTGTTCTTTATCATGATTTTATTGAGCTGATGATAATCAATGCAAAGGCGCATTTATCCATCTTTATTCTTGATGAAGAGGACTGTAGCACCCTACAATGAAGCACTCGGGAATATAAAACCTTTCTCCATATTCTCCTGTAACTACTTCTTAATTATTCCAGCTCTGTAGTGGCCATTATGTAGGGTTTCGTTGAGATAGGTAGAGATCCAGAGATAAGTTCAATTGAAATCTCAACCTCTCGGTCCGAAGGAAGACTATGCAACTATTTAGGGAATACAGCAGTGTAATCCCTCATGATGGGCATGTCTTCAAGCATGATTCTATCCTTTGTCTCGATCATTTGAGCTAGAGATACTTTCTCATGAGGCAAAAATATCCACACTTGAGACGAATATTCTAAAAGAGACTCATGTTCCTCATTACATTTATAAATAATTAGAGGATTCTTCGGGATGTGAAAAGTGATATCCCTTTCCCAAAATTTGATGTTGTCTTTGTACAAAGATAGCCAATACATTCCCAAGATTGCGTCAAAATCCACTAAAGGAATTATGACGAGATTTTCTAGGAGGTTCAGTCCACAAACATTAACCAGGGAGGAGTTATAAACCATGGATGCAGTGATAGCCCCTTTTTATGTTTTCACAGATAACTTTTCCTCCTAATTTTGAGGTGGTTTTTTAATTGTTCTACTAAACATGAATGATATGAAAGAATGTGTAGATCTAGAATCAAATAGTACGTCTGTTATTCTTGAATGAATAACTAGCATACTTGTTACCACATCGTTGTCTAGCTCCATCTTAGAAGTAGTGATAGCATAATCCATTCCTTGTTGCCTTGGAGGTTGTTGTTGATTGCCTCCAAAAACCTTCGGATTAGGGAATTGTTCGCATAATGCCCAAGCTCTGTGTAGTTGAAAAACTTCCCAACATGCTGAGTGTTGTTCTGAACCTTCCTTTATTCTTCAACATTAGTGGGATATTTCATATCCCTTCACCAGTTCTTGTCCTGATGACCAAACTTTTTTCATTTGAATCAATTCTCGGTTCCCTTTATACAGTCACCAGGATGCTTCTTCCCAAAATTTTTTCAAAGGGGAAAGTGAGGCTTCTTTCCATCATTGGATTTGTTTGATGAACCACCCATGTTGTTCTCCATTTTCCACTTATTTTCACTAGGCCCATGAGACCACTGAGAGTCTCGAATCTCCATTTCCACCTTGAGGGCACAAAAGAAAATATCCACATAATTGTCAAAGTCTTGAATTGCCAACACTTTTCGTAGACTCTATTTTAGTCCGCTGAAGAAGCGATCTACCTTGCTTTCAATGTTCATGACAAAGCTAGAGGCGTACCTTGCAAGCCATGTAAAGTTTGCTGCATACACTCCGATGGACTCATCTTCCTTCTGCCTGAGTCTGAGGAACTCTCTTTCCATCTTGAGAAGAAGGTTTCGAGGAAAATATTTGTTGAAAAACATCCTCTTGAATTCCTCCCAATCCATGTAATCAATTTCCTCTTGGGATGTTGTATTCTTGATCAGTATCAACCACTAATCACCTTTTCCATAAAAATGATAGACCTCCAGTACAACCATCTCTTCTTCTGAGCACTACAGAATAGAGAATATCTTTTCAGTGGAGTTAATCCATTATTCTACGAGGAGGGGATCAGAAGACCCGCTAAACATGGGAGGCCTTTTCCGCATGAAGTATTCTATGTAAACTTTCTCTTTCCTTGGAGGAGGAGGGAGTTCTGCCTAATTAAAGTTATTATTCATAAATCGAGCCTGCTGAGCAAGTACTATCATGAATTTTTGAGCACCCACTCCTGTCATATTGGGCACATTATTAGGTCAATATTCACATTGTCTGTCACATTGGTTTTTGGAACGTGTTCTTCTATTTCCCTCCATTAACTAAGAAAAATAACGTAAAATTAGAGGTCTTGAATACTTATTTATTGAGTATAAATGGAAACTTTAAACATAAAAGGATAAAATTATAAGGAATAAGTACATCCTAACTTGTAATTCCTTAGGTTAAGACCTAGGTTATCCTCGATCTATTTCTTGACTAATATTTTTATGGGATTTTTTTTCCTTAATAATGGTTTGTACAAATCTCATGAATCAACCAAATAATATCCCATGAGAGTGTCATAACCAAGAGTGTTGCAAGGCCTGTTATCATGCACCAGTTCCCATTCACGTCTAGCTCAAAGCGGTGCTTTCAGTGTTTCCCCTAGATACATTTGTGCCAGATCTGCCTCTACCTGCTCGTATCCAGACAGGGATATATTTTCTTGATAAACCACTAACTCTATACTCACCATAATTTAGGACTGCTTTCTTATACTTAGTATCATCCTTAAGGTTCTCTATTCCTAATCTACAAAAATAAATAAACCTTCCTCTGATACCAACTATAGTGACCTGAACCTTTTACATATAACATTTCGTGGTTTTAAACATAGTTCATCAGTAGAGTACAATCCAATGATCGTTAAGTCTAGTGTCACGGAAAACTAGGTACATATAACACAAAACATGGGTCTAAAAAATACTTCTTTATTTAATCTCCATAATTATCTCCTAACATCCTTTGAGCCCTTACATATGCATAGGGTACCCTAGGGAACACGTGAACAAAGGGATGAGTTAAAAGGCCAGTAAGGGAAAGAATATAAGGATACATCTCAAGCACATTAGTTAAGAGGCATGACATAATGATATCCAAAGCATGAGACTTATTAAATATTTTGATATAAGCATGGGATCATATAAACATGGAATGATATAAATGTCTCAGAATCATAAATCATTTCTTTAGTATGGGTCAAGGCTAACCGCCAATCCTGTTTACCATTTCAGTACGGTTCATGGCTAACTGCCAATCCCGTTTCACATCACGTCTCATGAGACTTATCATTACCCAATGCATTGTAGCGCTATCAGGGCTCACCCATATAAACAGATTCATGAATATTCTTTCCACATAAATATTCTTGAAATATATACAATCATACATAATCAACCATACACAAACTTAAGGGTACCCATGAAAAGAATTGGGTACCATAATCATGACATCAATCATAACCAATGGGTGCATCATGAAATTGTCCATGTAAGGAAAGAATTAGAAAATACATGGATGTCAATAGGGTAAAATAGGCATATATCATGGTAAGTGGTGTCAAACATAAGTAACAACATATGAGAAATGTATTTTAGAAACATTGGCATTAAAACATATTTGTGCGGTTTCAAGGAGAATATTGTAGAGCTTTTAAAATAGTAAAGACGAAATTCTTTTATATAAGACCATAATTGAAACAATAAGGTTTTCATAATAAAAATACAGAATTTAAAAAGATAATGATGTCTTAAAATAGAAGATAGAGTGCACATAAATTCGGTAAAAGTTCGGGAAGTTCCTTTAAAACGAGTGTTCTTGTCGGGAAGTATCAGAGAAAGATTCACTTAAAATCATGTATATCCCCGAAAGAGAATGAGAGATGGATCTTGGAACATTATTTTGGATAATATAACCAGAATGTTGAAGTTCTACATAATTAAAGGAAAACAACATTTTGGTAAAAAAAGATAGAGCAACCCGAAGGAATAAAGGCAGTTCAGGTAGAATTCATCATGGTTTATTGGCATGGTATCGGGTGTAACTAAGAGGGCTTGATGAGAGATATAAGGGGTTTATCATCACTTATAACACATTAGGGAAATATGGGGAAGGTGTATAACTGTACCCCATCATTTGGTATTACACATAAAGGCATATCATAGAGAACAATCTTGATTAAGAGTAAAGAGGGGAGGATCTCTTACCTTAAGTCCGTTGGTGTTCTCCACTTGATATTAATGACATGTATAGTCAAATTAGGTTCATTAATCAATAGGTATAGAACATTATATACATGTAAAATATTTATTATAAACTTTTTATGTTCATTTATACCCATTTTGATTGATTATAAGGTTCAATTTCATGGTTCGGGTTCGTTTGTTTCCTTGGTTTTAATGATTAGTTCACTTGTATTTAGGTTTGGATAAAATGTAAGATGAAATTGGTAGTCTAGAATTGATGTTATATAGTATTAGTGAACATCTAGAAGGTTACAAAATTAATTTGGTTAATTGGAGTGAAATAGAACCATGACATAATACATTAATGATAAACGCTTGAATTAATTTTAGCGATTTTACCCATATTTAACTTGTTTTGTATTATTATTTGATATCATGAGTGTAAAAGAATTTTAGAACCATAAATAGGATATAGAACATACATAATAATCTGTTTCAACCATAAAATAAATGGTTTCATGACCAAAAAAAAGATGATAAAATAAATTGAAAACACATTATCCACGATTTCGATAATTCGACACTTCACGGATGATGTTTTAATTTTAGAACGCGAGCGAGAGAAGAAGAAGCATGATTCTTGAATTTTTTCCATAAAAATGATTAAAATCCAGAATATATGAGATTTTGGATCTTTCTGCCTTTTGGATAAGGGAAGGGGAAGAGGGTATAAGAAAATAAGGAAATTGAAAACAAAGCACTTGAAAATCAAAGGGGATCCTTACCATTTGATCTCCCCTCTTTGAGATCCCTCTTAAGGCCTTTGATTTTGGCCTTTTGGTAAGACCAGCAGGCCTTGGACGTGGGGAAGGATCTTGGAAGTATTTTTTGGCAGAATTTGGGCTAGGAACAAGGCTTTAGAGGTGTGTGGGAAAGAGGTAATGAGAGGGGGTATTTATAGTGAGGGAGGGGAGGTTTTTTCCCATTATTTAAAGTATTAGTTTATTATTTAAGGCCAAGACTATGAATAATTGAGAATTATCATCAAATATACTAAAATAATCAAGGATTATTCAATATTTTTATCTTACATCATCCATACATTACATATGATGCAGTATTTAGCATTTACTGTAATTTATCGTATTTTACTATTCATCAAAAATTCAAGTATTTCAGAAAAATAAAAAAAAATATACCCTAACAATTTTTCAATGTGTAGAATCCAAAAATGAAGTCTGTTTTTCAAAACTAATTTCATAAATATGATTATTCTAATATTTAATTAAAAAAGTATTTAGTATGAAAACCAGTTTTAAAACATTCTTTAACTTATTCTAAAATACTGGTATATTGTACCTAAAACATGAATATTATTTTTATACTATCATAGGTGATGTTACTATTCATTAGGGTATATCACTATTCATAAGGGTATGTTAAAATTAATTAGGGTGGGATACTATTCACCAAAAATTAATTTTTCCTTATCAGACTCCAAATAACTTACTGATTGCAACCGTGTATGCCGGATTTTCGAAATTTCAAACATAAAAGTGTCAAACATATGTTTAGAGGTCACTTAGCACTTAGTAGTTCATTATGTTAAGTTTTCCTGTGATTTTCTAACATGCATATGAGAAGGGAAGTTTCATTAAAAACATTGGGTGGTTACATTATTCCCCCCTTTTGAAATTTCTCTATCGAAATTTTCACTTCCCACATTAGAACAGATGAGTGTAACTTTTCCTCATTGCCTCCTCTAGTTCCCTTGTTGCTTCTTCAAACTTTTGGTTTATCCATATCACTTTGACCAGGTGCATTGTCTTATTTCATAGAACTTTGTCTCTACGATCTAAGATCTTTACTGTTTGTTCCTCATAAGAAAGATCATTTTCCAATGGTACCACCTCTGGTTTGAGTACATGTGAGGGGTCTGGTATGTACTTTCTCAATAGGGATACATGGAATACATTGCGTACTTGAGATAGGTTAGGTGGGAGTGCTAGTCGGTAGGCCACTGCTCCAATGCGTTCAAGGATCTCAAAGTGGCCAATGTACCTTGGGCTTAGCTTCCCTTTCTTCCCAAATCGCATGACTCTCTTCCATGGTGATATTCGAAGAAAGAATTTATCCCCAACGTTGAACTCCAAGTCCCTTCGATGGTTATCAGCATAGCCCTTTTTCCAACTCTGAGCATCTTTAATGTTTTTCTGGATGACTTCGACCTTCTCTATCATATCTTGCACAAGATCGTGTCCAAGTAGCTTTTGTTCTTTAACTTCATCCCAATAGGTTGGAGTTCTACATCGCTTTCCATACAGAGATTCATATTGATCCATCTGAATACTCTAGGGGAAGTTATTGTTGTATGAGAACTCAACCAATAGAAGATGTTGATCCCATCCACCTTTGAAATCTAGAGATAAGGCTCTCAGCATATCTTCAAGGGTCTAAACAGTCCTTTTAGATTGGTCATCAGTTTGGGGGTGATAGGCCGTGCTAAAATTCAATTCAGTAACCAAAGCATGTTGGAGACTCTTCCATAATTTATATGTGAACCTTGGATCATGATCAGATACAATTGAGAGTGGAACTCCATGCAGTATCACCACATCCTTCACAAACATTTTTGCAAGTTGTTCAAGCGAGATGTCTTCCCGAATAGCAATAAAATAGGAAGTCTTGGTGAGTCATTCAACCACAACCCATATCGCATTATTTCCCTTCGATGTCTTTGGGAGACCTGTGACAATGTCTATTGTGACCTTCTCCCATTTTTACATGGGTATATGCAATGGTTGTATCATCCCTTTAGAATTTTGTCGCTCTGCTTTAACTTGCTGACATTCCAATCACCTTGATATATATTTTCCAATCTCCTTCTTCATGTTGTCCCACCAGAATTGTTCACGGAGATCACGATACATCTTGGTAGTTCTTGGATGGATAGAGAATGTTGAGCTATGTGCATTATCCAATGTCTATTTCTTTATCTCAGGTGATGAAGGCACACAAAGCTACATTCCAAACTAAATCACACCATCATCGTTGAAATCAAACTCTTGCATCTTCCCTTTCTTTACTGCATTGACCTTCTTTTAAAACTCTGCATAATCCCTTTGTGCTTCATTAATCTTCTCTTGGATGGATGGTTGCGCAATCATTCGGGCAAGGTAGGATGTATCCCCTACCCTTAAGATTTCTAAATCCATCCTTTGCATATCCAGGAAGATAGTGTCTCTCTCAATCTGTAACATGGATAGAGTAGTAGGTTCTTTTCTACATAGAGCATCAACTACCTTGTTCACCTTTCCAGGATGGTAGTGAATGGAGCAATCGAAATCCTTGATTAGCTCTAACCATCTCCTTTGACACATTTTGAGCTCCTTTTGTGTGAATATATACTTTCGTCTCTTGTGGTCGGTGTATATATCACACTTCTCACCTTAAGGATAGTGCTGCCAGATTTTCAAGGCAAAAATCACAGCTGCCAGCTCTAGATCATGCATCGAGTGGTTCTGCTCATGGATCTTCAACTACCATGACGAATATTCTATTACATTATCATTTTTCATGAGTAAACACCCCAAGCCTTTCATTGAAGAATCGTTGTATATCACAAAACATTCTCCACTTTTTGGTAATATGAGTACAGGGGAAGTGATTAGCCTTCTCTTTAGCTCCTTGAATCTTTTCTCACATTCTTCAGTCCAGACAAACTTTACCCCCTTCCGTTTTAGCTTGGTCATTGGGTTTGACAATCGTGAAAAGTTCTTCACAAATCGTCGATAATACCCTGCTAGACCCAAAAAAACTATAGATCTATGTTACATAAGTTGCCCTGGGCCACTATTCAACTGCCTTTGTCTTGGAGGGGTCCACATATATCCCTTTGCTAGTGATAACATGCCCCGTGAATGATATTTCTTCCATCCAGAACTCACATTTACTATAATTTTCCTAAAACTTCTCTCTTCGCAAAGTATTTAACATAGTTTTTAAATGCTCTACGTGTTCCTCCTTTCTCTTGGAGTATATCAAAATATCATCAATAAATACTACCATAAATTTGTCAAGGTAATCTCTAAAGACTCTATTCATTAAATCCATGAAAATTATGGGAGCATTAGTGAGTCCTAAGGGCATCACAATGAACTCATTATGTCTATACCTTGTTTGAAAGGCAGTCTTGGTGATATCCTACTTCCTCACCATTAGTTGGTGATGTCCTGAATAAAGGTCCACCATAGAGAAATAACTGGCCCCATGAAGCTGATCGAACAAGTCGTCAATCCGTGGAAGGGGAAACTTTTTCTTTATCGTGATTTTATTGAGATCACAATAATCAACGCAAAGGTGCATTTATCCATATTTCTTGTTGATGAAGAGTACTAGAGAACCCCATAATGAAGCAATCAGGCATATAAAACCTATCTGTATATTCTCATGTAACTACATCTTCAGTTCTTCCAGCTCTATAGTGGCCATTCTGTAGAGTTTCTTTGACATATGAAGAGATCCAAGGATAAGTTAAATTGAAAACTCAACCTCTCGGTCCATAGGAAGACCATGAAACTATTTAAGGAATACTTCAGTGTAATCCCTCATGATGGGCATGTCTTCAAGTGTGATTCTCTCCATTGTATCGATCATTTGAGATATATATGCTTTCTCATAAGGCAATAATATCCACACTTGAGACGAAGATTCTAAAGGAGACTCATGTTCCCCTATACATTTGTAATGAATCGTAGGATGCTTTAGGATGTGAAAAGTGATCTCCCTTTCCCAATAGTTGATTTTGGATTTGTACAAAGACAGCCAATCCATACCCAAGATTGCGTCAAACTCCACTAAAGGAAGTATGATGAGGTTTTCTAGGAGGTTCAGTCTAGAAACATTAACCAAGGAGGAGTTATAAACCATGGATGTAGTGATCACCCCATTTTCTATTTTCACATATAACGTTTCCTCCAAATTTTTAGGTGGTGTTTGAATAGTTCTACTAAACTTGCAAGATATGAAAGAATGCGTAGAACCAGAATCAAATAGTACGTCTTCTATTCTTGAATGAATAACAAGAATACTTGTCACCACATCGTTGTCTGGCTCCACCTTAGAAGTAGTGATAGGATAAGCCCTTCCTTGTTTCCTTGGAGGTTTTTGTTGATTTCCTATGAAAACCCTCGGCTTAGGGAAATTGTTCACATAATGTCCAAGCTCCTTGTAGTTGAAACACTGCCCTGCATGATGAGTGTTGTTCTAAACCTTCCTTTCTTCTTCAACATTAGCGGGATTTTTCATATCCCTTCGGCAGTTCTTGTCCAAATGACCAAACTTTTTTCATTTGAAGCAATTCTTGGTTCCCTTGATACAGTCACCACGATGATTCGTCCCACAATTTTTGCAAAGGGGAAAGTGATGCTTCTTTCCATCATGGGATTTGTTTGATGAACCACCCATGTTGTTCTTCATTTTATGCTTCTTTTCACTAGGACCATGAGACCATTAAGAGTCTCAAATCTCCATTTCCACCTTGAGGGCACAACGGACAATATCCTCATAACTATTAAAGTCACGAATTTCCAAAACTTTTCGTAGACTCAGTTTTAGTCCAATAAATAAGGGATCTACCTTGCTTTCAGTGTTCATGAAAAATCCATAGGCGTATCTTGCAAGCCATGTAAAGTTTGATTCATATGCCCCGATGGCCTCATGTTCCTTCTACCTGAGCCTGATGAACTCTTTTTCCATCTTGAGAAGAATGGTTTGTGGAAAATATTTGTTGAAAAACATCCTCTTGAATTCCTCCCAATCCATGGAATCAATTTCCTCTTGGGACATTGTATTCTTGATCATTATCCACCATTGATCAGCTTCCCCATAAAAATGATAGACCGCAAGTACAACATTCTCTTCTTCCAAGCACTGCAGAATAAAGAATATCTTTTCAATGGAGTTAATACATTGTTCTATGAGTAAGGGATCCGAAGACCCACTAAACATGGGATGCCTTTGCCGCATGTAGGATTATATGGAAACTTTCTCTTTCCTTGGAGGAGGATAGAGTTCCGCCTGATTCAAGTTACTATTCATAACTTGAGCTAGCTGAGAATGTACTCTCATAAGGTTTTGAGCACCCACTCCTGTCATATTAGGCACATCGTTAGGGAAGTCTTCACATTGTCTATCGCATTGGTTGTTGGAACGTTTTCTTCTATTTCCCTTCATTAACTAAGAAAAATAATATATAATTAGAGGTCTTGAATACTTATTTATTGAGTATAAAAGGAAACTTTAAACATAAAAGGATAAAATTATAAGGAATAAGTACATCCTAACTTGTGATTCCTTAGGTTAAGACCTATGTTATCCTCGATCTATTTCTTGACTAATATTTTTATGGGATTTGTTTTCCTTAATAATGGTTTGTACTAAGCTCATGAATCTACCAAAGCATATCCCTCGGGAGTGTCGTAACCAAGAGTGTTGCAAGGCATGTTATCATGCACCAATTCCCATTCACGTCTAGCTCAAAGTGGTGCTTTCAGTGTTTCCCCTAGATACATTTGTGCCAGATCCGCCTTTACCTGCTCGTATCCAGATAGGGATGCATTTTCATGATAAACCACTTACTCTATACTCACCAAAATTTAGGAATGCTTTCTTATACTTAGTATCATCCTTAAGGTTCTCACAAAGGTTCTCTATTCCTAATCTACAAAAATAAATAAACCTTCCTCTGATACCAACTATAGTGACCTTCGCCTTTTACATATAACATTTCATGGTTTTAAACATAGTTCATCATTAGAGTACAAGACAATGATCGTTAAGTCTAGTGTCTAGGAAGACTAGGTACATATAACACAAAACATGGGTCTAAAAAACACTTCTTTATTTAATCTCCATAATTTGCTCCTAACTTCCTTTGAGCCCTTACATATGCATAGGGTGCCCTAGGGAACACATGAACAAATGTATGAGTTAAAAGACCAGTAAGGGAAAGAATATAAGGATACATCTCAAGCACATTAGTTAAGAGGCATGACATAATGATATCCAAAGCATGAAACTTATAAAATATTTTGATATAAGCATGGGATCATATGAACATGGAATGATATAAATGTCTCAGAATCATAAATCATTTCTTTAGTATGGTTCAAGGATAACCGCCAATCCTGTTTACCATTTCTGTACGGTTCATGGCTAACTGCCAATCTTGTTTCACATCACGTCTCATGAGACTTATCCTTACCCAATGCATTGTAGCGCTATCAGGGCGCACCCATATAAACAGATTCATGAATATTCTTGCCACATAAATATTCTTACAACATATACAATCATACATAATCAACCATACATAAACATAAGGGTACCCATGAAAAGAATTTGGTACCATAATCATGACATCAATCATAACCAATGGGTGCATCATGAAATTGTCCATGTAAGGAAAGAATTAGAAAATACATGGCTGTTAATAGGGTAAAATACGCATATATCATGGTAAGTGGTGTCAAACATAAGTAACAACATATGAGAAATGTATTTTAGAAACATTGGCATTAAAACATATTTGTGCGGTTTCAAGGAGAATATTGTAGAGCTTTTAAAATAGTAAAGACGACATTCTTTTATATAAGACGGAAATTGAAACAAGAAGGTTTTCATAATAAGAATACAGAATTTAAAAAGATAATGATGTCTTAAAACAGAAGATAGAGTGCACATAAATTGGGTAAAAGTTCAAGAAGTTCCTTTAAAACGAGTGTTCTTATCGGGAAGTATCGAAGAAAGATTCACTTAAAATCATGTATATCCCCGAAAGAGAATGAGAGATGGATCTTGGAGCATGATTTTGGATAATATAACCAGAATGTTGAAGTTCTACATAATGAAAAGAAAACAACATTTTGGTAAAAAGAATGATAGAGCAACCCAACGGAATAAAGGAAGTTCGGGTAGAATTCATCATGGTTTATTGGCATGGTATCGGGTGTAACTAAGAGGGATTGATGAGAGATATAAGGGGTTTATCATCACTTATAACACATTACGGAAATATGGGGAAGGTGTATTACCGTACCCAATCATTTGGTATTACACAAAAAGGTATATCATAGAGAACAATCTTGATTAAGAGTAAAGAGGGGAGGATCTCTTACCTTAAGTCTGTTGGTGTTCTCCACTTGATATTAATGACCTGAATAGTCAAATTAGGTTCATTAATCAATAGGTATAGAAAATTATATATATGTAAAATATTTAGTATAACCTTTTTATGTTCATTTATACCCATTTTGATTGATTATAAGGTTCAATTTCATGGTTCAGGTCCGTTTGTTTTCTTGGTTTTAATGATCAGTTCACTTTTATTTAGGTTCGGATAAAATGTAAGATGAAATTGGTAGTCCAGAATTAATGTTATATAGCATTAGTGAACATCCAGAAGGTTACAAAATTAATTTGGTTAATTGGAGTGAAAGAGAGCCATGACATAAGACGTTAATGATAAACGCATGAATTAAATTTAGCGATTTTACCCATATTTAACTTATTTTGTATTATTATTTGATATCATAAGTGTATAAGAACTCCAGAACCATAAATAGGATATATAACATACATAATAATCTGGTTCAACCATAAAATAAATAGTTTCATGACCAAAAACAAATATGATAAAAGAAATTGAAAACACATTATCTACGATGTCGATAATTCGACACTTCACGGATGATGTTTTAATTTTAGAACGTGAGGGAGAGGAGAAGAAGCATGATGCTTGATTTTTTTACATAAACAAGATTAAAATCCAGAATATATGAGATTTTGGAGCTTTCATGCCTTTTGGATAAGGTAAGGGGAAGAGGGTATAAGACAAGAAGGAAATTGAAAACAAAACAAATGAAAATGAAAGGGGATCCTTACCATTTGATCTCCCCTCTTTGAGATCCCTCTTAAGGCATTTGATTTTGGCCTTTTGGTAAGACCAGAAGGCCTTGAACGTGGGGAAGGATATTGGGAGTATTTTTGGGTAGAATTTGGGCTAGGAACAAGGCTTGAGAGGTGTGTGGGAAAGAGGTAAGGAGAGGGGTATTTATAGTGAGGGATGGGAGGTTTTTTCCCATTATTTTAAGTATTAGTTTATTATTTAAGGCCAAGACTATGAATAATTGAAAATTAACATCAAATATACTAAAATAATCAAGGATTATTCTATTTTTTTATCTTACATAATCCATGCATTGCATATGATTCAGTATTTAGCATCTATTGTAATTTGTCGTATTTTACTATTCATCAAAAATTTAAGTATTTCAGAAAAATCCAAAAAATATACCCTATCCATTTTTCAATGTGTAGAATCCAAAAAAGAAGTCCGTTTTTCAAAACTAATTTCCTAAATATGATTATTCTAATATTTAATTAAAATAACAATTTAGTATGAAAACCAGTTTTAAAGCATTCATTAACTTATTCTAAAATACATGTATATTGTACCCCAAAAATGAATATTATTTTTATACTATCATAGGTGATGTTACTATTCATTAGGGTATATCACTATTCATAAGGGTATGTTACTATTCATTGGGGTAGGTTACTATTCACCAAAAATTAATTTTTCCTTTTCGGACTCCAAATAACTTACTGATTACAACCGTGTATGCCAGATTTTTCAAATTTCAAATAGAGAAGGGTCAAACTTATGTTTAGAGGTCACTTAGCACTTAGTAGTTTGTCATGTTGAGTTTTCATGTGATTTTATGAAATACATATGAGAAGGTAATTTTCATTAAAAACATTGGTTCATTACATGCCTCGAGTTAATATCTATACAAGGCCCCCAACCATTATGTAATAATTCCAATTCATTCCTTATATTAATGTAGTGAAACATAATCAACATAAAAAAATTATATAAAAATGTATATTAAATGTAAATACATTCCCCAATCAAAAAATATAAACTTAGAATATCTGAAGTAAATATATTAGAATAAAAATTATACATCTCTAGTAAAACTAATCATAAACCATGATGAGAAATAATAATAATTACATGATATATTAATTTAAGAAAGAATATATTTTTTTGATATTAAAAAATCTAAATAACATAACAAGATATTTAAAATAATTCTTAATGAAAATATCATTTTCATTCAGAGAAATATTTTGAATATTCTTTTATTTAAAAATATAATATAATATATTTTTATTTAAAAATATCCTTGTAAAATTAAAATAGAAGCATCAAATAAATAATTATAATGTTGGCTGTTAATTCTACATATAGATTAAATTTTAAAAAAGTAATTCCATATACTCTATAAAAAATTTATGAATGTTCCATTATAAAAAAACAACAAGAGGTTTCCATTCAAATTTTCGGTAAAATAAAAATGGGAATTTTTTTAAAATAAAACTATATTCAAATTAATTTTTTTAAAAGAGTAAAAATAGGTGAAAAATACTTTCATAAATATTTTTTAAAAGGATAAAAAAATAAAACAATTTTAGATACATGTTTTTGGAAGAAAATATATATTTGGCTTAAGAGGTAAATGAAGTTGAATTTTATTAAAAACATTTACTCAATGATTTTAAGTAAAAAAGAGAGTATGGTGGTAATAACTTGATTATATCATGAATTAAATGATATGAATAAAAAATATTGATAGTAATTTTTAAATATCAGATAATCCCCCCATGAGATATGTAAACTTAAACCATCTCGAATAATGAGGAGACTGTATATTAAACTCTAACAACTTTTGTAAATTTTGTTTCATAGTCCCCATTAAAAAAATATAAAATAAAACATTAAGATTGATTGTGATAAATTAATTCATAATTAATAATAAATAAATGGAAATATATACACCACACAAAATAAATAAGTGGCGAATGTGACATATGTCTCATATAATCAAAAGTGAGACTGCAAAACCTTACCTAACACTTCCATTTTGATCAAAAATTGTTTAAAATATGGTGTAGTGTTTTTAAAAAATTTATTAACTGATTTATGAAAAATAATAATGTATATAATGTCATATATGATCCTTTTATAACACATTATCATGAGTAAATTAATAATCCTTTATCATTTTAATTTTTTCTACTGTTAATTGCCTTGTTTTCTCTTTCTTGTTTCACTATGGAAAATAAAGTTCATTCACATATTGTAAAGTTATATAATATATAAAATAATTATTATTATTATTTAATTATCATATTTTTAACTCAATTTTTCTTTTATACCGAATCATGAAATATGGTTTTGAAAAATGATTTATGATATGTTGATGGAGATGGTAGGTCATACAAACACATGGGTAATGTTTCCATTTTTCAATGACCATTTTTGAAATGAGGTAAGTAATATTTTACCATTAGATAATTATCATAATATAATTTATATATACTTATATATATCATCTATGTGGTTTTTTAATGAAAAAAGAGTCACAACACTTTCTGAAGGCTAGAGTTCACACATACACAAATGATGTAATCATCTGTACGTGAGTGAAAAGGAAAGACATAAAATTGTGTATATATTATAATTATAGAATTATTAATATGTATTTAATATCATATTAATGTTTCTTATTTCACATATACTCATTAAAATTATCTTTTCCACAATCTATTTGAAGCTTTAGTGAAATAGGAATCGCATCACATCATAGGGCGGTAGTCTTCCATACACACGAGCGATGTTAACGTGTCTCCTACCAAATGGAATTTAATAACTTTTTTATTATATAATGAGTAAATAGGTATAAATATTTTATCAATATTATATATATATATATACTTTATATAAATCATCATACCCATCTATGAGGGGTGAAATGGAAAAATGAATGATACTGGTTCGTGAGGCGGTAGTTCGGTGTACACATGAATGGTGATTTTGTAACCCATTTAATGAAAGTGGACATGGTTTTAGGTCATTAAATTTTTATAATAAGTTCATAGTATATTTAAGATAATGGGGATATTATATCAGTCTGGTATAATAAAAATTGAAGGAGATGGTCGACGTTTTAAAATGAAGATACTCATTGAAGAATATTATCCCTTCTTTGGGTATCCTCCTTAGGTTTGAACTAAATCCTTCCTAAGATGGATTTATTCCCAATATAAGGTGTAAAGGATTATAGATAGGTAATTGAGAAGTGATTTTGTTTGGGAATTTCCCAACCTATTGGTTTTCATGTTGTGAATAGAGGAGGAAAGTGGTGTCCTTTTATAAGTGAGGTGAGGAGAACACATGAATTTTTTTGAAAGAGTTAATTACACCCATGTATTTTTCTTGTTACCAGGCCCAAATAATGTTTTATTATCAATAATATATGGTGTAAGATAGAAATATATCCATAAAATGTATTTTATACAAGTTTCTAAGTCGTATATCAAATTATGTTTAATATTTAATCCAAGAGTAAACTAGTTTTTACCTTAATCAATGTAATTAATTTTAAATGTCTTTACTAATCGCCTTGGTAAAAAATTATAACAGAGATATTAGAAATTTTAAATTATTATGATTAAAAATATATAATCCTTTTTTCTAAATTAAATTCATATAATTGGAATAAACTAATTTTAAATTAATCTTTCATACGTGATGAGAAAATGGGTTTTTTTAGTGCAAATTTTCATAAGTTTACAGGAATTTTGTATGTAAATTAAATATGAAATTGATTTAAATGAACTAAATTAGATAAATCGATAAAAAATTTATTTAATTCTAATTATATATTAATTAAATATATATTTTACAATTATATATTATTTAAATAAAAATAATTTTTCAATTAAAATTCAATATTTTTAAATATTCCTCAAAAAATGAAATATTCTAGAAAAATAAAAAAATCCCTAAAATAATTTAAGTATTATGATATGAAAAATGAGTTTTGTTCTATTATATAACATTTCTAAAGGTGGTAAAATTTATTTTAAATTATTTTCCAAAGTGATTACTAAACCATCTTCTAATATAATACATTTTTTTTCTAAAATCCTATTTTATCTTTTAAATGATTATTATTATTATTTATAATAACTAGACAACCAATAATTGTGTTTAAAATATATATTTCCATAAGTTGATAAATTAAATTCATATCCCATATTCCAATGTTTTGTAAATAAGTATCACATTAATTAATAACACCAATAATAGTTTTCCACTCGGTGAAACTCAGCCTTACTTGTAACGAAACATATCAAAGAGACTAATTTTTTAATATAAATGAAGAAAAAAATTAGTATTTCATGAATGAAAACATAATAGAAATCATTCATTTCCCATAAAAATTTTAAAAAATGTTATTTCTATATAATTTTTGGATGGTACATTATACCAACCTTAAATAAATTATGTCCTTACAATTTAAATTTGACCATGAAAATGAAGGGTTGTGCATTTGGAAGTACCATTTTTTAATAACAGACATCATAAAAGGGAATATAAAAAATCCTTTAACTAAAAGGGAAATGGAAGTGTCAAGGTAGTATGAAATAAAACATAACTTGGTATTTAATTATTAGAAAGTCAATGGAATGTGAATATATAGACATAAAATAAAATCATAAATAGATATAGAGATTGATTTAGGTCATTGATCACAAGAAAGTGATTGATTAATGGAATGTGAAGGGTCTCAAATCCATAAATCCAAAATGATTTAAAAAAACATTTGATTCGCCATATATGAAGGTAATAAGATATATTATTTATTTGTGTATCCTTTTCCTAGTGTTGAATAATTATATTACTAACCAATAATATAAGGAAGTATACTTACTTAATGCATTTATAATTCAAAAGTGAAATTTTATCTTTTTTCTACAATCAGTTTCCAATTCATCACTAACTCCAATATTAATGAATAACCATGAATTAATTTTTTATTCATGATGCACTAAAATTAAATTTTAAATGTTTTTAAGGTCAAAAAAAGAGTAAAATGTATTTATATATATCTCAAAATATTTTCCCAACCCAATATGGATAGAAAAGGTTATCAAAAATAATAAATTAATCTCTAATTCCTAATCAATTTTTCAACATAAACTATTTCATAAATAGTTAACTAGATGATAGTTCCAAAACATTAAAATCCATAAAATTAGAAATAATGTTTCTAAATTTACAAAATGAACATATCATTAATCAGTTCTAAGGTAGTTAATACTATGAAAGTTTCCATATCTATATCAATAATCTCTTTTATGATGAATCATGTTTTTCCGGACTGAAGTATTGAAAAGGAATTTGAATTTTTTTTCTTTGAGGAACTTTTTTGGGGTAAAATAGATCTTATTCATAGATGATGACCTCAGATACTTTTCCGAACACTTTTTTTCCCGGAATAGGATTTTTACCCTAAAATAAGATTTTTGGTGGAAATATGAGTTGTTTTAATTTTAGGGGAATATTTAATATTTAAAATTTAGTAAATTACATATTAATGTATTCACAGAGGTTAATTCATATAGAATGATGCCTTTTATCACATAAACATTCATTACATTATACAAAACCACGGATCATTAAGGTTTAGTGTCTTGGAAACCAGGAACTTAATACATAACGACATAAAACATTTTTCTTAAACACTTGAAAGGCTTCTTCATTGTTCATAATAAGTTAATTATAGCATCTCATAACCTGGGAGCATACATCAAAGGAAAGGGTGAGCAGAAGGCCCAGTAAGGGAAACAAGAGAATCATTTTACATGTAAACCTGACATACATCAATAAAGTCATGATAAATAACTTTAAGGCATAAGAAAGAGATCATGAGTCATATCATAATAAAAATAATGTGTTTCATAACATAAAGATGTGTCTACAAAATTTAACATATAAAATCATTTCTGTATCACCAAGGTCCATCCCCAAGGTTTCGTTAAATAATTACCAAGGTTATTCACCAAGGTATCATTAAAATGGTTATCTCTAGAGATTAAGTCTTTACCCAATGCATTGAATCCCTATCAGGGTGCACCCTTAATTTTTATTTATTATCATGTGAGCCACATAAATAATCATCGATAATTTCATAAATAACCCATATAGCATAAAATAAATGGGTTTCATTTCATAGTCATAACATTTTAAAAACTGCTTTAAAGACGAGATCTTTATGTCACT
The DNA here is from genome assembly GCA_963277665.1 of Viscum album. NCBI lineage: Eukaryota > Viridiplantae > Streptophyta > Magnoliopsida > Santalales > Viscaceae > Viscum > Viscum album. Next base: position 391,191,470 of record OY728158.1, read on the forward strand.
TTAAACCCACGAAAAAGGAATGCGGGTCTCATTTATGTAAATCCCAGAATTTAAAATAGAAAATTTTGATATAAATTTTACTACACATATAGAATAAATAGTTTTGAGTATTCACTTAATAAAATAAAATAATTTGAGAAAAAGAGAGAGAGATTTTGAGACGAAAATTCGGCAGTATAACAGCTATGTTGCAGGGTTTTAGAAAACATTTGGAAAAATATGGGACATAGTTCACCCACTCATAAATGATCCATAAAATAGTAGAGGGAAATAATATAATGGATATAAGATCATGGTAAGGAAATATGAAGTACATACCATATGAAATGAAAAACTTGAAAGGAAGATAAAAAATAAGATTTCTCTTATGAAAAATTCGGCAGCCTGACGATGTCACTTATAACATCAAAAAAATGAATTGATTAGATTAAATTGGTTCTCTCATCATGTGAAAATAAATGGAAAGTATGATGAATATAGAGAACATACCCCAACATGGAAAAAGGATCTTTAAATACTTGACATGAAAGTAGAACTTTGAAAATGGGAAGAGTGAAAGAATCCCTTACAAATATTTGGCAGCCTTACGGCGCCACATAAACATTCTTAAAATGAATTGATGAGAGAAATAGGGGTTCTCTCATAATATGAAAATGAAAAGGATAGTAGGATTATTATAAAAGAACATTCCCAAAAAAAGAACATGGATCTTAAAATAAATGACATAAAGGAGAATACATGAAAAGAAAGAGAGAGGTAGGATCCCTTACCTTAAAACGTAACACATAAAACTCGAAGGTCGAGACCTTGAGGGCTTAGGGGCACCTTTGGAGGACTCCTTGGGAGTTAATGAGACCGGAGCTTTGATGGGGTAGATTTGGGAGTGAAATTAATGAGGGAAAGGCTTGGTATTTATAGGATAAGTGAGGGGACAAAGCATTAATTTCCAAGGGACACCTCATCGGTGGTATTGGAAAAACCATGGGCTTGCCCGTCGTATTTTCCCATGGTATTGGCCACTTGGAACACCTCATTACTTATCTTACTATTCATAAGTCTACCAGAATTATTTCATAATTATAACATCCTTAATGATTCCATTAAACACCCGAAACTCAAAAACAGTATTTTCAATATTCACCGAAAATTCAACTTTCTCAGAAAAATCCCAAAATTTCACTTTAACCAAATATAGATGCTCTGATTTCAAAAATGAAATAAATTTCATAAAAATAGTTTTCTATATATTTTTAATTTAATTTTTTAATAAAAAAACTATTCACTGAAAATTTAACCATTTCATAAAAATCCAAAAATGTCACTTTAACCAAATATCGATGCTATGATTTCAAAAATGAGCTCTATTTTATGAAAATATTTTTCTAAATATTTTTAATTTATATTTTTAATAAAAAACACTATTCACCCAAAAAACTAATACTTGACTAATAATTTCTAAAATCTTCATTTACTTATTTTATTAAATCATATTACTTAATCAAGGTGCCTAAATTGTATTAATACTTTCTTTAAGTGAGATTACTAATCAATTTGGTAACATTACTAATCCTAAGCGTAAAATCACTATTCATAATTTATTATTCACAAAAAAATTAAGTTGGTCTTATTAGATTCTAATTTTTTTACTGAACACATTTCCAGAAGACCATTTTTTGAAAATCATTGCACATCATTAATTAGTTATGGTTGACATAAATATTTTAAAAATATACTTTTTTATAAAATTCATCAATAATATGCATACTATATTTATCTGGACATTTGAAAATTCAAAAAATTCACCATAAAAAGAAATCACAATATTTATTTAAATCAAAGGATTACAAAAGGCAGTTACGGTATCGTTACATAGCCCCTTATAACACCAGCATACGACCTAAGAGTAAGGTGTTCTAGGGTGATAGAATCTTGGGGAGGCTCAGCCAACATTGCCCGAGTAGTGATTTCTATCAGCTTGAACTTTTCACGAAGGAGATTCTATTCCAGCTTCACATGATGATGTTTGGCTTGTTTTTGGTTCATAGCAAAGCCCAAAGGTGCTACTTCTTTCCGGAGTTCTGTAAGATGGGCTTCGATCGGCCCGATACTACTGTATGGGGCCATCGAATCTTCTTTCTATATTAATTATTCACGATCACTTGTATTTATAGACCATAATCATAACATTTAGTTTTCCACGGTCTTATTGACCAACGGTCATGTAACAGTCGAAACCCAATGGACTTATTTTAATTAAACTAATTTTATTAAATGAAAATAGTTTTGTTGGGTATGAAATAAAATAACACACAATGTATGGAAACAAAATTTATTCAAAATTTCTGGTTATTACAATCTTCCCCCCTTAAGAAATTTCATCCTCATAATTTTAAAAAATTGGGCTTGGAAATTTCGTTGAAAGTCCCACATCGGAAAAGAGTCAGTAAGACTATTAATTTAAAAGAAAGAAAGAGAAGTATAAAGGTCACCCGAGTTAACCCATACTAGGATTCCATGTAGGAAAACATGGATATGGGAGAGAAAACAAAGGGTCAAGTTCTGGAGGAGAGTGACATAAAACATTATTAGGAGAAAATCAAACACAAGAAGATCACAAACTTAAGATTTGTTAAACGGTCATTGATTACCCAGTAGGAAACGTAAACCAACAACATTTTTGTTTTATGTTCCTTTTCATAATTTTGAGGAATTCATTTACTACATAGAATAAAAACATAAGGAAATATATTTACCTTCATGTATAGTTTCATCCCTTAATAAGTTTCCACCAATACTAATCTTTTCTCCAAACAACGAGCATTCAAAAAGACTTAGTATAATCAAAAGCATAAGAATCAGCTTCTAGAGAATCACATAATCCAAAAAAAATAACTATATTTTTCTCTTGTCTTTATTCATCAACTAAAACTGAAAAGGTTATTATGAAATCATATAATCCCAAAAAAAGATAATCCTTTATAAAAATAAGAATGACTATTAATCTCCAAAATTCAACAAAGGTACCCAAAGTTTTAGAAAGACCATTCAATACACAATCATCCTTACAATTGTTCAGAATAATCCAATCTAAGATTGGAACCCAAAACTCTGAAGGATTTAATCACTTAATCTTCCCCAAAAAAATCTAAATATTTATCTCCAAATAACATCGACTACTATTAATGTCTCATACTAAAGGGTAACTAACCTATTCACATATTCTCTATACTATGTTCATCATTTTTCAGAAATAACCCAAATCTCCATATGTCCACAATAAATACATAAATTCTGAAAAAATATCATCCATTCCTCCTCACTTTAAATCCTGTAGTATTTTATTTCCCTTAGGTATATAGTACTCCAAAAGAGAAAACATCATCCAAAATAACCTTTATCATTTAATCACTAAACCATTTTCCTATACAAAGGGTATCCATTTGATAAAACATAACTTTCCAAAATCAACTTATTCATGATCCATAAAATTGCTGGTGCATTAGTCAATCCGACGGGCATAACAGCAGAATCATAATGCCCATATCTTGATTGGAAGGTAGTTTTTGGAGTATCATCATTCTTCACCCTCAATTGAACATAACCAGAATGAAGATCAATCTTAGAGAAGAATTGAGCCCCATGAAGTTGGTCAAAGAAGTTATCAATTTTTGGAAGAGAGTATTTGTTCTTCACTATGATCCCATTCAGTTCTCTATAATCAATGCATAGCTATATCGAACCATCCTTATTCTTCACAAAGGGAACTGGTGCTCCCCAAGGAGACACACTTATTCAGATAAACCCCTTCTCCAAAAGACCTTGGAGTTGTTTCTTTAATTCCTCTAGCTCCAAATTTTCCATCCTATAGGGGGTCTTTGACATCAGATGCGATCAAGGTACCAGTTAAATAGAGAACTCTAACTCTCTTTATGGGGGAGGTCCAAGTAACTCCTAAGGAAATACGTCAACGTATTCTTAGACGATGAGGACATTCTCTAAAAGAATAAATACTTCATGAGAAACTTATTTCATTTATTAATCTTTTAACTAAAAAGGATTTTATGTCTTAAAACTTCATTCTTAGAAAATTACATTTTTTCTATAATTCATTCATAATGATTCATAAAAAGCTTTTGATTAACCAAACATATCCCCCGGGAGTGTCATAACCAAGAGTGCATCAAGGCCCATTATCGTGTACCAATTCCTGTTCGAGTCTAGCTCAAAGTGATGTTTTCAGGTTTTACTACTATGTACATTTGTGCAAGATCCACCTCTACCTATGTGTATCTAGATAGGGATGTATTTTCTTGATAAACCACTTACTCAATACTCACCAAAATACCAAGAATATTTTCTATATTTAAACTTTTCTATAGGGTTCTTTATAAAATTTTAATATCATGATTTCATAAATAACTAAACCATCCACTGATACCAACTATAGAATCCCACCTTTTTATCACATAAACACTCATTACATTATACAAAATTGAGGATCTTTGATGTTTAGTGTCTTGGAAACCAGGAACTTAATACATAACGACATAAAACATTCTTCTTAAACACTTGAAAGGCTTATTCATTGTTTATCCTAAGTTCATTATAGCATATCATGAGTTGGGAGAATACAACAAAGGAATGGGTGAGCAGAAGGCCCTGTAAGGGAAACAAGAGAAACATTTTACATGTGAACTTGAGATACATAAATAAAGTCTTGATAAATAAATTTAAGGCATGAAAAAAAGACCATGAAGAAAATCATAATAAAAACAAAATGTTTCATAACTTGAAGATTTAGATAAAAAATTTAACTTATAAAATCATTTCCGTATCACCAAGGTCCATCCCCAAGGTTTCATTAAAGAATTACCAAGGTTATTCACCAAGGTATCATTAAAATGGTCATCTCTAGAGATTAAGTCTTTACCCAATGCACTGGAGTGCTATCAGGTCGCACCATTAATTTTTATTTATTATCATGTGATCCACATATATCATAATCAATAATTTCATAAATAACCCATATATCATAAAAGGAATGGGTTTCATTTCATAGTCATAACATTTTAAAAACTTCTTTAAAGACGAGATCTTAATGTCACTTTAAACCCATGGAAAAATAAAGTGGGTCTCAAGTATTTAAATCCTATAATTTAAAATAGAAAATTTTGATATATATGTGAATACCCCTATTGAATAGATATTTTTGAGTATTCACATAATAAAATAAAATAATTTGAGAAAAATGGAGAGACATTTTGAGATGAAAATTCGGTAGTATAACGGCTATGTTGCAGGGTTTTAGAAAAAATTGAAAAAAGAGGGTAAATGGGTCACCCTCTCATAAATGATCCATAAAATAGTATAGGTACATAATATAAAGGATATAAGATCAAGTTAATGAAATTTTAAGGACATACCATATGAAATGAAAAATGTGAAACGAAGACAAAAATAAGATTTCTCTTATGAAAAATTCGGCAGCCTGACGGCGTCACTTAAAACATCAAAAAAAGAATTGATGAGATTAAATAGGGTCTCTCATCATGTTAACATAAATGGAAAGTATGAAGAATATAGAGATCATACCCCAAAATGGAAAAAGGAACTTGAAATACTTGACATGAAAGCAGAACTTTGAAAATGGGAAGAGTGAAAGAATCCCTTACAAACATTCGGCAGCCTAAAGGTGCCACTTAAACATTATTAAAATGAATTGATGAGTGTAATAGGGGGTCTCTCATCATATTAACATGAAAAATAAAGTAGGATGAATATAAAACTACATTCCCAACATAATAACATGGATCTTAAAATAAATGACATAAAGGAGAATACGTGAAAAGAAAGAGAGGGGTAGGATCCCTTACCTTGAAACGTAACACTTTAAACACAAAGGTCGAGACCTTGAGGGCTTGGGGGAACCTTGGGAGGACTCCTTAGCAGTTAATGAGACCAGATCTTTGTTGGGAGAGAGTTGGGAGTGAAATGATTGACAGAAAGGCTTGGTATTTATAGGAGAATTGAGGGGAGAAAGCATGAATTGCCATGGGACACCTCATACCTTATCTTACTGTTCATAATTCGACCAGAATTATTGCATAATTATTACATCCTTAAGGATTCTATTAAACACCCAAAACTCAAAAACTGTATTTTCACTATTCACCGAAAATTCAACTTTCTCAGAAAAATCCCAAAAAATTTCACCTTAACCAAATATCGATGCTCTGACTTCAAAAATGACCTCAATTTTATGAAAATAACTTTCTAAATATTTTTAATTTAGTTTTTTTAATAAAAACACAATTCACTGAAAATTCAACTATTTTAGAAAAATCCCAAAATTTCACTTTAACCAAATATCGATGCTCTGATTTCAAAATTGAGCTCCATTTTATGAAAATAATTTTGAATATATTTTTTATTTAGTTTTTTAATAAAAAACACTATTCTCCTAAAAAAACTAATACTTGACTAATAATTTCTGAAATAGTCATTTACCTATTTTACTGAATCACATTACTTAATCAATGTGCCTAAATTATATTAATACTTTCTTTATGTGACATTACTAATCCATTTGGTCACATTACTAATCCTAAGAGTAAAATCACTGTTCATAATTTACTATTCATAAAAAAATTATGTTGATCTTATTAGATTCTAAATTTTTTACTGAAATCATTTCCAGAAGGCCATTTTTTGAAAATCATTACACATCATTAATTATTGAAGGTTTACATAAATATTTTAAAAATATCCTTTTTTATAAAATTCATCAATAATATGCATACTATATTTATCTGGATATTTGAAAATTCAAAAACTTCACCATAAAAATAAATCACCATTTTTATTTAAATAAAAGGATTACACAAGGCAGTTACGGTCTCATTACATAGCCCCTTATAACACCAACATAGAACCTAAGAGTAAGGTGTGCTAGGGTGATAGAATCTTGGGGTGGCTCGGACAACATTTCCTGAGTAGTGATATCTATTAACTTGAACTTCTCGTGAAAGGAAATTCTTTTCCAGCTTCACACGATGAATTTCGGCTTGGGTTTGGTCAAGAGAAAAGCCCAAAGGTGCTACCTCTTTCCCGAGTTCTGTCAGATGGACTTCGATCAGCCCGAGACTACTGGATGGGGCCATCGAATCTTTTTCTATATTAATTAATCTAGATCACTTGTATTTATAGACAATAATCATAAAATTTAGTTTACCATGGTCTTATTGACCAACGGTCATATAAAAGTCGAAACCCAGTGGTATTATTTTAATTAAACTTATTTTATTAAATGAAAATAGATTTGTTGAGTATAAAATAAAATAACACACAAAGTTAGGAAAAAAAATGTATCCAAAATTTCAAGTTGTTATAGTTCAGCTATATCATTTTAATAGAATGTCATATTGATATAATATCCTCTCCAATGAGTCTAAAATATGGGTTTTTTCCTAGTTGGGAAATAAACATGATTTCGACACTAGAGCCGGTCTGGTCCCCTTTTTCTTTTATTTTTCTTTTTATTACTTTTCTTTTATTTTATTTTATTTCCACTTTTTCCTCCTCTATATTATTATATACAACCTTAGGGGATCCTCCATCACTATGATACCAAGATAGAAGGAATGGGTAGATTTAATGGGAAACAAGAAGATAGGGATCTACCACTGCAGAGCTCTCATTATGTCATATCGATATTTGGAAATCTTAAACTACAGAAATGGGAAAATCATTAGCAGTTTTCACCCAAAGAAATTTCATTTTCATGTTTTATGACAAATCACAATATTTTTTTCATTACCTAGTTTTAATAAACTTTTATTCTTACTTATGGACACTTTTGGACTTATCTACTAATTTTGGGGTAGAAATTAGTGGTTTCTGGGAAATTCACGGTTTTTCCATTAGGGAAGACTTGTATATAAGACGTGTGGTTTAGGGAGACACAGCTTGTGTTCTTCCCATCTCAGGATGAGAAATTTTTCAAAGTACAACCCATGTAAAAGAGTGTACCTACTGTGTACTGGGTCTTAGTCATGTAGAGAAGTACCTAGCCATGCTACCTGTATAGGGGTACATGGATGTGTAGAGTACAGGAACAATACCTTGTGTGTGTCTCATGCTTTGTAGAAATACATATAAAGTACAATTACATGGCCAATCCATTAGAGGGACATGGGGAGGTACTTCATGTTAGGTACACAATATATAATCGCCGAACATGTCGTGTACATGGTTATTTACACACCATATCTTGCGGGAGTATACACCCATGTGCGGCATCAGGAGTACATATCAGGTACTTAGGGAGACACTTCATGTACTACCCCTTATAACCTTTGAGGTTTTTTGTAACACCCCAAGCTTCCACGATATGCCTCTCTTTCAATAATGCAATAGCTTGCATTGTACGCAAGTTCGAGTTCTAAAAACACCGCGATTAATCAAAGTAGCCGTTATGAATAGTAATAACCACTTTTTGAAATTATAGAAAATTTATATTTCAAAATGGAATTCATTTTTGTATTCCTAATATTGACATTAGCCTATGTTTAATTTTTTGTAATTTTCTGAGAACTTCAAAATTTTTATGAATAGTGAAAAATACTTAAAACAACTATTTTAATCAAAATAACTTATAGTGATAAGTTATACTATTGAGTGGTTTTAAATTATAATTAGAATATATTTTTACCATTTTATCCAATGGTGGTCATTAGAATTAATTTAACATTGAAATTGGACATAAACAATTGCCAATCTTTTGATATAAATTGTTTCTTAAAAACACGCTATTTGTTGTGACAGCGGGAATTAATTATAAAATTAATTAATGAAACTTATATTTTTGGAATTTTGTAAAATAGACATCATTTTTGAATTCGGAATATCAATCATAGCTTAGGGTGAAATTTTGGCATTGTTCTGAAAAACTTCAATTTTTGATGAATAGTAAAACCACTAAGTGGTAGTTAAATAACTGATTTTTCGTTTAAATGAAATATTAACACTTATGTTATTTGATTTTCAAAAATCTGACATAAATGGTTGTCATTAAGAAGTAAAATTTTTTTCAATGAGATTAAAATAATTTTTGGTGAATAGTATCTTTTAAGTTCTTAATCGCGATTAGAGGTAATTAGTGTTGTTTAAGGTAAAAATAATGTTTTAATAATATGAGATGAGCTTGAAACTTTTCCTAATCCTATTTGATGATTCATGGCCGACCAAGACAACCCATGGGTCAACTTGGGGACCCCATGGAGCCACTTTGGTTGGAAAATGACATTAATATATATTTATTTAATGTTAAAATTAAATTGACACAAACATGAGTTGTTTTACTAAAATAGTTTTTATGTGGGGTTACACAAGTCCAAATTTTGACTATAAATATTCATTATAAAGCTAAAAAGATTTCCTACATCATAGTATTTTTTTTATAATTTTTAGACATTAAATAAATTAAATTATTTATGACATCATGATGATGCATCGATGACCTCATTATTTAACGATTTAAATAAAATGGAAAGATAATGTAATATCTAAGACCTACACATGTCCAAAACCTATTGTATGAGGATATTTCTAACCCTTATCACCTTATCCACGAATTATATAAATTTGGGACCTTTAGAATCCGAAAAGCATTGTATAATAATGTAAAATTTCCTTACTTTCCAAGAGTGCCCCTCCTCTCCTCTTATAAAAGGCCCCCACCTCTACCACCTCATTCACACTTTCAAGCCATTTGGCTCGGCCAAACTCTGCCCAAATACTCTCCCAACTTCCCTCACTTACTCCTAGAAGCCTCAATTTGGGCATAACACTTCCCAAGTAAGCCTTTGGCTCAAATCAAAAAGAGTTACCTGATTTTGAGGTAATGTCTTCTCTAATGTTGTTTTGTTTTATTTAGCTTCTCCAACCCCTTAAACTCTTTTTATTCATTTCTTTTGTAAAAAAACCGGTATCCTAAATATACTAGGATGTTTTTATAAGAAGGATTCGAGATAAAATTGCAAACACCTACATCTAATGGTTAAAGAACATACTGTTTCTGTGGATGGCGAATTTCTGCCTCACGAAACGATGATTGTTCAACACTCATATAACACCATCAAATGTGGCCATTAAGATGTCACTATATTTATATAGGATATATAATATGTTTTTGTATTACTTATGCTTCTGTATTTCTCATTTATGGCATACTTTATGATTTCCATTATGGGTAAACGCGATAATTTCATTTTAGGAAGAGCGGACTACCGCCCCCTCAAAGTGATGTGAATAGTTAATGCCATATGTGGGATGTATAAAGGATGGAGTAAATGTTATTATACACAATATTATACTGGAATTATATTATACATTTATATCATTATGATTTCATTCCATTAAATACGAAATAGAAATGAAAGTAGCGTTCATGCGTACGTACGGCTTACCGTCTCCATGAACGGTGCATTTCATTTCTTACCTATAAATGTTACGTAATATTATAAATGAATTTATATAATGTATATATATGATATATATGATATCTACATCATTAATATAATTCTGGATATAATGGATATATCACCACATGAACAACTTGTAATTATAAGAATGTTATTTTTGACTCAAGTACCTAAGATCGACAAAATGACCATTATAAACTTAAATAATTACATAATGTTCATAACATGGTAATAAGGGATATAAAAGGAATAATGAACATGAAAAAGGTTCTTATGTAAATAGTAATTAACTCTAGTTTATTATTCAGGAGGTTAAAGAACAGTCGAGTCAGGACAGGACGCAAGGTAAGGGAACTTCTTAACCCAACTTCCATTCTTTGGGTTAATCTCCTACTTTCAAATTATGTCATGATATTATTATGTCTTATTTTGTATTTTGACTTTCTTTATATGTACCTATAGTGAATACACATAATATATATATTTTATTTTAAAAATGATCTTTGTAAGGACTTCGTCTCAATCTCCTTTCATTGAGGCATATTTGGTTTTATACACAAATTTCTTTTATACGGTGTATAAACCACTTTGACTTTTATGTTTATTCAAAAGGAATCTTTTTTATACGAAGCGTTTACTAAACGACAAAATGGAATGTTTTTGTTGTATGTATGCGGCGATAATGACTTCTCCATCGGCGTGACCATTATTTGAGTTTCGGCTTCCTCTACAAGCCATACCCTTTTTTTAATGAAAAATAAATACCATGTTATACTTTTCTTTTATTTTGGTATTGAAAATGGTTTTGAAAGCGTTTTTATTATATCAATGTGTTGTATTGATATCTTGTGATTGAAATTTGTAAATGTTATGTTTCCTTTATGCATGTTTTATGTGATACGATTATGTTATGGTTTATGAGATGTTTAAACCTGTTCATATGAGGAATGTATTGGACTTAATAAGTGACGGGTGGAGCCCTCTATAGCTCCTCGATGCATCGGTAGGTCTCATGAGACAACTAGACGTGGAATTGTCCGAGGCCCTTTCCCAATTTGATTTATGGTTTTGGCCGAGGCCTTAATCATTTTAGACGTCTTGGCCGAGGCCTTGACAAAATGTTTCAGAATGTCTGGAATTATACATTCCCTCATTATGAAAGTGGTTATTGATCTTTCATGTGATTATTCGTCTAGTAGAATATCCATGTGAGTAAGTAAGTGGCATTATTTGATTTTACTTTTTCCATATTATGCTGAAGTTCAATTTTAATAAGTCTTTTTTTTAGTTATACATTTCCTTAATTGTTAATTTTTATTTATGAAAGCTTCCGCAATATCGTTATCCTTACTGAGCATCTGAGCACACCCCTTTCAATGTTTTAATTTTTTCCAGGATGTGAAGAATTATATTATGAATGACCTACAGGGATAGTGTGAGGGGATATGAAGACAATATGTTGTTGTAGTTTTGTTTTACTTTATGATGTAATGAAAGACTTATGAATGTATCTAGTGTTTCCAAGGCTACTAAACTAATCGGTCTTTCGAGACTTGATCTTTTGTGATCATGACAATGTTACAAAGTAATGCACTGACTCTGGGTAACTGGGGTCGGGGCGTTATAGTTTTTCATGTATTTTCACCCAAGATTTGGAATTCAACACATTATTATTATCTTATGAGTATATATTCACATAGATCACAATGGTAAGACCAATGAGGTGTTTTGAGAATTCTTATGTTCTGTTTCAGGCCTTTCTTGAATGGAGAGGTTCTTCCTCTAGTAATCTTGTTTATCTGTCTCATGAGAGTTAGACCCTTTTTTATTATATGATCCATGAACTATCTCTCAGGACCAATTCCTTTGTAGTCTTTCCATTTATTAATTATCCCTTGTGATATGTTCTATCCAGGGCTAAGAGAAAATGAGGATTGTTATTATCGAGGATCCCCTATATGATTTATTTTCTTACGTTCTGACATTTCAGATCCTTTGAAGGATGACTCTATCTTCTTTTATAGAAAAAGATCTCTTGTGTGATTTTTTTCTTATCAGGTGAGCTAAGGTATCCATCATATGATCATTTAACATGTATAACATTCTATGGATACTATTTTGGATGCCTCTAAGTTCTTATACTATTATAAAGGCTCCCCAATTTGAATCCTTTACCTTTTGGTTGTTCTGTGGATCCCATGTAGGATGCCTCATTCTTTTCTACCATTAGAGATTCCCTTGTAGGATACCACATTTTACATTTTCAGTTAATGATTCCAAGTAGGTTCCTTAACTTTTTTTCAAACCTCAAGTATCCTAAGTAGGATAATTCTTCGGTGTTTAGACCTGAGGGACCCAGTAGAAACCTCATTGTTTGAACAAAGCTGAGCTAGTATGTCTAGTATGGGTAATGATGGTATTAATCATCACCTTAGTTTTAGTGCCAAACTTATAAGCCCATGTGGATATAGAATTATTTTTATGTTTACGTGATCGAGCAGCCTCACTCTCTTGTTTATATCTTTCACATGTTTATTGATATTGGAGTGATGATACCAGAGGTGATTTCTAGTTGACAGCTACTAAGCCTCATGCAAGGCATCATTATTTTTTTTGGGATGCTTGTAAGTTATTCTTGGGATCTGTTTTTTGAGACATGTTAGTTTGGATATTTACTAGTATACCTAGATGTACTTCATGGGAGCTAGATTTTGAGCATGTATATTTTATTATTATATTATTGGGATGTATAGAGGTGTTTCAATGTAACCATTTGTTCGGACTATTACTATGATATAGATGTATACATCCCTAGTAATGGTACTCATGGATTATTCCTACCTCTTGAGTGATGAGGATGATTCTTCACTCCTCTGTTTGATATGTTATTAGGATAATTAAACCCTCTACAAGTTGATTATACTCATTGATGATTACACTCTCATGAGGAATAAGTATGATTGTGATCTCCCTGATTAATTAAATGACTATAGCAGGTTTTATTTAATATCATATCATAGAATTCCTATAATTATTTTTCTCTTCCTCTTGATAGGGATGCTTATTCTCTTCCTTATTATAGACTCTATGGGTGGACATGGAATCTTACTAGTGATTTCTCCTTATAAATCTCATTAGTGTCAAACCCTAAGGGATTTTCTAATCTTCGAATTTCATGACCCCGTACATACCAAGACATAAGGATCATACACTAGACTAGATTAAAATGGATTGAGAATCATGATTTCTATATCAATGAACATTTACAGGATGTCTAGATGTACTTCCCTATAATCCAGGATTACAGTGATAGGTGGAGAGTACATGTGAACCCAGATGTAGGATGTGTATTCCCATGTGGTGATGTATCTTGCTCAGATAATTTTCTAGAGTTGTCCAAATAAGGTATATGTAAATTGGAATTATGTATGTATAGGTAAAATTAATGATAGACAACATTAGGGGTACAACTTCCAACTCAATTCCATTTCACATGATGTCCAAGTGATCAGGATTACAATCCCAAAGATCAACTATTGAATGGTTTTTTTATTTCATTCAAATCCTCATTAATATTCATATTTATGTATATATGTATTGGTTTTGTACTATACATGTATACGTATATAGATATGGATATCCATGGTGGAACCTTCCTAGTGGTCCAGAATTATGGACCCTAGGTTCGACGATGGTTTCACATTTTGACTTTACATTACTTTTTAGTTGTATTTCATCTAGGCTGATCACTTGGATTTATAATGAACTTATAGAAGCATATTTTTAGGTTTCTCATCATGGTTTCCTACTAAGATTACTTATAACATCTTCAAATGAATCTCGGTGTATGTGGAGACCTTATGAATTATTTTTAGGTTGGTCACACATTGATGGTTGATAGGAATGAGGCCAATCGTTTCTTATTCGAGCGGTGATACTCATGTGGGTTCTTCCAATTAGACTGGGGAAGTTCCAAAGTGTCTGGAGACTATGTAGGGGGTCTATCACGGGGTTAGTAGTAGATCCATGAACATTTATTTATGTTTCTTTTGTACTTATATATCTGTATCGCCATCCTAGTAGGTGACCAATGTTGTATGTATGAAATAGATATTTGTGATTTTATATATTTTTTATTCATTAATATAGAATTTTATAATTATGTTTATTTACTACTTCCTCGCTCTATATATTTACGAGTGGGTATGAAATTTAGTTATTTCCATTGTTTTCTTACTCTGATGAGAAGGAATATTCTCCTCACTTTCACACCATAGGCCCTCACTACTACACAGTTGCCTCTAGAATATAGGGATGTTCCCTTAAGGACTCGTAACCAATTGGCTTGGACCACTGTTTTAGTAGAATCTAGTTGGTAAGTAACATATATATCCAAAAAATATTTATCTCAGCATTAAGAAAATATTAAGGTTTATATTTCACTCAAACGTGTCTTTTCTATTATGTTTAACTTTCCATAAAATCATATTTATTATTAATCACTACCATTCAACATAATCTATAAAATCCTTATTAAAAAATTACTTCAATACAATACTTATAGAGTTCATAATTCGTACAACTATCATATAATTAATTAATATAATCTTATAAAATAATCCACTAATCTAAATTCAAGAAAATTAATTATTCCACTTCATCAATAGTAATAATATTTTTCTTAACCTTGATCCATTAACATCTTCTAAGGTAAATTTTCTTAGTGCTTAGAGTTTTCATTTTCATAGTACGTTATATCCTTAATCTTGAACCATTGAACAATGGAAAATTATTTCTTTCCCTTGAAATCTTGAGCATGGTGGCATTTTTCTCAACATTGGAAGCAAACTTATTTTCCTTTTAATAATTTTCCATGGTGTTTACGTCCACAACCATCGCATGTAAGAAATCCCTTCTATCCCTTCTTTTTTATTTGTTTTCCTCTTCTTCTCTTTCTTCACATCGAATCAATAACACTGTAATAATTCATTAAATATCTTAACAGAACATGATATTTTGTCATCATAAAACGATAATGTTTTGGAAACTATTTACCATCATATAATTGTCTTAAGAACATCATAGATGTAGTCAATATTTCTCTTTTGATTACATATGTAGTTTTCAACATGCCTTGTTAACCTTATAAAGTTGTATTCACACTAAGGAATATATTCCCCTTATATCTCTCTCAGAATAAAGAAATGTATTTCCATATCGGCTCATTACTCATAAGGAAAATAAGATTCATTGAATAATGGTTTGAAATCCTTCAACTCTATGAATGATATTTCATCCTCAACCTTAGGGTTTTGAATCAATGGACACCATTGATCCACATCTCTACAGATATGATAAACTTACATGATAACTTTATTCACATGACTACTTCTTATAGTTAGAAATATATCCTCTAGGGAACATTTCCATTGCTCTATTAAAAAGGGATTTGTAGTACCATTTAATCATGGAGGTTACTGACACATGATGAGATCTAACACTATTAAACCATAGTGGTTTAGTAGGATACATTATAAGGGAATGCTTATTATTCATAACTTTGGTTAGATGCCCCAATTTAGTTGAAATTTTATCAGTTATATATGAATTTCCAAAACTATCTTCATTATCATTCCATGGAGGAAAATCCCTAAATTAAGTATGTGCATTGATACATTTCCCATTCATTCAGTTATGTTCCATTTCAATATAATGGAATACACTATATTAGATTATTAAATTATGGAACATACTGTTTAATCCCAAAACTAGTGAAACACTTATCATAGATGAACAATGTTTCATTGGTATTACCTTAATTTCTAAGTCCTTCATAATGTATTGTAAATAAAATGTGAGTTAACCAAAGCACAACCCCCTATAGTTTCAATATAGGTATGCAGTAATGCCAATATTTTGTACTAGGGAACACTTGATTCAAGCTTGACATGACTTTTTAATGTTATTACACCTATGTACCTCAATTCTAGAACCACATCTACTTTTAAAATCCAAAAAGGGATGTATTTTAAGGAAAACCTACATAATATATACCGTACCAATATATTAGGTTGTTCTTCAATAATTATCCTCAATTTTTTCTTATAGTTATGTTCTATAATCTATGTTATCCTAGATAGAGTCCCCAAATACAATTGTTCTAATACCAACTATAATGTCACGACCCATCCTTGAGGCATGTGTCGGGACTACCCCAAGCCCGCCTTCCATAGTCCAGGGGCTGGCGACTAGAACCAAAGGTGTAAATCCATAAGCTGAGAGGGAATTGCCTTTATAAATTGGAAACAAACACAATAGAGTACACAACTAGAAGTAAAACACTAAGTAATACTATATTCAAAAGATGTGCTGGAAGGAAAAAAGGGGTAGGAAATACATGCCCAACAATAAGTACAAGGAAAGGAAAAAACAGGTACAACTAAAAAGAAAAATAGCTGGAAGGCCTCTAGAAGCACCTGGATCATCCACCATGGATCCTACCTGAAGGGTAGGTACAGATAGCCTCCTCAGTGCTCCACTTCCATCCATCTCCTCCGGGTACTAGCTCGTTATGAGGTCCACCTCTAGGTACCGTCCAATCCTCATACACTCTTCCTCGGTCAGCGTTGTCCGTCGTCTGCATCCAACACATTGAGGTGCGGGCATATCCAATGTAGGGGTGAGTATCAAGATACTCAGTAGGGACCCCGAGACCCCCAGGGTCTCACAAAATCCAACAAGGTTAAACTACAAGTACAAAACAACAGATAACCATTACTTAGGTATATGCCCATACATATACCTACGTTTTTTAGTATCCCATCTCAATCATGAGGAAAACACAAAAGTCATGACTCTGATCAAACCAGTATTTTCATTATCGAAACCATGGCTGGTGGAGAAGTCCTCCTCTGTCGAGAACAGTGGGCATGTCGCAACACTGAGGCACTTCTCACTAACCTTGGACTGTTGAGGTACTCTTCCTGTCGAGTACTGTGGGTCTGCTGCCAAATACCAGGCGCTCCTCCGTTGTGGGACTGCCACCAACTACCAGGCGCTCCCCCTAATATCCTACTGAGGTACTCCTCCTATCGAGTAAAATGGGTCTGCCTCCAACTACCAGGCACTCCTCTTCCATGGGTCTACCACTAACTACAAAGTGCTCCGCACTGGGCTAGTCGAATCTATCAAGCAGTCGTCAGGTCTGTCAGCTACTAGGTCTCTGCACTCTATCCTCTCGTCACTAGAAGTATCTGCTCCCTGAACTACTAGGCAAAACTCCAACTATTGAAAAGTTCCAAGTAGAAGTATCTCAACGGTCTGCCGCATCCTAGGGGTCTCAACACAACAGACGACGTGTCAATCGGACGCCCGGTCTGTGAGTTATTAGCCTTTTAGTCCCGGGGGCCCGGTTCGTTTCATGTACAAACCAACCTGACTATATCTCAACTATACCCTGAACTCATGTGGGTTATTCTCAAAGGGACAGCTTCATTCCAAGAATATCGGAGCCGCTAACGGTTTGTCAAATGGACGCCTGTAGCCCAAGATATGGGGCGAAAAGGTGTAATTAGGCTATAGCGGGTCTGGGTCCGGTCCGACCCCGTCGAACCGACCTGGCCTGACCCGATCCGAACCAGGGTCTGACCCAGTCCATGGGTCCGACCCGGTTTGAGGAAACGGCTAGGCCCAAAGGGGCGGCCCGGCCCGAGGGCGGCCCAGCCGAGGGTCGCCCGGCCGAGGGCGGCCCAGCCGAGGGCAGCCCGGCCGAGGGCGGCCCGGCCCGAGGGGGCCCGGCCCGTGGCGGCCCAACCCGTGCCAGCTCGGCTGGCCGGCCTATGTGGCCTGGATGGCTACGCGTGCGAGGAGGTGTCACGCCCCTTGTTTCCAATAAGAACCAGCGTTGCGCACCGGTTCCATTTCTCTGCGGGACCATTCAGGTCCCGCCTGTAGCGTGCACCACTGGCCTGCTCTGTTGGCCGCCTTTGTTTTCTCCACCGCGGGTAGACTGTGCCACGGTTTTCCTAGCCTTCGTGCTATGTGACGGCGCCGTGCCACCTCCACTGTGTCCCGGCATGGCCGCGGCCTCACGCTCCTCCTCATGGTGCGACGACTTCGCGCTCATCATCCGTCCACCGCGGCCCTTCCTCCAGGTGCGGTATGACAACACTGCGCCCCTCTGGCATCACTATGGCCCACCTGGTCATGGCTCAGTTCTCAGCATGGCATGGTGGTGCCGCGCCCTTGTGGAGACCCGGTGGCCTTGCGCTGCCGGCTTTCTTCAAGACCGGCTCATTGTCGGTCGCCGCATGAACCACCTCCATCATCATCAACCAATCAAGAACCAACGGAGGGACGTCAGGCCATTTTTGTTCAGCCCGCTCCCTCCGCGTTGGGTGATAAAAATTGGCTAACATTGAACCACAATAAATGACGAGGAACGAAGATTTAATTCAATCAAAACAAACCCCTACCTCATGTTCGGTGATCGATGATGGAGTCACGGGAAGGCGTCGTTGTTCTGTTGACATCGGAGGAAAAAGGGGTACTCGTTGTTAGCGGATGATCTTTCGAAGGTGACAAGTCATAGATGATGTCGACGTTCTTCATGGGTGTCGCTTCCCTTTCTTTCCCCGGTTGAAGAAGGATGAAGATGGTGACGGTTCTTCGTGTCCTTCATTGAGAGGATGTTCTCTCAATTCTTCCAAGGCTCCACCAAAGAATTAAGCCAACCAAAATAAAGTAATAGCATAAACTTTATTTTAAAAGGTTGACATGAATTCAAATGGATTCAAATAATTAATTAAAGAAACATTAATTAATTTTATGTGGAGTGGCACACTTTTGAGGGAAGGTGAAGAGGCTTCCCAATTAATTGGGAGTTCCAAGGGGTTAAAGGGTGGATTAAATCTCGTGTGGGCCCCACCTAAAAACATCCTACCAAGGGAGGTTATCTGTGTGTGGGTCCCACCACTAACCTCCTCTTGGAGGTTTTAACCACCAAGGAATAAAAATAAGCTAACACTTATTTTTATTCAATTTAACTAATAACCTCAAAATCTAACTTCTATTCTCGTTAGAACGCAACTGCAGTAAAGGTCTCACTAAGAAAATACTGGTGTTGTGAGTTCACCAGAGCCCTCAGATTTCAATTCTGAGCACCGGTTCAAAAGATAAAAATCCCAAATGTACGTTTACTGAACGTACCCAAACAAAACATCATAAATTGATTCCGAACACACCGGGCCTCCGAATCAAGCACCGTAAGAAACTACAGTCTCATAAAATTCCCAAGTATTTAAAAAAACCATGGGAAATCCGGGTCCTTACATTCTCCCCACATCAGGGCTTTACGTTCCCATAAGCTACAACTCACACTAAAGGAACAAATGTGGGTATTGAGCATGCATCTAAGCCTCCCGCTCCCATGTGCTCTCCTGGAGGTTCCCGTGTTGCTAGCGAACGTGTAGCAAAGGTATCGACCGTCAATGAAGGACCCACTCCTATCGATCCACGATCTCAACTGGGACCTCCGTAAAATTCAACCCATCGTCGATGTCCATTTCCCCATGGTTGATGATGTGAGAAGGGTCATGAACGTATCTCCTTAGCTGAGATACGTGGAAGAAGTCATGCACCAAGTGCAACTAAGGTGGAAGAGCTAAGCGGTAAGCCACCTTGACTACTCTGTTGAGGACCTGTAAAGGTCCTAAGAACCGTGGAGATAACTTTCCGCCTCAGCCAAATCTCAGCAAACCTCCTCGAGGTGAGACCTATATAAAGATGTGGTCGCCATCCTCGAACTCCATAGGTCTTTGTCTCCTATCAGCATATGAATTATTTCTTCTCTGTGCTATCTTCATCCGCTCCTGGATGATCTGCACCTTCTCTGTGGTAGCCCGTACCATCTTTAGTCCCACTAGTGCTGACTCCCCTAGGTCTATCTAGCATGGTGGTGGTCTGTAAGGTTGACTATACAATGCCTCAAATTGTGTCATACTGATGGTGGAGTGATAGTTGTTATTGTATGAAAACTCCACCAAAGTTAGGGGATCCTCCCAGCTACGACTGAAGTTGAGGAAACATGCATGGAGCATGTCCTCGTGGGTCTGAATGGTCCTCTCAGTATAACCATCCTTCTGAGGATGGAAGGAAGTGATCAGATGTAGTTGCGTCCTGAAATCCTCCTGCAACCCCTTCCATAGCTAGTAATTAAACCGTGCATCTTGGTTAGAGACAATAGAGAAACGTACTCCATGTAAACGCAATATCTCTTGTACATAGAGGCATCCCAAGATCTCAACTGATCCCTGCTCTCTAATCTGTAGGAAGTGGGCCGACTTGGTGAGTCGGTCAACGATCACCCATATTAAGTCATGATTTCTTGATATACATGGAAGACCCATCACGAAGTCCATGGATATCCCATCCCACTTCCATTCTAGGACCCCTAAAGGCTGAACCAAGCATGTTGGTACCTGGTGTTCTACCTTCACTTGATGAAAATTGAGGCACCATGAGACAAACTCTGCTACTTCCTTCTTCATGCCCGGCCACCAATGATGTTCTCGAAGGTCCTGATACATCTTCACCACTACTGGATGTACCGCTAGATGGGAAGTGTGGAACTCCCTCAACAACTCCTCCTGAAGTGCAATTGGTACCATGGTACATCCTCGGAAGAGGATGACGTGCTCCCCACCTTCAAAAAATCTATCAGGTGCCTGCCCTGTGGATATCGCCGCATGTCGCGTCTCACAGGCAGCATCTCTAAGTTGCGCCTCTCTGACTCACTGAAGAAGTGGAGGTGTGACTGTAAGAGATTGAAGATAGGTTGCTCCATCCTTATCCACAAAGGATATCTGTAAGGCAGCCAGCTGCTCTGTCACCTCTCCTAGCAGCTAAATTCCAGTCCTTCTATTGATAACATCTGCAACAACGTTCCCCTTCCTAGGAGTATAGGCTATATCGAATTCATAGTCTTGGGGGAACTCAAGTCATTGCCACTGTCTCATGTTCAGGTCCTTCTGAGAGAAGATATACCTGCGACTCTTGTGATCAGAGTACACGGTAAAATGTTCTCCCATCAGATAGTACCGCCACATCTTCAAAGAGAAGACCACTCCTGCTAACTCCAGTTCATGGGTAGGGGATTTCTGGTCATGTGGTCTCAACTTCCAAGAACCATACACGATAACAGCTCTCTCCAACATCTGGACACACCCGTGTCCGGTCCCTGATGTTTCGTAGTAGACTACGTACCCTATGACTTCCTCTGGAAGCCTCAAGATGTGGGTGCTAGTCAGCTTCTGCCTCATCTCCTAGAAGCTCTGATGGAATCTCTCTAACCATACAAAGGGTTACCCCTTATTCGTCAAGGGTGATAGTGGTGATGTAACTCTGGAGAAGTCTGGAACGAATCTCTAATAGTATCCAGCCAAGCCCAGGAAACTACGTACTTCCATCAAACTCTCGGGTGGCTCCCAAGCAAGTACCACCTCAATCTTCACTGGATCTACTACAATTCCAACCTTTGTGATGACATATCCCAAGAAGTGAACCTCTCAAATCCAAAACTGGTACTTTGAGAGCTTACCATAAAAATGGTGCTCTTGGAGTGTATCCAATACTACCTACAAATGGTAGGCATGCTCCTCCTCAATAGTCTTGTAGATCATAATGTCGTCGATGAATACTATGAAAAAGTGATCGAGGTAAGGCTGGAAGATCCCATTCATGAGGCTCATGAACACTGCTGGAGCGTTGGTTATGCAGAAGGGCATAACCAATAACTACTAATGGCCATACTGACACCTGAAGTCCATCTTCTGTACATCCTCATCTCGAACTCTATGCCAGTGATAGCCTGATCTAAGGTCTATCTTCGAGAACCATTGATATCCCTTGATATAATCAAAGAGATCGTCTATCCTCAGAAGTGGGTACTTGTTCTTCATGTTCACCTGGTTCAGGCGACGGTAGTCGACATAGAGCCTCAAGCTCCTGTCTGGCTTCTTGGCGAACAAAATCAGGGCTGCCCAGGGAGAAACACTATGCTGGATGAATCCCTTCCCTATCAAGTCCTCAAGTTGTACCCTCTGTTCGCGAAGCTCAGCGGGAGCCATCCGATATGCTGGAGTAGATATCGGTGATTTACCGGGGTACAGGTCAATGTAGAAGTCCACCTCTCTACGAGGAGGTAGTCTTGGGACATCATCAAGGAAAATATTCGTGTACCGGTCCACCACTATAGGATATGTCGGACTCTCCACATCTACTTCTCCAAGGGTATGTCAAGCCAACTGGTGAGTGATCTGCTGCACCCTCCTCCAAGTAAGTCTGTCCTGCACTACAAAAGTTCCCTTCTCATTGTTGAATGTGAACCTGGTCCCATCCATACGGGCACACCGCAATTTTTGCCTAATACAGTCGATCTGAGCATGGACTGTAGATAACCAGTCCATACCCAAAATGACGTTGTAAGGCCTCGACGCCGCTACCAAGAGATCCCAGATGAAGCTCTCACCTCCTAGAGTAAGCTCACACTTCCGGCACCAGTGCTTAATCATCGAGTCCTCTCAAGTAGAAGTCTCTAGCCGTAAGGATCGATCCAACAGCTCCATCGGAATCTCCGAGCTCCGAATGAGGGCAGTGGCTATGAAAGAGTGATCGGCACCTGTGTCTATAAGAACTGCAGATAAGGTGTAATAGACACAGATCGTACCTCAAATCATCTCTTGAGCTCCATGGTCATATGCCTTAGCTTCTTGAAGCTGGGCTCTCCCCTATCCACCCGCTCCCTGTGGTCGAGGTGCACCTCCTGATGGTGGTGGCAGTAGCACTTCGTAACGTTGACTGCCTCTAGCTACTCGACCATATCTTCTACCACGTCTGCCTGCGCCCTGCGAACCCCCATGATTGAATCTCTACCTCGGTCTGGGAGGTCCTTAAACTGACTATTGATCGTCAGTACGGCGGGTCGGACAGTCACGTGCCATGTGACCAGGCCTGCCACATGAGTAACACTGCCCTCTCCTGGAATGACTGGCTCGGTCTCTACTCCAGGTGCCGTGCACAAGCGATCATAGGTCATGCGGTCATCCACCCATAGTTCTGTCCCTCTTAGACATCTGCATCATATGTCTACTACCACCTGCAGAAGACTCTGCTACAAGTCGACCAATAGTGGGTCTCGCTGCTGGAGACTGCTCATCAAAAAAACTCTCCACTGGGAGGGCTCACTCCAACACTCCCGCCTACGTCCGAATGCTGATGGAGATCATCAAGGCTCTGATCTCTTTCCTGATCCCCTACTCAAAGGTCTGAGCCCTGAATAATTGGTCTCATACCATATCTGTGGAGTAGCGCGAGAGGTCGGTGAACCTTGCTGAGTACTATGCTACTGTCATGCTACCCTAATGTAGATGAAGTAGATCCTGTACCCGCACCACTCGAAGGGTGGCTGGAACAAACTCTGCTTGGAACAGGCTCTCGAATTCTATCCAGAGTAAATTCACCTCGTCATGGACATGAAGCATCAGGCTCCACCATCTACCTATTGTTGGCTGAAGGAGACTAGAAGCAAGGATCACCATATAGTCTTCTGGTGTCCCAACTAGCCTGTAAAATCTCACCACAGCCTCCAGCCAATCCTCAGCCACCTCTGGGTCCATCTCTCCCCAGAACATGGGTGGCCTCTGGTGCTAGAACTCATGTAGTGTGCTAAATCGGCGTGTATCATCTGCTTCTGGGGCTGGTGGCAATGGTGGCCCAAAGGGTGGTGTTACCGTTGGTGCCTCCACTAGTGCCTCAACTAGAAAGGGGCCCTACATCGAGACCTCATCACTTGGAGGGTTGTTAGAGTGTTCGACTCTCGGGGCTCTAACTGGTTGTTCATGGGGAGGTATCCTAAAAGGAATAGATGCGACACGGACAAAACATTATACATTGTGAGCTGACCTAGTTGATCTGACTTAAAAAAGAAACTTTTAAAACACACACGCAATCAGTGTTTTCATGCACTGAGTCAGAAATCAGAAGTC
This sequence comes from Viscum album, assembly GCA_963277665.1. Lineage (NCBI taxonomy): Eukaryota > Viridiplantae > Streptophyta > Magnoliopsida > Santalales > Viscaceae > Viscum > Viscum album. Next base: position 391,215,993 of record OY728158.1, read on the forward strand.
AGGGTCCTGGTGTACAGATACGTCGGCCGCTGCACCAACACTGGACTCCCTGAACTGAAAACCACACTTGGTACCCATAAGACTATTTATTTATAGAAAATAAATATCAAGGTCCTATGTTCTGCGGTAGAACCCACTCCTCTGATACCAATTTTTCATGACCCGTCCTCGGGGCCCGTACCGTGACTACCCCAAGACCTCCTTCTATAGGCCAGGGGCTGGCGACTAGAACCAAAGGCGTAAATCCCTAAGCTGGGAAGGTATTGCCTTTATAAATTGGAAACACACACAACATAGTACACAACTGGAAGTAAAACACCAAGTAAAACTATATACAAAAGATGTGTTGGAAGGAAAAAGGGGTCGGAAATACAAGCCCAATAGTAAGTACAAGGAAAAGAAAAATAGGTACAACTAAAAAGAAAAATAGATGGAAGGCATCTAGGAGCTCCTAGATCATCCACCACATATCCTACCTAAAGGGTAGGTATAGACAACCTCTTTAGTTCTCAATGTCCGTCCATATCCCCCGGGTACCAGCTCTTCATGAGGTCCACCTCCGGGTACCGTCCAATCCTCGTACACTCCGCCTCGTTCAGTGATGTCTGTCGTCTACATCCAACACAACGAGGTGCGGTCATAGACCGTGAAAGGATGATTATAAAGATAATCAGTAGGGACCTCAAGACTCTCAAGGTCTCACAAAATCCAAAAAGGATAAACTACAAGTACTAAACAACAGATACCCATTACTTAGGTATATGCCCATACATATACCTAAGTTATCTAGTAACCCATATCAATCATGAGGAAAACATAAAAGTCATGGCTCATCTCAAACAAAGATTTTCTTTATCAAAACCATGACTGCTGGAGAACTCCTCCTATGTCAAGAACAGTCGGCATGTCGCAACACTAAGGTGCTTCTCCCTAACCTTGGACTGTTGAGGTACTCCTCTTTTCGAGTACTGCGGGTCTGCTACAAACAACCAGGCGCTCCTCCGCTGTGGGTATGCCTCCAACTACTAAGTTCTCCCCCTAATAGTCTATAGAGGTATTGTTCCTGTCGAGTACTACGGGTCTACTGCCAACTACCAGGTGCCTCTCCTCCATGGGTCTTCCACCAATAACTAGGCGCTCCACACTGGGCTAGTCGAGTCAGTCAAGCAGTCGTCATGTCTGTCATCTACTATGTCTCTGCACTCTATCTGCTCGTCACAGAGATTATTCACTCCCCAAGCTACTGTAAAAAACTCTAACTCTCTCTAACTTCTCTTAAAAAGTATCTTAAAGGTCTGTTACATCATAGGGGTTTCAACGCAACAAAAGACGCGTCAATCGGACGCCCGGTCTGTGAGTTATTAGTCTTTTAGTCCTGGTGGCCTGGTTGGTTTCTTGTACGAACCAACCTGACCATATCTCAACTATACCCTCGAACTCCCATGGGGTATTCTCATAGGGACGGCTTCGTTCAAGAATACTAGCACCGCTGATAGTTCGTCAAATGGACACCCGTAGACCAAGATATGGGCAAAAAGGTGTAATCGGGCTATAGCGGGTCCGGGTCTAGTCTGACCCAGTCGGACCAACCCGGCCTGACCCGATCCAAACCAGGGTCTGACCCAGTCTGTGGGTCTGACCAAGTTTGAGGAAACGACCAGCCCCGAAGGGGCAGCCTAGCCCGAAGGTGGCCCAACCCGAGGGAGGCCAAGCCGGGGGTGGCCCGGCCCGAGGGCGGCCAGGCCCAAGGGCGGCCCGACAGAGGGCGGCTCGGCCAAGGGCGGACCAGCTGAGGGTGGCCCGGCTGAGGGCATCCCGGACCGAGGCGGCCCGGCTCGTGGCGGCCTGGCTGGCCGGCCTGCGTGGCCAGGCTGGCCACGCGTGGGAGGGGGGTGTCGCTCCCCCCTGTTTTTGATACAAACCGACACTGGGGGCAGTTCGGTTTCTCCGTGGGACCCTTCTGGTCCCTCCTGTAGCGCGCACCGACAGACGGGTCAGCTGTCCACCCCTAGTTTCTCCACCGCTACGCGACTGCACCGCGGTTTTTCTGGACTCCGCGCGGTGTGACAGCATCGTGCCACCTCCACTGCAGCCCAGCCTGGCTGCGGCCTCCTGCTCCACTATGTGGCGCGACAGCGCCGCCCTCGTCATCTGACCGTTGCGGCCCTCCTGGATGAGGCCCTTCCTCCTGGTGTGGTGCGACGACACCGCACCCCTCTGGCACCACCGCGGCCCACCTGGTCGCGGCTCGGTTCTCAGCTTGGCATGGCGGTGATGTGCCCTTGTGGCGACCCAGCGGCCTTACGCCACCGGCTTTCTTTGCAGCTGGCTCATTTTTGGTCACCACGTGAACCTCCTCCATTGTCATCAACCAATCAAGAACCAATGGAGAGACGTCGAGTCATATTTGTTCGGCCCGCGCCCTCCATGTTAGGCGATAACAATTGGACAACAATGAACCACATTAAATGACAAGTAATGAAGATTTAATTTGAACAAAACAAACCTCTACCTCGAGTTCAGTGATCGGTGATGGAGTCGTGGGAAGGCGGCATCGTTCTATTGACGTCGGAGGAAAAAGGGGTACTCGTTATTCGTAGACTAGCATTCAAAGGTGACGAGTCAAAGATGACGTCGGCATTCTTTGTGGGTGCTGTTTCCCTTTCTTGCCCTGGTTGAAGAAGGAAGAAGATGGTGACGGTTCTTCATGGCCTTCGTTGAGAGTATTTTCTCTCAACTCCTCCAAGGCTCCACCAAAGAATTATGCCAACCAAAATAAAGTAATATAATAACCTTTATTTTAAATGGTAGGCATGGATTCAAATGAATTCAAATAATTAATTAATGAAATATTACGTAATTTTATGTGGAGTGTCACACTTATGAGGGATGGTGAAGAGGCTCCCCAATTAATTAGGAGTTCCAAGGGGTTAAGGGGGGGTTTAAAGCTTATGTGGGCCCCACCAAAAAATATCCTCCCAAAGGAGGTTATGTGTAGGTGGGTCCCACCACTAACGTCATCTTGGAGGTTTTAACCACCAAGGAATAAAAATAAGATAACAATTATTTTTATTCAATTTAACTAATTACCCCAAAATATAACTTCCATTCTCGTTAGAATGGAACTGTGGTGAAGGTCTAACTAAGAAAATATTGGCGCTGCGAGTTCAACGGTGCCCTTGGATTTCAATTCCAAGCACCAGTTCAAAATATATAAAATCCCAAACGTACATTTACTAAACGTACGCGAACATAACTTTAGAAATTGATTCCAGGCACACCGGGCCTCAGAATCAAGCGCAGTTAGAAACTACGGACATGAAAAAATTACCATGTATTTAAAAAAAATCCACAGGAAATCTGGGTCATTACATATAATGACACTGGAACTTATAGCATGGAGATATTTCCTGGTTTATTACATTGGCATGTATTCAATATTTGGAATTCCATTAGACCTAATAGTTTATAATTGTTTTTAAACTAGATATATAATTTAAATTTTCATTATATTTTCAATAATAAAATGAAAAAACAATTTTTGTTGAGAATTCAATTATTCCAATTAGATTATCCCGCTTATCAATCAGAAAGTACTTTCTCATACCCAATGGAAAGAAAAACATAAGAAGTGGGTGAGGTTAGATTGTTAGAAGGGTTACTATAAAATGGATGCTATGAATAAATAAGGAATAATAAATATGGAATGGTAAATAACTAAAATGCATTCCATTTGATCAATAACATGAGCATAATACAGTGGGATTAAATGATGGTCAAATAATTACATATAAAAAGTTGCAATATCTTGTAACTTAACCATAGATAATCTAAAAAATCAAATAATCATATGTAATATCAATAAATGAATTCTTGATGATGGAATTCATAATAATGGGTATTTAAAACAAACCATCAAGGCTTTGTTCCAATAATCTAATACATTAATTTATTTTTAAAAATAATATAATACCATCAAGGATTCATGAAAAAAAATATTATTTTTATGGAATTGTGCCATCATCTATTAAATGGGTATGGCCTCGGGAAAAACCATATCTTGTTTGTCTCATTAAACATACTGATACATCCAGGGGATATCTGAATTGATCCCCACCCATTGCTTACTATATCCAATTCATTACTTATATCAAAAGGTGTTAAAGATAATAAATATAATAATTAATATTAACAATTTGCATATAAAATGTAAATACTTTCCCCAATTGATAAATTTTATCATGAACAATCTATAGTAATGTTAATGGTATCAAAATAGTACATCCCTGGTAAAACTTATCATAAACCATATGAAAAAAATACATACGATTAAAACATATAACCACTGGAGTATGAATAATGGGTTGTTTTCATTTATAAATTGAAATACCATCAAAATGAGTTTAAAAACATTACTAAAGAAAATATCATTTTCATTCTAATAAAAGTCTTGAAAATACTTTCTTTGAAAATAACTTTTAAAATAATTTTCTCAAAAAAGATCCTCATAAATGTGAAAATGAATCTTCAAATAAATAATTATTATGTCGGAGAGTAATTATACACTTAAAATAAAAAAATCCTTTTGTAATGTAAAAATTGTAGGAAACATCCTTGTTTTGAAAATGAATAGATGATATTTTTCACATTTTTTGTGAAATCCGAATTGGAATTATTTGAAAAAGACGTAAGATTACATTACAAAGTAGTGGATGAAAATGGATGAAAATTCCTTTGATAAATTATTAGGAAATTTTTAAAACATTTTTTTAATCTTATTAAAATACATGGTTCTATAAGAAAACATATTCTCAACCAAAGGGGAGATAAAGTTTGATTTTCATAAAAACCATTTCTCGATCATGTTATATACCAAAGAGTGGGAAAATTTTACTATTAAATGAAAATATAATTAATTAGAAAATTATAATAGAATATATTTATTTCAAGTTTTAGAAATAAAATAATTCCCCAAAGGGAGATGTAAACATTAACTATATCAAATAAATAAGGGATTTTGAATTATATTCTTACCACTTTGGTCAATATTGTATCATAATCCCTATGAAAAAAATAAAATAAAATGAAACCTTAAATATAATTAATTTAAATTAATTCATGATATATAATTCCAAAATGAATTTATATACCCCACACAATGGAAATTAGTGGAGAACATAGGATATTTCTCATTAAAGTAAAAGTGAGATGAGAAACCCTTACCTAAAACTTATTTTTATTCAAAATTTATTGAAATAACTATATAATGGTTTTATACATGTTATTATATTATTACATAATGATATTAATATTTATAATATCATATATTATCAACATCTTATCACTGAATCGTAAAAAAATATTTTTTCATTTTCACAGTTTCCGGTGTTAATTGTCATGTTTCCTCATATGTGTTTATTTATAAAAGATCAATTTATTAAAAATATTATATATTTATAACACCTTTATAATAATAATAATGAAATTTTTATTTTATTTTAAACTTAAAATTACTTTTAAAACCAATAATTAATGATGGTTATTAAAAATGAAGTGTGTTCCATTATGGGAGACAATAGGACATACTTACGCTTGGGGAACTTTTCCAATCGTCACTGATCAATATAGAAATTAGGTAATTAATATTTTACCTTTCTAAAATGATCATTATACCATTATTATATAATTATATATATAATTCATGTGGTTTGGTGTTGAAAATATATTTAAATCACTTCATGAAGGCGGTTTTCCACACATACAAGAATGATGTTATCATCGTTACATGAGTGAAAAGGGAATGAAATAAAATGATATATATATATATATATATATTAAATAAATGTTAATAAATATGCCATTAATATCCTAATTATTTAATTTTTATCTCATATAATCACTAAAATTATCATTTTCACCTTCCATTTGAATCATTACTAAATTACAAATCACATTGCTCTGTGAGTCGGTTGTTCATCAAACACATAAACGACGTTATCGTGTCTCTTACAGAATGGAATGTAGTAAATTTTATGTTATATAATAACAAAAATGATATAATTATTTTAAAAATATAATATATAAACTTTATAACTATTATAATACAAAACCATTAGTGGTATAAATGGGAAAAAGAATGTCACCAGTTTGCGAGGCAGCAGTCGCCAATAAACAAAAATTATGATTTCGTAACACATTGGACTGATGTGGAGATGGATAATGTATTGAAATTAACATAAAAACATCCTAAAATATTAAAGATAATAATTTTTGTATATCATCGTGGTATAATAAAAATTTATAGGTGTGGAAAAAGATGTAACAACATAAGTTTGTTGAATAACATCACCTCTTCTTTAGGTATCCTATTTAGGATATCACTAAATCCTTCATAAGTATTATTTATTAAAAAATATAAGGATTAAAAGATTAGGGTAGATAATTTTTGAATTTATTTGGTTAGTTATTTTAAAATCCAGTTGGTTTTGAATTTTTGAATATATTATGAGAGGGGTTACCTTTTATAAGTGGTGTGAGTGGCACACATGTAATTTTTGAATGTGTGAATTCCGCCCACATTTTTTTCAATTCACTAGGCCCCAATAATGATCCATTATAGATATTATATGGTATAATGTATAAATATAGCTACAAAATATGTTTCAGAGATGTTTCTAGGTGTTTCCCTTAAGTATAATGTTTAATCACTCTATAATCTTTTTTTACGTTAATCGCTCTAATTAATTTTAAATCTTTTCACAAATAAATATCGAGAAAAATTAAGTCGTACTTATTATGAACTATAAATTATTTTTATTCAAATATTTAAACTGTTTTTTCAAATTCAATTTACATACATGGAAAAAAATTAATTTAACATTAATCCTGAATACGTAAAGAGAAAGTGGGGTTTTAGAGTGAAAATGTTCAAAAGTTTAGTGAGTTTTAAAATTTAAATTTAATAAGAAATTTATTAAAATGAAATCAATTGGATTAATTGATTAAAAATTCGACTATTTTTACTTTAAGAAAAATTCAAAATATATTTTAACATTATAAATTATTTACATGAAAAAATCATTTTTCAATAAAAAATAATTATTTTTCACTATTTAATAAAAATGAATTATTTCACAAAAATTCTAAAATATCACACTAAGATAATATAAAAATTATGATTTAAAAAATAATGTTTATTCTGATATACAAATTTTATAAAACTAGTAAAAATAAATTTTAAATTATATGATCTAATCACAACTAAACTACCTTTTTATAATATACAATTATTTCAAAAACATTTCTTTTTATATAAATGACTGTTATTATTATTTATAATCAATATAAAAAAATGTGTGTAAAATATATATTTTCATAGTTTATTCAATCATATTTTTACCCTTCATTACTAGTTCTATAAAATAACCATCTTATTAAATAATAAAAGTAATAGTATAATGGTTTTTTTTTTAAAAACTTGGTCTTGTATGTAACAAACGATATCGAAGAAACATGTTGTCACAAATAATGAAATAAAAATTCATTGTTTATTATTTTAAAGATAAACTCAATGATTTATATAGTATATTATATTTAATGAAATTTTATTTTTTGTAATTTATGGTTGATACATATCCTTCCCCTTCTTTATAAACAAGGCAACACCATTGGCATGAGGTTGAAATACAAAAACTTTTTCTACCACATATTAAACCAGAGATCTCTTAATAAAGGTGTATCTAAATCTACTAACATATGATTTTCCCTCTAAGAAATTATGAATATTAATATATTTCCCACAAGTGTAGCACATCCTAGTTTCATCCTTATACATAGGTCTGAGGTGTCCCTTTTCTCTACCGTGGTAACAAACCACATGACTCCGCCCTTATGTATGTTTTACACAACTACAAACACCTTGGTTTGATCATATTAATTCTATTTATGAACAAAAATAAGAATTTTCCTACCTTATGTTATCAAAAATTCTAAAATTATACGTGTCTTCCCATATTTTTCAACCTCGCACATAGTTATATTTTCTATAACCTCTATATAAGTGGTTAGGCACATAAGAAACAAATATATAAAATATTAACCCTAAAAAATTAAATCCTTCATATATTGGGATAGTTATTGTAAAAAATCCCTAGAGATAATAAAACCGACTTAGAAGACCAATTTTCTTACACCATGATATAAAAATATCCAATCACAAAAGTAATGAAATCTCATACCATCACTTCCTTTAGTGTCATTGGATAGAAATATTGATTTGAGGAACTATTAAAGGATGTCTAGGTGAGGTATTAATGACATTTAGATTTCATGATATATTCCCAATACTTCCATCCAATACCCTCATTTTTATATGTAGAGAAGCTAACCATGGATTTTTTTGGAGTTTTCAGAAAGTGGAAAAGCATCTCAATCCTTTCCATCCATTCCTTTACATCCTGTAGACCCTTGTTATGATGAAATATTTTTGGATATTGATTGTTATATTTTGAATCATGGTCCACCATTTTCTCAAGTTCAGAATTTTTAACCCTACTCATATACTTGATCATTCAGATGATAGTTTCCACTATAATTTGGTCAAATTGAGGATTTTGTTTCAAAAATCTTACATTACAGGTTCTTCTATATTATTACTAGATATTATTATTATTATATTAATAAACTATAAAACAATTTTAATGATTCCATTAAGAAAATAATTCCATTAATTAATAAGAATAAAAAAATAAGGAAATATAGACAAAAATTCAAAAAATATAAAAAAGAACACATGAAAAACTTGAATTTTCGAGGAAAACGTGAGGATTGTTAAGAAAGATAGCATTCTAGGCATACTCCCAGACTACATATCGATTTAATAAATTCCTAACCATTGTATAAATACATATTCCACACACAAGAGGGTGATACAAAAAATGATCATTGTATTTAAAGAAACATGAGCGTTTGATAAAAATTTATAGCATAACAACCCTATTCAACACAAAATGTTACACAAATTATCCCACCACATGTTTTGATGTGTGTTACTGATCACCACAGAATGGCGACAAGAACTTATGTTTCATACAAATAGTATAGTGGAATTACTTCTCCATAAACAAATATTTTACATGATATATTAAATAACATTATCATGTCTATTTAGAATAATATATCATATTACTAAACAATGAACCAAAATTTTCACATTCGATATTTTTGTAACAAGTTCTCATCAAAAAATAGAATGTTTATCAAAAAATGTAACCCAAAAAACCATTGGGTCCATCTTAATGTGAACATATGTCACCATTTTCCAAACCCACCAAAATGGAAGTATAAGAAATAACTACTATCCTCTACATTTTTCTCTTCCATTTACATGTATTCTATAAAACCAGGGCTACAAAAAAGAATATTCACCTGTATGGTATATGCCAAAGATCCTATCAGGAAACAGTTGAGAATTAATAAAATTTTTAGACCTGTTAATCTATTATTTCATAAATAATAAAAAATTCTAAATAATTTCAAAATAAATAATTTTCAATTTATAATTCATATATTTTCTCTCTTTTAAAAAACTACCATTCATTTCCAAATCATTTCATAATAAACTAAACAGATCTATATAACATGTGTATCCAATGGAATAAATGTATAAATGAAACAGTTCTAAATAATCATTATTCAAATGATGATAAATCTAGAAAATAATATTATCAAAATATTATTCATGTAATGTAATATCAAAGAAAGAAATAGGGAAATCCATGATGGAATGGTGTAAAAAATCAAAACTCTAATACAAAAAAGGAACACTAGCTGATATATGTGACTCATAATGTTTGGAGACATTAATACATAAACAAAATTATACCCCTAGACTCCATAGAACCAGGTGTACCTCCCCAATTGATATATAACTCTATATTCCATCATTTTTTAGTTTCCCCACATACCCCATGGTCACCCTAATGTGATAATACACCATCATTACATTCAAGGAAAGAAAAAAATGTTTCATAAAACATGTTCCATGTTCAAATACATTTTGAAATATGTCCTAAAGTTTTATTAAAAAATCATAAATAAATTTACTCATCTTTTATTCTTGAAAACCCATTTCTCAATTTAAATTTATATTTGAAGTTATTTAATAAAAACATTGCATATATCAAATGGTTTCCATCAAAAATATACTTTTTAAAACATAATAATAGACCATAGTGATTAATACCAATGTCATCATTCAAATCTAAAAGAAATTATCATAAGATAATAAGTCATACTATGGGTTAGACTATAGATTATACATACTAACATCATGATTGATGAAAATGATATAACCTTCTAGAATGGTGATGGGAGATGAGGATATAAGATTCTCAATAAACTAAATCTAATGAAACCAACATTAAAGATACCTATCAATTCAAGATCAACTGATCCAGTATCAACTGACATAAAAATTATAGTTGAAAAGATAATATAACTCACTTGAAAGGATCCACTTACCGAATTACATTCAATAGAGATAAAATATTTCAATATTCAATAAGATTCATTTTCGGTGAGAATTATATATCCAATAACATCAAATTTCATCATGAATAATAAAAAACAAGTTATATTTTATGGAATATAATTTATGGGATACAAACACACAGTTTCTTATATAATAAATTTTACCCCTTTACCAATCTAGATTCCCATCAGTGCCACTGGCCCATTTGTGGAAGCCCACCAGCTGACCTATGGGTACAATAATAATTCATGTATGTCAAAGAACTCCATAATAGGTCCAGTGGGTGACCTTCTGAATTATGGTTCCTTCGATATCCATTTATGTATTCTTTCAAACTATATTGGCTAGATATTTTCTTCCACCAGCAAGTCGGTGGACCTCTACTTCCATCAACGATCCAAAACACTTCTCCCTATATAAATATCATGGAAAAAATAAAAATTCAAAAAAAATTATTTTATACCTAAACACACATATTGTGGTGTGACATTACTAGTGACTACTAACACTAGGATGTGTCATGTATAGTTTGGGCATGTTATTTCATTTGGACTGAATAAACTAAATAAATAAGGTTCATTGACTCGATTAACTAGTAAGAGTATTATAAGAAAGGTTCATTGACTCGATTACCTAGTAAGAGTATTGAATTTTATAATAATTTTGAGTATGGTAGATAAAGGAACATGAGAATAAATAATATTGAACAAAATGCTATAAATCCTAAATAATTTATCCATTCTGACATTTTTGGTTCATCATGGGATACCTTTCAAGGTGTATGTTATTACTTTGTAGCCTTTAGGGTAAACTAATTAGGGAATTTATTAACTTATGTACTAAATATATGTATTATAAAATGATATATTAATGTTGAAAATTAATAAGGTATTGTGATAAAAAAATTAGAAATGAAAATTTGTTACAATATCTATCCAATTAGTTTCTTTCTTAACAAAAATTAACTGTGAATGGGTTCTTAAAAACAAATTTTTTATATAATAAACAAAAAAATATTTATTATCTCAGTAGATGAATAGGACTATTCTAGAAATATTGAGAGAATTAACTAAAAATTTGGTTTTCCTCTATCTACCTCAGAATAATATTCCTGTAGGGTAATGAGCCTCATTAATCATAGCCTTTTCACTACTAAATCCTTTAAAAAACATCAATAAATGTGGATTGGAAGGAAACCTAGTCCAAGACATCATAGAGTATTTGGTGGAACTAAAATGACTCCGTTTTTCCTTGTAACACATGTGAATATTTTATAGAATATTTTCTATGATATTCATAGATTTATTATGGGATTATGGGGCTTATGGATCCTTAGTATTATATAATAAAAATAATAAACATAATATATCACTTTGTAATAGTTTTTCTAATATAATATATTATGTCCTTAATGGTTTCCCAAATTGAAAACCTAAGACACCCTTAAATTTAGAATTTAGGTATTACCCTAGGTCTAACATGTAAGATCATGGATCTTGTTTCAGGTATGTTTTCCTTTTTTCTGGAGTTTTTGAGAAAAAATGAATTTTCTGGAAATTTCAGAAGTACATGTCGTGTACTTTCTGAGTACACGCCGTGTACTCTGTTCCGGCTCGAAGCCATGTGCTGGCCGTGTCCGGGCCACACACACGGTGTGTAAGGCTGAGGTGGAGGCCGGTTTTTTGGAGTACATAAAATTCGAACTACACGTTGTGTACTCTAAAAGTACACGCCGTGTAATTTATTTGTTTTCATTAAACGGATCGGGGTCGTGCCTAACCCCCAAATACGTCTTCTTCTCCAGTTTTTGACCATCCGGAAGCGTCTGTACGACCGGATCTTCGACGGAGTCCTTCCTCGTTGTCCGTTCTCTGATTTGAACACGGTCCATTACGTTGGAATCGCAGCGGTGAGTTCTTCCTTCTGCTTGAGCCTTGTTTCTTGATTCCTCCTTGTTTTCAAGTTATCGTGGGATGAACTTTTTGTGCATTTTCTCAGATCTACATTGTTCTAAGGGGAATCTGTCATCGAGATTCACGTATATCGATCTCCTAGGATCGAGGTAGGTGGCTTGTGCCTTTCTATTGAAGCTCGATGAGTATTATGTGAAAATTCCACTAATACCCATGAACGGGGTATTGCGTGTCTCCTGTTTTTCCCTTGTTTCTTGCCTGCTTTGCTTGATTTCTTTGGTAGAGGTTATTGCTTGGGATTAGAGGATTTTGTTTGTGATCAGTTTGATTTTCCTTGCCTAGTTATAGGATTTTGGACTGTTGTTTTACTTTTGCTGTTGAGCCTTAGTTGATAGACAAGTAGTTCTTGAGTTTTACTTGGACGATATGCACGCGCTGAGCGTGTTTAGTTATACGAAGGACTGTGGGAACCTAGAGTAGTAGACCAAATGGAGAATTGATGGAAGGGCTTCTCCAGAGTTTCTTTTAAATCACGATGTGATACCAAGTGGAGAATTGACGGAAGGGATTCTCTAGAGTGTCTTTAATTACGACGTAGGATATAGGGGGAATTGACGTTGAGTGATTCCCCAAAGATCCTTTAGCACGATACGAGACTATAGGGGGAATTGACGGTGAGTGCTTCCCCAGAGAGTCTGCTTAATTACGTTACCGAACCAGAGGGGTGAGACTGTGTGTGCCTCCCAGAGGGTTGCTAGTACTTAGAGGTTGAACCATAGGGGTTAGACTGTGAGAGCTACCCAGAGGGTTACCTGTTTACTTCTTGTTGTTGACTACTTACTTGTGTGCCTTACATGTTAGAGCTGTGGATTGTAGCTGCTTGTTTTTTTCTGTTTACTCCTTATTGTTTTATTATTTCCATGTATTCATTGAGTGTTAGGCACAAATCTTTGGGTGGATGCCTACTGGGATTGTATCTTACACCCTGTTTGGGCCATGCTTTTGGCCCAAGTAGACTATGTTGTTGTAGGTATAGATAAGGTCAAGCACCCTTCTACTTCAGGATCTTGACTTCACCAGGAGATGGGGAGCAAGGGACCGAGCCGTGGCTCGCGATGCTGAGGAGCTTACCTTGTTTTTCTTTTGCACTTGGTTTCAGTTTTATTTAAACACATTATTGTGTTTGTTGTTTTCCTTAGATACTTGTACCTGCTGCATCTTTGTCATCATAGCTATATATTTACATTGCTTCATTTGTTGGTTTCTGTTGGTATGTATGTTTTTTACTGCTTCCGCTGTTTATTGTTGATTTCTTACCTTGTATACCTTACCGAATGAGGTCATAGTTTCCCCACCGACTCACCAAGTCCCTCGCTGCTAGTCGGCAGCCTCTGGAATTCTAGGAGATGCGCTTGAGGTCATGTGGCGAACCGGGTACGGGGCACCAGTGGAGGGCTCTGGACTCGGGACGTTACAAAGTGGTATCAGAGGAGTTATTTTCTCTTGCTTTACTGTTTGGAGACTTTAGCCGAGGATAGGACGGATTCGGTACTTGGAATTAATCTGTTCTCGGGAGTAGCTAACTTGTGTATTGGGAAAATCCATACTACCTCATTAATTGCAGTTTTTTGGTTTTGAGATTTTATGGTTGGTATGTTTTCACCTAGTGTGATTCATATGACTTGTGCGGTTATTATTTTGATGTTCCAGTTCTATTTCTGTCGCAACCCGATGAGATGAGGGTATGCCATCTCATGCATCATATCGACACTTGTAGGAATCACATGTCATGCATTCTTACCATGCCATCTAGGGTGCATTAGCGGTTGCATGCTATTGTGATAGATTTTGTGTGGATTATGCATGTTGTTGTGATAGTTGCTTGATAGATTTTCTGTTGTTATGTTACAAAACTGTTTGTTTTGTTCCTTGCTTAAAATGAATGCCAAATTTTGGTTCTTGAGGTGTTATGGGCCCTCCCGGATCAGAATTTGGAATCTTTTTCCTTGTTTTAGTGGTTCTGGAATTCTACGCAGTTTCTGAGCTACTGCCCAGAAAAACCCAGAATACACGGCGCGTACTTTCCGGGCACACGCCGTGTAGTTTTCAGGCCGTGTCACTGACTGTGTGAGCAGAACACGGTGTCGTAGGAGTAACTTCGGGAACACGCCGTGTACCATTGGTACACACCGTGTGAGCTCAGAGCCGTGTACCCGGCCATGTCACTAACAACACGGGCCGGGGAAGCTCGGGCAGAACACAACGTGTCTATAGGGAACACGCCGTGTAGTCCGGTCCAGGTGCCTAGTCATGTCACGAACAACACGGGCTGGCGTGACCTTTTTTTCCACACGACGTGTTTGTTTGGAACATGACGTGTAGTCTTGACCAGGTACCTCGTTGTGTCACGAACAACACGGGACGGTGTCGCCTTCACCTATGCATGTCGTGCTTGTTAGGAGCATGCCGTGTAAGTTTGAGCCGTGTAGACGGCCATATGTTTCACAAACATGGTTCGCTGAAGACTTGTCTAGTACACGTCGTGTGTGTTGAGAACACGCCGTGTAGTCTTGGGTTGAGTTGGACTGTGTGGGTTAGCCATGTAAGGAGACTTGGGCAGGGGAATAGTTCTATTACACGTCGTGTGTGGGGGTCAACAGGCCATGTAGTTTGAGGTGTACATGACTTGTAGGGCAGGATTACACACCCATGTCAGTGGCTTAAGTAGACACGCCGTGTAGTTTTATACACGTTGTGTAGTCATGTTTTCCAATCTTGTCTGTTTTCTTCCCCTGTCCCCGTTCTGTACTCTTTTGTTCTCTATCCTTGTTTTCCTGATCTAAGGTGTGCTTTTGATCTTTCAGAGCTATGCCTCTGAGACGTCCTCCGGTCGTACGTCTGTCGTCAGGCAGTGATCAGACGCCAGACAGGGCTGATCAGGGACTTCCTATCGATCCCCCAGCCGAGCCACCCTTGGCACCGGTGGTTGTACCAGTCACGGGCGCTGATGCGCAGTTCAAGGAAGGTTTCATGAGGATGATGCAGGACTTCCAGGGAGCACCACCTCCTGCCTCGTCTATGAAAGACTTGACACGGGTCTTTCAGCAGCAGAATCCTCCCACGTTCTCGGGGGAGGGAGGACCTCAGGCTGCAGAGTCATGGCTGGAAGCCATGCTAACTATAATCAAACATCTGGACAAACCTCCAGAGAGGCGGGTCAAGCTCGCCACCTATATGCTCCGAGACTCCGCCAAGAGGTGGTGGGATGTGATCTCACAGGCGGGTCAGCAGCATGTTATGACTTGGGAGGAGTTCCAGCGGGTGTTCTACGACTACTTTTACCCGGAGACCCTGAGGGCCGATTGAGCCCAGGAGCTCATGAGCTTAGAGCAGGGTACTCCATCTTTAATGGATTATTCCTCTTGTTTCACTGAGTTACAGCATTTTACACCCCTTCGGGATGGGAGTGGGGTGTTCTTGGAGAGGAATTTTGAGGATGGACTCAGGAGGGAGATTCGCTCACAGGTAAACATCTTCCATCTGACTTCCATTACTTCCATTGTCAACCAGGCACTGATTGCGGAACGCAATTTGAGAGACTCTGGAACTGCGAGTCAGGGCGGTTCTACTTCTAGAGCTAGCTTTCCTTCAGATGATATCAAATAGCATCGTAAGGATCCTACGCGCAGTGATTAGAGGAAGCGAGATGCATCATCAGGCAATCAGGTGACATGATACCAGTGTGGACAGATAGGGCACATGAGGACGCAGTTCCAGAGGGACCCAGTGGAGTGCCGATCTTGCGGCAAGATGGGTCACCTTCAGGGTTTCGGCCAGGTTTTCTCACCAGCAGCAGGTGACCGGGGTTCTTCCATGACTCCTCGTTCAGGAGCAGCCCCACCAGTCTCTCACCAGTCAGGGATGTCTTTCCAGAGGACTTTTCGGGTTTTCCTCTGAAGCGTGAGGTAGACTTCTCTATTGATCTCGTGCCAGGATCAGCACCGGTGTCCATTCCTCCCTATAGGATGGCCACACCTGAGTTGCAGGAGCTCAAGAAGCATTTGGGGGAGCTACAGGCTATGGGTTTTATCCGACCTAGTACTTCTCCTTGGGGTTCCCATGTTCTGTTTGCGAAGAAGGTAGACGGTACCCTTCAGCTTTGTGTGGATTATCGGAAGCTAAACCAATTGATGGTTAAGAACCGATATCCCTTTCTGCGGATCGATGACCTTTTCGATTAGCTTCGAGGAGCCCAGGTGTTCTTGAAGATCGACTCGAGGTCCGGTTATCATCAGTTGCACGTTATACCATCAGATGTACCTCTGACAGCCTTCAGAAGTAGGTATGGTCTATACGAGTGTACAGTTATGCCGTTCGGACTCACGAATGCACCTGTAGTTTTCATGGCACTGATGAACCGAGTGTTCCATCCTTACATGGATTCCTTCATTGTGGTCTTCGTGAACAATATCTTAGTGTACTCTCACACTCGACACGACCATGCCACCCATCTTTTGATCGTTCTGAGTACACTAAGAGAGCATCGGCTTTATGCTAAACTCTCAAAGTGCCACTTCTAGATGGATCAGATTCACTTCTTGGGTCACATCATTTCAGAGGTAGGAGTATCTGTGGACCTAGAGAAAGTGAGAGCTGTAGTTTCCTGGGAGCATCCGAAGAACATTTTTGAGGTACGGAGCTTCCAAAGGCTGGATGGATACTACAGACGCTTCATTCGGGGCTTTTCCCGTTTAGCAGCACCCTTGACAGGTCTGACCAGGAAGGGGGAGAAGTTCTTATGGTAAGATTCTTGTGAGTCAGCCTTTCAGGAGTAGAAAGGGAGGTTGACGTCAGCAGCTATACTAGTCTTTCCAGAGCCAGGCAAGAGATACATTGTTTACTGTGATGCTTCAGGTATCGGGTTGGGAGCTGTTCTTATGCAGGAAGATGGAGTCGTTGCGTATGGGTCTCGGCAGCTGAGGCCACATGAGAGTAACTACACTACGCACGATCTGGAGTTGGTAGCTGTTGTTCATGCTTTGCGCTATTGGAGACACTATCTTCTGGGAGAGCACTTGGTTGTCTTCACTGACCACAAAAGTCTCAAGTATATCTTCACACATCGTGATCTGAATCTGAGGCATCACAGGTGGGTTGATTATCTATAGTCTTTTGACTTCGAGCATGCCTATACGCTGGGAAAGGGAAACACCGTGTAAGATGTGTTGAGCAAGAGAACTCAGATTCAGGCAGTTCAGGAGGCCAGTAGTGAGTGGTAGTTGATGGCTCTGTTCTCTGAGATGCATCTAGAGGTGCACGACAGACGGGGACAGACTTTTCTATCTTCTGTACCTATTACCTCCATGATACTTGATCGGGTACGGATGAGGCAGCTATCAGACTCAGAAGGATTAGTCCTGCGGGAGAGTGTGTCAGAAGAGGACCCTCTTCCTGGATGGACAATGGGTGAGGATGAGATCTTGCATTTCCAAGGATGTGTATGGGTGCCAGCAGACATACGTGAGGAGCTGATGCTGGATTTCCATTCCTCTTTTTGGGCAGTTCATCCTGGCATCACCAAGATGTATCGGGACCTTCATCGCCAATACTGGTGGCTTGGTATGAAGAAGGATGTTGCTGGTTTTGTCTTGAGATGTTCTACTTGTCAGTAGGTGAAAGTAGAGCATCAGCGACCAGCAGGTCTCTTACAGCAGTTACCCATTACAGAGAGGAAGTGGAACGATGTTGCGATGGACTTCGTGACCAGGTTTCCAAGATCACCTTGAGGGAACAATGTTGTTTGGGTTGTCGTCGACAGAATTACAAAGGTTTCTCACTTCTTGCCGATCAAGGAGACCTTTAGTGACGATGATCTCGGACAACTTTACATTAGGGATATTTTTCGTCTTCATGGAGTTCCGCGCTCTATTGTTTCAGACAGAGATGTGCGCTTCACCTCTCGGTTCTGGTAGGGACTTCAGAAGGCCTTGTGTACACAGGTACTTTTGAGTACAGGTGATGACCAGTCTGAGCGCACGATCCAGGTGCTTGAGGATATGCTCCGAGCATGCATCCTTGACTTTGGTGGTTCTTGGGAGAAGAATATTCCTCTGGTGGAGTTCGCCTACAACAATAGTTTCCAGGCGACCATCCAGATGGCACCATACTAGGCTTTGTACGATAGGCCATGTCTATCACCCTTTTGCTGGCTGGAGGCAGGAGAGGAAGCTTTGTTGGGACCTCGTCCTGTTCAGGAGACTTCATAGCAGGTAGAGCTGATTCCGAAGAGGATGACTACAGCACAGTCTTGACAGAAGTCTTATGCTGATCAGCGTAGACGACCTCTGGAGTTCGAGGTTGGTGATCAGGTCTTCCTACGTGTCGTACCAAGGTTGGGACACAAAAGGATTCGGAGATAGGGTAAGTTTTCGCCGCGGTACGTCAGGCTGTTTGAGGTCTTGGAGAGAGTGGGTTCGGTTGCCTATCGGTTGCAGCTACCTCAGAGGTATCGGGCCATGCACGATGTCTTCCACTTCTCTCAGCTCTGACGCTACTTTTCAGACCCGTCTCACGTCTTTCAGCCCGAGGAAGTCGATCTTGAAGCGGATGCGTCGTTCAAGGAGCATCCTATCTGGATTTTTTATCGTAGTACGAAGGTTCTCCGTGGGAGGTCTGTTCCTCTGCTATGAGTGCTATGACAGCACGGACGAGTACAGGACAAGACCTAGGAGAGGGAGGCCGATGTTCGATTGCAGTGGCCGGAGCTGATCGGGGTTTCTCCTTCTCCGCCTTGTTAGGGAAATTCGGGGACGAATTTCTTTAAGTGGGGAAGTTTGTAAGAACCCGGATCTTGTTTCAGGTATGTTTTCCTATTTTCTGGAGTTTTTGAGAAAAAAATGAAATTTCTGGAAATTTCAGAAGTACATGTTGTGTACTTTCTGAGTACACGCCGTTTACTTTGTTCTGGCTCGAAGTTGTGTGCTGGTCGTGTCCAGGCCACACACACGGTGTGTAAGGCTGAGGTGGAGGCCGGTTTTTCGAAGTACGGAGAATTTGAAGTACACATCGTGTACTCTAAAAGTACACACCGTGTACTTTCGTTTTTTTTTCATTAAATGGACCAGGGTCACGCCTAACCCCCAAATACGTCTTCTTCTCCAGTTTTTGACCATCCGGGAGTGTCTGTATGGCTGGATCATCGATGGAGTCCTCCCTCTCCATCCATTCTACGATTCGAGCATGGTCAATTGCGTTGGAATCATAGCGGTGAGTTTTTCCTTCTGCTTAAGCCTTGTTTCATGATTCCTCCTTGTTTACAAGTTATCATGGGATGAACGTTTTGTGTGTTTTCTCAGATCTACGTTGTTCTAAGGGGAATCTGTCGTCGAGATTCACGTATATCGATCTCCTAGGATCGAGGTAGGTGTTTTGTTCCTTTCTGTTGAAAGTTGATGAGTATTATGTGCAAATTCCACTAATACCCATGAACAGGGTATTGCGTGTTTTCTGTTTTGCCCTTGTTGCTTGCCTGCTTTGCTTGATTGCTTTGGTAGAGGTTATTGCTTGTGATTAGAGGATTTTGTTTGTGCTCAGTTTTCATTGCCATGCCTAGTTATAGGATTGTGGACTGTTGTTTTACTTTTTCTGTTGAGCCTTAGTTGATAGCCAAGTAGTTCTTGAGGTTTACTTGGATGATATGCATGCGTTGAGCATGTTTAGTTATACTCAGGACTGTGGGAACCTAGAGTAGTAGACCAAAGGGAGAATTGACGGAAGGGCTTCTCCAGAGTGTCTTTTAAATCACGATGTGAGACCAAGTGGAGAATTTACGGAAGGTCTTATCCAAAGTGTCTTTAATTACGACGCGGGCTATAGGGGGAATTGACGTTGAGTGCTTCCCCAGAGAGCCTTTAGCACGATACGAGACTATAGGGGGGATTGATGGTGAGTGCTTCCCTAGAGAGTCTTCTTAATTACGTAGCCGAACCAGAGGGGTGAGACTGTGTGTGCCTCCCAGAGGGTTGCTAGTACTTAGAGGTTGAACCATAGGGGTTAGACTGTGAGAGCTACCCAGAGGGTTACCTGTTTACTTCTTGTTGTTAACTACTTACTTGTGTGCCTTACATGTTAGAGTTGTGGATTGTAGCTGCTTGTGTTTTTCTGTTTACTGCTTCTTGTTTTATTGTTTCCATGTATGCATTGACTGTTAGGCACAAATCTTTGGGTGGTTGCCTACTGGGATTGTATCTCACACCCTGTTTGGGCCATGCTTTTGGGCCCAAGCAGACTATGTTGTTGCAGGTATAGATAAGGGCAAGCGCCCTTCTACTTTAGGATCTTGACTTCACCAGGAGCTAGGGAGCATGGGACCGAGCTGTGGCTCACGATGCTGAGGAGCTTACCTTTTTTTTCTTTTGCACTTGGTTTCAGTTGTATTTCAACACGTTATTGTGTTTGCTGTTTTCCTTAGATACTTGTACCTGCTGCATCTTTGTCATCATAGCTATATATTTGCATTGCTTCAGCTGTTGGTTTCTGTTGGTATGCTTGTTTTTTACTGCTTCCTCTGTTTATTTTTGATTTCTTACCTTGTATACCTTACCGAATGAGGGCATAGTTTCCCCACCGACTCACCAAGGCCCTCACTACTAGTCGGCAGCCTCTGGCGTTCGGGGAAACGCGCTTGAGGTCATGTGGCGAACCGGGTACGGGGCACCAGTAGAGGGCTCCGGACTCGGGACGTTACATAACATAATCTCTGTATTTGTTTGGTGTTTTTTTTAAGAAAAGTTATAAGTTGAATAATAAATAAAATAAAATAATTAGAAATTTATATGTTTACTAATTGGATGCAACACAATCCCCTCATATTTAAATATAGTTATGGAAAAATCTGGGGTTGTATATATAACCATAATGATTAGATAGGACATTGGAGGAGAACCTTGGTAGATTGAGAAGGATCTTTGTTCAAAAATTGGTTTTCCCTTGAGCTCGTCATCATTAATGGAGTTCTTGGATCTCTCCAAAGATAATGATTGATAAATTGGTCATCATCGATGATTGATCCGATTTAAAGTATGTAATTTTTTATTCATCCCCATTTTTTATTCCACCATATAATGTATGAATTGATTCATTTATAATATTAATCCATGGAATTATTTTTTATTTTATGTTAGTGGTTTTCATCCTAGAATCATGAATTGATATGTTATTTGTGGATTAATGATTATGCTTCATCATTCATTGGGTTTTCAATTTAAAAATTAATTACAACCTTAACAATGGTCAATGATTATTTCCTAAATTTTTTTGTAGTATACTATTTTCATTCGATTGTTCATAATTAGGGTTTGTTGACCGACTATTTGACATTACCCGGAAACTAATAATTTCAAAATCATTATTTTAGGAAAATTATTGATACCATAGGTTTTGATTAAAGATAATAATAATTATCATTGTAATATATCTATGATGGATGTTCATTCATTGGTTCAAGGGTTTCTATCATACATGTTAATGTTGCATTATTATGGTGCAACTAGATATGATTTATGATCCAATAATGGCCTGAATTTGTTAATTGGTGATGAATCATGCATGATCAAACATAGATCTAAAATTAAGGTCATGGTTTATGGATGGAATGAAAAATGTGGTGATTAATTTTAATGTGTGTAAATACAAGGTAATACTATAAAATTTTGACATATAATGCATGTAGTTCTGAATAACACATGTCATGTAGACCTCTCCCATTGTTTCTAGGGTTACGCAGAGAGATAAATATAACAAAACATGTGTATTATATTTACATTGTGTGACCAAAGGTGTGTGACCATGAATGTAACCCTATGTATATAGGCATGGGAATGGATAGTGCACACGACCATGGAAATAGTACACGAGAAAATCATTTTTACACAACCACGGCTAGAGAGTTGAGACATGAGCTAAAGTACACGGACACATAAATGGGTATGTCCTAACATTGTGTGACACACCCTAAAATCCATGGACATACCTTTTTACCCATTTAATGGATGTTTTAAATCTTATTCTCTTTAGTATAATTTTATATTAGTTGATTACTTTCACTTGGTCCAACAGAATGAGTGTATAGTGAGGAATCTCATCATGAGTATAAGATGAGTGATACCATTTACAAGTTAAATTTATATATAGCCAGGTTTCCATGTGTGTAAATTTGGTTCTAATCCAATATCATTATTAATAAGGTTTGTTCAGGTATCCCATTACATATATTAAGGGTGTCTGATACCCATCCTAGTGTATTACTCTATTTAGGGATAGTTATCCCCCATAATCCCTATGTGTGATCCCATCACTTTGTATCAACATTATCTGGGTTCAAGTGTGTACTTATTCTTATTGTATCTTGATATGAATGTCCTAATGAATGATTTAATTTATTTTTATCAAATCCATAGAAGTATTTTCTCCCTAATGTGAATTTCCATTGTGCATGGATCAAAGTCCTAGGCTGGAAGTGTAACATATTGGGTTGGAAGACACTAAACTGATGCTCTGAGCTATTTTGTCACCTAACCCCAAGTAGAACTCCTCATATTCTAGTGGATTTTGAATTGTAACAGTGGTCTAATGTGGTTCTGTGAGGAGAATTTTCCCCTACCTCATAGTACACAACTGAATGTAATTGACCAAACATCACATGGTTAAAGAACATAGAAGAATAAATAATACGAAACTAATAATGCTACAATAAAATTATAATTCAATAAAGTCCAAAAATACATTTCACACATACAATGATAATTATCTATAGGGTTGATCCTGTATAAAAAATAAATAAATAACAAATAAATTCAATATACCCTACTGCTATCTTTGAGACAAATAAAATACTCAGTCTCCAGCACCCTGTCAACCAGCATCAATGAGACCTATAGACTCCATATGAGAATCCTACTCAACCATGAAACCCTGGGGCTATTCCCTACTCATTGTGAATCATTGATCAAACTAAGATAATATATAAGGTCTTTACATACATCGAGGTGGTTTTACATGGTGTGATAAATAAATCTTAGTAGGCCACCCCCAACAGTGACCTATTACTACCAGAATAAGTGCATCCTCATTAAAATATTCTCCTATTATACTATACATTACTAAAAATAAAATACAAATAAAAAAACGGTCAATCCATAGGTCTAAAACCTTGATCAATCATACCTACATCAGTCAATGTTGGAATGTATCTAAGCACATATCTATGACCATGTACCCCAAATAACCTGCAGAATTCATATCCATACTGTCCACAACCAACCTTGACAGAACCAGTGACCCATTATACAATAGTATTTCAATTATGGTACAAATATATGTCATCATATACCATGTACAGAAGACCCAAACATCATATCATATATGAAACCTTGACACATCTATCCCAAAATACCACAAAAAGGTACTACTAATCCTAGACCATCTATATAGCATCTATATCATGTATCAAAACAATAATAACTAGAGCCTTAGTCCATAACATTTACCTTATATCATATTAATCATGACTAGATTATCAGTCTAGCATCTAAACCATGGATGTAGAGCATCATTTCACCATCCATAAAAGTTGTTACAGTGTAAATTCTCAGAGACTCAGTTCGGCGCACTATCCATGAAGTATACTATCAGTTTCTAGAGCCTTGGACTGACACCATCTTAGTATTATACTTATTATGTATGGGGCCTTTGTCTAGAAACCATACATATATATAACATCAATGGATCCTAGAGCATCAGTCTAGACAAAAACCAATGAGATGGATCATCAGTCCAATGTCCTTTTTCACATGGCATTCTAACATTTCCAAGATCCTCAGTCTCACGCACTATCCATGAAGTATACTATTAGTGTATGGAGCCTCAGTTTGAAACCATCTTATAAGTATACTTCCTATTCTAGGAAAATCATTCCAACACCATACCATAGACATGTGATGTCACATCACTATACCCATCATTATCAAACAATGTCCATAGACCCTCAGTCCATCATTCAAACCATAAATACACTATCATTACTGATACATAGCCTTAGTAAAACAATCAAAATCATGGATATTTGTACTGATAATCATGGATCGTATATCACACTCTCTCATTCATTATATACCTTACTAGTTAACTGGTTCCAAAACCTAACCCCCCCCCCCTAGAATCTCAATAGATTCATAGGAATAAATAAAAACTCAGGATCCAAAACCATATGAATACATGTAAAGGGGTGGTTATACATCCATCACATCCTATAACATCTTAACCAATATGATCATATATCAATCGGGTCCCAAGGAAACAGACATAACAAAAATACTCAAAAATATGTGCTTAGTTAGGGTCATCCTATGGATTATTCCAACACATGGCCGCCATGAGGAACACATAAATAGAGGAATCCCTCCTTGGATCCTCATATCAGGATCTCAAGAAGATGAATTCCCTCTGAATCCTTGGAAATAACCAAACTCTCTGGAAAATCCCTAAAATAAGAAACACCCTCATTTTTCCATCACTAGCCTTCGACTGATCATTGGTCAACAACATGCCAACAAGGACATCCAAATAAATCATATTCCATGTGGGAAATCTGAAAAACCAACCATGAAATCTATTGATCAAATAACAAGAAACTATCCCATAATGGGAACCCTCAATAATCCCTCATACTCAACTCAACACCACAATAAAACTCGGTCATAACCACCATCCTATGGTGTCAAAAAAATCCTGAAAGGCTCCATCAACCCTGATCCTAAATAATAGGATCTGAACCTCAACAGATCTAACCTCAAGCCATTAGTCACAATACAGAGATTCCAACAATGTCATCCTATAGATACTTCTCATGTACCATATTCTGTGATTCATCTAAGAAACATCATGGAAAACATTGTGACACACTTAGGAAAGACAAACACCAACCTCACATCCCTCAACTAGGTCTCCCAACTCAGAACACAACCCACTAGAGGATTCTAAATCCAAACCTCGTGTAAACCCTTATGATGAACTACATTTTCTAAATCACCATCCATACAACCTCTATATGTTTAAATGATCAAACCATTTCTATCTATGTGGAAACACACTCAAAATGGACTACTCAAAATTCAAGTTAGGAAATCCATAGAAAACATCCCCAAAAACATCCAATATGGAAAAATTTCATGGCATGTAAATTTGAGTACATAGACTATAATATCAACTCTATACTTGGAAATACAATATAACATGTCCAGAGAAATATGTGGGCTTATTATTTACGACTACATAGAGTGTACCCATAGTATATGACCTTTAATTTTCAAACACCATCTACCCATATACTTTTCACATGGCCAGGAACAAGGCCATGTACTAAAATAATATGTGTATATAAAGTACTCATTGTGTACATCTAAAAATTCCCTATTCCTATAATAAGAAGAAAATAGGACATGTGATATTAGAATAACATGTTGTTTTGTTGGGGTTTCTAAATGAGAAACCCCTTCAAACCTCCCAAAACCCTCATTATCCTCCAAATAAGTAAAGATTCACCCACATGGGATCATTATCAATCATAATAATGATTTTAAATATAAAAAACTAATATATGGTTACTAAATAATAAAAATAATAAATTATCCTACCACATGGTTTAAAGACTGATGCTTTGGGTCGAAATCCACTCCTGGAAGGTAATGCACCTCTTTCAGGACCCGATCTATGCCATGGACATTGTCTGGTGGCATCTCCTCCCCACTCATTGCATATTCCAGTCATCGCATGTAGGGAGAATCCCCTACTCTTTATTTTTTGCATGGGAACCCCAAATGGGGGACTATTTTAATTAATTTAACCAATTTGTTAATTAATTTCCCATTTTATTATCTTTACCAAGTCTACGAACTCGATGTGAGTTTATACCATGACTAAGAAAAAAAACCCATTCCAGACATGATCTTGAAGTTATATTCACAATATGATTCAATTTTAAAAAGATACATCCACCTTAAATTTCTCGACTAATTTATTATTTAATAAATTAAATATTAAATATTCTGTTAAAACTCAAACTGCTCATAAATCCACAAAATTGTTGTTCTGTGGTGAGCACCCCATTTTAGGACCAACAGAATAGTCAGAAAAATTAATTGAGATCATATTCTAGAAGACACGACAATTTTATCCATCATGTTCACCTGATAACAATAATTTAAATTTCTTATCAAATCTAAAAATCTAAAAAACTCAAGTCTATTCAACATCCCCAATATAAAAATTATCTTCATAGAGAAGCCTCATTGGTATTCCAATCACATTGCCTGACCCACCTTGGTCATCAACATAATGTTTATGCTTTATGTTGTACCTAGAAATGACAACTGATTTTCTATGAATAACACCAAATAGGGTTCGTACAACCCATTGATGGTCATTCCACCACTTTACACCTTTCAAAAACCACTAAGATAGTTCCTTACTGCACCCATACATCCTAATATGTCATGATATCAATTAAAAAATTTCACTAAACTCATGGGGATCCCCTCCATAAAAATATCCTTATTATTTCCCCACAACCAAAAAGGTTTTGTAACCCATGCCCCAAACATAACCAAACCATAGAACTGGACATGGCCATCTCACTCCCCCTAGGGAAACAAAAAAAACAGCTATTATTTCATGTTCCTGGCATTTAAGAAAAGCACCCATTGTATTCTTCAACACCTAATCCTTCACAAGGATCTCTCCGATGTGAATCTAATGGTGCACTCCCCACCATACTACATGGAATAAACTGCTCCATGAGCATAACTTCCCATGAGGCCCCTTATCAATACAAGAACATGTCTCTATAGCAAGTTTGGAAGTCATTTCTCCCTTAGAATACTCATAAATATGTCAATATATTGGGAAAGATCATCTCAAAAATATGAGTATACTTCGATTTCATCAATGAATACCACCACAAACTCAACCATTCCTAAACATCCAAACTCTTCCCAAGGGCCTCAGTTCACCATTCCCACAAGCCAGCCACCATAAGCATAATAATTATCAACCCAATCAAGGATTACTTCCCAACTCAAACACCTTAAACATACACCCGTGTAATGTTCGATCCAAAAACCAAACGACTCAACGCATCACCTGTTCTCATATATCCGAGAATAAACTATCACAAACCCATTACATTCCCATGTGTCGCCAAAAAATGAAACCTTATTTGAATCCTATGATTTATATATCACAAAATCTCGATTCAGAAGCCTAAACCATGGAAACTCAATCACTAATTAGGTTTCTGATCAAACTCAAATACTGTAAACTCAACTCACATACATTTCCATTTCCTAGGCTATGCACCAAAAATAACATTTCCCTCTCAAAACCTATCACAAGGTGATAAGAGCATCACATATGTGCATCGTCCCAGGAAAAGACATCTAACAAACCAATACCTAAAAACCAATTGCACCCTTTGTTCACCATTTTCATGGGTCCAAAACCACCAATATGTTCCTCACACACCTAAAGGAACACATAAATTGTTTGACCCCTCTCATGGGTCACCCTCAAAAGTTAAACAGATCTAACTCCCTATTTGGGTTTCACGTCAGAAAGTCCACTAGGATCTCCTAGAAAGACCTAACGATCAATACTCTTGTAAGGCCACTAGGTCCAACCACTTGGTAATAAGCCAACCCACAATAGGCCATAACTCACAGGGAATTAATATGCACATATAGAATCATCGCATCACATCAGCAAGAAAAAACACCCATATCTAGTGTCTCCCAGAATAAAAACATCGTATACCAACCCACTACGCAATACTAGGGCATCCATCCTCTCTGAGCATCTGCGCATCAGACAGCTCCTTGGAGAACCTTGTCAAACATTTATCCTCAAACAAACCCACCCAATATGGGTCCAATGTTCCTATAAATACATTATACTAACACAATAGGTCACCACACCAACTACACAGAAGGACCACACTAGCATACTCATTGATGAGCACCTCACCATGTATCCTCCCAACCTGCCATCAGAATGAAATCCATAAAATCACACACTATGAGGCCTATAAAATGTGGATCCTAGGTTCCTATCATGATGCATGAGAGGAATATGTCCTCTATATGGAAAGAGTAAAAACTATATCACATACTTCATTCCAATAGGCCGAGAGCCTAAAATCCATCACAATTCATAATGTCCAAACAACATGTGTATCGATTGAAGTGAAAATCATATGAAACAGTAAAATCATAAAACCAAAACATAAATTCTAGTCTATGGTAACCTAGATATCCTATTAGATCATGTGTTTTTTAAGAAATAGCTTGATATCCATCACAAGAACTAACTCATTACTATATTTCCAATCTACAAACCCTAAATAGTATAATTATTCTAGAGTAACTGATGTGATTCCACTTTGTAACATCCCAACCCAATAGCCACTAAACTGGTGCTCTGAGCGAGTTCTTAAAAGGACCTTAGGATTTTATCCTTATAAAAACAAGTCTGTTTACTAGTAGTGGGACTCTAAAGTGGGTCTATGTGGAGACTATACCCTGTATAGGAGTTCACAATTAAACATAAATAACAAAATGTCATACATATCAGAGAAAGTGGAAGAATTAATAAACTAAAATTAAACATGTAGTAATAAAAAAAATTATTAAAGGCCTGAAAAATAATGTCATGAATAAAACCACAATCGACCATTGGTCTAGTCACATATAAAAAAATAAATAATTAAATAAAATAATACTGGCCATGCTACCAACCCCATGTTATAACACTTATCTAGTCCCTAATACATTGTCAAGCAGCTCTAGCTCAACCAATAGAATCCACATGATCATCCATCTCAACTAATAAACCTTAGCTTCAACCCTATCCATCGTGAATATGTGCTCAACCTGAAAGCACCCATATGTTTTGTACATTCACTATAGTTCACGTACAGGGGGTGGTAAATAAATATCAGTAGGCCAACCCTAATAGTGAACCTATGAATACTCTATTAAATTCATGCTCATAAAATATTCTTATCTAGGATGATACATAAATAAAAAACCTAATAAAAATAAAACATACTTCTATCCATAGGTTCACGATCTCAATAAACTATACCTACTTCAGCCAATGTCGGAATGTCTCTGAGCACATCTCCATGGTTGTGCAACCCAAATAACCTACTTTCTCTATATACATTGTAGCTGAAACCAAAACTGACAAAACCCAAGACCCATAATATGATTTTCTAATCATCGGGGTACAATTACAATTCATCCCATACCATGTCCTCATGACCCAAACATCACCTCATACTTGACACCTCAAGACAACTGCCATAAAAATACAACAAAAAGGTACTACCAAGCCTAGGACATCAGTCTAACATCTACCTCACATATCAAAACAAAAATTCCTAGAGCCTTGGTCCAAAACCATTACCATACATAAAATTAATCATTTTTTTGAATCAAACCAAAATGTATACCATGTATGTGAAGTGTATTCACCCCTTCTATTCTAGATGGTATACCATCGATTCCTAGAGCCTCAGTCTGGCACACTATCCATGAATTATACTATTAGATTCTAGGCCCTCGTTTTTAAACTATCCAAGTAGTGTACCTAATGTGCCAAAAACCTCACATTGATAACCATCCATATATATAACATCAGTGGGGCCCTGACCATCTGTCTAGAAAAAACCAATGCGGATGGAGCATCAGTACAATATCCTTTTCTGAATGGAATTACATCATTTCCTAGAGCCTCATTCTAGTGAACTATCCATTAATTATATTATTAGTGTCTAGAGATTTAGTTTGACACCATATCACTGGTATAATTCCATTTCCCAAAATCGCATTCCATCTCCCTAACACATAAATGTTTTGTCACATCAATATCAAAAAATGTGTGTGGATCCTCTATCAAGAAATCAATACATAAACTAGTTATCATTACTAATATGGATCCTTAGTCCGACAATCACAATAATTGATATAAGACCCATACTCATGGATTGTTTATCTAACTCTCTTGGACATCATATCCCTTAATAATAAACTAGGTTAAAGAACCTGGAAACCCCACTGGAATCTCAACATCTTCATAGGCATAAACCAAAACTCTGTATCCTTAGCTAAGTGAAAACATAACAAGGGATGGTTATATGTTCATCACGGTATGTAGCATCTCATCCCATCAATTCATATATCAATTGGGTCCCAAGGAAACACCCATAACCAAAATACTCAACCATGCATGCCCATTCAAGGTCATCCTATCAATAGTTCCCACACATAGACCTCTAAAACCACACATAATCATAGGCATCCCCCCTTAGATCCTCAGAACTAACTCTTAGGTAGAGGTATCCCCTACCAATCCTTGGAAATAACTAAACTATTAGGATAATCCCTATCCCAAGAAACATCCTTAAGTGGACATCAGTTCCCTCCAATAAATGGTTGGTCACTAAGAAGCTAACCATGCCATCCAAAGACATACCATTCCATGTGGTAAATCTCAATAACCAAACATTAAATCCAATGATAATATGACCAGAAACCATCCCACCATGGGAATCCTCAAGATTCCATCATACTCAAATCAACACCCTAGTGGAATTCATCCATTGTCACCAACCTATGGTGTCGACCAAGACCCAAATGACCCATCCACCATGATCATCATACATATGACCAAAACCTCAACATCTCTAACCATGATCCACTAGTCTATATATGCATGAACAACTATTAACTTCCCAAATATACTTCACAATTCCCATATTCTAGGTTTTAACCCAAAAAAACTCAATCAAAACACTAAGGAACACTCTGGCCATACCAAACAACAAGATCACAACCATCATGTGGATCTCCTAGCTCACAACACAACCCCCTAGAGAGTTTTGAATCGAAACCTCAAGGAAAAATTTTAAATGAACTATATTTGTCAAAAACAACATTAAAATGAACTCTATATTGTCTAAAGGATCCCACCATTGTAATCTACTTCGAAAACTCTCATAATGAACTACTCACAAGCCCAATTTTGTCTTCTAGGGTACAAAACACACAAAACCTCCATGAACTAAATTTCCTAGGGTAAAACCCCTATTTTGGGACCAATGGAGTGGTCAAAAAATGTGGTGAGACCATCTTCTTGGGAAAATGGGGATTTTACCCCTCATGAGCACCCAAAAACAAAATTTTAAATTTCTACAAAAATTTAAAAATCCAAGAAACTAAGGTCTCTACAACCTCCCCACTATAAAAATTTTCATCCTTGAGAATATATATTTGATTCAAAATAACATAGACCAACACACCTTTTTATTCAACGTAAGCTTACCTTTTTGCATTCTTATAAGAAATACCAACTGAGTTTCTCTGCTTAACTCTGAATAGAGAGGGTACAACCCATCAAAGGTCAAGACACTACTTGACAGCATTAAGAAACCACTATGAAAATTCCTAACAGCACCCAACCATATTTATAAGTCGTGAAATCATTTAAAAATTTCATTAAACTCATTATGACCCCTCCATATAAATACCCTTATTGTTGAGTCACAACCAGAAATCTTTTCCACACCCCATACCCCTAACGCAACAAAATCTCATAATTGGACATTTCCATATCACTCCCAAGATAGAGAAAAAAACAAAACACATATTATTTCATATTCACCATCATCTAATAACAACACACATGCTATTATTCAATATGTTTTTTGTCACAGGGATCTATCCCGTAGGAATCCGATGCTACCCTTCCTACTATACGGATTCACATTCACTCCTACATGAGCACAACCTCCCAAGAGTGCCCTTATCAATCCAAGAACATATCTCTGTATCATGGATTGAAGTTGGTTCTCTCTTAGCATACTCAGAATAATGTCAAGATATTGGGCATGATCATCTCTAAACTCTGAGTATATTAATATTTCATTGAAAAATAACACCACAAACTCATCCATTCCAGAACATCACATATCAATCTATGTGCCTTTGGACACCATTCCCCCAAGCCTCTCACCACAACTGCAACGATTCTCATCCCACTCATGGGTACCTTCATAACATGATCACATCAGATGTACACCCCCATATGTTTTGATCCAAAAACTAAAAAATTAAACATATCACTAGTGATCATCTATCTATGATTCCAATATCACACACTCATTAGAGGACATAGTGTAAACCAATAGCAAAACTTGATTTGACATTATATAGTAACATCTCATGAAAAATAGGATCAGATGCATAATCCATGAAAATGTGATCACTTCATGTTCTCCTAAACTATCCCAACTCCAACAGGCTCAACTTACATGCAGAACTATTTTCTAGGCTAGGAATATGAACAAACCCATCCCTCTCAAAACCAAACACAAGGCGGAAAAAACTACACACAACTGAGCCTTACAAAAAAATAAAAGGAATCTAATAATCCCAAACCTCAAAGCTAAATTCACCCTTTATGCACCAATTTCACAAGTCAAAAAACTAATATGTGCCTCACATTCCCAAAGGTGCACATAACTCAGTCGAAAACTCTCATGGGTCACCCAAAAAATTCAAACAGATTTTACTCCCTACTCTAGAGTCACATAAAAAGGTCCACTAGTCTCTCCGCCTAGCCCTACCAATCAAGAATTGCATCAAGGCACTAGGTCCATCCATCTATGTCTATGATGACTCATAAAAGGAAAAAACTCACAAGGAAACAAAATGTACCCTTCTCATCATTGCATGACATTAGAAAGACAAAACACTCTTCTCAAGGGTCTATCTCCATAAAGGCATCATATACCAACCCACTACCCATAACTAGGGAGTCCTTCATCTATAAAAAATTTAATATCAAAATGTGCCTTAGTTAACCCATACAAACAACCAACCACAAACAAAACAACCCCAAATAAGACCATCATTTCTATAAATTCACTATACTAACCCACTTGGGTCACTACACCCACCATACACAAGGACCACCCAAATGTCCTCGTCGATGAGTGCCTCACCATGGATCCACCCAACCTTCCATCAGAAATAAAATACATAATATCAAACACTAGTAGGCCTAAAACATGTGTATTATACATGCCTATCATGATTCATTATACACCTCTTGCCTCTATAGGCTGATAGTAAATATCTAGTCGTAGGCATCTTTCTAATAGGCCAATGTCCTGAAATCCATCATAAAAAGTCAAATATAAACAACATGTGAGTCACTCAAAGCGAATATCATATACAAAAGTAACATCATGAATAAAGAATATCTATCCATATCCTGAGTTTCCTGGACTTCCTACCGGATCATGTATCTATGATGTACTATCCTTGTATCCATCACAAGATCTAATACATTCCTATATCTATTATCTATAAATCCAAAATTGTGAAAAATTTGAAATTAAACTACCCTGATAACACCTTGTATCATCTCGTCCTGGTATCCACTAAACTAGTTTTCTTAGCTGGTTTGCCAGAAGACCTCAAACACACCTTTTCATAAGCCATAGATTATCGATAAGTAGTGGGGGTCTAAAGTGGGTAGGTGAGGATACTATACCCCAATATTATAGTGCACAACTGAATGTAAATAACTAAACCTCATACACCTCCTAAGATTTGGATGAATAAATAAACTGAAACTACACATTCTATAATGAGATGAAAAAGTAGTAAAGGCCCAAACAAACATGCCATACATACAACCACGATCATACACTCAGATGATCACAAATAAAAAAACCATAAAAATAATACAATAGGCCCAACTAGAAACTTTTTTCCAAAAAAACATACCCATTCTCCATCACCCTATCAACCTACTCCATCCAGACCTATAGACTCCATATTAGAATATTTCTCAACTATGCTACCCTAGGCCTTCGACCATTCTATCATGCTTCTGTTATCAACAAATATGTAGATATAAGGTATTTAGGTTCAAATAGGTAAACATGTTGGGGGTGAGAAATAAATATCAGTAGGCCACCCCAAAGGGTGATCCAAAAAATGAAACTATATGTTATTTCTCCTATAATATGCTTATCCTAGTCGATATATAACTGAAAAAATATAGTTATAAATAAAACAACCATTGATCCATATGTTTGAGACCTCCATCACCCATACCATCATTGGAAAATTTCTGAATTTCTCTGAGCACGTCTCCATGACCATGCATCCCAAATAACCTACTTCATCCATATCCATGGCCACCGAAACCAAACCTAACAAAATCGGGGACCCATCTTAAGATAGTTCTATCATTGGGGCACAAATATAATATATCCCATTATCTGTCCCTATGACCAAAACATCATCTCATGCTTGAAACCTTGACACATATATCCCAAAAATACCTCACAAATATACTATCAAGAATATATCATCTTTCAAACTTCTACCTCTTAAATCAATACAACAATGCTTAGTGAATCAATCTAAAACCTTTTTCTTATATCAAATTATTAATGCATGTAGAGTTAGTTTGACATATAAACCACAGAAGTGAAGCATCCATCCACCATCCATCCTATCTTGTATAACATCAATGCCCAAAACTATAGTCTATCACACTTTCCATGAAGTTTACCATCATTGTCTAGAGCCTCAGTCTGACACCATCTTAGTAGTATATATAATGGCCCTAGTTTTTCTTAAATTTATATTTCATTCTTTCAATGATAAAAAATATAATAATGTTAGAAAACCGATATCTATATGTTTAGTATCGTGATAAAATTAAGACCAAACTTGAAATTTAAAAAACAAAATATAATCATTATTTAATTCCTTCTTCTATAGATTATTAGTGGCCTTAATTTCTACATATTATAAGTATTCTCATGTGGATATACATTAATAAAACTGGTGAGGTAAAATCCAAGTAAGATGATAGATAAGGACATGAATTACTATAACATGGGTGATCATAATCATTATATTCATAACATAATCATAATCTCATAATCATAATCATGATAGGAAGAATCATATAAAGTCATGGAATGTGTAAATGAATAAAAATGAAACATCATGTCATAGAGGTGAACTACCACACAAAGTTGTGAAAAAATCTATCATCATGTTCACACATAACAAATGTGCATTTTCGAAACTCCATTATTTTGAAAAATTATTGCATCATATTAATGTATATTAAAAAATTTCTCATTGTATACATCACAATAGCCAATGAATTGGAGTGAAATATAATTCTGGGTGCACCCATCACATCATTACATTTAAATATTCATTAATTCCACATAGAAATTATATCAACCTTAAACATAAAATAACTAATGTAGAGGAATTGGTTTATTTTAAAAAATTATAAATTAAAAAAATTATGTTTTCAAAATAAAAAGTTAATAAGATGTTTGGTATCAATCTTGATTGAATAAGAAATAATATCAAGAGAACTAAAATATGTGTTTCTATAAAGAAGAGTTCTTTTGAAAAAGTCGTCGAATTTTTCATAAAACCATATTAGAACCCTGTATATCTAAAAAATAAGCAATGAAGAAGAATGGATATTTAAGAAACATTAAATGAAAATAACTACAGAAAATGGAGGGAAAGAGGGAAAACCATATAAATATAGTTGGGTTTGATAATCCCCTTACATTATTATTAAATGCATTCTTCTCTTTAATATCCAATATAATCAAATTACATTTATTAATTAATAAATCTAGAATCTATTATACATGTATTTTATTTATTATAATTTTATTAAGTTTATTTAGGGATATTTTTATGAGTTATAGAGTTTAATTTCATTGTTCTATAGTGTTCATTTTCTTGGTTTTAATGACCGGTTCCCTTGTTTTTAACAATGGAAGTTCTTGTACAATGAGAATGATTCTCCATAATTGAAATTATATGTGGTTGTAGAGGGTTGGTGTGGAACCTCCTTCATAGAGGGTTGGTGTGGTTCCTCCTTCATGCTCAGTGAGTTCATGGTGGTGGATCCTCAGTTGCGGGGTGTCGGCGACTTCGTGGACTCAGACATCTTGACCTTCTACACCGTTGTTGTGCTCTTCTCACCCATGTCCTTCTTCATGGATATTCTTTCTCAAGGTGGGGTAGTTATGGTCTGTGTCCATGATCCATCTTTAGAGACTTGAGAATGTTGTCGCGTCTTCTGTGTGTGTGTTGGCTGGTTCGTCACGGTCTCCATGTGTGGCTAGGATGGCGGTGACGGGATCTATCTTGCAGATGGTCTACATTCCGGCATCTGGTGATGGTTTTATTTTTTAGGTTTTTTGTAGTCATTCATGGTTTAAAATGTATATGTGTTTGTGATGCGTCAATGGTTTTTGTTGTGTTGATTTATGATTTGGTTGAGGTTTTGATGTTAGTTCTTTGGTAAATTGATTCTTGTTTGGACTCTCAAGGTTGTTTATAATTCTGTTTGGCTTGTGGTTTATTTATTTTGGGAGTAGGATTTTTTTTCAATGTTGAGTCTTGATTTCGGTGATTTTTTGTGGGGTTGGCATTCGGGTCTCGGTAGTCTTGGGGTGAACTCGTGTTGGTGTTACAGTGGTGATGTTTTAATGAAGTAGAAGGGTTTAAAGGTTTTATATGGTTTTTGATTTTTGATGGATTCTTCTAGAATTTCTACATGGATTTTCTCTAAATGAGTATTAGATCAGGTGACTTCATCAGGCATGACTATTCAGATTTGGATGTTTGAGAGGGTATGGCTCATCCATCGGTATCAGGCTCATGCATTTCTATACTAGACAACTAGTTGAACAGTTATGCTTTAGTGAAGGTTCTTCATACTGATGATGATGTTGGGGAGGGGTATTCCCAAGTATTCTTGTTTTGGGAATTGACTTTCATTTTTTATTGATGTATCTATGTCCTTGAAGTCATGTGAGGTTTACCTCCCTTTTCCTTAAAATGGGGTTTATCCAAAAATCAACAAAAATTTAGGCCTTCGGGCTATTCAGTCAGTCAAGAAACATAAATAATTGAAATTGGACTTATATTTCATTTTATTATATGGTATTAGGATGATTTATCAGATAGAACGTTAATCAAAATGATTTAATTTATTTGGGGGGGGTTTTACCACCATTATGAGCATATATCCTTATATTTAACATCATGTACATATATTGGTTCCAAAAAATTATATAACATATAATATGTATAATGTAGTCTTATTTAACCAGAATAATGTTGTTATGGTCTTCATTTAAACAGTTAGAGAAAAATGAAAATGTGTCATCCATAGTGGTAGTAAATAGACACGCCATGGAAGATATTTTTATGTTTAAAATAAAATAAAAAGGTGAGATATTGGAAGATTAATTATTACATCAACATAATAAAATTATAGAATATAAAAGATAATAATTTTATCATGCCACTTTGAAATGTGGAGGTGAGGATATGATAATAATATAAATGAATTTGAAAGAAATTAAAAGAAAAAGAAAGAGGATTTTACAACTTGAATTTCCCCTCCTTAAGAAAAGTCACAGGGAAAAGGATTTGTCCTTCTGATGAGTCCAAGGGCTGAAAGATGTGGGGTAGGGTACTAGTATGGAAATTGAGAAGAATTTTCACAAACTTCGTGTCTTTGGAGTTGTGAGGAGAAGAGGTGGTGAGGAGAGGTATTTATAGGGAACAAGAGAGGGTTTTTCTCATTATTGTATTCTTTAGTTTATTATTTTGGATCAAGACTATGAATATTTTGAACTTTATCACTAAATATATTAATATAATGAAGGATCATTCTATATTTTCGTCTTAAATCATCCTTACATCAACAATGTCTCAAAAAAATTGGGTATTTAGCTTCTATCATAAATTATCATATTTTACTATTCACCAAAAAATATGTGTTTTAGAAAAATACAAAAATATCACCCTAAAAATTATTTGTCATGTAGAATTATAAAAATTACATCATTTTATGAATATAATTTTATAAATATGAGAAATTTAATTTTTAATGACAATCATCATCTACATGAAAAATGCATATTTTAAAATTATAATTGGTTTCTTGACATTTTGAAAAATTAATTAATGTCTCATATAATTATATTATAACTATAAAAATATATTAATCTATTAATAAATTTAATTATAATAATTTTATTTCAAATAATTTTATTAATTTTAATATTTTAATTAAATATTTATTCCTTTCAATAATACGAATAGTTAGCCAATAATTTTATAAACATATATTCACTTTTACTATGATATAATTATATCATATTTTCCATTATAAGACACCTAAATTTTACTTATAATTTTATATGTGAGGTTAATATTCTATTGGTTGGATTTATATTCCTATTGGTCATGTTACTATTCTAAGGGTTATGTTATTATGTCAACGGTATTAGTTCCATAACTTCTTAAAGTGCCTCTTATTTCATTCATTCTTTATTTATAATGTTTTTATGGTGTTATCCATGTGGTTTTTTTCATTTTTACTATATAGAATAATTATCATAAAGGAGTTTAAATTGATAAAATTATTGGATTGTTTCATTATTCCCCCCTTATGAAATTTCACCCATGAAATTTCTTTTTTAAATAAATAGGTGGGGGTATTTCCCCTTCATCACTTCCTCTGGTTCACATGTTCCCTCTTCATTTTCATGGTTCGGCCAATGTTTTTTCACTAGGTGAGTAGTCTTGTAGCATATAAAATTATCTCTATGGTCCAAGATCATTATTGAGTTCCCCTCATAAGAGAGATAATTTTACAATTATATCACTTACATATTCAGTACATGTTATGGACATAGTATGTACTTCCTCTGGAGGGATAAAAGGAATACATCGAGTACTTGAGACATGGTAGGTAGAAATGCAAGTCAATAGGCAACAGCTCTGACTCAATCAACAATCATGAAGGGGTTAATGTACATCAAATCCAGCTTTCCTTTATTCCCAATTCACATGATCCTCTTTCATGGAGCTATGTAGAGGAAAACCATATCATCAACCATAAACTCTATGTCACTTTAACAATTTTAGGTATAGATCTTCCATCGACATTGATTTTTCATGATTTTTTATTGAATGGTATACACCTTTTCAATCATTTTTTTTGACTATTTTAGGTCCAAGATGGTTTTGTTCACTTAATTCATCCTAGTGTGCGAGTGTTCTGTATATTTTACTATAAAGGCCTTCATATTGTGCCATTTGGATACTCAAGTAGGAACTGTTGTTGAAAGAGAACTCAACCACAAGTTGAAGATATTATCTTCCTCATTTTAAGTCCATAAAACATTAAATAAAAATATATTATAGTGTCTAAATGGTAAGCTTATATTGTCCATCAATTTGAGGATGATAAGTCCTACTGATGTTCAGCTCAGTCTTTAGATCTTGTAGGAGGCTTTTCTAGAAAATGGAGGTAAATCTCATATCTCAATTGGATACAACCAATAGTGGTACTCCATAAATCCTTACAACTTCTCAAATGTATATCCGTGAAATTTGATCTAGTGAAAATTCTTCTAGATTGTGATACATTGAGTTGTCTTTGTAAAATGATCTACAATAACCGATATAGCATTATTTCCTCTGGTTTTCCTTAGAATTATAGTGAAAAGGAACATGGTGATGCTTTCCCATTTCCATGTTGGTATGGTTAATGGTTCCATAATCCCCTTATAATTTTTTATTTCATCCTTCACATGTTGATATACCAGGAACATTGAAGTATATTCACCGATATTCATTTTCATATTGTCCCACCAATAGTTCTCTCAGATAACTCGATACATCTTCTTGATCCTTGCATGAATTGAGAAGGTTCGTCTATGTTCATCACTCCAAATCTATTTCTTTATCTTTTTATTGGATAGTACACATAGTCATTACCCAAATATTACAACTCCTTCCTTGTCTATTTTAAACTCTGAGGATTCCCACTTTCTCATTACTTCCACCTTCTTCTAAATTTTCACATCATTTCTTTCATTATATATTATTTTCTTCATGGGGTATGGTTTATAAATAATTTGATAAAGGATTGATGATTTCCATTATATAATTATTCTCATATCCATAATTTTAAAATCTAAGAATATTGGATCCTTCTCAATTCTCATCATTGATAATGTTATAGGATTCTTTCTACTTTGAGGAGCTTCCACTTTATTTTCCTTACCAAGATAGTAGTTTATTGAGTAGTCATAATCCTTATTTAGATCAAAATATATTTTTTGTTCATATTATACTTCTTCTATGTGAATATATATTTCATTATCTTATTATATGTATATATTTCACACTTCACCTAATAGATATAATGGAACCATATTTTCAATGAAAATAACACAGCTACTAAATCTAGATCATCTGTGTTATAGTTTTTCTCATCAATTTTAAAATACCTTGAAGAATAGGATATCATATTATCATTTTTCATCAATACACATTGTAAACACT
Organism: Viscum album; assembly: GCA_963277665.1. NCBI lineage: Eukaryota > Viridiplantae > Streptophyta > Magnoliopsida > Santalales > Viscaceae > Viscum > Viscum album. The sequence goes on from OY728158.1 coordinate 391,256,984, forward strand.
TCTCGTAATTATCTTTGTATACCTAAAATATTTCCCACTTATTGGAAGTGTGAGTATTGGTGAAGTGGTAAGAATATTTTTCAACTCATTAAATAATTATTCACATTCACTAGTCAAGAGAAACTTTTCACCCATATGAGTGATATTGGTTAGTGGGTTTGACATTTTGGAACCATGGAAATTTTATGAATGAATTGGATTATTTTTTGTTTTTGTTTTCAATCCTCATTGGAAGTTCATAAATTTTTTCAGTAAAGTGATCATACAGCTCAAGAAGACATCATTTTTGAAGGTGGCATCATTTCCCAGTGTTTACCATATTTTTGGACCTGAAAATTGGGATATAATAAAATGTGTGTTTGGAAAATAAACTTGCGTGAAAAATGGCAGGTGTGTTAGAATCCTGTTCACAAGGCCTGTTTTGGTATCAGATCACCATAAAATGTCAAAGGCATGAGCTGTGTGAAATATTCGAGTAGTGCGCAAAAAACATGGATTGTGCACTAAATTGGTTTTGCACGCAATAGTCAAACCAGGTTGGTTTTCTTGCACAAAATATATTTTAGGATTAATACTTCAAAAAAAGGTAAAGGAATGAGGTGCCTGAAAAATTCAGAGATGTGCGCGAAAAAAGGTTCTTACGTGAAAAAGGATTGTGCGCAGAATGAGAGTTTTGCGTTCCATGGTGGGGTTTGCGCACGGGGTCAGTGACACCTATAAATAAGAGGTGACCCCCTCATTCAGTGTGGATGAATACTTTGAGAAGATCTATGTTATGATGTGTGTAGAAGGTGCGCATAAAAAGAGTTGTGCGTGAAAGTGTAAGTTGCGTGAAAAAGTAGAGGTTGTGCCTAAAACTGGAGGTTGCGCGTAAACCATGAGGTTGTGCGTAAAGGTTTTTGTTATAATAGAAATTCAATGATGCAAGTAAAATTAGAGGTAGCACATAAAAGGGAATGTTTCACGTAAATGGGGTTGTTTCATGAAATATTTTCCCCCCGAAGAATAAAGATTGCGCGAAAAAGTGAGATCTTGCGGGCAAAAGGTAGGTATTGCGCGCAATTGTCAGTGTAACCTATTTGCACGTTCTGAATATATGGTTTAGCGTTTCAATGCCTTCAAGTGGATCAATTCAAGACTATGGTGCAAGAAGTGTCTCATGCTGAACAGAGATAAACACTTCAATGTAAATCTATTGAAGAGACCTTCAAGTTGAAAAATTGAGTTTGACTTCTCTTAAGGTAGTGAGCAAAGGGGAGTCAAGGGAATTGATCTAAGGGATGCAATGAGCAATCTCTAAACATTTGTAAAGTAGGTGTTCCTATAACAGAGTGAATATGACCAAATCTTTTTATTCTTAAACAAGTTAACATTAGTGGATTTATGTACAACCAACACACTTTTAGTGTATGCTCATTTGATATATCCCTTTTGGTGAACCAAGTAAAAGTGTTATGTCATCTCACATCATTCATTTTTTTGAAAGATTTAACTTGTTCCTACCAACATGGTAACAAGATCCATGAATTTAGAATGAAAAACATGACACCCTGATTCACCCCTCCCCTCTCAAGTTGTTCTGGGGTCCTTCAAGTGTTATCAGAGGGAGGTTGCTGGTGTTTGATCTATCGTATACCATCATGGAGAATTCAGCTATTGTTAGGGGAGTCCATCTCTTTGATGGAAGTAAATTTTATATTTGGAAGAATAGAATGATATATGCTCTTAGATCCCTTTTAATGGAAGTCCTGTTTTTTACTATGCATGGTATACATGTTACTGATCCAACATGGCTGGCTATTATTGAGGAAGATAGGAGAATCCATGATGTAGATGCTAAATCACAGAATGCTCTCACTGTATCCATTTCTGATCAGATCTATCTAAAGGGGATGAGTTGAACCTCCACAAAGTCCACGTGGGATAAACTTGAAAATATTTTTGAACGAGATAGTAATGTGAAGGAGGTGAAACTTCAAGTCCTTCAAAATAGGTTCGATTATCTGAAGATGCATCCGGATGAGAATGCAGAATCCTTCTTCAATCGAATTATTGAAGAGATTGGATCAATTCAGGGTCTAAGAGAATAAATCAAAGACGTTGACATTGGGAAGAAAATATTAAGAAGACTTCCACCCCTATACATTGAAAATGTTTTATCCCTTGAGGAAAGAGATCTTTACAAACTTTCTATGGATGAGCTACAGAGAATCCTGGTGGAATATAAAATGAGAGTCAAACCAGAAGATTCTACAACTCGATTAAGAAATTAAATGGAATTAAAAGCCATGGATAAACTAAAAATTTCAAAAGATAGTAGTGGCAAATATGATGAGGAAAAATAAATTCTTTATCTCATTTCGAAGAAGTTCCGGAATGGAAAAGGGATATTCAAAGGAAAGATAACTCGAACTAGTTTTTGATGTGGAAATGTTGGGAACATTTCCTCTCCGTGCTTAAGAAAGATCAATGATGAAGATAGTGATTCTAAAAACATTGAGAAGCCTTAGAAAAGGTTTTTCAAAAATGGAGACTTCAAATATAGAAAGAAAGTCCAAAATAAGAATTTTTTCCTATGAAGAGGAAGATGATAATAATGAATTCTATGAAGAAGAAGAACTAGAATATAAATCTGGAAACTTTACTTCCTTGATGGGAACTGTTGAAAAATCATAAGATACTGGTGGATGAAATCAGTTTAAAACTAGTGCCAATCCCGAGTTTCAATTTAAATATTTTGGTAGTAACCTTATGATTAAATGTAAGAGTTTCAATAAGTGGAAATAAATTTTAGAAAAATCAACTGAATATGTTGATCAGCTCAAACCAAAAATTGAACGACTGGAAGAATTTGTTAAAGTACAGTCTAAGATCATTGAACGTAATGATGATGTAGTGTATCTAAAGTTGATAATTGAAGAGAAGGCAAAGGTCGTCAATGAACTCGCCTCTAGAATGGAAGAAATATCCAGGACTATTGAGGGTCTTCAGGATGATGTTGTTACTCTTAGAAGTAAACTTGAGAGTGGATAAATTTTAAAAGAATAAACGAAGAAAATATAGTTTTGAATGATCTCAAATGAAAAACTATTGGAGAGAGAAAAACGTGGCCTAATGGAGTTTAAAATATTTTTAATGATCAAAGACCCACTTCCATAGGAAATAATGGAATCGGTTGTGAGGAAGAATCGTCAAATGCGGAAAATAAAGGTGATCAAAAAAAATACAAGAAGAAAGTTGGTCATGTGGAAAAATGACCTACATTTCTAAAAAGTGAAAAACCCCAATTCAATCTAAAATAAGGATATAAGACTATCCTTGAGCCTCCAGGAAAAATAGACAATCAAACTATTATTCCATGAAAGATGGAATTTGGATAAATAGAAGTGAGAAGACATTCCCTCTCATGAAGTGTCAGTTCTATGGATAACTGGGACATACCATGTATTATTGAGAAGAGGCAAGGAACTATTTGAATGGAGAAGAAATGGGAGTTCAAAAAAGGAGATCAAATTCATATCCTAATTCTTTTAGAAGAAACAATTTCTATGGATATTGTTATCGTTGTTCTAACATTTTCCCTAAAAATATTTATTGCAGGAAAAGGAGTAAAATAGACACCTCGTATCAAAGTTAGAGAAAATTAAATATTCATCAACAATACTGTGTTTCCCTTGAAAATAGGTTTTACTCTCTTGAAAAAGATATTCAATATGAAAAACTCATGTACAAAAAAGAGAGAGTTTCAAGGCCATCAATTTCCTAGCCTCAACATAATAACTCATGGAAGAAAAAGAGTAAAATTGAAAAATCCAATCTTATAGAAGTATCCCTCAAGGATACAAAGAATAACAACACCTGAATTCTTGATAGTGGATGTTTGTCCCACATTATGGGTAATGTAGGCCTTTTAATGAATTCCAATAAAAAGATTGACGGAACAGTGATCTTCGGTAATGATGATGCTTTGAAGATAAAAGGCTATGGAAGTACTGATCTAGCGAATGGAGAACTGAAGAAAACAGAATTTTTATTGTGTATGGTCTGCGTCATAATCTTCTAAGTGTGAGTCAACTCTATGACTCCATATTTACACTCAATTTCAATCAGAAAGGCTACAATATAAATGGAATGATATAAAATTCACTTATGAAAAGATGTTGAACAGAAGTAAACCTATATCAGGTAGATAGTAATGAAAACATTTGTTACATGACTATTGAAGAAGAAAATAACTTGTAGAATTGGAGACTAGGGCACATCAATGAACAAGACATGCAGAAAATATCAAAACTAAATATTGTCATAGACATTTTCAACCTAAAGCGTGAATGTGAAAATTCTTGTGATGCTTGAATTCGTGGGAAGCTGGTATGCAGTTCATATCAGCCAAAGAATAAAACGGTGTATCATCTTCTTTATCTCATTCATACAGACATATGTAGACCAATAAATGTTTTTGTAACTCATGGAGAAAGGTACTTCATCCTTTTCATAGATTATTATAGTAGAATGGAATGTGTAATGGTTATTCATAGGAAACGACCAATACTTGACTGCATGGAACCATATCGCCGAATCACCGAGAATGATATTGGACAAACAATTAAAGTGTTGCGATATGACAATGGAGTGGAATACACATCCATTAAAGTTGAAAACTATTGATAGAAACATGGTATATTACATGAGGTAGCTATTGTGAGAACTCCACAAAAAAATGGAGTTGTTGAACATAAGAATCGACAGGTGAACAATATGGAAAGAACTATGTTGATTGAGATTCGTATTCCACGACACTACTGGAAAGAGTTTGATCAAGATACAATGTATATTCAAAATAGAACAGGGCTTTATATGGGTGAGATGAAGACACAATAAAAATTGTGTCATGGAAGAAATCCTTCTTTAAAATACTTTCATGTTTTTGGAAGTAAATTATTTATCATAAACAAAGAAGGAAATCAAGGGAAGTATGGTGACAATGTAGATGAAAGAATTTTCATTGGATACTCAATGAACATCCAAGCCCACTAGTGTTTCAACAAGTGCTTAGGAAGGATTATGGAAAGCATCGATGTTAAGATCATTGATGAGAGAACCAAAAATGCTTCACGTATTGCACATGCTGATGTGACAAAAAATGAATAAGAATGTGAACATGGAGTAAATGAATGTACAGAAATAGAGGAAGGTGTAGAAAACACTCAAGAGTCACATCATGATGTTGTCTCAGAAGAAGAATCTGAAGATGAAAAGTTGGTAGGATAAAATGCAGTGTAATCTCAAAGGAGGAATCGAAGAGAAGAAATTGATCAATCCAACATTAATGGGGATTGGAATACACCCACATAAACAAGGATAATGAGTAATAACACATAATATGCATTTTTGTCAGTTATGAAACCATCTTCATTTGAAGAAGCTATGAAGGATGAATCATGGGTGAAGGCCATGAATGAAGAGTTAGATCAGATTGACAAGAACCAGACATGGGATCTAGTCAAGATACCCAATGGTCACAATGTGATTGGAACAAAGTGGATTTTCAAGAACAAGTTTGATGAGCATGGAAGTGTAATCTGAAATAAGGCATGACTTGTATGTAAAGGATATTCAGAAATTAAAGGTGTCAATGTGGAAGAAACCTTTTCTCCAATAGCTATAGTATAGTCAATCAGGATTTTTCCTACTATGAAAATCCAAATAGGATATAAAGTATATCAAATATATGTCAAAAAGGCATTCTTGAATGGTGTTCTTGAAGAAAATGTCTACATTGAACAGCCAGTGGGTTTTCTTCTTGGTACAGATGAAACAATGGTTTGTAAAATAAAGAAGGTCATATATGGTCTGAATTAGAAAACAAGAGCATTGTATTCTCGGATGGATTCTTAACTCAAAAAGTTGAAATTTAAAAAGAGGAGTAGATCAAAACCTCTATGTGATGAATTATCCGAAAGATCAGTTTGTGGATCTAGTTTATGTTGACGACATTATATTTGGTGGCAGCAGACAGAAATCAGTGGATGAATTTGCTAATCACAGAAATTATAATTTGAAATTTAATAATTGGGGAGCTCACATATTTCATGGGGCTATAGGTGACTCAAAATAAATATTACACTTTCATATCTCAGGAAAAGTATGCAATAGAACTGTTGAAACAATTTAATATGCATGACTCCATATCAATGTCAACTATAATTGTAGTTGTAACCAAACTTGGAAATAATGAAGATGGGACCTTGGTAGATCCCACCATGTATAGAAGAATTTTTAGAATATTAATATACCTAATGGTGACAAAGCCTGATATTGTATTTTCAAATTGTTTAGCTTCCTGATTTCAGAGTAATCTGAAGGAAGAACATATGACACCAATAACAAGAATCATGAGGTAAATTCAAGGTATTCATAATTATGGGTTATAATTTTCTGAAGGAAGGTATAGTGAATTGTCTGCATTTTTTGATGCTCACTGGGCTAGAGATGTAGTGGACAGAAAGTCCACCGGTGGTTGAGCACTCTATATTGGGCATAAATCTATTGTCTTGTTGAGAAAGAATCAAGAAAGTACTTCTCTTAGTACTGCTGAAGCTGACTATATCTCTGCTACAAAGGCATGCACTAAACTAATATGGATGAAGCATCAACTGACAGATATTGGTGATGAGGTGAAACAACCAGTGGTGATTTAAAGTGATAACAAGAGCACAAATGATCTTATGAATAATCTTGTTTAGCATTCTCGTACAAAACATATTGAAATCAGATACAACTTTACCAAGGAAAAAGTTGAGCAAGGCATGGATTAAAATGGATCATGTGGGAACTGATGAGAAAGTGGATGATATCATGTCCAAGCCACTGTCGGTGGCTGTTTATAAAAAACATCAGTTTTACCCTGGTGTTCAGCCACCTCCTAGTGCATGAGATGGTTATGAAATTCCCCTCTCCACAGTTATGTTAATTGTATTTAATTTTTTTATGGATGTGATACAGGTTTATGGGGGAGATACTATCCAGGGGTGTTTTTAACTGTTCAATGAAAAAATACCGGTCTTTGGATATATTGTCGATGTGGGTAAAGGAATAAATTTAGGACATGTGATGGAGTAACAATTCTGTGACATGATGAGAATTCGGTGATAGGAGGAGAAGGAATTTATAGGAGAAGGAATTCATAAGAGTAGGAATTCATAGGAGAAGGAATTCATTCAGGGAATGTAATGCTTTATGACATGGTAAGAGAATAGATTGGGCATATTTAAGAATTCCAAAACACGGAATCCCAATTCATGCTTCCCCCCTTGTTTTCTACACCAAGAATTTCTCATGTAGACTTAGAGTGATGGATGAGATGATTCTTTCATTTTAGGTATGGATGTGGCTAGTGATCTATTGAATTTTTTTAGTGATTTCCAACAAACCCAAAGGGGAGATTGTTGGAACCATGGTTGTTTAATTCATGAATTGAAGTATTGTTTGTGATTGTTTTCAATCCTCATTTGATGTTCAGAATATTTTCCAGTAAAGTGATCATACATTTCATGTAGATAACATTTTTGAAGGTGGCATCATTTCCCAGTGTTTACCATATTTTTGGGCCAGAAAATCAGGATATGGGAAAATGTGTGTTTGGAAAAGGAACATGCATGCAAAATAGTAGGTGTGTTGGAATCTTTTGCACAAGGCCTATTTCAGGATCAGATCGTTGAAAAATGGCAAAGGCTTGAGTTGCAGGAAATGTTGGAGTAGTGCGCAAAAAACATGGATTACGTGCTAAATTGGATTTGCGCACAATAGTGAAAGTAGGTTGGTTTTCTGACACAAAAGGTGTTTCGGGATCAGAATGATGAATAATGGAAAAGGAATGACATGTGAAAAAATCTGGAGATGTGTGAAAAAAATGGTTCCTGTGCGAAAAAGGATTTCGTGCAGAAGGAGATTTTTCCACGCCACGGTGGGGTTTGTGCATGAGGGTTAGTGACACCTATAAATAAGAGGTGACCCCCTCATTCATTGCAAGTGAAGACTTAGAGAATATTTGAGTTCTGATGCATGTATAAGGTGTGTATAAAGGGAGTTGCGCATAAATGTGGATGTTTCATGAAAATGTAGAGGTTGCGTGTAAAACTAGTGGTTGTGCATAAAACTGGATGTTGCGCATAATGCATGATAGTGTGAGTAAATGTTGTTGTTGCATGAAAAAGTTGAAGCGGCATGTAAAATCCGAGGTAGCACATAATGTGAATGTTTCATGTAAAGGGGGGTATTTCATCAAAATATTTTCCATGAAAAAAAACCAAATATTTCATGCAAAAGTGAGATCTTGTGCGTAAAAGGTTGGTGTTGCGAGAAATCATTATTGTAACCTGTTTGCAGGTTCTGAATATCTGGTTCAGTGGTTCAGTGCCTTCAAGTGCATCAATTCAGGAATTCGATGCAAGTAGTGTCTCATGCTGAACAGAGACAAATACTTCAATGAAAATCTATTGAAGAGACCTTCAAGTCAATAAACTGAGTTTGACTTCTCTCAATGTAGTGAGCTAGGGGGGTCAAGTGAAGTGATCTATGGGATGCAGTGAGCAATCCCTAATCCTTTTTAAAGGTAGTGTGACTTGCACAGAGTGACTGTGACCAAATCATGTAATCCTTAAACTAGTGAAGATTGGTGGATTTATGTATGCCAACACATTGTCGGCGTATACTCCTTGGACATAGCCCTTTGCGGTGATCCAAGTAAAAGTGTTGTTTCATGTCCCTACTTTCATTTGTTTGACTGATTTAACATGTTCCTACCAACATTGGAATAAGATACACAACTTTAGAAAGAAAAATTTGAAACCTTGACTCACCCCTCCCCTCTCAGGGTGTTCCGCTGTCCTTCTTGATAATCATGATATGTTCTTCAAAAATTTCTAGTAATTCCCATCCAGACCAAAGAAACTATGGATCTCCATTACATATGCTTTTTTGGGAGACTATTAGATTTCATTTATCTTAGAAGGGTCCATGGATATTCCTTTGTTTGTGATAACATTTCTGACAGATGATATTTCATCCATCTAGATCGCACATATACTATATTTTCCATAAGTCTTCTCCCATTGAAAATTCTTTCACATATTATTAAAATTATCTTCATATTCCCCATTCCACTTCGAGTATATTATAATATCTACTATAAAGAATACAAAAAGCATGTCAAGGTAATCCCTAAAGACTATATTATTTAATTCATGAATATTTTTTGAAAATTAGTGCCTCAAAAAGGCATCAATATAAACTCATAGTGTTTGTACCTCATTCAAAAGGAATCCTTGGAAATATCAGTCTTCCCAACCATTAATTCGTCATATCCCAACTGAAGTTCCACCTTAGAGAAATAATCAGCCCCACGTTGTTGATAAAACATGTCATATATTCATAGAAGTTGATACTTGTTCTTTATTATATTTTTTTGAGATCACAAAAATTAATTTATAGGCACATTGATCCATAATGATTCTTGATGAAGAGGACTGGCTCACCCCATGGTAAAGCACTCATGTTTTTGAAACCTTGGTCAATATTCTCTTATAATTTCTTCTTCATTTCTTCATACTCAATGTTATCCATTATATAAGGTTCCTTTTATATAGAAAGAGATCCTAGAGTAGTTTTATTTGATCACTCAACCTTCTAGTCAGGAGGAAGACCATTCAATTCTTTAGGGAATACATCACTGTCATCCCTCTCAATCGGAATTTCATCGATCATGACTTTCTCCTTTTCCTATATCCTTTGATCAAGATATTATTTTCCATAAGTCAATAATATCCATACATGAGGTGATTATTCTCATTTAAATTCATCTTCATCTTTAAAATCGTTAATAATTGGAGGATATCTCTAGATTTAAAGAGTGATCTCCCTTTTCCGATAGTTGATGTCATATTTTTATAAAGATAGGAAATCCAAGAAAAAATTAGATTCAAACTCTAAAAATGGATGTAAGAAAAGATGTTTTGGGATGTTTAGTTAACAAAAATAAATCAAGGAGGAGTTATATACATTATATGCAATAATTTCCCCATTTTCTATTCTCACGGATTATTCAACCACTATATTTTGAGGTCGTGTTTGAATAGTTCTAATAAACTTGAAAGATATGAATGAATGAATATAAATAGAATAAAATAGTATGAAAAATATTCATAAATGAATAACCATCATACATTCCACCACATTTTTATTAGGATACACCTCAGTAGTAGTTATGGAATAATATTTCACTTGTTCGTATGACTTTAATGGCTATAGATGATGATTACCCATGAGGACTCAAGGTTTGGTGCACTAGCTTTCATTGTTCCCTTCTTCCCTATTGTTGGTCATTGAAAAAAATGTGGTTCTATCCTTTCCTCCATAACATTATACGTCTTCCTATTGTCTCATCATCATTCATGAAGTTGTAATCCTTCTCTCCCACACATGAAGTGTTTATTCATCCCTTTGAGGAAACTCCCATGATGCTTCATCTCACATTTTATAAATGTGATTCTTTGAGTTTTCTTTACTCCTTTTTCTTTAGATCCTCCATCTTGAAACTCCATCATTTATTTATTTTCTCCATAACCTTGGGACCACTATCTATAGTTCATCTTCAATTTGGGAGCACATCAAAAAGTTATTCAAAACGCCAAAAGTCTCTAATTTCTAGATCCATTAAAATGTGTGTTTATAAACCAATAAATAATATTTATATTTTATTATCATTATTAATAACCAAAACTAAGTTGTACCTCAAAAAACTTTTGAAATTTTATTCATATGTTGTGACAGGATTCACATGCCTTTTTATACAGCTCAAATAATTCTCTCTCCATCATTGTATGAAGAGTTTGATGGAATTTCTTGTGATGAAATATTATATTAAAGACATCGAACTCCATGTCTTCAATTTATAACCTTATCTTGGTCTTCTTTATCAACTCACACCATTGATTGGCCTTTCCATCTAGATGATAAATAATCAGATTCACCTTCACCATCTCAGAAAAGTGAAGCAATGAAAAGATATTATCCATATATTTGACCCTCTATTCTGTGAAAAGTGGATCAGATGATCCACTATATGTAGGTGGTAATTTCCACATAAAATAATTGATAGATACTTTCCCCCTCTTAGGTAAAGGATTACTTTACACATTATTCAAGTTCTTATTCATAGCCTGAGATAGTTGGGTAAGAATCAAAATGAAATTTTGACCTCTACCTCCCAAATAATTGATGACGTCGTTCGATCAATATTTACAATGTACCTTGTACGGTTCATTGTATTGTTTTCTCATAGTTCTGAACATTTTATCAAATAGAAAAGGTTTGAACAAAATATAAGTCAAAGTTTAATTAATAAAAAAATTATTCTTTTTTAAAATTAACTATAAAGGCATATTCTGTGGGTTCCTAGGTTTATCATTTTTATTAAAAAAAGAAACATGGGTTATTACATATACATATTATAATACTTAGTGTATTCACTGATGTTCTTTAATCCTAATTAAAAAATTAACAAAATTGTGCTCTGATACCAATTATGATGACCCATATTTTTCTTACATTAGAATTACATAATTTTAATGAAAAATAATATAATAGTGTTATAAAACCAGGATCCAAAGGTATAGTGTCTTGGGAAAATTAGTACCAATAAATAAATTTATACAAGAAAATATATACATTATTTAATTCATTCTTCTATATATTTTTAGAGACCTTCATATACTTCTTAGTATAAGTAGTCACCAGAGGATATACATCAATGAAAGGGGTGAGCTAAAATCAGAGTAAGTAGAAATATGATGATCTTAATCTGTATAAAATGGGTGAGCATAGTCATTATCATCATAACATAATAATTGGATAATCATCATAATAATGATAAGAATAAATGAATAAAAGAACGTAATGTAGAAATTCATAAAAATGAAACACCATGTCTTAGTTGTGATCTACCACACATGGTTGTGTATAGATCTAGCATAATGTTAACACATAACATATGTGAATCATCATAACATCATCATTGTGAACAAATATAGAGTCATGTTCAGAAATATTTTTCATTATATCATGAGATACATCACATAAACCAATGAATTAGAGGGTTATATAATTCTGGGTGCACTTGTCACATCATAACATTTACATAATCATCCATTCTACATAGAATATATATCAACATTAAACATAAAATAACCCATAGGATGTAATAGGTTTATTTTCATAAATAATAATATTATAAAATTTTATTTCCAAAAACTAAAATGGAATAAGATTCTTGGTATCAATCTTGATTGAGGAAGAAACAATCTCAATATAAGTAAAAGATGTGTTTTTAGAAAGAACGGTTCTTTTGGGAAAAAAATCTTTTGTCATAACACTCGATTGGATAGATGTATATCCCAAAAATGAATAGTAAAGAAAAAATAAATGATATTTATTGAAAATTAATAGAACATAGATAGTAAAAATGGGGGGAAAGACAGAAAACCCTAAGAAAGAGAGCTTGGTTTTGGAATCCACTTTCCATATGTCTAAATGATTTCTTCACATTAATATTCCAGATAATATAATTATATTTATTAATTAATAAATCCAGATATACTTATATATGTATTTGATTTATTATAACTTTATTAGAATCATTTATGGCCTTTTTAATTAGTAATAGTGTTCAATTTCATCGTTTGGGAGTGTTTGTTTCCTTGCTTTTCATGATCGGTTTTCTTGTTTATATGTAAGAAAGTTCTTGTAAAATGATAATGATTCTCCAAAATTAAAATTATATGTTATTAATGAATATAAATAATCTTAATTGTTCTTATATATTATTTAGTTATATGGTATGAGGATTATTTATTATATAGATTGTTAATGATATTGATTTAATTTATTTTGGTGATTTTTACGACCATTATGAGTATATATCATTTTATTTAACATCGTGTTTGTGTATTGTGTATAGAACATTATATAACTTATATTATGTATAATAAAATATTATTTAATAAAAATAATTGTTTTATGAACATCCTTGTAAAAGGTAGTGAAAAATTAAAATTCATTATCCATTATGGCGGTAAATCCAAACACAAGAGATATTTTCATTTTTAGAATAAAAAGAACAGGGAAAAGATTTGAATACGAATTATTCCATTAAAATAATGAAATTAAAATATATAAAATATATTTTAGTCATCATGCCACTTGGATAGTTATATGTGAGGACTAGATAAGAAAATAAATGAAATTGAAAACAAATTAAATAAAAAATAATGATGATTATACCACTTGAATTTCACCTCCTTGAGAACCTTTTTACAGAAATGGGTTTAGTATTTTGATCATAACAAGGGAACATAGATTTTGGGGAAGGGATTGGGAAGATTATTGAGAACAAATTATAAAATCTTTAAGGTTTTAGAGTTTTTAGGAAAAGAGGGGGTGAGGGGTTGTATTTATAAGAGATTAGAGGGGTGTTTTTTGAGTATTTTATTTATTAGTTTTTTATTTTAGCTCAAGACTATGAATAATTTAAACCTTATCACTAAATATATTAAAATAATAAAGTATAGTTCGATATTTATGCCTTAAATACTCATTACATCAATAATGACTCAAAAAATCATGTATTTAGCATCTTTCCTAAATTATCATATATTACTATTCACAAAAAAATTATGTATTTCAAAAAACCCAAAAAATTTACCCTAACCATTTTTTATCACATACAACTAAAAATGAAGAAAAATTTATGAAAATATTTTTCTAAATAGGGGAAATTTAATTTTTAATTAAAATAATCTTTTACATTGAAAATACCTTTTTTAAAATTATAACTGGTTTTATGAAACTTTAAAATTTTAATAAAGGTCTCATAAAATTATTTTATAATCATTAGACAAAAAAATAATTTATGAATAAAATTTATGGAAATAACTTTTTAAAATCAATATTTTAATTTTAAAATTGTCATTAAATATCTATAACTTACAAAAACACCAACACTTAATTTATAACTTTTAATTTATTTCTTTACTTTTACTATGATATAATTATTACTTCTTTTATATTATAATATTCCAAATTTTTACTTCTACTTTCATAGGTAATTTTACTATTATATTTCTTGAATTACTATTCCTAATGGTCATTTTACTATTCCAAGGGTTAAGTTACAATTTCATCAGTATTGGTTCCTTATCTTCTAGAAATACATATTATTTCTTTCGTTAATTGTTTATAACATTTATATGGTGTTATATATGTGGTTTTTTTGTGATTTATACTATATGGAATAATTATAAGATAAGAGTATCCATTGAGAAAATTATTGGGTTGTTACAGTATAATTCTTATTCTTGTATCTTCAGTCAATAAACAATCTATAAATATATAACATCAGTGGCGTCTAGAGCATCAGTCTAAGCCAAAACAAAGAGATAATGAGCATCATTCCACTATCCTTTTTCACATGTATTTCCATCAAAACCTAAATTGATAAACTTATTCATTATCCTTGATGTATACTACTAGTTTCTATATCCATAGTCTAAAACCATCCCATTAGTATGCTTCTAATTCTCTAAACCTCATTCCAACACCATACCACATACATGTGACGTCACATAACTTTATTAGTCAATAACAGAAAATGTGATTGGATAATCAGTTCAACACTCAAAGAATAAAAAACTATCACTATAAATATGGATCCTTGGTCCAACAATCAAATTCACTATTATCTAAAACCATACTCAGGGATCATCTATCAAACTCTTTTAATCATCATATCCATTACTAATAATCTTGGATCTAGAACATGGAAACCCCACTAGAATCTCATCGTCCTCATAAGAATAATGCGTAACTCATCATCCTCAATATAGTGAAAACATATCAAAGGGTGTTTATACATCCATCAAGACTTAAAACACCCCATCCCATCATCTAATATATCAACTGGGTCCCAAGGGAAAACCTATAACCAGAATTCTCAAATACACACTCCTTCTTAGGTTCATTAATCAATTGTATGCAAATATGTCCCTCTTAAACCACACATAAACAAAGGCATCCCTACTCAGATCACAATAATTGGATCTCAAGAAGAGTTATCCCCTCAATTCATGGAAACAACCAAACTCTTATTTCATACCCAATTACAATAAACATCCTCATGAAGCCTGCATTGGCCTCCGACCGATCATTGGTCAACAACATGCCAACCAGACCATCCAAATAAATCTAATACCACATGGTTAATCTCAATATCCAACCATGGAATCCAATGATCAATTAACCATGAAACTATCCCACCATGTGTATCCCCATGAGTTCCTTATACTCAAATCAACACCATAATGGAACTTGGAAATATCCACCATCCTATGGTGACAACCAAGCTCCAAAGGATATATCCATCCTAATTTTCTTACACATGATATAAACCCCAATAGCTTTAATTATGGGGCACTAGACCAGATATTCTGGGAAAACAAAGATCCTTATAGAGATACTTCTCAAATCCCACATTCTAGGATTCATCCAATAATACTTCATCAGAACACCATGGCATGCTTAGGACCAACCAAACACTATGCTCTCAACCCTCACTCAGTTCTCCCGACTTACAATGCAACCTAATAGAGAGTTATGAATCCAAACCACAAGGGAAAAATATATGTTGATGTTAATTTTTTCATAGAATCATCCAGAATACCTATGTATGTTTATAGGATTCCACCATTATGATCTACGTGGAAAAACAATCAGAATGGAAAACCCCCAAGAACAATTATAACTTCGAGGCCACAAAACACCCAAAACCTCTAAGATAGAAAAAAAATCATTGCATGTACTTTTTTTTACATGGTGTGTACTGTCAACTCTCCACCTATTCATGTACTTATATATGTCTAGAGAAACATGGGTCCCACATGTGTACTACTACACAGTGTATATCCATAATACTTGGTGTTTACATTCTAAACATCATCTTCCCATGTACTTTTTCCCATGGCTAGGTGCATTTCCAGGTACTACTATGCAGTGTGTACTTAAAGTACATAGTGTGTTATTTTGAAAATTCAATATTCATCAAACGGGAATAACACATGTCATGTTTTCTTCAAATCACACACCATGTTTTTGGGGTGTTCAAACTAGGAACCCCTACAAACCTTCTGAAACCCATGTTTTCCACCAAATAAGCATAGATTGACCCTCATGGTGTAACTAGAAGTTATAATAAAGCTTCAAAACATAAGAAAAACTAATATTTGGTGATTATGGAATAAAAATAAAAAACATGTCTACCAGGTGGCCTAAATTTTGATGTATGTGGGCCAAATCCAGTCATATAAACTTCAGAATGTCGATCTGGTCCTGATCTATGTGATGGATGAATTCTGGTAGCATATCATCCCCCTTCATTGCTTGGTCTAGCTGTTGGGTTATTGGAGAACTAACTCCCCACTTATTACATTATCGATAACCCAAAATGGGGGTAGGGGAATAGTTTATTTAATTTAATTAATTATTTAATTATTTAATTAATTAATTTCCCATTTAATTAAATATCCCATGTTCCAGAACCTAAGGGGAGTTTAAACCCCACTTAGGTAAAACCCACCATTCCAAACACACCAGTGGAGTCCAAATCTCAATCTGATTCACTTTTCAAAATATATTGCCACTAGAAAACACTCCGCTAATTTAATATTTGATTAATTAAATATTAAATATTATTTTGAAAGTCAAACTGCTCGAAAATCAATCAAAATATTTTCCTTAGGTAAACACCCAATTTTGGGTCCAAGGGAGGGGTCATAAAAATTATCCAAGACTATATTCCATGGTAAATGCTCATTTTAACCCTCATTAGTACCCAAGAAAAAAAATTTAAATTTATGCTCAAAATAAAAAATTAAAAAAACTCGAGTCACTATCGTTTGTGAGGATGTGACCATAAATTAAGCCCAAGTGTATTCCCTTGATCCAATTTGTCCTATTATCATCCATTATTTTTAAATGACTCACTTTGACGCTTCATCGTTAATTATTTGGGTGTTCTGTACTAGGTATGTTTATACTCACCCAATCGTCTGATATTCCTACGCATGTAATGTCTTTTACACACAACATGAACTTTAATATAGTCTGAAGAGAAACGGGAGTACGTTGATCTTATTTATGCTTGAAAGAAAATAGATGGTCCTATGAGAAGCATCATAATTAAAGTACACTTTTCTATTATGTTTTACTATTTTAATTATTTAGGGTATTTTATTATTCCATTTTGTGTCCTCATATATGTGTCATATAGAAATTTCATATTTAGTTATATGAATGAAAAATTTGTAACATTTTTTTCCTTTCTTCATTATTTTGGTGTATATATATTTTTGTGTGCATACAGTTGCCTTAGGCTAACACCTCCCATGTGTGTAACATTTCCACATGGCACTAGTCACCATCCACTAGTCTATTTTAGGATGTATTGGGGTGTCACACTCATCATATCACTGGCTAGCGGGCCACGTTGGGTCGGGTCATGATACAGTTGTATCAGAGTATAGATTTTATTAGGACTGAATTTCAGAGTTATTCGAGTTGTGTGGTTTGGTAGTGAAACTTAGGAAATAGTGTTAAAGTCTCCTAGCTTTAGGTATCTACTTATGGAACCCAGTATTGGTGTAGAAGCTGACATATCCCTTAACCATAACATTGATAATATACTTTATAACTTGATACATATATAAACTAGTTGTAGATAAAACATCTTTGCATGAATTATATAGGAATGGGTGGTGGTTTCCATGAATATCTTTGTTCATCTCCCAAATTATCCTATTTTTTCTTTAGTGTTTCTTGGATTTTATAGGATTCCTCTACTACAATAGCTATTGAGGATTCTATAGTAGGATTGCTATAATAATCTAATTTTCAATGATGATTTAGTTTAGGGTCTTGTGTATTATGTGGTACCTCTGTATTTTTTTTCAAACATAAACCCTTTGAGAATATTTCTTTATTGATAATTATAGAATATGATGTGTGGAGGCTACAGAAACTTCTTTAGTTCCAAATGATGAGACCCCTAATGTTATAGAGAAATCCAAAACCCTAGTAGGTAGAGTACTAGATGAATGTAGTTTGGAAATTTTTCCACCTTGTTAGGACCCCTCCTAATAAAATTATTGTCCTCGTAGTTATCATTATCCAAGGATCAACTATAAGATGGTTGATCTTGGTGATAACGATTATTTAATAAAAAATATCACTTTGATATAGTTTGAGTGCCTCTTCAAATAAGAGTTTTACCCAGTCACATTGTGGTAAGTACATATCTGGGATCTTCTATAGAACATGTAGGGTAACATGTCAATCACATAGTACAAATCTTGGTTCACTAACCTCTTATAGTACTACCTTGACATGTTTTATGAAGCGAAATTTCAGGTACAGAACATCGATATTCCATTTCACGAAGATATATTGGAAATATTTCTATATCTATATATCCCTTCCTCCACATGGGTGTTAGATCATGCCTTGGTAGAGGAGATTTTTCTAGATGATAAGTAACTAATTGTTGGTATTGGATGTGAGAGACCTATATCTAAGACTTATAAGGATAGTACTTGATGAAAAACTCAAGGATCCTGGCCAATGATGCATTTTTAGAGATAGTCTTTGGAAATATGGTCTGCTTTCCCCAGATCTAAAGTTGTTTCTAGTCAATTGTGGGAATGGTGATGCTACCCATATGATGGTAGAAGCCATATCATTTGAGATTTACCAACCAACAATTAAAAAGACTATTATAAAGTTGATGGCCCACCTCGGTAGTGTCAGAGTAATTAGAAGGGAGGTCTAAAGGGTGTAATATGTGGCATAGGTTTTGGGAGAGTAGAGGTTGGTGGATGACATTATGATATATTTCCACCACCACCCCCAGGTGGTTCTCATTAGGCTTAGGGATCTAGTGGTAAGAGATGTGGGAAGATACTGTAAGTGGATTCTTATAACCAAGATTATTTGGAATGATTCTATGTATGATTTTTGTATTATATAATTTATTTTAAGTGTTTATAGATACATGTGTGATCCACTCTTTCAATGAAACATCACTTGTTTGAGATTTTGAGATTATAGTGAATCCTTTGAATTGACCCATGCATCTAGGGATTCCAACTGGGGGATAATTAGAGATCACACACTTATTATGATTTTGATACCTGATTTTGGTTGGAGATAGATTATTATGGGATCCTTTTCTACTTACGATGAAGCATTAGGATGTACTGGATCTCTTTTTTCCACATGTGTATTGACAATTTTGAGAATAGGATACAGTGTGTCCATGTTTATGGTATACGATTTTTATTCACCTTATAGAAATAAACCCAAGATGAGTATGATGGGTTCATTAGTTGAATAATATACATCAGTTAATTAGAATAAACCATAAGGTAAGAAAATGTTATTAGATTTCAGTTCTCTATAGTAGTGGAAGAGTATGGGGGCATATTCCCTGAAGAAATGTTCAGATTAAATCCCTATTGAGAGATTAATTTTTGTATATACATATACCCAAGTCCTTATATGATATCTACTCTAGAATATCAGATGTTACCTATAGATTTTATAGAGATAAAGGTTATTTTATTTGATTTTCAGAGAAAATAATTTTTCAGAGCTAATGTATCTCCCTAGAAAGACTAAATGTTGTTCTCCAAGAAGGTGGACGATACAATGAGATTATGTTTATAATATCCTCCTCTAAATTAGGTCACCACCTATAATAAGTATCCACATATGATAATAAATGACATATTTGACCATTTGGAAGGGGTGATGTGGTTCTTAGTGGTTGGATTCATATCATTCTATAACTTTATTTGAGTTCCTAAAGATAACATATTGATAATGGAATTTTGATGTCCCAATGGTCACTGAATTTTTTTAGTTATTCTGTTTGGCATAATAAATTACATTAAAATTATCATGGGACTTATGAATCAGACCTTTTAGCCCTTATTGGATTGGTTATTTGTAGTCTTCATCGATGAAATCCGAGTGTAATCAGCATTAGAGAAGGTGCATGTGAGACATCTTAGAATGGTTCTAGACAAACTCCAAGAGGACCATCATTATGAAAATATATCTATGATTCAGTTCATGATTTGAGAGGTCGAGTTCCTAGGATATGTCATCTTAGAAGATGGTGTGGCGGTGGAACCAGTAATGGTTGGGGCATTGGTATATTTGGATCCACCAAAATGTATGGATGAGGGGTGGAGATTCCTTGGGATTGAAGGAAACTAGTAGAATTATTTTCCTGGTTATATATAATTATGGTTCCCCTGACTACCTTAAACATAAAGTGGTATCCTTTATGTTTATAGAGATATATGAATAGGATTTTCAAGAGTTTTGGGAGAGGATAATGAGTTCCCCCATCTTCGTACTTCAAAAGGAGGGTGTCAATTTTGGGGTGTTCTATGATGCCTCTATAATTGGGCTAGGAAGTATTTTGATATAGATGTTGGTATTGATAGCTTATGGTTTACAATAATTGAATCCCCATGGGTAGAACTACATTACACATGATTTGGATCTTTCATCAGTGGTCTTCAACCTAAATATGTGGGTCCATTATGCTATAAGATATCAATTTATCATTTATTCATGCCACAAGAATCTTAGGTGTATCCTTTCAGAAAATAATCTGAACATAAGTTTGAGAAAATGGATATATTTCCATCATGATTGTGAAATTGATATGGTCGACACTCCTAGAGAGGGGAATGTGGTGGAAGTTTCTCTGATTGTGAGACCATGTTCATTGTTATTAAGAAAGAAATTAGAGCAGTTTAATTCAATGTAGTTTCCATTAGCCAATGAGGATAGTGAATATTACCTCTAAATTATGGTTTTTACCCCTCCACCTATTCATCTTGTTAGGGAGGATCATATTAGAGATAATTATTTTGAGACATTTCATAGCCATATATCCATTGGCGGTTCCCTTGATGGATTCTATGATGGTGGGGATATATTCATCCTTTTCTGAGGATGGATGATGGTACATATCATGCTATGTGATGAGGTACTATATGTTTTTCATCCATCCCACTTATTATAATATCATGGATTTTAAATGGTGTATTAGGACCTTCAGTTCTGGTTTTTGTGGCTCAGTGTAAAGAGGTGTGTAGCTATGTTTGTTACAAGATGCCTTACTTTACAACTTGTAAAGGTCAAGAAATAGGTTCAAGTGGGTATATCTCAACTCCTTGAGGTGTCAGATTGGATGTGGGATGGTATTTATTGGGATTTTATTTTTTTACTTTCACATTCATCTATATGTAAGGATACTATTCTGGTTAACGCGGACCAACTCATCAAGTCATCCCACATCCTAAAAATTAAAATAGAGCATTCAGTAGATGAATTTGGATGCATGTATTTGCATGAGATATTCTACCATCATGGAGTTCTCTAAATGATCCTCTAAAAATTATAGTTCTCATTTTATACCATTTTTATGGATAGGATCGAATGAGTCATTTTGGCCTCAATTTCAGTTGATCATGGAGTTCCACCCCAAGATAGATGCCTAGAAAGAGAAGTTAATTAATGTTTTGGAAGATATGCTTTATAACATTCATGTTGAAGATGTGTACATGTGTATAGTTACACTATTTTAAGCCTCCCATATGTTTTACATTCTTACTCGGTGCTAGTTTACATCCCCTGTCCTTTTAGAGTCGGGCTTGAGGTGTCTCACTCAACAAACCACCATCCAGACGGGTCCTAGTTGGTTGGGTCAAATATATTAATATCACATGAATAATGAGTATATTCAACATAGGGATATCAATTATATTTTTTATCTTAGAGTTTTTAATAGTTATATATCATGGATTTATAAAACTCATAACACCCTGATCTTTTAATACAAATTTATTTTAATAGATATCATGTTGAATGGCATGTGATATACAGAACACAAAACTAATGTGAATAATAAATTATTTAAATGATTTATAATATCAATAAATTATGAATATAAAATTTGATAATATATAAATTATCATTCATTTTAAATTTCTAGAAAAAAAATATTAAGAAAACTAAAATTTTCAAAAGTCAATTTCCAATAAAATTATTTCTTAATATATTTTGTATATTTATTTAAAAAATAAATTCAAATATTTTTGAAATTTAATTTTTTATAAATGCACATTATTTTTGAATTATATATGAAAAATTTATCTTTGGGTGAAATTATGATATTTTTCATAAATCAATGTCTATAGGTGAATACTGAAAAATATTATTTTGTTCATATTTTCACTTTTAAGACATCAGCATGATATAAGAATGAATTAAATTTTTGTAAAAAAAATTCATTATAAAATTTAATTGTTTAAGGAATATAATAAAATTTTTAAAAAAATTGATGCTTTTCAAACCTAAGATTGAAATTTTGACTCCAACATTGTGTTTTCTTCTAACAAGAGATATATTATAGTAATTTTCAATAATTAAGTATTTTGAAGGTTGTATTCAGTATTAGATTGGTTTTAAATTCACATTAATATCCATTGTTTAATAATAAACTAAAAAATTTAATCAAAATTAGTAATATGAAATATTTTCATATAATTCCATTTTATTCTTCAAACTAATTTTTTTAAAAATATTTATTCATTTTATTTTTCATATTTATATTAAATGTAATTTTTAACATGAAAATAGATTTAATTTAATATTAAGTTAAAAATTTCAATCATAATATTAAAATAATTTAATAACATCCACTTCATTTATTTTCATAAAAATAAGTTACCATGGTAAAACAAAGTCACCACTATAAAAGAAAAAAGTCGATATGAGTGTTAAAATAGGGGTGAAATATCTAAAATATCACAAAATTATATATTTAAATGGTTTTTTGAGATCCCTCTCAACAACTATTATATATTCTCTCCCATTTTTAAAAAATTTTACTTACATGTCTGGAAAATTAATTTCTTTAATAAATTGGTGACATAATATTTACAAAATGACACTCCCCGTCACTTAATATGTTTAATATATTTTTATGAAAATGATATGGATAAAAATGATATGAATTTTTAAAAATCATAATATTTATGAATAATAAATTCAATTCATTATTTTACTTTATTTTTAATTTAATATAATAGATTAATTTTGTAAAATTTATATGCCGCGTTGATATAACTCTCCTGTGAGAAGTAGAAAAATCAAGGAAATTATATTAAAAACAATAAAAGTGATATTGTAAGGATATATTATAGTGTTCTATGAATTTTATAGATAATGATGAATTTCATTTTATTATATAATTTTTAATATTTTAACTATTTTTTTATCTTCAAATTTTTAAAATAAACAATTGAAATAGTACTAAAAATTAATTTAAAGGGAATTTAATGTAAAAAATTAATTTATTAATAGATTTATAAATCATAAAAATAAAAAAAATCCATGTGGATGTGAAATGGTATATAGTACTATAAATGGTCGATCTTTGAGGTACATCACATTATTTACAACTATATTCGTGACTTGTAAGGATTTAAGATTTATTAAAATGCGATTGATATTTTTCATAAAACAATAATCAATCTATACTTTTCCAAGAAAATATGAGTTATTTTTATCAAAAAAAAATAGTCTACCCAAATACCTATCAAAAATATCTTTTACCTTTACTAATCCCTTGTTGTGACTATATATATCTCCTCTTTGGTTCTTTTATACAATCAAAATGAGGACATCAAAGGAAGAGGTAATTATCTAAACAAAGTTATTTTTATTTTATTTATACTTAGACCTCCTCCATATATTATATATCAATATTAAAATAATAATAATAAATCAGTTTAATTAAATTTTATGATGTTTATATAATACAAAAACCATAACATTCATTCCGACCATTTGAAAATGAAAGTTTCGACTATTCAGACAATTTCCTCCCCAAACAATGTAAATAAATTTTCCATAACATCCTCATATAGATGGTTATAAATATAGCTTAAATAAATAAAAATGATATTAAAACATTATTTTATTTTATAAACATATATAATTATCTACTACCCTCCCTTTAAAATTGATAATGTCGCTAATGTGTATGTGTGGACTACCACCTCCATGAATGAACAATATAATTTTTTGATACTACCTACATGGATGGTTCTAAATGTTTATTTTAGAAAAAAATATTATATTTCATATGATGAAATAATAGCCAGGGTTCAAGGAATAGAATGTCATAACTGAAACATGGGAAGAAAATAAACTGGTAACACCAATATATTTATTTTATCAATGAATTATTACTAAGTGGGTCATGAGAAATTGTAATTTGATGGTAATAAGTAAGATAAATGTAAATAATTTACTGTTATAAAATTATAAAAATTATAAACATATTATATATGGTTCATAGATAATTTATATCAAAAAAAATTCTAATGTAATGGTTTTTTAACTTCATAATCCTTCTTTGGGACACGTTTTAAATTGCACACCAAATTTCTATTATATATTTGTGTATAAAACATTTTTTGAAAAATTATATCATTATATACAAAATATTCCTGGTAAATAATGCTTTATTTCAAGATCTATCTTTAATGTTGTTTTCACATAATTGTTATAATATCTATAATGGTTCTTTCCCATAATTTTAATTTTCTAAGAAAAGTTTCATTTTGTTTACCATGATTTCTATTATATGGTGTACTTACTTCCCCTTGAATATAATATTACATAATTGTAATCCATGATATTAATATTACCATATCATGTTCTAACATTTAGTGTATTTTAATTTGAATGCTATCAAATCTATAAGGGTTTTTTTAACAATCTCACTCTTTTGGGATTGTTTATGTTTCAATTTCTATTGGGGGAAATTAGATGATAATATTTTTATTAAAATATATATATATTATACTACGATTATTTTTGGGGGGGTTTTCCAATATTATTTCCATTATTCCTCTCTTTTGTACTCGAATAATCTAAAAAATACTTATAAGAAAAGTTTACCTTGTTTCATGTTTTTGTGATCAATCATTGTCTTCTATATCAGTTTTTATTTTTTTGCTTCAAGAATGATGTTTTCTATACATCATTGATTTCTTAAGGTAATTATTGTGAACTTTTACTTTATATTAAATTGTTTAAAAGGTTTAATTTTAATTTATTCAAAACTATTTATTGTAAATTTCATTAAAAATGTGTGGAAATATTCACTTTTTAACCATTTCCACATGAACCAAATTTCACATTATCATGACCATTTTTTACTCTAGAGATTATTTTCTATGTTTTTATTGTTTTTAAATGAAATGTTTTTTCCTTTATTCTATTATTTATTAATATAAAATGATATTATTTTTTAAAATGTTTTGAAATAGGAATTTATTCCCCTTATATATATTTTTATATTTTATACTAAATTTTATTAATTAATGACATATTTTTAATCAAGATTCAGTTATTGATGATTATTTTCAACATAAATTTTAATATTATTCTTGAAATCTTATAAAAATTCATTGGAACGGACTTTTAGCATCAGTTTTAAATTAATGATAAATGCAATTTATTAAAATTCTTCAAAAAATTCACTTCCATTTCACTCACTATTTTCCAAAAGTTGTGATTTTAATAAGAAAAATGTCCTTTACCGTTATTTTTTATTCTTCATTAACCATTCATCTCTTTATGGTTTATTAATTTTTTTTTACATAATTATTATTCTCTATTTACACACTTTTGTGTAGTTATGTTCTATATCACTCTCCATCTCCCATCAAACATTACATTTCTCCATCATTACAATTTTATTTATTATCATGTATGTGTTTTAAATTATTTCCAGAATTATTGTTGTTTTATACTACCTACTTTATATTTTTTGAATAACCCATTATATATAAACTAAATTTAGGGTGTTTACCAAGAATGATAACTTATTTATTTATTATGTAAACATATTTAATATATATATTTCTTAGAGATATTACAATTATTATTGACTAATATGGTATTATGATAATGTATATGGAAATTAAATAGACTTCATTCAATATGGATATATATTTTTTTAACAAGTCATAATTATTATGTATTTTATATAATAAATGTATAATACATAGTGATTTACTGATGGATGAGGCCCAAAATTATATAGTCACATAGTACACTAATGGGTCTCATGAGGAAAAAAATGGTTATTTCTTGGTATATTATATTCTATATAGATAAATAGATCATGTTATGTTCTTTATGTTATGAAAGATATCTGGGATGGTGTCTAGACGGAATTAAATATGTCTTGGTTGAGGATATTTTGTTATGATTAAGATTTATAGATGTTTGTATTTTAACACCATAAAGATAGTTATTTATGTTCTTGTGATTATTTAATTTATTTCTCTTGTCTATAGATATATTTTTGTGTTTTATTTATTAATTATTTGTCATATTAATTTATTGATTACTTTTCTATATTACAAATGGTTTAATGTCTACGAATGTTTCCCTTAAACGTTATCCTCATCCACCATTCTAACTCAACATTATTATAAATAAATATTCCCTTGTTATAAAGAATAGTAATATATATTTATTGTCTATAAATGTATCATATGTGGATAATATTTTTCCCATTTTCAAATAAATATGATGTAATAATAAATTTTGGGTATAGTGAGAAAAATTCTCAATGGGTGAGAAATATATGGATTTTTTATGTAATAGATCTCAATATTCTTGAAATCCCTATACCTAAAATGATATTATATATAAATTTGACTCAATAATTTATTTTTATGTTTAAATTATGGATGTTTAAACATGGTTCCCTTGAATTCTTATAAATTTTAGTTTGAAAATAGTATGTTTTTAGCAATGTATCTGGGTGTATGGGTATGTGCTATTAAAATAGATATCAGATCACGGTTTCAATAACATTATAGGATTGGATTTTATAATATTAGGATAATTGAGAACTGATAAAAATAATATATGGTGGATATTTTTGTGGACGGTCATATGTTAAAAGGTATAAATTCCCATTAAAAGTCTTATGTGATTATATTTTAAAATGTTTGATTATATTTTGGGAGACATTTATTGAAATAAATTATTATAGTAAATATAATCATTGGTTTTAGTGTTTGATTTAGTGTCTTTCTTATTTGAGAATAATTTTATTTTTTGGGTACAGCATAAGGTGTTGATAACAATTATTTTTAGTAAATAAATTTAATTTATATTGATTATATTTATTTAAAGTCTTATCCTATTTTTCAGAACATATAAATAACCACTTGGATTAAAATAACATTTTATAAAAATGTAATTTAAGGATTTGTTTAACCTAAATAAATATTATAGTATACGTTGGATATTGTGTATGTGAGTTACATTATTTTTGGAAAAATGATTTAGTTAATTTTTGAATGCATAAATGATTTTTTTGTGGTTTTATGTCATAGAGATTCAGGTTGTTTTTGTGTTATTAATATATTTATGTGACTATATATTTCCTTGGTTTTTTGGATTATAACTTTTTTATGATGTATTTCTAATGTTTATTGAGGTTTTTTAATTTTTCAAGTTAAAATTATGTTAATTCTTGATTAATATATGAATGGATGTTTTTTATTTTTTTATTTTTTGTTCGAATTTAGTCAATAATGCGTTGAAGAGTTTTAAGTTTTTTTATCTATCTGATGATTTATGTCGAATAATGGGTTTTATTGTGAATGTTTTTGATATTATTGTATTATATATTCAAGTAATAGTTTATTAAGTTTGATTATTGTCTTAACTTGGGCTTATATTTTTTGGTTTTGGTAAATGACTAGTGATGGGAGGAATAATTTTTCCTTCTTTTTTTGATTTTATGATCTAATAAAAGATTTTATTTTTATCTTTATGTATGGAAATTTATTATAGAATAATTATAAATTATAGTGTTAGATAAATTATAGGTGGAAACATGATCGGTGAATTAACGAAGGATGAATTTATGCAAATAGGATGGAAAGAAATCGAGTAAAAATATTATTATATTCTATATCTCAAGGCTAAAAGAACTCCTAACATTTAAGAAATATGAAACATTACTTAGGTTACAAAGTATTTATTGGGAAACATATTCTTAATTTTGAATCATATAATTCTTAACACATTGTTTTATACATATTTAATTTAAAACTACTAATATTCATAGTAGTTGCTTATGAATTATTAATCAGGAATAATTTACATTTGACATCATACTTATGTCATTATTCATTCTTTACTGTTAGAAAATTAAAATTTTGAGGAGGTAATTTATTTATTGGGGGAGAATGTTACACTTGCATATTTTTCTATGAATTATTTTAAATATATATTTTTCTAAATATCATTTGATATATGGAACAAAAAAACTAAATTTAATAAATATTTTTTAAAATTAAATGAGAAAAATAAATAATTATGAATAGAAATGTGGAAAAAAAAATTAAAACTCATGGGTAATTGACATCAAGTAATGTTAAGAGTACCTAATTTTTACAAATTCACTTTCCCATAAATGAGTTTCTCAATAGATTTTCTGTTACAACATTGAAGACAAATTCAAAAAAATAGAAATATATTTTTATGATTTGAATTTATTTTTTTGGATTCATCTTATAAAAATTCTCTAATGGATAAATTTTGGTATTTTTCTAAAAGTGTTGATTTTTAGGTCAACAATTAAAAACCCATTTTTTATAAATATCATCAAATTTACATTATTGTCATGAATTAATAATGACATATAATTTTATGAATACATGTTTATAGAATATTTTTGTGTTTAATGATTCAAATTAATTATTTAAAAATATTATTTTGAAATCAAGAACCTAGTTGTTTAATTTTAATTTCTATATGATTCTTTATTCTAATAAAAGAGTTATTTGTATCCTTTCCATTAATTCAGTAATCACATGGTTACAGTTTGTTTGGAATTTATTTTAATACCACATAAATCACATTTATTTATTAATAAACTAATAAATTTTTTGGGTGTGATTACTATGTATGAATTACTATTGGGTTATTTTTATGCTAAAAATTCCATTTTTTAAAAAAATTGTTTTTTATAGTGTATTTTTTTATTTATATTAAATTTGATTTTTACAATCTATATAGATTAAATCTAGTAAAATGCCTTTAATATTTTTAATAAACAAATAAAAATTTATTAATATGTTCCAATTAATTTTTACTCGTATAATAAAGTTATCAAAGTAAAATTTAGTCGCCACTATAAAACCTAAAAAAGAATAAATGTGTCAAATAATAGGGTTTAACCCTCATAATATAAAAAATATTTAAATTAGTTTATCAGGTCATTATCGATATTCTGCTTATATTAACTATAATTTTTTGAAATTTGGACATACTTTCCACGATAACAACATTCCATTTTATATTTACAAAATTATATTTATAAAACGTCACTCTCTCTCCCTCACCTAATATCATAAATATGTTCTCATGAAAATTATATAGACATAAAATATTATGAACTTTTTAGTATCAAAATATTGACATATAAGGCTTGGGAACAAGCATTCTTGGTCCTCCAAAATATATTTAAAAAGTAAAAGAAATTAAAACAAAACAAAAAAAGAATAAGACAACCCATTGCAAAAAAAACTACATATAAAAGGGGTCACCATCATCCACATCTCTATAATCATAAGTATAACCATCATCCTCTGACTCGTATTCAGATTGTATTTCTTTATGCTTTTTGAAGAGTTCAATATATATCTCCCCGAGCCTATTTTGTTCTAAAGAAAAAAGTGATTTGGAGGGAAAATTTTCAGGACTCACTCACTTGGGATCAGAAACATTCTTTATAAAATCTTTTAAAGAGTAGCTGGTAGACACAGTACTTGTAAAATTTGAATAGTCCTTCCCCAGCCTCCCCTTCATGGGATAATAAATGAAACCCAAAAACTTTTTCTCCCAACAATGTGTGATGAAATCACTTGCTGAGGATTTTTTCATATTATCACTATGATCTCCATCACCTAGATCCTATACATAAGTCTCCTCCAGATCCATGCCTTTGAGAACCAAATTGTGAGAATTTTTTATGATGACCCCTTCATGAACCACCGGAACCAACTGCATACTCTAAACATATTGCCCCTTATGATCACTAGCAGCACTTAGTTTCAAATGCCTCTTGTCATCATTAAAAATATTCCCCCACATGTCTCTGGTATTTGAGGATCCATAAATCTCATTAATCTTCATATTAATATTATTTTTTCTCAAATATTTATCATCATCCCCAGCTTTGACGTCCTACAACGGCATTCCCAAACCATTCGTTTTCACAAAACCTTAACCTGTGAACGGAGGCCAATGATTTGTGTTCACCAAGTCTGAATAGTTGGAATCTTGAGAAATGACTTGGACATCACCACCCTCCTCATTCACTAAAACTTCATTAGGTTTAATGTGTATATCCTCCTCATGCACCAATCCTTCAAACCGGATAAATGTTAAAATTTAATCATGCCTCTGCTTTATACATTTATAATCAATTTATCTTGTTGGGACATCTGTAGTGACAACCACCCCACTTGATGCCACAAAATATTAGTCAGAGACCAACACCAGTATTAGAGTGCTTGTCCTAATGGATGGCACATTCCGACAAGTGTAACACCCCAAGCTTCCTTGGTATGTTTCCTTTCGAATAATGCAATGGCTTGCATTGTACGCAACTTCGAGATTTTAACACACCATAACCAATCAAACTAGCCGTTATGAATAGTAATACCTACTTTTTGAAATTTTATAAATTCTATCTCTCAAAATGGACTTCATTTTTGGAATCGGAATATCGAAATTAGCCTAGGGTGAAATTTTGGTAATTTTCGGATAACATTCATATTTTGATGAATAGTAAAAATTACTAAATTTTAATTAAAAACAACTTTTTTAATAAAAATAATTAATAGTGATAAATTATGAATTTGAGTGGTTTTAAAGTATATTTAGAATATATTATTACCATGTAATACAATTTGGGTCATTGAACAAACTTTCACATTTAAACCAGACATAAACAAGTGACAATCTTTTGATAGTTATTATCTCTAAAAAACACGCTTTTTGTTTTAACAACGGGAATTAATTTTAAATTAATTTCTTCCACTTCTGTGTTTTGAATTTGGAAAAATGGATTCCATATTTGGAATCAGGATGTTCAAATTTTGTAAATAGGTAACTTTTATTTTTAAACATTTTGGATAATTACTCCGGTAAATATTTTATTTACCATGGTTAAAGGGTAAATCCGGTAAACAAGGGTTAACAAATAATATTATAATAATACTAAATTACCTTAAAACGTATCTTAACCCTATTGGTTGATACATGGTCTACTATGGGCATCTTTGGGTCGATTTTGGGACCCCATGGATCCACTTGTAAGTGATAATGACACTTTATTTTAATTAAGTTAAAATAAATACAAAAATGACACAAGCATATATCTTTTAACAACAAAACTTTTTACAGAGGGTTATATATGTTGTATTTTAGATTATAAATATTCATTAGAAAGATAAATATATTTCCTACATAATTATATTTTATTTATAATTTTTAGACATTAAATAATTTAATTTATTTATGACACAATGATGATGAATTAATTACTTTAATAGTGAAAAATTACAATAATTGATATTATAAATACCCAAATAAATATAATATGAAACATTTAATGAATTAAAATAATTTTATAGGATAATATGACATATTAGTATTTATTTAATTGACGTTTTTAGAAGTAATCAATCTGTTATGAGTTTCACAAAAATGAACTATTGAATAGTGTCAAAATTGACATAAAAGAGTTCTTAAAACAAATATTATATTATTTATTGATATTAAATTCCTAAAAATCTAAGGTTCGGCCAAGAGACTTATATCATGATAGTTTCATCATTAATGGACCACTTGGGGGTATCTTGGATGTATATAGTATGTTTATTAACCATATAATATAAAAATACAAAGAGACATTGTAAAAGTGAAACTAATTAACTAAGAGTTAATACTTAAAGATAAGGTTAATATAATGAACCAAACCTTTCTAAATTATATTTTTTGAGTTTTTTTCGACCCATCACCACCTTAACATTTAAATAATAAACTTTTGAGCCATTATAAACCGAATATGAATTTATTATAAATTAATATTTCTAGCTTTTCCAAAGGTGCCCCTCACCCCTCTTATAAAAGGGCACTCCTCCTTCTCATTTCTTCACACCTTCAAAGCCCTTTGGTTCGGCCAACCTCTGCCGAAATACTATCTCAACTTCCCTCACTACAACCTAGAGGCCTTAGTTTGATCATAAATCCAACCTAAGGAGCCCTTTTGATCAAATCAAAAGGAAGAACCCGAAGAAGAGGTAATGTTTTCACCACCCCTTTTCAAGTTCCTTTCTTCTTCCACTTCCTCTTTCTTTGTTATTACCATTATAAAATAATAACTCCAGTATCATATATATACTGTGATATTATTATAAATATGGTACAACCATATTCAGTATTCTATCCATCCTTTGAATAACATGTCACCATACGTGCGTACGTACGGCTTACCGTCTCCACGTCGTGGTGTAATTGTTATTCAATATATTATTATTTGGATGGGTATAATAATGATGTGTAACTCATGTAAATAATAAATATAACATGATAATGATTCTGTATATATGATATAACATCCAATTATATATTATTTTAATATCAAAAGAATGATATTGTCGCTCATGCGTATGTACGGACTACCGTCTCCACGAACGCGATGAGATTCATTCTCCATCATATCCATTCAAGTATAATTATAATTTGATGATTTAAAAATAGTATCTAAGGACTTGATATCATTCTGTATATGAATAATATACATCCCATTAATAACGAATATGGCTCACATAACAAAGAATATAAAGTAAAATGAACCCGTTAACACCCGAAATGACGATAATTCTAAGATATTATTAACAAATCAATGTTAAAAGATCATATGTGATATCATATTAAAGTAAATGATTCTTGTATAATTAAATAACAATTATTTCACCATTATACAGGAGTTAAACCTACCATCGACCAAGAAAAAGTACAAAGTAAGGGATTTTCTTATCTCACTTTCAATTCCGTGAGATTTCCATTGTTTGCCACTAAATTATTGAAAGTGGTGTATTGTGTGCTTCCATTTGATATATATTATAATGATTATCTTTATATTCATGTTATTCTGTAAATCATTTGGTGGTTATTAACTTTTGGCCACACGACTCAATTGATTAATGTGGTAAGGAGTTTCTTATCTCACTCTTAATTTTGTGAGAATTCCATTATTCACCACTTATTTATTGTATGTGGTGTGTGTGCTGCCCATGTTTGTATTAATTGTGTAATATACTTTAATTAATGTATATTTACATCATCATTGTGTTATCCTTCTTTCATGGTTTCATGTTTGATAAGTTACCAAATCGATAAGGGAATTTGAAATTCCAATTTCCATTTATTCAGCTTTACACAAACTCCATTGATTATTTTACTCCGAGATTATGTGTGGAATCTCTATTCATTTTCTTATGTCATAATTTCCACTCCCCTTTTCTGTAGACATAATTTTGATACACATTATCAATCCATTGATAATTTCTCAAGTCATCGATATGAATTTGATAAGAGTAATTTTAACTCATTCTCCATTTTTTGATTTAAACATCCAATTCATTGGTGTTGTTTTTACAAGATTATGTGTGAATGTCCTTTGATTGTTTTACACTGAACATCCAATCATATTTAGTGTATTTATATTTGTCACACATAACTATGTCGTTGATTTATCCTTAACCTAAGGATGTGGCCTTTATGAGAGATTTCATCTCAATTTACATTCCATTGAGACTTCTTTGTTAATATACACCAACTCACTTTTATGTGGTGTATATAAAGTACTTTGACATAGTATATCATGAATCCCTTTATTCTCGTGATATTACAAAGTTTTTATTACCTCAATTATTTGTATTCAGGTGTCTCTCTTTTGGTTAGAATCTCTAACTAAAATACCATTTTTAAATGTTTTAAAGACTTATTCATCTAAATCTTTCTCATTAATGTCGATGTTTTAAAAATGGTTTTACGGATTTATTTATATGGACATTAAAGTTTAGAAATTAAAACTCCTTTTAAAATGTTTCAAATTGGTATGGGACACTTTGATTCAAAAATATATTTTTAAATGGATTCTTGACAAATAGTGTGACTTTTAAATGATTTCAAGAAAAAGGGGTATATTCCTCTCAAATAGTTTTGATGATTATTTTCATCTATGTCAACATCCTTTGATGGATTTTATGCTTATTTGAAGTTGATTTATTATGATACAAAACTTCTATATTGTATTGAAGGTTTTGTGATATGTTTGACTGTGGATGTGCTATTTTCATACCATTCATAGTTTATGGTGAAATTATTGACATTTCGTATTCTAGTTTTAATATGAATGTTTATGTCATGTTTAAACCTTTTCATATGGGAATGAATTGGACTTAATATGTGACGGGTGGAGCCCGCTATAGCTCCTCGATTCATCGTTAGGTCTCATGAGACAAACTAGTGTCTTGGAACAAGGCCTTGGCAAAATCTTATTTGTAGTCTTGGCACGAGGCCTTGGCTATGTGGTTATGATAGTCTGGCATTATGCATTCCATCATTATGAAAGTGGTTATTGATTTTTCATGTGATTATTCGATTAGTAGAATATCCATGTGAATAAGTAAATGGATTTATTTCATTTTATTTATGCCATACCATGTTGAAAGTTAAAGTTTGAAAGGCTTTTGTTTTAGTTATACAATGCCTTAAATGCTTATTCTTATTTATGAAAGTTTCCGCTATATTGTTATCCTTACTGGGCATTTGAGCTCACCCCTTTTCTATGTTTTATTTTTCCCAGGAAGTGAAGAAGTAAATTATGAATGACCTGCAGGGATATTATGTGGGGATATGAGGGTGGATTATGGAGACAATATGTTGTTGTAGTAGTTTTTCATTTTATGATGTAATGTAAGACTTATGAATATATCTAGTGTTTCCAAGGCTACTAAACCAATCGGTCTTTCGAGATTTGATCTTTCTTGTGATCATGCCAATGTTATGTAATAATGCACCGACTCTGGTATACTAGGGTTGGGGCGTTACAACAAGTACAACCAGCTTCCTCATCTATGAATCCATCCAGAGAAACCCCTACTACTATCTTACTTTGAGAAGCATCTACACTCATTTATTTAAATCACACTTTATGAATTCAAAAAACTCACTCACATTAGGCCCCAATTGTACCCGAGCTATATTATTATATAGTTTTATCTACTGATTGTAGTTTCATTAGTCCCTTGAACAATAGTTTTTCAAGGAAAAATATTCTCTGGACTCATTGACCTTAGACATTGATCCTTTGAAGATTACACCCCCATCAAATTAGGAGTATCAACCCTCTGTTCTAACCCCTCCACAAGCCTCCTCTTACCCTCGTATAGTTATTAATCATTTATATGTCTTATGATCATGTAAGAATCATAATAACTAACCCAAGATTCATATAAAATCAGTTTTCTATATCAGAAATCCTCACCAACATAGATCTAAACATAATCAATCAATCTTCCAACAACATAAACCTCAATACAAGCCCTAGGGGCATCTAGAAGAAAACAACCTGGTTCTCCTATCCAAACATAGGAAATGGAAAACAAGGTTCCCCAGCATACACAATATAGAGGGATTTTGAAAAGGTATGTGGAGTTCCGGGAAACGAGCCCATATGGTTGTAGTGGTGGAGTCACGCATTATGTATAGATCGATGCTCCACCAGAATAAGAATAAAACATGCTCATTGATGATATGAGGCATTGAGGACCGAGCATGAATCGTGTATTCTTATGAGATGAACTAGATCATGATATGTCGACTATCCATAAGCCCCACCATCGATCGATATTGATGACACCACTAGCCAATGATGAATTTTTCAAACTTCCCCTTGAGGGCTGGAGATTCTCGAATCTCTCAATCAACATCCACTGTAGTAGGTATGAGGCTTCGTTGAACTCCGATAATGAAAGGGGAATCTTTGGAGATACCATGAAAATATCTAGTACCTTAGGTCTAGTTTGAATCTAAAGGGTATTTAATGTTAAAAAATATTTTATTAATTTATTTAAAACTCAATATAATTATATCAATATTCAATTAGTGAGGAAGGCTTTATCATATCATACATGGAATATTTATGATCAACTTGTAATTTTTTAAATTTTCATTCATGAACTTTAATTATTTAAAATTTCATAAAACATCATTCATTTTTTCCTATTAATAGATACTCAAACTATACATTATAAAGACACATATGAGTTAATTTTTATCTAAAAAATGTGACAACATACATCTCCACACATCCTATTTACAATGGAGATTATAATAATACTCAATATGGTTTGAACATAGTTCTTTTAAAAATCTTGTTCATTTAAATCCCCTATTATTATTATAATAGTCCTTTAGTTTTACTATATTATAAGCATAAATTAAATGAAAATGAAACATAATACATAGTAAAATATATTATTTTGGGTCACCAATATCCACTATTACACTTTACCAACATTTTATCCAAGATCCTAGTGATTATACTAGAACCGGCATTTTTCTGGGGACTGACCATATTGAGAGTAAGTAGTTGTCACATGTTACAAGGATTTTATTTGGACTTAAATTTTTATTATCGGGATAATAAATAAATTATTACAAGAATCCAAAACATCTCCAATACTATGTATAAGTAAGAAACACATAAAGATAGATATGATGGAATAAATGTGGAATGAATTCAGTATATAGTTGCCTTTGTACCTAATAGATTAAAAATGATCTTTAAGCTTACAGATTAGTAACTAAAATTGAACTTCAATATATATAGGTTTCCTTTTTCTTCTAAATTATATTAGGAAAATATACATTTTTTAACAATATATCTTCTTATTCTTTACAATGTAATGAATTAAATATAAAAAAATTATTTTAGTTATCACTTCAAAAAATAGGAGAAGTAGAAATAGACTTATATTTGTTTAATATTTTTAACTTGCACAGTTCCCAGTTTTTCATTGAGACTTATAGAAAAAATGTAGAAATAAAGTTTCAATCTATTGTAGATTTCTCATTCATTGATAACATGAAATTTAATGAGTTTGTTTACTTCCAAAAATTTCTCCATAATAAATGCATCTTCTTATTATAAATTCTTTTTAGGAAATAGATATTCAAACAATATTAAATATCTTATCCGAAAATAACTACATAAAAAATATTTAAAAATTTTCCTATTAAATAATTTTTGTTTGTTGATAAAGATATTTTTCCTATAAACCAGTTTTTTAAATGTTATCTTACATTTCATCATTTAAACTAATCAATATTTGATATAGATAATGTAGTGGAAAACATGTAATAAAAATGGATAGGTAATTTCCATTGAAAATTAAAAAATGATAATTTAGCGACGTTTGTGTAATATGAACATGGAAATCACAAGATTTTAAAAAAAATATTTCCCTCATATTTTCATATAATATAAAATATATATTTATTAAATAAAAAAATTAATATGATAGAAAATTATAGGTATCATTTTAGAAACTAAAAAAGTAAAAAAAATAAAAATGAAAACCTATCATGTTACTATTATTAGTTTTCCTATCATATATTTGAATAATATTAAAACATAAAATACTAAGTCATACTGAGATCATAATATTAATAGTTACTTGTAATATTTAAATATTCAATTCATCTTCATCATTTCTAAACTAGAAAATACAAGAAGTTGTAATTTCAGATAATCAATATGATTGGTATCTTTTTATATCACTATATTTAAATGAAAATCAAAGAATTGTACTTAAACTATGAATCTCATAGCTCTACATGGTGTGTATTGTGGTTCTATTATAGAAATATTTGAGGATTTGTGGTTCATTACACATGATAAATTTCATACACACTATCTTTTATATCTATACATATTGTGTGTTGCAATGTATATGGTTGTCTTGACATTCACATCGGTAGTAATGAAGAATTCATCTATATATCGCTGCTAGATTATTAGATATGATGTCGAAATTTTCATGTGGTTGTATATTTAATTTTACTCTAGGGAATTAACTACCTTCAGGATCCAATAATCCATCACTGATTATTCTTACCATTTTTGTTCTTCATGTGAGGAAAGTGTACTGACCTCCATTCAAAGAACACCACAACCATCATCATTAACATATACATGTCTTATTTAACTTTAAAATATATTCCCAAAATAATTTATTAGGTTTTATATAATTTTGCTGAAAGTAGAGAGGGGTTCATCCATAAATAAATCAAAACCCCATGTAGGATAATTATCCCGGGAAGTGGTTCATCTTGTATACAAATTATCCATATAACTAAATCTAATATGTAACTCAATTTACTCAATTTACTAAAAACCATACATTTATAAATAATTACACAGAAAATTTAAGCATAGTTAATATCTTCAAGTAATAGAAATCTCATTTAAGATACTTCTGATGTAGCTGAATCTAGATATCATTATCAACTTGGCATTTTAGGTTTCATTGAATTTATAGAGACTACAAACTAAATATTTTTCAGTTTAACATAAATTTAGATAATTTTATTATATTATAATAATATTATAAAAAATATCAATTCTAATTTAATATAATGAGATATCACCCAAAAACACTAATGAAAATGATCTGAGCTTTATTGAAAATATAATAGAAATATTACATAGATTTAAAAAAAGTAGCATTCAATTGACCATTTACACCATCATAATTATTGAATAAAGTTTATATAAACATATTATATTTCCTATGAAACAATATACATTAAATTAATCTTGATTTATCATCAAAATAAAAAAAATCTACTATAAAAATAAAATCTATTTTATAAAAAGCATACAAAAACATCATACTAAAAATATGAATACCCAATTGACTGATTTAGCTTTATTTTTAGT
Source organism: Viscum album (assembly GCA_963277665.1). NCBI lineage: Eukaryota > Viridiplantae > Streptophyta > Magnoliopsida > Santalales > Viscaceae > Viscum > Viscum album. Next base: position 391,296,294 of record OY728158.1, read on the forward strand.
TGAATGAATCATATAATCTCTTATTATATATGAGATGCAAAATAGGTTATGGAATTTAGATAATACTATCTAAATATATAATAAAAAACATAGGGATTTTTAGTATGAAAAAACTATTGTATTGTAGAAGACACACAGAAACATCAAAAAATATTTCCAACATCATTAAAACAGATTCAACCATTACACTAAATAAATAATACAAAGGTAATATTCTTAAATTTATACACAATATGAGTTTTTAAATTTCATAGAATATATTTTACTGTATTAGAAAAATATTGCGACATAAAGAAATAGGTTCTCATAAAACAAATTTACCGGTTTCTTCATACATATTCTTCATCCAATTGAATATTTTCTAAGAAAATTCCCTTAAATAACAGTTGAGAGAAATTTAATAATATGATAATAAATATAACTTATGAATATCATGTAATAAATGTTATATATAAGAGATTAAAAATATTTTAATAATAATATCACATTAAAAAACAATTAATAACAAAACATAACATATATGATAATAATAATATATAGATATTATAATTATACAAAAATAATAAGTAAATTGAAATTAATCAACTAAACACCTGTTCCTTTTTTCTAATACCATTGTGTATCCTTAAAACTCTCCTTCAAAGTTACTTAATTCAATCAAAATGTGGATATTAAAGGAAAAGTTAACCATCTTAATAGTGTTCATTCATGTTTTTACCATCTTCAGCATCCTCAAAACATTCTATAACCATATGAACATAATGACATCATTATCATTAGTTTAATAAAATATCGATATGTTTATTAAATAAAATCCATCTACCTCTTTAAAATATTTTAGAAAATGTAATAGTTTCTCATTGGTAAGTGTGGACTAAATCCTTCATGAATGGAGGATTTCATTTTTTTTTTCACTACATCAAATGTATGGTTTTAATGATTCATTAAATGAATAAATATTATAGTAATAGAATAATTATTATTATATAAATATATATCATTTTCTACTTTATATTCATTTTGTGTTTTTATTATATAATTTTTAAAATCATAGAGGTGGTGAATTGTGTGTTGATTACTTTCTATTAATTTTGAACTCATCTTTGATACTTTCATACCCTTTTGATCTAACCCTTTGTTTTTTTTTACTAAAATTTGAAATATTAATATTCCTCCTCAAATTTTTTTTAGTATATGAATGAATGTAAAATAGTTAAAAATCATGGGGTATTTTTATGATCTTTTTACTATGACATGCTCTTTTTCATGATTGGTTATTCATTGTTTGGATTCACTACAATAATAATAAATCATTGATTACTATGGTTTTTAATTCCCAAACCCACCACTATAGATACCCCCTAGAAATAAAAAATATTTTTTTATATAGGAATTCCATTAATAGTTTCAAAATATATTCACCAAGTCACACTATGGAATTTTTTCATACCTTGATTCACACGGATTTTCTTTAACTCCCAGTATATATATGAAGGATCTTCCATTGAATTTAATCTTATAATTTCACATCTATTTGTCAAAATGAGTTCACAACATCCAAAAAAAGTAGATATACTTTTTTTTAAACACTATATATTTGGATTCTTGGATATTTTTATCACATATTCATGTAACATAGTTACATTTCATATCCCAACTTCATAGTTCTTCAACAAACCTTCTCACTATATTTCTCTTATCTCATGAACATATCTACACTCAAATAGATATAAAAATTAGTATTTAATCCAGTTATTCTATGAAATATAATTCAATATACTTTTCTTCTCTTCATCTAGAGGTCTTCTGATTTCTTACCCCAATATAGTTGTTAGTTCAAATTCACACCACTCATAATAAAAATGTTTGGTTTTATTTTTCTATTCCATCATCATTGATCTTCAATCCTACTCACATGTAGGGGTGGAAAAATTAAATGAACCTTTGTTTTTAAATTACCATATATGGTATGATGAGGGATCTAAGATTCAACTATCTCAAAATTACAATAATAGAATACCCCTTTTTTGTTTACACAAAAACATTTTCACTTTTTTTCAACTAAAAAGTTATTCCATGAATATGCTACATTAATTATAGTTCTTTCATAAACATTTCCCAAATATATCATCAAAAACATATACACAATAGTCTTGAATTCAACTTCCTCAAAATATCTTCATTGAAGATACCAACATTAAATTTATATAGTTCAGTAAAATATACAAATATATTATGAGGTGTGGAATTTATTTTCACCTCTTGGAAACACGAAGTAGTTATTATCATTTCTCAGGTCCTGGGAAAAGTCTCAGAAATCAGTATTAGATACATATTAAATCTTTAACAACTAAGGATCAAAATGATGTATACAATGATGTACTGTAGCATTAGGATTTATGGAACATCATTTTCATTATTCTCAAGAACTCAATTCATGTAATTTTATCATTAGAAAAATAGAAAATAGTTCTCCCCATTAGTTCTTCCTAAAATCATGCTCATATCATTTATTCTCAAATAATAATTATATTATAAATTAAAAACAATAAATTTATCATTTATTTATTTGATTTTATTAGTAAAACATAATTCTAGAAACTATACTATTCATCTTACCTCGATATTTTCATTACCATGGTTGAAGATCAACTCCTCTTTCTTCTCATTCTTGAATTAGACACTATTTCTATTATTATTATTATTTTTAATATATCAAAAAATAGATATATATTTAACCCAAATTATTTCTATATCTTAATCATTAAAATGGAAGTCTAAAATTTTCCCTATGAACTGAAATGAAATTTGGTTATGTGAATTCCCATTTTGTATATGCAAGTTTTTCTATGTGAATAATTCCCTTATATGGATATTTAAATATTAATATTTGGATAGAAGGTTCTCATATTCTAATTTTCTAATGCAGTAATTTATTCACATATTTGGATAAATATTCATACACATAATACAATTCAGCTAAATGAAGTTCAAATATGCCACAAAAATACCTTATATAAGAAATTAAGCTAACTTCACTTATTTTGGATATATGGAAATACATTCTAATATATGTTACATAAATTTGGATATATATCTGAATTTTTTTAAGTAGATTTTATTACTTGGGTCATTCAGTTACATCACTGTATTCATGTATTTGAATTTTCACATGATAAAGTTATTTCATATATGGATATTCGATAAATGGATATATCTAATCTAGAATATTCCAATAAAATAATTTTCTTATGTGGGAATTCCTGTACATGGAATTTGGACTTGGACATTTTTTTAGATTCCATTTCAAACTAGGCCTCCCACACATAAACATTAGTAGATTTCAGCCATTGATAAGAACCTTCATGTCATCTCATAACATCTTGTAATGATTTTTTCAAATATTAGAATAATTAAAAACACCATATAATAAATTTTCTAGGTTCTGTAGTTTTTAAAATACATAAACTATAGTATTTTCTCAAATACCTCAACCATATCATGTGTGGAACTTCTTAAGTCAATCCTGAGCCATCTGTTTTTTCATAAACCTTTATCTTGGATCATTGAATAAATGAAAAAATGAACCAACTATAAATATTAGAAAATAAATTTCTTTTGATGGGTTATTTGTGAAGGATTAAAATTTCATCACAAATAGTCCTCTAGAAAATATTTTTTGTTATAGATAATAAATATTATCACAAAAAAATATTTTCTAATGGTTAATTATTCTATAATACCTATTACATAACAATAAGGTATTTCATAGATGATGACAGTATGGCATGTGTAATGAACATTCCAAGGATAACCTGACATGTCAACTGAGACTATTCATCCAAATAGACCAAGGTGTATTATTTATCACCCATAGACTACAACATTAACTAGGCCAGAAATATTGATCTTGTGAGAACAATTTCACCTTCAATAAATCCATGATAAAATGACGGTTCAATCCAATAACAAGTCAGGTGGTCTTCTTATATTTGATGGTGAAAAAATAAGAATATTAAATAAGAACATCCAAATTTTTCATAATTCTCAAAATGAATAAATTTTTTAAAAAAAAATTCCATGCATGAAAAAATATTAATGAAACAGTTTCATTTAATAGAAAAGTAAATTAAACTAAACTGAAAAGAAATAGGTTTCCACAGAGTCTGATACAAATCCTGACCCAAAAGGGAATAAACTATAATAGGTGAAAATCTCAAAATCTCTGTCTGACTCTCAATACATCACCATAACCCCAACAAAACTCCAAATATTTATCAAGGAGTGATAAAGATCCAACCTACATATTGTAACTGGAAGACCTATATAAAACATTAAAACTGCATAACCAAGGATGTCAGTATGAATGGTGTGAGATATAGGCTAGTATTGTATCACCATGAGTGTATTCCCATTCACTTTATAAATAACCCATTAATTATTGATTTAAAGGAAGGTATAGATATATAAGTTTTCATTTAAATTACAGAAAACAAACTTAAAAAAAGAATATTACAATTATATTATTAAAACAAAGCATTTAAAAATCATACCACTAGAGGTATTTCATAGTAAATTCCAATAAAAACCCCCATTACCATTAGAAAATCCTTTATTTTTAATGAAAAGTGATAAATAAATATTTTGGAAATATACTCATTTAAACCAAATCTGCCTAGTTTAAAAAAAATTAATGGAAACACTATTCAAGGATTTAATTTAATATAAAATTCATTTTTACATTTTTTGTTAATACTCAACACACACTCACATGATGAAACATGTGTATAATATATAGATGTCATAAAACAATGAAACACTATAAATAGTCATTAATTAATTACTATAACTACACAAAAAATGTCTCACATCCATGATTCTCACTCATAAAGCATTTAAGAAACCACATAAAGAGTAATATGAAACTCATGTGACACCAATTATAAATATTTCTAATTTAAAGTAAAACCCATGAGGGAATACCCTATGAATTAATGGGGAAATTTTATTAGTGTTAAAAGTTGAAACCAACTGTCGATAACATAATGGTAACAAAACACATCTCCTTAATTACAATTCTTCTACACTCAGTAGTGACACACCCCCAATATAGGTTTAAAATTTTAATGGGGGTTACTATCCAGGGTATAACAGTCAACTACTTTGTAAACATCTATAAACATTCCAATTAATAAATTAGATTACACATTAAATAGATAAAATAAGTTATTACAGTAATTTTAATGTCATCATGTGATATCTATACCGCATTAAGTCATCATATATAATAATAAATTTAAAAACTCTAACGGATCCCCATCATTAATGTTCCCAAACCCAAACATGAAAAAATAATACAAATTCATATATATAAGAACATTATCTCAAATGTAAATAATGGGTGATAATAGGCTTAACTATGTTATAAAAAGTATCCACACAAAGAGAATCACAAAATGTTCCAACCTAGACATCTTGTTGCCCATAGAAATCACATGCTTTAGATATCACCTTTTGAAAAAAAAAATTATCAAAATGGTACCCAATGTAAATCACACCCAACAACAAATAACAATCAAGATTCAATAAGGAAAATAAATTAAAGGATCCATCCATGATTTAAAAACCAAATAAAAATCACAATACAATATTAAAACATGAAAATACTCCTTTAAAATAACACAACCAATTTTAAAATCATTGGAAACCACTTTATATACATTGAAGTATTCTTTCAAACATTGATATCCTCTTAATATAATGATATTTAATTTATAAAAACATAAGTTAATAAATACTAACTGGTTAAAAACAACATTATCCCATTATTCTAATCACTAAAACCCATTAATGTAATTTTATCAAACATGTTAAATTAATAAAACACAATTTAAAACCAATGTTCAACTAAATCAATCATTTCCCCTGTAAAGACCCCGATTTTTCCCATGTAATTGTTTTTAATTATATGGAAATTTTACGAGTTCATGAAAATTTACCACGCATGATTCTGAGTCCCGGAGTGCCCGAAATGAATTTGTGAACATTTTTTAAGTACATTTATTAAACATTTGAGCGGGTTTTTATAACTTTTGAACCGGTGCTCAGAATTGAAATATGCGAACACCATTGAAATTGCAATGCTGATATTCACTTAAAAAGACCTTCACCTTGACCGTAGTATGTTGAGGGAGGAAGATAGTTTTTCACTTTTTCATGGAAGAAGAAAAATAAAATAATTAACATTTTATTTTTCTTTTGAAACCCCTCTTTTGAATTTATGGAGGTGGGGACCACCCGAGCTAGAAAACCTTCCATTTGGAATTCATGGTGGTGGGGACCACCCAAACACCTCTCAATGTAGTAAAACCTTCATCTCTTTAAGTAATTAATTGTGCCATTTAATTGTGCCAACATTATTTGTGAAAACTTTAATTTTGACAATGTAAATTAATTTGATAAAACTATTTTAATTGGTTATATCTTCATTTCCTTGGGGAAATAGTTGGCAAAGGGGAGAACTTTGGAGAAACTATTCCTTCAAAAAATAAATCCCTCTCCAACAAAGAATGAGAAACTAACCCTGATCCTTGATCAGAAGAGCTTTGTGGAAGCAAAAAATGCTGACGTTCTTTAATGACTTTATATTCTACCTCTCGACTCCTCAAACGAACGACAAGGTAGGGGTGTGATTTGATTGATCTTCTTTAACTTATTTTACATTGAATCACTCCCCATGAGCCTCTTTATACCACTCTAACGTGGAGGGTGCGGGCCAAACAAACATGGCCCAACCACTCCGCAACCTTTTTGGTTTTTGATGCATTTATCACGATGTAGGAAGATGATGACTGGTACCAGTGACTGGTGCTTGTAGGACTCAGGAGTAGCAGCCGGCACACCGGCCGGCCGCGAAGATGGTAGTAGCGCATCTATGCCTCCAGTGGAGGTCTGCGGCCTGTTGTCCGTCGTGGAGTAGAGGCGGCGGCCGACGCATGGTCGGCTACGGGAAGGGGAGGCGGCGGCGCGGGTCCACGCCGCTAGCGTGAAAGAGCTCTGTTACGAGGTCGTAGCTGCAAAGAAGGGTAGATGACTTATTGTCCGCCACCGATGAAGACACACCATGGAGGAGGGCTGGTCATCCGGCTAGTCGCGAACTGACCAGCGTGGGCCACCCATCATGGATCGGGTCATACCGATGGGTCAGGACGGATGCAGCATGCCGAGTAGGACCCGGCAGGCAGGGTTGGACCTAGGGTTAGACCCGGGTCGGGCCAGGTCGACCCAAACTGGGTCAGGTCTACCCAGGCTGGGTCGGGCCGGGTCGGACTGGACCCGGACCAGCTTCGACCCATTTCCCTCTTTCGGCCATAACATGAGCTATGGGCATTCATTTGATAAACTGTCTATGGTTCCGGAAACCTTGGATCAAGATGGTCATTTTGGTATACCCCACTTGAGTCTTGGATAAAGATGGGGTACCACCGTGTTGGATCAGACACGAATCCAACTGGTCCCTCGGGACTAAAATGCCAATAACTTACAGACTGGGCGCCCGATTGAAACACCATCTGTTGCGTTGAGACCCATTTTATGTGGCATTCCTTTGGGATAATTCTTCATGGGGAATCATAGTAGTTGTAGTATAGACCTGTGGCATGAAGAGCGGACCCTCCTAGAATCAAGTGAGCTTAGTGCGGGAATCCTATAGCTGGATGTAACATGAGAAAGGGATCTAATGTGGGTTTGTTCTTTAGGATCCTACATGGGTCTGTGTTCGAGAGTCTCACCAGGATCCACTTTAGAAATTCACGTGGAACTACTCTAGGATTCTACGTGGGTCTTCTGTATAAGGATCCTATGTGATTCTAATGATTTAGGATCCTATGGGGGTCTGATGATTTAGGATCCTACGTGGGTCTGCCTTTTAACATAGTAAGATGGTTCAGCAGTTACATCTAATCATATTCACTACCATACCTAATTTATACCTGGTGTGAGATAAGTCTTTACCTTTGTGGTAATATTCTATGTGGCGTACATTTGTGTTACTTACCTTCGTGGTGATACCTTTGTGGTAATCTTCTATGTGGTGTACCTCTGTGATACTTACCTTCATGGCGATATATTTGTGATATTATTCTGTGTGGATTTACCTTTGTGGTACTTATCTTGGGGGTGTTATATTTTTGGTAATCTTTCCTCTGTGTAATAGTTTATCTTTGGATAAGAGTTGAGCCATGTGTTTCCTCATGAATGAGATGGGTACACTTGATAACATATGTCTATGTATGGGCATATACCTAAGTAGGGTTTTCAGATGTTTTCATGCATGTGTTTTACCATTTGTGGGTTTTTGTGAGACCTTTGAGGGTCTTGGGGTCTCTATTGAGTATCGTTACACTCACCCCTGCACGGGCTATGCTTGCACCTTATTGGGTCTGGTATAGATGATGGGTAGCGCTGACTGAGAATGAGAGTACCAGGACTAGAGGTAGCTCAGAGGTGGACATTAGACGAGGCATACCACAAAGATGACCGTTTGAGATCTGTACCTACCCTTCAGGTAGGATCCTTGGAGGTTGTTTACAGGAGCTGTTTCAGATTACTTGTACTTCTCAGTTTTACTCGTACGTTCAGTTTTCTTATACTTTCTAGTTGGTATTATATTCTGGCCACATTTTCTTACTGTATACACTCTTTTTACTATAAAGTTTACTTGTTTTCATATTTTGTTGTTAGCTTGGTTGTGTGTGTGTATAGGTTATAAAGGCATTGCCTTCCAAGTTTTAGGGAATATGCCTCTCGGTGCTAGCCACCAGCCCCTGGCCTAAGGAAGGCAGGCTTGGGGTAGTCACAGCACAGGCCCCGAGGGACGGGTCATGAAAAATTGGTATCAGAGGAGTCGGTTCTACTGTAGAACATTGGACTCTAATCTTTTAACGGAAATAGCGTTAAGTGTAGTGACTTTTTTTATCAGTTTAGAGAATCATTTTTTGGTGAGTCGGCTGACATATCCATACACCAAGACCCTGACTTCTAGTTTCTGACTCAGTGCATGAAAACATTGATTGCATATGTGTTTTGAAATGTTTTTTTGGTGATCTTTTTTAGTCATCTCACCAGGTATAACTTATTGACCATGACGCACCTGTTTCTTTTCAGGATGCCTTCACGTAGACAGCCATCTAGGGTTCTGGGTATAGTATCCGATGATAGGCCATTGAGTGACGAGGCCTTAGTGTATGGAACTTTATCAATAGAGGCACCATCGGAGGCACCAACGGTCTCATTACCCGTCATGCCACCGATTCCACCAGCCCCAACAGTAGAGGGTGCACACTACTTGAGTGAATTTCATGAGTTCTAGTGCCCAAGACCACCCAGGTTCAAGGGCGAGAAGGACCCACAGGTGGTTGAGGATTGGCTGGAGGTTGTGGTGAGAGCCTTTCGATTGTTAGGGACACTAGCTAATCTCATGGTGATCTTTAGCACATGTCTTCTACAAGAAGTAGCAGGCATATGGTGGAGCCGGATGCTCCATGTTCACGATGACATAACACTTCTCTGGACAGACTTTGAGAGCCTGTTTCGGGCAGTGTTTTTCCCAGCGACCCTTCACGTAGTGTGCATACAGAAGCTTCTTCCTCTGCAGCAGGGCAGCATGATTGTGGCTCAGTTCTCAGCGAGGTTCACCGACCTATCACGCTACTCCACTAATATGGTGTGGGACCCATTCTTCAAGTCCTGGACCTTAGATCATGGACTCATGTGGGAGATTAGGGCTTCGATGATTTCTCTCCGCATCCTGACACTGGAGAGGGTATTAGAGCGATCTCTCTTAGTGGAGATTTTTCATCCTAAGCATTCACCATTAGCGATAACACCCACTGGGAATCATGTAGTGGAGTCTTCTTTAGGTGGTAGCAGATAGATGTGACAAAGGTCCAAGAGGGCCAGAACTATAGGTGGATGACCATAGGATTCAGGGTCGTTCGTACAGGGAATGGGAGACAGATCCAGTCTTGTGAGGAGCAGGTAGTGTTACGCATGTTGTGGGTAGGGTCACATGGCTTGTGATTGCTCGACCCACTATACGGATGATCACCAGATGGTTGAAGTACTACCCAGGTAGAGATAGAGGTTCGACTGAGGAGGTCTGTAGGGAGTAGGCGGACGTGGTAGAGGATTTGGTCGTGTAGTTAGCAGGGCGCGACGATTCAAGGTGTTACTTCCACCACCATCATGTGGTCCACCCCGACTATGGGGATTAGGTGGACAGGGGAGAGCTCAACTCTAGGTAGCTGAGGCCTTTGACCACGGTGCTCCAGAGATGATATAGGGTACGATCTGTTTCTACTACACCTTAGCTACAGTACTTATAGACAAGGTTCCATTCATTCTTTAATTTTCACTACCCTCATTCGGATCTCAGAGATTCTGACGAAGTCATTGGCTCGATCCTTACAACTAGAGACTCCTACGGGAGAGGATTAAACTTTTACAAACTAGTGACGGCAGTGTGATCTTACTCTAGGAAGTGAGAGCTTCGGTTGGGATATCCTAGTAGTAGCATCGAGGCCTTACGATGTCATCTTGGGTATGGACTGGTTATCTACAGTTCATGCTCATATTGACTGTATTAGGCACAAAGTGCAGTGTTTCTGCACTGATGGAAATAGGTTTACCTTCACCAGTGAGAAGGGATCCTTTGCAGCATAGGATGGAATTACCCGGAGGAGAGTATAACTGATTACTCATCAGTTGGCTAGCCTTACCCTCAGAGCGGTTTATGTGGAGAGTCTGAGTTATCTAGTAGTGGTGGACCAGTACACGGATGTCTTCCCTGATGATGTTATGGGTCTACCTCCAGGCAGATAGGTGGACTTTTACATTGAATTTTACCTTGGGAACACCGATATACACACCGGCGTATCGGATGGCTCTTGCAGATCTTCATGAGTTGTGGGTACAGCTGGAGGACTTACAGGGGAATGGATTCATCTGGCCTGGTGTTTCTCCTTGGCCAGCCCCGATTTTGTTCTCCAAGAAGGTGGAATGGAGCTTGAGACTTTATTTTATCTATTGGTGCCTAAACAAGGTGATCGTGAAAAACAAGTACCCACTCCCGAGGATTGAATACCACTTTGATCAGCTGAAGGTAACATGTTGGTTCTCAAAGATAGACCTTAGATCAGGCTATCTTCAGCTCAGAGTATGAGATGAGGATGTGTAGAAGACAGATTTAAGATGTTGGTATGTCTATTATGAGTTCTTGGTTATGCCATTCTTTGTGACCAACACTCCGGGTGTGTTCATGGGACTCATGAACAGGATAGTTCATCCATATCTTGATCTCTTTGTAGTGGTCTTCATTAATGAAATTTTGATCTACTCGGCTATTAAGGAGGAGCATACCTATCATTTGCAGATAGTTCTAGACACACTCTAAGAGCACCAGCTTTATGGTAAGATCTCGAAGTGATAGTTCTGGATTTGAGAGGTTCACTTTTTGGGACAAGTCGTCTCATAGGATGGATTTGCGGTGGATTCAGTGAAAATTGAGCCTGTGCTTTTTTGGGAGCTACCTAGGAGTGTAATGGAGGTACCGAGTTTCCTGGGTTTGGCCGGATACTACCAGAGGTTTGTGACAGATTTCTTCAGAGTTGCAGCACCTTTATCAGCATTGACGAAGAGGTGGAAACCATTCGTGTGGTCGAAGAGATTTCAGTAGAGTTTTTAGGAGCTAAGGCAGAGGCTAACTAGTGACCCCATGTTGAGGCTTCCGGAAGAGGGCGTTGGGTACGTAGTCTACTGGGATGCATCAGGGACTAGGTTCAGATGTGTCCTGATGTAGGAGTGAGCAGTTATCACATATGGTACTCAACACCGGAGGCAGCATGAGTATAAATACACTACCAATGACCTTGAGTTATTAGCAGTGGTCTTCGCTTTGAATATGTGGCAACACTATCTGATGGGAGAGCATTTTACAGTCTACATTGATCACCAAAGTCTTAGGTATATCTTCTCACAGAAGGACCTGCACTTTAGATAGCGGTGTTGGCTTGACTTCCTCCAGGACTATGACTTTGAGATAGTATATACTCATGGGAAGGGGAACTTTGTATCTGATGCACTCAGCAAGAGATCTGGTATACAGCTACTAGGTGAAGCGAAAGAGCAGCTAGACACTTTACAAATAACCTTTGTGGAATGGGATGGGGTATCTTTTCTTTAGTCTCTTATAGTCACTCACCCACTTCTTCAGCGAGTCAGGGAGGCGCAGCATGGAGACACTGACTGTGATGCTTGACGTGTTCAGATATCCATAGGATAGGCACCCGATGGTTTTTCTGAAGGTGGTGAGCATGTCATCCTCTTTAGAGGATGTACCATGGTACCAGTGTCCCTTTGGGAGGAAGTGTTGAGGGTGTTGCACTCATCCCCTCTAGTGGTACACCCAGGAGTGGTGAAGTTCTACCAGGACCCCTGATTATAGCACTGGTGGCTGGGAGTGAAGAAATAAGTAGCAAAGTTTGTCTCTAGGTTCCTCACATGTCAGCAAGTGAAGTCGGAGCATCATGTACTAGTGGGATTAGTTTAGCCTTTAGAGGTCCCACGGTGAATGTGAGATGGGGTATCCATGGACTTTGTGGTAGGACTTCCATGTACATACAGGGGTCATGATTCTATCTGGGTGATTGTCGACCAACTCACCATGTTGGCCCACATCCTACTAATCAGAGGGTAGGGTTTAGTAGAGAGTTTGGGACACCTCTAAGTGTAGGAGATTGTGTGGCTACATGGAGTACCCTTGATTATTTTCTCCGATTCTGATGCACATTTCACTTCACATATATGGAAGGGGTTGCGGGTGGCTTTCGGGACGTAGCTTCATTTGAGCACCGCCTTCCACCCTCAGACGGATGGCTAGACTGAGCGGACCATTCATACCCTGGAGGACATGTTGCGTGCTTACATCTTCAACTTCAGTCGTAGTTGGGAGGATCAATTTCACTTGGTGGAGTTTGCATACAAAAAACAGTTATCACTCCACCATTAGGATGGCACCTTTTGAGGCATTGTACGACTGACCTTACAGAACGCCTTTGTGCTGGACTAACCTAGGGGAGTTCATACTCATGGGACCAGAGATGGTACGGGCTATCATAGAGAAGGTGAAGATCATCTAGGAGCAGATGAAGGCTGCACAGAGCAGGCATAAGTCTTATGCCGATAGGAGATGGAGACCTCTGGAGTTCGAGGATGTTTACCACATCTTTCTATGTGTCTCACCCTGATGAGGTTTGCAGATATTTGGTCGGGGTGGAAAGCTATCTCTAAGGTTAATCAGAGCCTTTCAGGTCCTTAACAAAGTTGGTGAGGTGTCTTACCACTTATCTCTTCCACCTTAGTTGCACCGGGTGCATGACGTTTTCCATGTATCCTAGCTAAGGAGATACGTTCATGACCCATCACACATCATTGACTGGGGCGAGATAGACATCGATGATGGGGCGATGTTTACGGAGGTTCCAGTGGAGATTGAGGATAGATAGGAGTGGATCCTTCATAGGCATTTGATACCTTCATTGTGTGTACGTTGGCAGAACGGGAACCTCCAGGAGAGCACATGGGAGCGGGAGGCTCAGTTTCATGCTCATCACCCCCACTTGTTTTCCTAGTTTTTGTGATGTGGCTTTCGGGGACCAAATCCCATGAGGTGGGGAGAATATAATGACCTATATTTTTCCATGAATTTTTTTTAAATTATATTGGAATTTTAGGAGTCTGTGGAAATTGACGGTGGATGATTCTGAGGTCCGCAGTTCCTAGAATGAATTTTGGAACTTTTTTTAAGTTTGTTCAGTAAACGTGCGAGTAGGTTTTTATAGCTTTTGAATCGGGGCTCAGAATTGAAATCTGACGACACTGTTGAACTTGCAGCGCTGATATTTTCTTTAAAAGACCTTCACCTTGATCGCAGTAGGTTGAGGGTGGAAGATAGTCTTTCACTTTTTTGTGGAAGAAGAAAACTAAAATAATTAACATTTTAGTTTTCTTTTGAAACCTCTCTTTTGAAATTATGGAGGTGGGGACCACCCGAACAAGAAAACCACCCATTTTGAATTCATGGTGGTGGGGACCACCCGAACCTCTTTTAATGTGGGAAAACCTTCAACTCTTCAATTAATTAATTGTGCCATTTTATTGTGCCAACTTTATTTGTGCCAACTTTAATTGTGCCAATGTAAATTAATTTGATAAACCTATTTTAATTTGTTGGCTCCTCCTTTCCTTGGGGAAATTGTTGGAAAAGGGGAGAACTTTGGAGAAACTCTTCCTCCAACGAATAATGACCTCTCCAATGAAGAATGAGGAACTGACCCCGAGCCCAGATCGGTAGCGCTTTGCGGAGGAAACAAACACCGACATTCTTCAACGACTTAATATTCTACCTCTCGACTCCTCCAATGAATGAAAAGGTAGGGGTATGATTTGATTAATCTTACTTAACTTATTTTACATTGAATATATCCCAATGAGCCACTTGAAACCACTCTAACACGGAGGGTACGGGCTAAAAGAACATGGCCCAACCACTCTATAACTTTTTTGGTTTTTGATGCGTTTATCACGATGGAGGAGGATGGTGACTGGTACCGGCGACTGGTGCTAGTAGGAATCGGGAGTGGCGGTCGGCACAATGGCCGGCCACGAAGACGGCGGCGGTGCAACCGCACCGCTGGTGGATGGTCGCAGCCCATCGGCCATGGAGGAGTAGAGGCAGCACTCAGTGCATGGTTACCCATATTAAGGGGAGTAGCGGCGCGCGTCCACACTTCCAGCATGCAGGAGCCACGGCATGAGGCAGCGGCGGTGATGGAGGGTGGTCGGCTCACTACTGGCCCCCGGTGATAGCACGGTGCATGACCGCACCATGGAGGAGGGATGGTTGTCCGTCCATCCACGAGCCACACCATGGGACACCTAGCGGGCTTCCCTTCACGGGCCAGGCCACACCAGCAGGCTGGGCAGGACCCGGCGGGTCAAGTCGGACCTAGGGTAGGATCCAGGTCAGGCCGGGTAGGACCTGACCCCGACCAACTTCGACCCTTTTCTCTCTTTCTGCAATAACTTGAGCTACGAGCATCCATTTGACGAAGCATATATAGAGATAGAAACCTTGGATCGAGATGGTCCTTTTGGTACACCCCACTTGAGTTTTGGATAATTTTGGGATACATCCGAGTTGGATCGGACACGTATCCAACCAGACCCTCTGGATAAAAAGGCCAATAACATACAGACCGGGCATCTGATTAACTTAATGTCTGTAGCGTTGGGACCCCTTTTACATGGAGGTCCTTTGAGATAATGTTTCATGGGACTTTGTGGAATTTTAGAGTATCTACCTATTTCTTGAGGAACATACCCTCCTAGAATCAGGCAAGATTAGTGTGGTAACTCTGTAGCTGGCTGTAACATGAGAAAGGGATCATATGTGGGTCAGTGATTTGGGATCCTACCTGGGTGTGTGTTCGAGAGTCTCACCTGGATCAACTCTAGGAATCCACATGGAAATACTCTAGGATCTTATGTGGGTATTCCGTATTAGGATCTTATGTGGGTCTGATGATTTAGGATCCAACGTGGGTCTGATGATTTAGGATCCTACATGGGTCTGTCTCATAACAGAGTAAGATGATTAAGTAGTTACATATAATCTTCTTCACTACCATACTTAAGTTATACCTGGTGTGAGATAAGTATTTACCTTTGTGGTAATCTTCTGTGTGGTGTACCTTTGTGGTACTTACCTTTATGGTTATATCTTTGTGGTATTCTTTTGTGTGGATTTACCTTTGTGGTACTTATCTTTGGGGTGTTATCTTTGTGGTAATCTTTCCTCTGTGGAATATTAGAGATTTGGATAAGAGTTGAGCCTTGTGTTTCCTCATAAATGAGATAGGTATACTTGATAACATGAGTATATGTATGGGAATATACCTAAGTTGGGTTTCCAGAGGTTATCATGCTTGTGGTTTACCCTTTGTGGGTTTTTGTGAGACCTTTTAGGGTCTTAGGGTCTCTACTGAGTATCGTTATACTCTCCCCTGCATGGGCTACGCCCGAACCTTGTTGTGTTTGGTATAGAAAACAGATAGCACTGACTGAGGATGAGAGTACCAAGAATAGTGGTATCGCGGAGGTGGACATTAGACGAGGCATACTGCAGAGATGACCGTTCGAGAGTTGTACCTACACTTCCGGTATGATCCTTAGTGGGTGTTCATAGGAGCTGTTTCAAATTACTTGTACTTCCCGGTTTTACTTGTACTTTTAGTTTTCTTGTACCTTCCAGTTGGACTTGTAATTTTGCCCCTTTTTCTTACTATATACACTCTTTTTACTATACAGTTTACTTATGTTCATATCTTGATGTGTGCTTGGTTGTGTGTGTGTACAGGTTATAAAGGAAATGGCTTCCCAGTTGTAGGGAATATGCCTTTCGATGCTAGTCTCCAACCCATGTTTTGTGGAAGGCGGGCTTGGGGTTGTCACGACACGGGCCCTGGGGGATGGGTCGTGACATCACCCAATATTTTGAGAGGAAAAAAACAAAAACATTGGGAAACTTATTGTGGAAACAAACCTATGAATCATATATACTTATAATTTAGTTCAAAAATGCTTTTTATACGGCAGAAAAATCAAGTCACTTATTAACAAATGGAAATGGAATAGTAACACATCTTAATGATGATGATGGAATCATGTCGGATTCAATGAAACCATTAGAATTTGATTTTATGGATGGAAGAAAACCTTTAATAATAGATATCCCTAATTTATCAATTCTAAAGAACAAAAATTGGCTACCCATGGACATTAGAGTTATGGAAGAAGAGGTTAGCATAATGTAACTATGAGGGGAAGAGAGTAGAAGACCATACCAATTGTATTAGATATATAAATATCATGAATCCACTCTATATCCACTTGGAGGATAATGGGAGAGGGAGAACCCCCCATGGAGAGGAGTCATAGATGAGGGTATGGAATGAGATATCTTGGGGAAAATTCCTTAATTAAAAATTTTATAAAATGAAAAAAATATATATATTAAATAGGTTACATGGTTTCCTATAATATTTTTATATAACTTGCACAGATATTGTGGTCTCTACTACATCAACACTCCATAGGTTTTACAGTTATCTCACACCGGTTTCAAAACCCTATTTAGACAGTGAGATCACATATGTCACAAATAAAAAAGATTCATGGTTTATACTTCATGGTTTCCCAAACCATGAAGCCACAAAAAATATCAAAAACTAAATATTAAAATACTAAGACACACTAATCCTAAGAGAAAAAATAATGCAATATAAAATGAAAGAATGTGATATTTGGGGTTCTCAAAATTCTCGAAACTGAACCACTTTCTTTCCCAATAAATTCTACTTGTATAAATTATTTGATATCCTAATTAAATAGAAAGGTTAGTTTAAACTAAAAAAATTGATGGATTCTTCCCAACATCAATCTCTTGAGAGGGAACTAGAAAAACAAGACCAGATGATCTCATCTCTTGGGTGACTCGAAAAACATGATATTTCCAAAACATCAAATATCCATGAATCCTAACAGTTGATTCTTGTAATAGGGAAGTATTGGGACATCCACTCCCACATCAGATCATGAATTATAGAATATCTCCAAATGAACATACTAACACATGGAAGTTATTTCCATATTCTAAATCATAATAAAGGATAAAACAACACCATCTGAACAAATGAGACAACATGCTTGAGGAACAATTTCACACCCCCACAAAAACATCTCTAATGAACTCCCGAAATATTAGGGAGACACATGGAGACCATTTGAAGGTCCCTCCACTATTTAAAATTCATATAATATAGTGACATGGAAATAGGGAAACCCAAAAGAAGAATTTCCTCCAAAGACGAATGATCCTCCATCCATGGAAACTAGCTAGGAACCCTGCCCTGAAAACTACCTCAAAATAACCAAGGATTGAAAAAATTAACACACTCTAGTAAATTAGAAGAATAAAATCATACAAATAAAGCGTCAACAAGGAAATACATGTATATAACATCATGTTATAAGACTTTATGAAGGATAACTCGGTGCCAATCATGTAGAATACCCACCCATAGTAAATATAAAATAATATCTCATCTTGTTACCTAAAAGATCCATTTTATGCATTTATTTTTGGGTTAAATGGGTCTTTTTATATATACTAATTAGTTAAACATGTCATGATTTGATTTTTTTTGTAATAAGATACAAATTTTGATAAAAAAATGACATAAGAGGAGATGAATATCGAAATTTGAAACCACATTAAGTCATGTTGTAAAGCGGTAGGGTGTGGCTCCATATTTTTAAATCTATTAAGTGGTTTGATGTTGTATATGATTCATTTAATGAATTGAGGAGTGAATGACCAAACATGGTGTTCATAAAGGATTAAATGGACTAAAACTGCATGAACATTAATGGAAATACACTAAACATTTTTTTAATCACATATATGATTTTTAACACAGATGAATAAAATATAAGATAAAAGTCATGAGAAGGTTTTTTTCCTAGACATTACATATCATCTACACCAATTATATGAAATGTAAATTCTTTCAAATATATTAGAAATGATAATTAATTATATTTCATTACCATAAACACCATTAAGTTCCATGGGATGACCCAAAATGTGGTAAGACCCATTAAATGAGAAATTTTTTATTCCTTAAGGGTGAATTTACACCAAAAAATAAAATGATATGGTGGATTTAAAGGGGATCGATCGATGAGTAATTCTTAGTAAAATTACATGATGGTGTTTTATTTCCCATATTTCTTTTTTCTTTCTTTTCATCATTTTGTGATGTCTCCCATCACTAAAAAAATGGACTTACCCATCTGTGGATGGGTAGATCCTTTGGGTGATCGAGAAAGGTGTTGTTTGTACCTATGTTTTTTATTAGGTTTTTTATTCAATTAAATGAGATTCATTCATCATCATGAATCTAGTTTCAATTATTAATTTAGTTTTAAATTCTGAATGCACTGGCATAAAGTTCTATTTATTTTAATTTAAATTTCCTTGGTCGATGATCCACTTATGCTTCAACTAAATTATTTTCTATATACAGAGGATCCTATTAGGTTTTGGTGGTGGGATCTCGACATTCATAATTAAATGGTTAAAATAGAATACTTATATATTTCTTTATTAGGGACCAATAATTTGTGGTCATGGATTTACGTAATTAATCAAGATAACCTGATGCAATAACATGAACTCACAATGGAGGGAAGAACAACCTATGTTTCCAAATTGTAAAATTGTCATGATAACAATCTAGCCTTGGGGGATAAAGGCCTTGACAGATTAATATCTCTCCTCCCAATTAGTATAATGAAAAGCGTTAATAATTTAAAAATTATGATAGCACTACACTAGGTAAATCCAAACCTTTTATGGTAATTATCTCTCTCATTTTTTTTCAAATCGATCAAATTATACCATTTTCTTCTTTAAATTCCATAACACAAAATTAAAATCAAATTTTTGTTAAATCAAAAAAAAATTAAATCTATGTTTCGTGTCAACTCCACTTTAGAAGAATACCCATAGTGAACATATATATTGCACATAGGTAGTTAAAAACATTATTTTAACACACCCCACAATAGGTGTGTGTCATTATATCTCATGGTCTACCCAGAATAAAAAATAATTTCCCCCAATACCCCCAAAAAACATCCAAAGTATTCCCATTTAATTCTTCACATAATTATAAAACCATGTTCAACACCTTGAACTAAGGCAACAAGTAGAAAATAGATTGGTAAAGAACATTTTAAAGATAGATACATGAGCTAGAAGTGTTTTAATTAAATAAAAAAATGAAATATAGTAAAAAAAGGATGGAATGATAACCATTAAAATAATAGATTACAAAATAGTACATCCAGAAAATCATAAAATCGCTCCTAACACTTAAGGTATGATAAATAAATCGAATCACTTCTCAGATTGAATCTACATTTGATATATCCTCTTCTTCTAGAATTAACTGACTTTAAAAACCTCTGGAGGTGAACCATACATCCACATAAATTATTATACTTTTAAGCTATCAGAAAAGAAGGCCAAATGTTCCTAGGTGTCATAGACTAGTAGTACACAAATGGATTTCACTTCATGTTATTATAATCACCCTTTTTTACACTAGATTGGGTTGCAGCATCCCCTGTTGTGGGTTTACCTTCAAAAAACACATTAACAACTATAAATTTGAGCATAAATTACTTAAAGGTATTTCTGAAAGAATAAAGAACCATAGAACTGTGATCTGTATGAAGGCCTCTTGAGAAGAACTATTCCTTATTTGAATAATCTCAAACCAACTCAAGAGAGAAAGGAATTGTTATAGGGAACTATTACACATAAACCTTCACTAATGGATCTCCTAGAAGTACATATAATAATTTCTTCACCTACGAAATTATCACCTATTCTCGATAAAACTACTAGATAACGGTGGCCTTGGAACATTTATAAAATAGCACTTCAAACGGTTGGGCATGAAGAGTGTTCCTCAACCAATCTGAACCCAACCCTTTGAAAAAAGAGTGGTAAACCTCAACCTATAGTATTTTAGAGTTTTAAGATACTCAATGGTCATTTTGGACTTACCTATCCACTCTATAACCTCAAGGGATCCTAGATCACCACTAAACATTTGTAGATACTGAATCAAAGACTCTCACACATTATCCACAAACTAAGTAGAACATGGACCTTCCACTCAATCAATATTATGGAGTGATTCTGAAACTAAAAGAACTAATTTTGGATCACTTGCATAAATACCCAAGAGATACTCTACTAGAACTGCTACCATGTTTCTGAGGGTAAAATCTCATAACATCAAAAATGTATAACCCAAATTCAAATATCCATAAATCCCCAACACAAGGGATATGAGTCACAAAAAAACCCAAACAACATTACAAAACATCATTTTAATCCACATTTAAAAAAATGATCTCATTTAATGAAAACCAAATTTCCCTTTTAAACCACACACGCCAAAAATTTTCATGAATTTCATCACCTAAAAAACAAAATGTTATTTACTTTAAAACCATCAAAAGAAACCATTTGTACTATATTTTCAAAATCATATTACCACTGAAACTCAATCACCAAAATATAGGATTTAAAAAAATATTCAAAATGAAAAAAACTTCACTTAAACATTAACGATCAAGCACAACAAAACATGTAAAACTAAATTCATGAAAAATGAGAAAATAAAAAAAAACATTCACAACTACACATGGTTTGGATAAATGGTTTGTTAGGTCATGTTCTAGACATGTTAAATCCATAAGATATTTCCAAAGAAAATTCATAGGTTGTTCATGATTTGATAGATGGTGTGCCTTAACAACTCCTCCTAGATTTTCTCTAGAATCACTCAAAATGAAGGATTTTCCCAAAGAACCCCTAGTATCTTCCTACAACTAAAAGTAACGGGAAACTACATCAAAACATATTAATAACAATCCACCATAAATCAATATATAAAAAAACTCTCGACTTCCCATGGAAACATGAGATCCCAAAAAAGTAAGATTTACCCAAGAACATCCAAAAACATACCACCCAGGTTATGTCATTCCTAAATCTTATATACCATCAATCACCAAATTAAAAGAGTGATCTAATTTGATGTTTTAGGAAACCAGTTCATTTGACCCAACACGTCACCCGAGTCCATTATTCTACATGGTTTGAGTAGAATTACTAACCACCATAGTCTAGTAACAAGAACTAGGGTATCACGATTCATCTTATTAGAATGATTTTACGAAAAATAAAAGTTGAAAAAAATAGATCATACAAGTAATTAAACAAGTTTTCTCCATTAATTTTATCATTATGAGAAAAATAAATAATCATAAAAATAAATAAGAGCATTCATACCCTGAATAATCCCAAAAATAAAATTAAGAAAAAATATTCCAAATATGAATCTATTTTTATAAAACTCTAATATTTTAAAAACATGGAAATAAAACTGAAAAGAAACGGGTGGCCAAGGAGGCCGATACATCACTAAACCCAAAAGGAGTCAAAATATAATATCAGACAAACCCCAACATATTTGTGTGACTCTAAAATTTCATCCATAACTCAAAAAACACTCTCTTCCCATTATTGAGTGGTAACAATAAAGCGACATGTCATAACCTAATAATCTACAGAAAATGTGAAAATTACATAACCAAAAATGAGTGTATGTACGTTGTGATCCATAGGATACTAGAATAACCCCATAGATCCATTAACATTACCTTAATAAAAAACATGTTTTTTTCAAATGTAAGGCATAGAAAAATATGTTTTTGTTTATTTTTACCCAAAACTAAAATATATCAAAGCAGAAAACAAGGAATTTATTAAAATTATCAATTTTTTAAAACATGACTAAAATTACTTGATAAAGAAATTATATTTTAGAAACGTGAAATTACCCTTTTAACAAATTGAATTTTATATGAAATAAGTTAATCATTTTCTTTTGGAAATATAATCCTTGAAACCAAACCCACACCTAGTTTAAAGACACACGTTCAAAGGAACACCTTTTAATGATTTCATTTAAAATAAAATTTTATTATCACTTTTTAAATCTATAAAGACACTCACACAATCATATATGAGTATAAGAAAGTGAAATGATAATACAGTTAAAATAAATAAAGAGTTATAAATAAGTTACTATAACCATTCAAAAGAATGTCTATCCCAAATGATGGTCATTAATAAATAAATAAGTATGCACCTATATCGAAGAGGAAAATAATATTACTTAAATGATAAATTAGCAAAGAACAATTTAAAAAACCATGAGTAAAGAACCCATGAACTTATGGTCCAATTTTCATTATGTGCAAAGGTTGAACCTATTTTTGATAGGTTAATGGTAACACACCTCATCACCTAAATCTCTCTCTCACTAGCCTCATCATAGACACACCCCTAGCCAATTGTTACATTAAACTAGGGGCTACAGGCTAGGATATCAGACTCGACTAGTCAAGAAACACCCACAAACTTCCCACTTAGTATCCTAGCTTCCTCACAACATGGTAAAATATGTGATTACTATCAAGTTAACATCATCATTTCACAGGAACACCCCCTAAATTCATAATACATGTATATGAAATAAATATATCATCACTCTCACAAACCCATTCATAATGGTGCCCAACCCATGAATCACAATTCATATAAAAAGGATCATGCCCTCTAACATAAAAAGTGGGTGATAACGGCCTTAACTATGGTGTAAAAAATAAAAAAAACCCTGATAATCACATAATTTTCCATCTGATCCAACTCATTATACAAAAAGATCATATGATTCGGAAATCCATTTTTGAAAACCATTTGACTTACAAAAGAAACCAAATGGAAATCACGCAGAACAAAAAAAATAGTCAAAACACAAAATCTTTATTAGGATTCATCCAGGGAAAACAATCCAAAATGGAATCATATTACCTTGTTTAAACATAGAAATACACTTTTAAATCATGATATCTACATTTACAATAAAGGGAAACCCTTTAGAATTAAGGATATTTATTTTTAAATAATGAGAACATATGATAATAGGGAAACCTATTTTAAAACAAAAAAACACATAACTTTATAAATTTGTCTTTGTTTAAAACACTAAGATCCAATATTTTTTCCCTAGAAAAAAAATCAATGGAATTTTATCAACCATTTTGAATGCATAAAACAACATTTAACATCAATGTTTTAGTGAACCAAGCATGTGCTCTAAATTTTCCTAAGGAAAAACCTTAAAAAATTTGGAAAACCTATGAAATCACAAAACTAAGTTAAATATATATCTCAAATTTTGTTGAACATAAGTTTTAAATCAATGAACAATCAAGTCACTATTTTTTAAATAAAAATAGAATAAAAAACCTACAAACGATGATGAAAACATGATTCTATCGAGGAAACCATTATAATTGGATTCATGGGATGGATCCATACATTTAGACCATGGATTCCCAAAAATATCAACCCAAAACATACAAAATCAGCCACACGTGTCCATTATGTTATGGGGATAAGAGGACAAATGAGGAATACCAAGGGAGTAAGAGAGAAAAATCCCTTACCTCTTTATTCAAATGAAGACCCCTAAAAAATTCACATGAAATCTACATGGAGTTTCATGGGGAGGGATAGAACCCCGTGTAGATGCACCCCAGATAAAGGTGTTGAATGTGGAAGCATGGGATGAATGGCCCAATTAAAAAGGAATATAAATGATCCATAAATATTCATCTCGAGTTGGTTTCATGGTTCTCTCTCATGGTTTACCAAATTTTGAAGCATCGACTACCTCAGCACCTAAGATGATGCATGGTTATATCACATGGTTTTCAAAACTTTGTGTAGATAATATGAAAACCTCTATCACAACTGAAAAAGGTACAAGTTTTGCGAAATAATGATCCTAACTACACGGCAAAGGAAAAGCATTAAAAACTCATAATTTTAACCCTAAGACAACCTAAGACCAAGAGATAAAATGATCACAATGTCAAAAGAAAGTGGAATTTTGGGTTGTCATGGGTGGAAATAGTTATTTATGACTGATTTTTATATCAATCAGAAATAGTTTCCATGGGAAAATATTTTGCAGTAGATTTATAGTCGATAATATTATTTGTGATAGATGATTCATAGAGAAACAATCAGTATTATTATTTGTGATGGATCTCCGATCAAAAATAGTTTTTTGTTGGCACAAAATCTTATTTTAGGTGGGGGTTTTTTTCAATTGACCATATTTTATCAAAAAAAAACCTTCACAAATACGCATTCTATCACAAATATCCAATGTAACAAGTACTTCTTCTGATGCATTATCTGTCATAAAACATTCATATTAAAACTTCAAACTATAAATATGTATCCTTCCCTTTAACTCACTCGTTCACTTCAATGCTCTCTAATTCTCTAATTATCTCAAAGCGTCATCTAGTGTTTGGATTTTCAACGCAATAATTTTGATATTTTTTTTACTTTATTTAATTTTTATTAATTTATTTGTGTTTTATTTTAATTGGTGTTTTCTATTCATTTATTATTTATTTATTTAAATTTTTATTTATTTCAATATGTTAAAATTTAGTACAAATTAATAAATATTAGTACAAATGCCAAAAATATATATATAAATTATTAATAATTAGTATAAATTTTTATCTAATTTTTATAGTTAATAAAAAATTTGTATAAATGCATATAAATTAACAAAAATTAATCTAAATTTAAAAAAAATTAAATTAAAAACAATTTGTATAACATGATAAAAATATATTAAATTATTATAAATTTTGTTTATTAAACAAATATTTGTATCAATTAGTATAATGTAATAAAAACTAGAAAAAATTAATAAAAATTAGTATAAATTAATAAATATTAATAAATAATTTTATAAATTTGTATAAATTTTTCACTAATTAGTACATATAATAATAAAAATGTATAAATATATATAAATTAATTAAAAATTTATTTTAAGTATAATTAATATATATTAATAAAATCATTTACATTTAATATAGTTGATTTAAATATTATTAAAAAATTGTATAAATCTAATATTAATTTATATAATTAAAAAAATACAGAGATAAAATTATAATACATGAGCAGAAATTAATATAAATTATCATAAAGTGATCATCAAATAGTATAAATTTTTAAAAAATAGTAAAGTACTATAAATTTTTATAATTTACAATAACATCATATAAATTAATAAAAAAATTGTTAAATTAGTATAAATCATGTTAAATTACAAAAATAAAAATAAATTTTTATAATTTACATTAAAATGATATAAATTAGAAAAAAAGATTAAAATTTAGTGTAAATTAGCATAAATTAATAACAATGAGTATAAATACATTAAATTTATATAATTTAGGATACTTTAGTATAAATTACCAAAACTTACCAAAAATTATAAATTTATATTATTATTAATAAATTGATATAAATTATTATGATTTATAAAATAAATTAGTATAAATTAGTATAAATTAAATACAATGAGTATAAAAATCATAAATTAATAAACAATAATATAAATTCATATAAATTGGTTTGAAATATCACAAATTACTCAAAAATTATTATTTGATATAATTTACAAATATATATATATATATATTATTAAATATAAGTATAATTAGTATAAATTAACAACTATAAGTGTAAATTAGTTTAAATTTAAAAAAATAATATAAAATATTATCAATTATTATCACTTATTAGAAATTTAAAAAAATTATAAATTGATATAATTTGAAATAAATTTATTTAAATTAGTGTAATTTATTAAATATTTTTTTAAATAGTCAAAATAAATATAAATTTATATAAATGGTAATTAATGAATAATATTTAAGATAATTTCGTATAAATTATCACGAATTACAAATAAATTTTTTAAATTGATATAGTTTATAAAAATTAATGTTAATTTATTATAAATTAAATAAAATTTTACAAATTAATATAAATAAATGAAAATTAAGATAAATTAGTATACTGTAATAAAAGTAAACCCAAATTAGGAAAAATAATCAAAAATTAATAAAAAAAATTATAAAAGGATATAATTATTAGAAATTTGATTTGAAAAGGTATAAATTTTTATAAATTACTAAGTATTAATATAAATTAAAAACAATGAGTACAAATTGATATAAATTTATTCTAGATAAAATTATTTAGTATAAAAATTTACTAATTATCACTAATTTCAAAAAAAATATAAATTTATATATTCGAAACTAAATTGATAAAATTATTATAAATAATTTAGTAATAGTTTAAATTATTATATATTAAAAAAAGTTCTTTTAGTATAAATTAGTGTAAATTTGCCTAAATTACTAACAATTTATAAATTGGTATAGTTTATAATTAATTATTACAGATTAGTATAAATTATTAAGATATAGTATATAATAGTATAAATTAAGAAAAAATAGTTAATATTTTTATAAATAATAAAAGATAACATAATTTAGTATTAATTAAATGAAATTATCTTAATTTATGAAAAATATTAAGAATTGATACAATTTAAAATAAATTGATAAAATTAATATAAATAACATAAAGGTCTATAAAAATACCATAAATTATTATAAACAATCAGGAAATACAAAAATTATAGAAATTTTATGTGAGTTACAATAAATTATTAACTATTAGTTTAAATAAGTAAAAATTGATAACAATTTGTATAAATTGCTATCAATTTATAGTAATTAGTGTAAATTAGTATAAATTTAAAAAAAATTAATGTAATTTATTATAAATTTAATATATTATTATGAATGTATTTATAATTAATAAAATCAATAATGTGTTAGAATAAGTTATTATCTGTTGACATAAATTGTTTTATATTCTATAAAATTACTATAAATTATTATATATTTTTATAATTTACATAATTAAAAGATCATTATTTATAATTTTTTTTTTAATTAAGGACCTATGAAATAAATAAATAAATTATGATATAATGATTTGAACAATCCTTTGAAAATATAAGTGGTTCTATTATAAAAAAATCCAGCAACTAGTTTTTCAAATAATATTTATCATTTCCAATATCAAATTTGAGGTTTCCTTGAAAATGAAAAATTAAGTTCCCATGTAAGAAGTGTCATCTCAAAATATATAAAACATTGATAATATAGAGATTTATCTATTACTATAAGGTATTTGGAAAACTAAGGTATAAATATGTGAAACCAATAAAGTCCATATTTATTCTTATTAAATTTCTGAGTTATTTTACAATTGAATCTAGACTATAATGTCTATTTATATTTCACAACATAGCTTCACTAAGAGTAATATTTTTTATTTAACATAATAGTTATCACACAGACGTTAAAATGATGAGAATGAATATGATTCCTTAAATTATGAAATCATGGTTTAAAAAGTTTTATGGAATGAATTCATTGGTTACCTACTAATTAGAAATTAAAATAAAGGCCACTTGAAAATAAAATATGTGTTTTTATGAAAAATTATTTTTATGACCAGAATGGTGTTTTACAATAATAAATTAAATTAATCACTATTATTGAAATATATTAATGAAATTTATATGTTATATATTTGTTAAGTCCACTAGGTTAGATACCCTGAGTGGGGGGGTGAATCGGGGTATGATAGATTAAAACAACTACCCCTATTGATCTTTTTTGTTGTTAAGAAAAACTCACTTCTCTCCCTTTCCCGTAGAAATGAATAAACAGAAATCAAATCATGCATAGGATACAATGATTTTTACTTGGTTCTCTCTCACTAGGATTTGTCCAAGGATCATACATTGGAGATGTGTCGATGTAACAACTTCACTACAAGTGCACTGTTGTTTACAATTTTTGAAGCGGACTCACTATCCCTTCTGGTTTACAACCAATTAAAATATGAAAGAACACTGCTCTCTCAATTGAAGTTTTCTCACTACTTATTCAGAAGATCCACTCACATTTTATAGACTTGTAGTCCTCTTTATTATCTCTAATGAAATCTACATTCTTAACTGTTGATAGATGCTCTATTGACGTCCCACTTTCACCCGCAGATGAATCTATCTTTGCACCAGGTGTACTGGGCAACCTCAAATCTTTCACAGAACCATTACTGCATCTTGAATGCAATTTCATTGCCTTGCACGCAAGATTCCACTTTTGGTGTGAAACACCCCTTGCGCGCAACTTCAATCTTTCACGCAACTCAAATCTTATGCGCAACTTTATTATCTTGCGCGCAACCAAAAATCTTTCGTGCAACTCCCTTTGTGTGAAATTATTACGTGATCCGGTGTGCGGATTTTCTCTAAGTGTTGAGCTCTCTTGAATGAGGCAGGTCACCTCATATATATAGACATTCTTGACACCTGGGCGGAAGATTCAACTTTTATCGTGCAAGTTCCTCTTTGAGCATGAAAAACCCCTTATGACGTCACATTGGGCATGCAAGTTTCTTTCACAAAACCTCATATTTGGCACCCATTTCCAAATATTTCATGCACATCATGCCTTTTCCATTTTCCAAAGTCTTCTCTAGAAACATGCCTTGCACGCAAAATTCCTTCGCGCAACTCCATATTTCATGCACATATTTAAATCTTTCATGCACATCTCTATATTTCACAAAAATCTTCAAATCTTTTACACGTAACATGCCTTTTCCATTTTTCAACGTTCTAATCCCGAAACATGACATGCGTGCATGTTTCCAAACCACCTTAGATCTGTTCTTTTTGTACCGCCTCCAAATCATCCATTCCTTTTTCATCATTCTTTTTCAATAAAGGTTTTCAACAATATTTATGAAACTCTACAAATCACCATGTAAACCCCCTTTTTCCTGAAATTAGACATCATGGTCTGCTCTGTCAACAATCACAACATGGAGGTCCACTTTGTCAACAAACACAATCACCTCAAAAATACATCAATGATACCTTAAGGTATTTTTTCCCAATAATCTTTAATAAAATTTTATTAAAATCATCTTATAAGATTCATAATTTTAATATTATAATGAATCCAATTTTACGGATAAAAATCTATATAATTTTAAAAGACATTATTACTACATTTTAATGGAAAGATTTGTTTTAACTAAATTTTGACACATTAGTAATTTTTATTTTAAAAAACAATCTCGATTTATTATATAATAATATCAAGTTTTACTTTGGGATACTATTTAGTATTTTTTGGATAACTTACATATTTTGATTAATTGTAAATGACACCAAATTCTAAAAAAAACTGGTTTTTGATCTAAATAATTTATAGTGTTAAGTAACATTTTTAATTATATTTAATATATAATTAGATAAATTTTATGTAATTTAATCCAATTTAGGACACTGTAATAAATTTCACTTTGAAATTGGATGTAAAAACATTTACATCTTTTTGAATTTTTATGTTGAAAACCTTGATATCATGTCCCGTCTACGGGGTTGTTTTTAAATTAATTTATACCACTTATGTGATTGGAAATTGGAAAAATGAATTATATATTTAGATTAATTTATAATTTATAATATTTATTAATCAAAAAAAATTGACCAAAAAATTAATGAAAGTAATTAAAATTAATTAATGTGATTAAGCTAAAAACGAGAATAATTAATGATTATACTTAGAATATAAGGAGTTAAAATGACCCTTAACTTCACTACAAATTATTTTCTAGAAATATTTACACCATTAAAACTATAATGATCAATAATGGTTCATTTTTTGACCCTATGGGGATATCTAAAATTTGGAGATCTATCAAATAGTTTTAAGAATAGCCAATGCGTCTGCTTCCCCACTTATAAAAGTCCTCCTCTCCTCCCCAACCCATAAACCTCTCAATACCATTTCAGTCATCCAAAACCTCCAAAAATAATCTCAAAACATCACTATTATCATAAAATAATCCTCACATTGTTATTAAGTCAATCCAAGGAAGTCTTTTGGTGTATAAAAAAGGAGATACCTGAAAAAGAGGCAACATTCTTCAACGATCAATTTTTTCTTTTTTCTTTCTCCACCAATTCAATTATTATTATTACATGATTATATAAGAACCTAATTTTCATAAATATATTGTTATTTTATTATTATATTGCTTATTCCTATATATTTACACACTTCCATCAAATTGGATACAGAATCACCATTTGTGTGTAAGGCATACTACCGCCTCACGAACCGATGTCATTTATTCTTCTATTACTACCTATCAAGGATTGTAATAATGGAAGAATTACTAATTTCGTATGATATATATGATATAAATAATTTTATCATTCCTTAAAAATTATCATGTGACTTATACATTCATTTAATTTATTTTTTGTGAATATGATAACATTGTTTGGGTAAATGTGGACTATCACCTCTTCAAAGCGATATGATACATTCAACCTTCATATAGAATATATTAAGGATTGGTTTAATAAAAATATTTGATAATATTTAAATTTTTATGATGTTAATGAAATAATTATCTATCTGAACATAAAACATATAATTTTTTTCTTTCTATTTCACACACAACAAAAGTTAAAATGTCAGTCATGGACGTTTGGACTACCGCCTCGTCAAATCAATGTGATTCTTCCTTTTTCATCACCACATTACAATAATGATATATATATATAAGTATATTTAATTAAATAATTTTTTTATTATATGATATTCATTCTGTAAATATAAATTCAACTTACCTTCTTTATGTTATGATCATTGAAAAATGAGAAATTTACTCATGCGTACATACGGACTACCATCTCCATGATCGTAACATTGGTTAATTTTTAATCAACATATTTTATATATGATATTAAAAGTATAATTTATGTAAAATTTTGATAACTATTTCATGATTAATATTGAAGATATATTTAAATAACCAAGTCATTGGCCATAGTCGACCTATCAATGTTAGTTTTGACACATAAGTTGAATATTGTCAAAACATCTGAAACAAATTTATTTTATTATTTTATTCTATAAAAATTATTTATAAGTAAAACAAAAAATTAAAAATTACCATGGAAATGGTTTGGAATCATGTAAATAATTAACATTAGTTTATTATTCAAGAATATAGAGGACAAACATTATGATTCAGACTCAAGGAAATGGGTTTGGTCTAAATTTACATTCTATTAAGACATATTTTTTATTATGAACCTAGATACTTTTATATGGTGCTTATACTAAAAATGAATGTATTTTTTTATTATTATCCTTAAATTTATGGGGTTTCATATATCAATTTGATTATCTATATTTCACGCTATTTTTGGTTTCTATGTTACTAAAGCAGTAATAGACTTTGGTCACAATTTTCCTTCTTTTAGACATTTGATATGTTATACACCAGTCTTATTTTATGAGGTGTATATAAATAACCTTTCACATTATGTAAAATGAATATCAATATTCTCATGATTTTATATGTTAACTTAATTTTATTTCTTTATGGGGTATGTGGTTCAAATCTTTCAAAGGTGCATGAGACACGTTGGAATGTTTAAATATTATTTTCCTCAATAATGTTTTAATGATTTTTTAATGTTATTTACATTATTCAATGTCAAAACCCCTTTTTGTTACTTATGCTCCAAATGGGATTCTTTTTATTGGTATTATCCATATTATTTCCTAGATGGGTTAATATTGTTTTATAGAGATGGTTATGGAACCTGTTTCTTTTCCATGTGTCAATCATGTTTCAGAGAGATTATTATTTAACCTATTTATTTTCAATAAGATAATAATGTTTTGAAGATATTTTTATTTAATCCAATTATTTTTATTTATTTAATCATGATTCTAAGAGAAGTTTATAGAACCTGTTTCTTTTCCATAGGTTAATCATGTTTTTGAAGCCATTGTTATTGAACCAATTTAATTTCCGGGGTTTAATCATGTTTGGAATATAATGTTATTGAACCCATTTATTTTCAATTTTTATATTTTCATGAATATAATTTTATGTGACAATTTATTTTTCAAGGTTTAATCATTTTTCAAATAGATTTTAATTGAATACATTTATTTCCCATGGGTTAGTCATAATTCCATGAGATTGTTTATGAACCTGATTCTTTTCCAAAGGTTAATTATTTTGAAAATGTTTTGGTTTAAAACAAATTATTTTTCATGGGTTAATCATGTTATGAAATGGATAATGGTATTTACATTATATTTTTTTAAATAAATGATTTTATGGGTTATAGTACTTACAAATTTGATGGGTGGTTATGTGACACACAAATGATGGGTGGGTCTGTGATAAAATAGTGATGGGTGAATCCTTAATTGGCCAAAAATGGGTGGTTCCATGATAACCCTCAAATTAATTAGGAGTGGAAGTAGTTCATATGGATATTACCTTTATAATAGTAACATGAATAGAATTTTATTTCATGGCTATTCCATTTATAAGAATGAAAAGTATAATAATTATCAATGATACCCTTATGCATTTTCCAATATTTAAATGGGATTATAATTTTTTTAATGATTGATATTGATATCACATGGCTCATAATAATTGATTATGATGACTATTTCCTGTTCCATGATTTCATATTTGATGATTTAGGATTTTATTGGTATGATTTTATTTATGATTCACTCAATCACATTGATTATGTCACCATTCCCTTATGAACTCTTATTCTCATTGATGTCATTCAATTGTTAAAGATAATGTTTACCATTATAGAGAATCAAAAATTACCCTTTTTTGTTTCATTTTACTCAATATTTTAAGAATTATTTTGAATAAGTTATGACTAGAAGTGATTTAATTTGGATGATGATAATGAAGTAATGTGAAAAATAAATTTTCGGTTAAGAGAGATAAATGCTCAATTAAATTCCTCTAAATTATTTATGTTGGAGTTTGTCCTAATTCTATAAAAAACAAACTTAAAAGTTCCTATATTATGTAAGATATCCACATTTTAATTTTAATTTTATATTGTTTTGATGATGAATTTGGGTCAAAAATATCTACATCAAAGATGGGAATGTAATGTTATAGATTTTAGCATAGGATCTAGGAGTGTTGGTTCTAAGATATTATAGTTGGTATAAAAGGTTAGTTTAGATAAATTTCTTGATTGTGATGTATTTATTTGATTTAATCTCCAGAGTTATGGAAATAATCATTATATTATAAGCTTATAAAGAATAATAAGATCAAATTCTTAAGATACCCCACCTAAGATTTTTATGTATAAAAAATTTTGAGGTCATCAATGGCATATTTGAAGAAATTTTGTTGGTTGATGTATTTATAACCCCTATGATCAAGGCGAAGTGTTTTTATGGAGTATTAACTTTTTAGGATTACTGAATAAAAAGGGAAACCTGAAGGTTGTGTGACAACCTTCCTCATCCATTAAGGCCATAGGGCTTGAACCCACAATAGAATGTAGATAAGGGTGTAGTGCCTACCCCTGAACTACGATATTTTCTAGTTAGTATAAAAAAATTATAGTTTATGCTTATTTTTATTTCATTAACATATGATATTTTATTTTAGGAATAAAGGATGATTTATATTGAAGTAATATATGATCAAATCCTTTAAAACATTAGGTTTCAAACTTAGTCAATAGGTGTTTGAATAATTTTAAGGATATTTATTTAGGGAATAATTTAGTATCAACTATGGATAATAAATTTGAATATTAATGTACCATATTAAGATTTATACATTTTTGTAATTATATTACCATGTGATAACCGTTATGGATTTTATTAATGTCTAAAGACATCTAGAATAGATTTACTATCCCTTTTTTGGTTATGTGGTCTTCAAAATGTTGATTTTAGTGACTCCTGAATTAAAAAAAATCTTCTTGAATACTAACTGTTTGGAGAAAAATGATATTTTTGTGTAAATTTAATAAATGATTCAATTCTAGTCATCATATAAGTTTATTTCCTTTTTTTCTTACTTGGTCTAGATGGTAAGAGAGTTCTATAACTTCAGGAAAAGAATCTTGAAATTAAATTTTACCGTATTACCATATTTTCTGATGATATCAATGAATACTTTTAAAAACTACTTGTATTGTGGTTTTTTCATAATTAAATTCATATTGATCATTTTATTGATTAATTTCAATTATTCCATGAGAATTATTTTTCCATCTAAATCCATCTTTTAATTTCCCACCGATGTTCTCCCTTTGTGGAATCGTAGATATGCACAACTTCTAGTAACCTTAACGTTTCCCACATTACATTTTTTGATATTATGTTTTATTTACCATTAGTATAATGTGGGTTTCAATAATGGAAGTCTATAAATGTTAATAATTTTATAAAAAAGCTGAATTTTGAGGAAAAATTTCATTTTAATTGGGTTATGATGTAACATCCTGAAATTTTATGAAATATATTTTTCCAAATTAATTTAAATAATTTAATATATTGGGTTACACCCAATAAATACGTTATATTGTATCATCTGTAATAGAATTTTTATATTTCATTTCACCTAACATCGATTCCCTTTTATGATTTATGTGACACGCAAGGTCGAGTCTTATCAGACCATAGTATACTATTAATATTATTTATTTAACATAATAGTTATCACCTAGCCATCAGAATGAAATAAATGAATATAATTCAATAAATTATAAAATAATATTTTACACAAGTTTATAAGATGAATTCATTGGTTACCAATTTATTATAAATGAAAATAATAACCAATTTAATATAAATGATTTGTTTTTATGAAAAAATATTTTTATAGCAAGGATGGAATTTTATCTAAAAAAATTAAATTAATAATTATTATTGAATTATATTGATTAAATTTAAATTTTATATATTTAAAAAAATTCTTTAAAATAAAACAATAAGTTTTATAGGCTTAAGATAACAATAAATCTGATATTAAGCATAAAAATGTATATTTTTAAAGGGAAGGTTTACCGACTTATAATGGAATACTTACATTAAAAATAATTTTTACAAATTTATAATTCTTATCCTAAAAAATTATCTTCATTTTTTAAATCTTAATATAAAAAATTACCTTGGGTTGATATTTTTTGGTTTGTTTTTTGAGAATTTTCATATTTTGACGAATAGTGAACGACACCAAATTTTAATTGAAAACAATTTTTTTCTAAATAATTTAATGTTTTAAATTATTTTTTGAATTATTTTTTGAATTATAATTATGAGAATTATATATAATTTATACTAATTTAGATTATTTTAATTAATTTCACAATTAAATTGGACATATAAACATTTCAATTTTTTTGAACTTTTCTCTTGAAAAAATCGGTGTCTCGTCTGGTCTGCAGGGTTATTTTTAAATAAATTTTTTCTTCATATGTGATTGTAATTTAGAAAAGTTGATTATATATTTGTAATAACAATAATTTATAATTTATTATAAGGTTAACATAGTTTTTGACTGAAAATATTAGTGAAAAAAATTAAAATTAATTATATTGATTAAGGTAAAAAGAAGCTTAATTAATTATTATACTTAGAATATAAGGTGTAAAAATGACCCTACACTTTTACAAATATTATTATATTTACATATTTATACACTTAAAACTATAATGATCTAAAATGGTCAATTTTAACTATCTTGGTCTAGTAAAACGTGGGGATAACTCAAATATTTTCAGGAATACAAAATGTGTCCTTTTCTCCACATATAAAAGGCATCCTCTCCTCCCCCTCCCATTACAAATATAAATACCATTTTTGTCATCCAAAAAATTCTCAAATAAACTCCCAATATCCCTCATTTAATCATAGAATCCTCACATTGGTCATAACAAAGTCTATGGAACTCATTTGGTGTAATCTAATAGGAGTTACCTTAAAAAGAGATAACATTCTTCAATGGTAACTTTAATTTTATTTATTTCTCCACCTCTTAAATTATAATTACTCTAATATTATATAATAAAATAATTATCCTAAATGTAATGAGATTTTATTATGATAATGGTTCTATATAAATCTTCTCACACTTCCATGAAAGGGGATATGCAATCATCGTTCGGGTGTACGGAGGACTACCGCCTCACAAACCGATGTCGTTTGTTCATCCATTACCATCTATAAAGGTTGGGAATAAATATTTTAAAAATATTTTTTGTGATATAATATATATATATATATATATATATTATTCTTATATATTTATTATATGACACATACATTCATGATTTCCATTTTTTTGGTATACGATAACATCATTTGTGGATGTGTGGACTACAGCCTCCTAAAAGCGATGTGATACATTAATCCTTTACAAGAAATATATTATGGATGGGAAATAATTATATATTATATAAATGTTATTTTTATGATATTAATGACATAATTATATATCATTACATATATCATATCATTTTTCTTCTTTCCATTTCACACATTGAAAAAGTAATAATGTCGGTTGTGGATGTGTGGACTACCACCTCTTCAAAGCGATATCATTCTACTTTTTTCATCACCACATAATAAGAATGATATATATGTATATATATAATTAAATAAAATGATATTATTTATATAATTTTTATTCTTTAATTATAATTTTTAATTACCATCTTTCTATAATGATCATTGAAAAATGAGATCATTACGCGAGCGTACATATGGATTACCATATCCATGATTGTAATGTTATTTAATTTATCATAACCATATTTCATATATGATTTTAAAATTAAAAAATATTTTAAATCATGACAATAATTTCATGGTTATTATTCTATAGATATTTAAATAATGGTCACATTGTCCATTTTCAACCTATCAAAGTCCTTTTTGACACATTAGCGGAATATGTTCAAACATACCTCTTAAACATTATTGATTAAGTAATTGTATATAACTTTCTTATAATCTAAAAAAAAGAATAATATACTTTTAAAATATTATTATGAAAATAAATAATTAACATAAGTTTATTAGTTATGGGGATAGATGAAAACCATGAAAATTGGACTGAAGGTAAGGGGTTTCATCTCAATTTACATTCAATTGATACATATTTATTATTATGCTCCTAGTTACTTTTATATGGTCTATATATTTTTCCTAAATATATTTTTTTATTATTATCCTTAAATTTATATGGTTTTTTATATCCATTTGTTTCTATATTTCTTAGGGTTTATAGTTTCCGTGCTACCGAAGCGGTAATATAATTTTGTCACAATTTCCTTTATTTGAGATGTTTGTTATGTTATATGCCCATATTAATTTATGAGGTGTATATAATTATCATTTTAGATTATGTATCATGAATAAAAATTTTCTCATGATATTTATGTTTATTTTAGGTTATTTATTCATGGGGATTATTATTCAAATGTTTCAAGTTAGTTAGGACACTATAGAATTATTAAACATTATTTTCCTCAAAAATGTTTTAATGAAATTTTAATGGTATTTAAATTATTCAAATAAAAACCCTTGTTTTTTCATTTCCTCCACTGTGGATATTTTATACAGATACCTTCCTCATTTTTTATAGATGGATTAATATTTTTATAGTTATTTTTATGGAACTCATTTATTTTACATCGGTTAATTGTGTTTCAAAGAGATTTTTATTTATCCCATTTTTTTTTGGGTTAATCATCTTTATAAGAGATTTTTATTTGACCCATAACTTTTTCGTGGGTGAATTAGGTTTCAAAAATATTTTTAGGGGATATGTTTAATTTCCATGGGTTAATTATGTTTTGAATAGATTGTTATTTAGACCATTTGTTTTTTATGGTTTAATCGTGTTTAGGGGATATTGTTATTGATAAAAAAATTCCATGGGTTATTCGTTTTTCAAAGAGATTTTTATGGATCCCATTTGTTATCTATGGGTTAATCAAGTTTCAAAGATACTTTTATTGAACCCATTTATTTTCCATGGATTAATCAATTTTTAATAATATTTTATAGAACCCATTTTGTTTGAAACTATTAATCATGTTTGAAAAAGATTATTATAAAACCATTTTATTTTCTAAGGGTTAACCAAGTTATTAAAGGGAGAATGGTTATTCTTGTGATTTTTGATGAAATGAAATTTTATATTTTTCATGGTACATGGCCATTTCATTGGTGGATACTTGATAAAAAAATGACAGGTGGTTCTATGATAAACTAATGATGGGTGGTTCGATGATAGACTAACGATGGGGGTCCATGATATTCCTCTAATTAATTGAGTATAGAATTCATACATATATTTATTCTATTTATAAGACTAAAATATATGGATGTTTACCACATGGTTATTCCATTTGTAATAATGAAATTTAAAATAATGTTCCAAGATACCTTTATGTTTTTTATATGCTTTTTATGGGTTTATAATATTTCTAAGGATCGATATTAATATCACATGGATCGCGATTATTAATTATAATAACTATTCTCATTTCCAACATTTCATATTTGTTGATACAGGTATTGATGGTTAAAAGTTTTTTTATGATTAACTCATGCATTTTTATTATATCTTTATAACCTTATTAATTATTATGCTCATTGATGACATTCAATTTTTAAGGATTATGTTTACCCTTACTAAGCATCTAATCTCGCCCTTCTTCTATTTCCCTTTCCCTGTGTTTTATAAAATGATTTCAAACATGTTACATATATAATGGATTTTATATGAATTATGATGATGTATTAATGTGAAAAAAAATGTTGGGTTAAGATGAATAAATGCTAGTGTAAATTCATGTGAATTTTTAATGACTTTTTCGTAATATTATAAAACTCTAGCCCAAAAAGGACCTCTAATATATAAGTGATTCAAGTTTTAAATTTTATTTTTTAAAGTTTAGATGAAAAATTTGTGTCACAATTATAATCATCAATGTTGGGAATGTAAAGTTATAGATTCTAGCACCAGATCTGGGATTGTGGGTTCTAGAATATTAAACATTATATTCATTTTTTATATCTATTTGGGTCTTATGGAGTAATTATTATTATTGGAAAATATTAAAAACTCTTTACAACATAACTCATTTTTTTATGAAATAAGAATATATATATATATATATATATATATTAATTTATATTTTTCAATTCCAATTTATTTGAAGAAAAATAATAATATTTATTTGAATCCACATATCTATGAGTTAATTTTATTTCTAAATAATGGTGTCTCTATATATAATGTAGTTCTATATCATTATTTTTTATTGAAATATATATTAATGTATGGAATTAGTGAGTTACCAACATATGGTTTTTCATTTTGATGGATTGAAAATGGTCATTCTTTTTCAACATTCATCAAATATTTATTCCAAAATATCATCCATTTCTATGAAACTGAAATAATATTAGAAATTGTAAAACTGAAACAAAAATACCTCTAGCAGTGCTCTCAGATATTCTGGTAAAAATTTTTGTCTCTTCACTACTTCCCATTACTTTTGGACTAAACATAAACCTATAAAAATTAGGTGGTTTGGTAGAGAATGCCATTGAATAAAGCAAGTAATTTTTTGGGAGCTTCTATATTAGTCTTATCTGTGGATTATTTATAATTTAGATGTAATTCATATTGAAAATAACTATTATGATAACTTATTTTAATCCATGTTTTACACACCAATAAATACCAAAGATACCTTAAATTCATGGTTATATCTTTCAAAAAAAATTTGTTTTCCTCAACATTACTTATTTGAAGTTTAAAGATTAAAAAAATATATATTTGAAAATAAATTTATGAATAATCTAAATAAAACCATTTATTATTCAATCAATGGTATAATGATTTGAAATTATGATATGGATATGACTCTAATTTTTCTCATTGCATCAAAAATTGACATATTTCTATGATAGAAATTATTGATTGTCATATCGGAATAGAAATATTACTACCTATTTTCCTTGGAGGGTTATTGAGTTATTCATACAAGGATATGTTGAAAAAATATCATAGTTATTTTGATACATTTATGAGAAAATAATAAATTATAATTCACTTGTTACACATAAAAAATATATTGTTCTAATTTTCCTTAAATTGTAAAATATTTTTCCACCATCCTTATTTGTATCAATAAAATATTTAATGTTGATCTTTTCATAAAAATCCAAATTTAGAGGTCTGGTAAAATTCTTATGGATATACCTATTTGAGATATTTTTGAAAAAATTGAATAAAAAATATATAATAATGATTTTTTTGATAGGTCAATGTAGAAAAAATACTTCTAAAAGGAAATTTCAAGTTTATAATCTTGTTATTTTAAATATATATATATATATCAAAATATAATTTAATGGATTTCTATGATTGAAATTTTGAGAATTCCAAAGACAAACAATATTTTTTCATCAGCCTAAACATGGTTTTTTTGGTCATCGTGAATGATTTCATTCAAATCAAGAAATTTAAAAAGATCATACATATTTTCTCTTCAATTGTGAATAAATGACATGATTGGTAATATAAGAAATATTTTTATCAGTAAATTTATTTTAAAATATTATTAAATGTAATTTAATAAGAATTTTTATATAGAAAATATGATGATCATATCAAAAAAACAATTAACACACATTTTTTTAGAAACTATTTAAGAATACAGGAAGCATAATTTTTCCCATTTGTTTCATAGTCAAGTAAGACAAATAAATTATTTATCAAATTATGTTGAATGTGTAATCTGAAATCAGAATTATTTAAGTCATAAATTACTAATATGGTTAATGGATATCAATTTTATACACGGTAATATGGGGAGTCAAAAAAACTAATGAGTTGTGATATTTGTTTAAGAGGATAACATCATAAAGAAATTAATGTTGAAATTCATTACATACTAGATGAAATAACTGTGTTATATTATCTTGGTTAAAATTGTGTAAAATTGCCTAAATTTCATTGGTTTGATACTGTCTAAGGGTTGTGCATTCAAACTAGATTTAGAATTTTTGATGTTAAATATAAAATTTTTATTTCATTAAAGGACAATTTTTTTGGCATATGAATCAAATAAAATTTATTTTAAAGTTTACCATTCCACTTAAAGATATTTAAATTATTTTTTTACTATAATAAAAATGTCATATCTCTACAATAAGTTTATATAATAAGAAAGTTGTTCTATTGAAGTGGATTATATGGAATTTTCCATGAAACCTTGGTGAATATATATCTTTATCAAAGATATACATATATTAATGATGATACACCACTGTTTTGGGGTGATGGTGTTGATAATGTTAATGATGTAACAAATTACTTTGATATGACAAAATATGAATAAATTGAGGATCATATACATGTTGAAGATTAGGAGGAGGAAGGTAAAGATGTTCACATCGATGAAACTAAAAATGAATATTAAGATTAAGGTGAATAATATTAATAGAGTTAGAGGTTCAAAAACCCATTTGGTATAGGTATGTTA
Organism: Viscum album; assembly: GCA_963277665.1. NCBI lineage: Eukaryota > Viridiplantae > Streptophyta > Magnoliopsida > Santalales > Viscaceae > Viscum > Viscum album. The sequence goes on from OY728158.1 coordinate 391,338,491, forward strand.
GAAGATATTGTTGTAATGGCAGGAACTATAGCAGTGGTGGCTACTATAGCGAGTACTGTAGTGGTGGTGTTACTGTAGTATATAATGTAGTAGCCAGGTACTATTCACATAAGGGGCCTTTGGTCCAAAAATATGGGGCTTACGGGCCATGTAATGGGATTCATTCCCATTGGGAGGTCAGGAAAAATATATAGTGTAATAAAAGTGGCTGGTTGGGTAGGTTATCCCTTGGGGTGCTATGACCTGTAATTCAAGGTTGTGTGTGTGCGGTGTGTGTGTGTGTGTGTGTGTTTAAATGTAATTTTACCCCAAGAAACAAAAATATAGATTATTTATTTTTAATAAATAATTTTTTTTATATTTCATATATGTATTGAGAATTCATTGTAGGTGACACATTTATAGTCAGTTGAATGAAAAAAATATTTTATAATTTCTAAATCTCTTTTTTAAAATCAAAATTTAATATAAATTTAATTATATATTTCATATGGATCTTAATTAATATGACTATAATCTTTCATTTAATGAGTATATATTACCTAATTGTGACCATCATGCTTCACAATCTTATGGTGATAACATAACATCACCTACTAGGAATTGTAAGGGTCATGTATGATTGATGATTCCAGATCTCATTCCAAAGCAACAACTATATCTTTACTTTAATCCTCATCATTGTAACCAATATCAAATTATTATTTTATTTATTTTCCATTTAACTTGTTTTATTTATTATTTACCTTACTAATTATTCTTAATTTTTAGTTTTTTACATATATTTTTTGATCAGGATAACATAATTTTGAGAAACTATTTTGTAGCTCTATAGTTATCAATGTATCATGTTCTTATGGAGTTATACCACCTATGTTTGATCATTGGGTGGTATTTAAAAAAATTAATTTTTTTATTTGACTATATTCTTATATATTTTTATAGTTTATGGTATCAAATTATTGGGAGCATGAGATTCACTGTTTGGGAGGCATGGGATGCTTTCATGTGTATTCATTTACATTAGTTTTTACATTTTCATCAAATGAGATATATGTAAAGAGAATATGTGACTATATATGATGAGTATTTTCAGAATCATAAACTTTATTACATCCCTACTCAATTAGGGGTGGTATTTATTACAAACTAAATAGATGAAACTTTCCAGAGCATATTCAATTCTATTAGCTAAAATTAGGGGAGATAAGATGTCACACATAGATCTTTCGGTTGAACATTATTTATACATCATCTTCATTTGGAATGTAATTTTATGTAATTTTTTTTATATTTATAATTATGTTTATGTTTAATAATAGTTTTATTTTATAAATTTATGTAGTCTATAGATGATTAAAAAAATACTAGTTTTATTTGTACAAGAATTCATACATTTATAATACTAAAATTTTTTTGGTTAGAGATATTGGTATATTTTTGTTAGTATTTTTTCACTATATTTTGAATTAACATAATATTTTTTTTATAAAAATAATATTTTCTACTCATAATTTTGTATTATAAATATGATATATAGGTTTTTTACATGTTTGAGAGTTACATGGTGATGGATAAGGGAGATGAGGTCTCATGTAGTTCAGTTTTTGATGACACGTCATAAATATGGGAGGTGGAGAGTGGTCTTTATTAGGTCCATGTGATTGGTGTTGGTTCAAGATCAAACCCAACATGTTTTTATAGCACTGAAGTGATGTCATTAGATTGGTCTATGGGTTCACCATTCTTTGTTGTGGAGTATGAGGCAAATCTATGAGCTCAGAATGTGGTCATATAGATATTTTACAATGATAAGAAAGAGTAGTTATGAAAGTGATATGGTAATAATGAAGATTTGATAGTGTATATGAGATTGATTGAATTTTTTTAAGGGATGGAGTTTCCTTTTTTAAATAATGTTAATTTATCACCCCCTTCTTGGCACAATTTACCACCCCCTCGGTGACATTTTATGATGTATATTATTTTTTAAATTCAAAAAGTTATGATGAAAATCTATTTCAAATATTATGTCACAAAAAAATTGATTCATTTAGTGTTACATGGATCACCACAAATAGGTTCTCCAGTTTCCACTATCTCCACTCAATTCTATGAACCTTTTTTATACATGTTCTCCATTTACATACATGATTTCAAATCATTGGTTCTACATCCAGTAACTCTTCTAATCAATAAATTGAAGACAATGATTCTTCACCTTTCACCCTAGTGATAGACAAAAATTTATGTTCTTTTCAATCATTAAATATTTATAATAATATGAATCTATCCATATATGTATTCCATCAATCCAACTCCACATTCATATTTACTCATTGTTTATGGGAATCATCTCATCATCATTAATTGGTTGGATCCTCAATCCATCTCCGAACACTTTACTTCTTTTCATTTTTTACATTAATAACCAAATTAAAAATAAGTAAAAACAAAAACCATGGTGCACTTGAATCGATCCCTATGTGTTTATTTTCAATTTCAATCACTTATAAAAAAAATATTCATTGGTAACTATAATTTTACTACCCTTAATTGAATAAAAATTAATTTGGAATGAAATTATTCTCCCTCTTAATATATGGGTCAATTTCCACTACCCTAAATTATCAAGATAGATATGTGGGATCAATTCATCGACTATCAATTATTCTACCAAAAACAAAAATTATACAACATTATTAGCTATAAAATTTAATATATAAAACCATTTTAAAAAATAGTTATGTTTTCCACTAATATAAAATGTTCTAAATCATGGGGAGGATTTTCTAAAACCTATTCTCCATTATAAGGATTTCCATTCAGGATGATATTAGTAATATCTTCTCTTATTATGGATCTTATAATATATTTCATGATAAACTACTATCATTTTACAGATACTAATTGATTTTACATAAATCCTAAGCCCTAAAGTAGATTATAAATTCTGATTTCACATGTCAGTTACACAATATGGAAACCATTTTCATAGTTCTCCAGTAACACTAAGATATAAGTAATTAAAATTCATTCACTACTTAGTAGTTTCATGTGACAATCATAATTGACTATTAGAATAACAACTTTGAAATAAAATTGGAATCATACATATCATATACATGTTTCATCAACAAATCATCATTAACTATATATGGGCTAAAAAAATTTAGCCGAAAAGAGTTACACATTTACAAAGTAAAGCTATTAAAATTTTTACATGATATACAAGTTTTCTCTTTCTCCATTTTGGGGGGCAGAACATACTGATTTTAAGATAAAGTTATCATCCTATGTTCACATGAACAAAGAAATAAAATGATTTTAAATTATAGGTCATGAACATCAGATAAATGTACTCTCCCATATAACAAAATAATATATACATGATTAAATAGTAATTAAAGAATAACATCATACAAAAACCTTCATATTTTAAGGGTTTGTCCATATTTCAAGATTCAATCCAATATATAAATATGGTGGATTCATTCATTTTTTGAGATCCCTATAAAACGGGTATTATCTCTCTTTAATCCAATTCCTCTCTAGTTATTTAATAACTACATAAAAAATATAGTGGTATAATGGATTATCGAGTTTACTTCAATTATAGCACATAGGTTTGTTGAGAAAGTGTTGTTTTCAATAGTAAATAATTTTATATGGGGGGATTGTTGAGAACAATAATCTATATCTTTATTATGATTTTGATGCTCAAAAATATCATTATTTGTTATTCTAATAATTTTACTTTGAGTATATTTTAAGAAATTAATATTATATATTACTCTATTTTGATATAATATTAAAGCGTTTAATTCGCATGGAATATTTGGCATAGTATTCAGAAATCATTTTTTTCATGTTCTAGAAACATTGTTCATGCCCTAGTTTGAAGAGCATAGTGTAAGGATGGGATTAGTAATTTAATTTACAGGTTATCAGAAAAGTATGGCTAAGAAACCATACATTACCAGAAAATTATGAAAGAAGGAACCTTACTTTTGGAAGGAACCTTACTTTTGGATGGAATGTTACTTTTGGAAGAAGAACCATACGGTTGGAAGGAACCTTATGGTTGGGAAATCAGAAATGTATGGAATAAGATCATTATGTGAGTATGGGACATTAAGTTTATTTCATAAAAGTATAGTTCATCACCCTTACTTTTTTTAACAACCATACGTTAGAGATTTGAAGAGAAAAGTATGGTTCATCTACCTTACTTTTTTGAATTATTAACCTTACGCTTGAAAGCTGAGAAAACTATGGATCATTAACCTAACATTTGAGATCATCCTAACATTTTGAACCTTACATTAAGAGATTGTATGTGATGAATTTTAACCCTATGATTACCATCGGATATTTAAATTACGACATTCATAAAGCAACGGTCATTAAGTGGATTATTAGGTTGATTTCAAGCCAGATTAAAAGCCTGAATCTAAAGCATGTCTTTGATGAATTCAAATCTATTTATTAATGATTCAAAGGAATGATTTAAGAATATATTTTCATGGTGAATTTTGTGAATTGTTATAACTACTCTGTTATTAAAACTTTTGAATATTGTAAGCCATAAGTCAACTTTTTTGGATCTAAATTTATAAAGGAGAATACTTGTCTTTATTCTATATATACCAATATAATTTTGTATTACAAAAATAGAGGGAAATAATCCAAAATATATATCAATCTCGTGAGTTTTTCCCTGCTACAATTTACAAAGACAATTGAGACTTACAGATCTGTTGTTACGAAGAACGAAAAAGTTTTGTATTCTAATGAAGAAGAAACATGATTGAAGATTCACCAATTCTACATTGAATATCTTTTGTGGATCTACTATTGTTGAAGTTGCAGAATTTATTTCAAGATCTACTGAAACTGGATCGGCTTAGAACTACTTCTACTTGAAAAACATATTTTCCAAAGACAACGATCATTCAACTGTCAATTGCATGCAATTGAAATTTTAAAGAAAAACAGGAATGTATTTTAAAGAACAAATACTCTTTTACTTTGAGTAACTAGCTTCTCATACTAAGATATATATTAGGTTATGTGTATGATCCTGAAGGCTCTGTTTATCCTTAAACTTGTAAAGGTGTCAACATCCTTTACTCAGTTGTGGAAAGGTCTGTTGATAAGTGAACCAGATAGTGAAAATCAACAAGCTTGTAGAGTAGAGAATTGGTGGAGTGTACTAGGGGCCTTCTGTTCCCCGAACCACTATACATCGTGTGTCCTTTTCTATTTATTTTCCGCAACTTAATATTTCTGATAAAGTTATAAGGAATGACCATGATCTCACAAAGAAATTTTAAAAGACACAATTCACCCTCCTCTTGTGTATATTTGATATAACCCAGTCCAAAAATTGGTATCAGAGGCGGAGATTTTGTCAAAGCTATTACAAGCTGAATGTTTTCGGATTATACATCAGCACAATGGATGATACACGAGAGGTTATGTTAATGGTTCGAGCTCCCTACTTCAGCTGTTAAATTTATGGATGCTAGAAATCAAGGATGATCATTTATTTAAAGAACCTTTGATACAGAGTCTACTCGAAAATTCTAACTCTCTATGTGATTCCTGAGAAACTGGAAACATGGAGTGCTAATACAGAAGAAGAGTACGACATAAACTCAAAATCAATTAATGCTATCATATGTGGTCTTGGATCATATGAATTAAACAGAGTATCTCAGTTCCCAATAGAGTATGAAATGTGTCATACTATTACAGTTGCTTATGAAGAAACTGACAATGTCAGACAGATGAGGTATGCAACTGCTAAACTAAAATTAGATACATTCAGGATGTCTGAAGGAGAATGTATCACCTCGATGAATGGAATATTGACAGATATTGTCAGAAATATCACTGCTTTGGGAGATATGATTAAACAAACTGATCAAGCTCTGAAAGCACTAACAGTACTACCACCAAGATGGAATGAATTTCTACTTTTATTAGACAATATGCACCTATAAAAAATTTAACAATGAGAGAGTTAATTGGAACTCTAATGATTTCTGAGGCTGAGATATAGGATGGAGAAAATGAGCATAAGGTTCTGATCAAGAGATAAGACATTTCCTTAAAGGTTTCATCTCAAAGAAAAAGCAGAAATTTGAGGAAAAAGGAAATACGGGTAAAATCAGAAAGTTCTGATTCATCCAATTCAGATGTAGAACTGGCTCAAAGAACCATAAAATTCAATAAGTTTTATCGAAAGAAAAAAGGTTTTATAAAGTCTATTAAGAAGAATGAGAAGGAATTATGATGTTATGAGTTCAAGAAACTTGGTCATATTAGACCTAATTGTCCACAATTAAAGGAAGAAAAGAAGAATAAATTCTTTAAGAGAAATGATTATGAGAAAAAAGAGAAGAAGGCAATGAAAGATACTTGAAGTGTATCTGAGGACTCCAGCTTCTCATCAGAGTCTGATTCAGAAAAAGAGGAATTGAACCTGAAATCCAATATGTGATTTATGGTAGAAACAGATGAGGTACAATCCTATTACACATCTGACTCTAATTCAAGCTACTCAAATGATTAACTAGCATATTATTACAATATGATTGAAAATAAATATGATTCTTTATTCAAGAAACACAAATATTTAAATAATATTCATAATGTTGTTTTAGTAGAGGGAGATGCTCTGCTAAAACAACATCAGAAATTACTAAAAAAGTATAACTTAATTAACACAAACTATACAGATCATGAGTCTAAAATAAAAACACTACTAACAGATGTAGAAACATACAAAAGTGAAACTATTATTTTTACAAAAGGAGAAAATACTCTAAATGAAATACTTGGAAAGAATGTTATTAAAAGGGAAAGATATGGAATATGCAGTAAAGGTGAAAAACCTAAACTATATAAAAATTAAATTGTTCCTAGTACCAGAAAAGTAATGTTTAATTATTGTGGAACAAGAGGACACATATCTAAAAACTGTTATTTAAGGTAATAGAAAATAAGTGGGATTAAGAAAGACTTTGTTGCAATCATTTTATATAATTCTATTGATTATAGAAAAACAAAGAAAGTATGGATTCCCAGGTCTTTGCTAGCTAACACTACTGTACCAAATAGAATATGGGTTCCAAAAAAATCCTTGTTTAAATGACATTGTAGGAAGCATGTCAGAGAAACCAAATTGAAATATGAAACATGGAAAGTTCCTACTCTAGTCATATGAGAGGAAACTCATAAAATTTCAGAACTCTAACTCAAAAGGATGGAGGTCTAGTCACATTTAGTGATAATGCCAATGGAAATATTATTATCATTGGAATAGTTGGAGATCCAGAAGTTGTCTTGATCAATAAAGTACTCTATATACAAGGATTGAAACACAACTTGATAAGTATCTCTCAACTCTATAATGATGGTTATGCTGATGATTTTTCTAACAATTGTTGTTATGTTTTCAAAGAAGAATTGCTTAAATTTTGAGCACTAAGAACAGATAATGTTTATACCCTGGATTTAAATTCCCTATGTAAAAAAAAAGTAAACTACTTAACTACTAAGATAAATGGATCTTGGATTTGGTATAGAAGACTTGGACATTGTAATATATATACTTTATATAAGTTATCTAAGAAACAGCTAGTTTCTGATTTTCCTAGTCTCAAATTTGAAAGTGATAGAATCTGTGATGCATGTCAACATGGCAACCAGTAAAAAACATCCTTCAAACTTATTAACAAATATTCTACATCTAAACCTCTAGGAATTATCCATATGGACTTGTTTTGACCCTCAAGGGTAGCAAGCTTTATTGGTAGATTATATGTATATGTTTTAGTTGATGGATATTCTATATTTACTTGGATTTATTTTCTAAAATATAAAAATGAAACTTTTACTATATTTGAAAGTTTTTTCAAAGATGTTCAAAATGAAAAAGTTTTTTAAATAATTTCATTATGAAGTGATCATGGTGAAGAATTTGAAAATCTGGAATTTAATTCCTTTTGCTCAAATATGGGTATTAAACACACATTCTCTAGACCAAGAACACCTCAACAAAATGGAATTGTTGAATGAAGAAATAGGACTATTCAAGAAATGGCTAGGACTATGCTAAATGAATACAGTATTCCAACTTATTTCTAGGCAGAAGCTGTAAGCACAGCCTATTATATAATGAATAGTGTTTTAGTCAGCCCGTTTTTCAAAAATACACCCTATGAAATCTATAATAATAGAAAACCTAAAGTAAATTACTTTAAAGTTTTTTGATGCAATGTTTACTCCTTAAACACCAAGAACAATCTTTGTAAGTTTGATCCAAAATATGATGAAAGCATTTTTTTAGGATATTCTGCTACTTCCAAAGCTTATAGAGTTTTTAATAAAAAGTTAAGGATTATTGAAGAATCAGTTCATGTGAAATTTGATGAATCTGGTCCCTTTGAGAAAAGGAAATACCAAATTGATGAATCTTACTCTAATAATAACATGAGACTTGAAAACATGAAATATGATTTTGAAAAATATATAAATGAAATTCACTATAGTTCAGAAGGACATTACATTGAAGAACCTAATAGTGTACTACCTATACAGTCTACAACCATAAAGAATCACCCTTTAGAAACTGTTATAGGAGACCTAGACATGGGAATAAAAACCATAAGTAATTTAGGAAATCATGTTGAATTCCTTGCCTTTATATCCCAATTAGATCCTAAGACATTAGAAGAATCTTTTGTTGAGAAAATATGGATGATATCAATGCTAGAAGAAATAAACCAGTTCAACAGAAATGAATTTTGGAATTTAGTTGAAAGACCTCATAACTATCCAGTTATTGGAACCAAATGGGTTATTAGAAATCAATCAGATAATCAAGGAATAATAACTAGAAATAATGCAAGACTAGTAGCTAAGACATATAATCAAGAATAAGGTATAGACTATAATGATAACTTTTCACCTATAGCTATATTAGAATACATTATTATCCTTTTAGACTATAAATCTCATATAAACTTTAAATTATTTCAGATGGATGTTAAGTTTTCCTTTTTAAATTGGTTATTTAATGGAAAAAGTTTATGTTAAGCATCCTCTTATTTTTGAAAATTCTCAAATTCCAGATTCCATTTTTAAACTTAATAAAGCTCTTTATGGCCTTAAACAAGCACCTAGATCTTGGTATGAAAGATTAATCTCTTTTATTTTTAAAAATGGGTTTACTGTTGGAATGGAAGATCCAATAATTTTTATGAAAATGGAAGATTCTAATGTTTTTTTGTTTCAAATTTATGTTGATGATGTTATTTTTGGATCTACAAATTCAAAAATTTGTCATGATTTTTCAAATTTAATGCAAAATGAATTTGAAATGATATTGATGGGAGAATTATATTTCGCTTTAAGACTTCAAATTTATCAAAAATATTTTAGAAATGTTTTAAATAAAAGGAAATACATTACTGATTTACTAAATAGATTTGGACTTGAAAATAGCAAGACATATTCAACTCATATGTGTACTAATATAAAACATGATTTGGATGAAACTGGAAAATAAGTTGACAAAAAGTTATATAAAGGTATGATAGGTAGCTTATTATATCCTACTGCAAGTTGGCCAGATATAATGTATTCAGTATGTCTCTGTGCTATATTTCAATCTAATCCAATAGAATCTCACTTAAGTGCTGTAAAAATAATTTTTAGATATTTAAAGGGAACTAGTTTTCAATATCTTCTCTGTCCAAAAACTTCTGATTTTATTTTAATTTCATATTCATATTCGGACTTTGGAAGTTATAGATTAGATAGAAAAATAACCTCAGGGACTTGTCACTTTTTAGAAAAATCTTTAGTGTCATGGTCTAGTAAGAAACAACACTCAGTTTCCCTGTCAACATTAGAGGCAGAATATGTATCTGCAATAAGTTGATGTTCCCATGTTTTGTGGATGAAAAACACTCTTATGTACTTTGGACTAAATTTTAACAATAAACCTATTTTATGTGATAATACAAGTGCTATAAATATTTCAAAAAATCCAATTAATCATTCTAGGAATAAGAATATTGATATCAGACATCAAATTCTAAGAGACCAAGTTATTAAAAAGGATATATTCTTAGAGGTTTTAAGCACTGAAATTAAATTAGTTGATATTTTTACTAAACCACTTCCCACTGCAAGGATTGATTTTATTAAGGGGGGGCTAGGTTTATTTATTTTAAAATTATTTTTTTCTTTTCTTTCTTATTTTATTTACTACTTGTATAATTTAAAAACTTCATTTGATATACTTTAAACTTCTGTTGTGTAAGTTTTTACATTTAAATTTGTATTAATTACTATGTACATAATGACATGAGAATCAAGGATGTCAGAAACCATTTTCCATTCCAAACTCGTTCATTTTCTCAAAACCCTTCGAAACCTAGAAACCCTTTTACTGATCTTTTCTACCCACACCTAAACCTTATAAACCCTAAACTTTTGAATCTTCAGAGAAATAAATCAGAAATATAAAAGACCAAGAGGATTGATGAGCCAGAGACCAGCACTACTAAGCATCAGTGCACAGCAGGAAGAAAAATTTTGCATGTAAAGGTGATTGACCTAGAATGTCTATATTGAACAGATCTGATGTTACGGCAAGCCCTAACTTTTTAGAATCTATAAAAAACATTTAATTGAGATAACATATAGTTTCTATATGAGATATAACTTCATCATTTCTTTATATCTGTTCAGTTTAGCCTATGAAAGGAGGAAGACACTGTGATGGCAATGATCTAGGACAGAGACTTTTCGATTTCCTCTGTGTAAATTGATCTAATTATTAACTTCCATCATGAGGAAGTATTTCACTTTGATTTGAAGAATATGGGTGATAGATTACATAAGTTATAGGATATTATGTCTTTTTTGTTTGGATCAACGAATGTAAGGAAGATTCTAGTGAAAGATCTAGAGCTGGATCAAAATCTTTTAGTTAAGTTTGTGCAAACAAGGATGGCACCATGTATGTTAGAAATGGAGAAAATTTTATACCCTGACATGTATATTATGTTTCTCTTGATTATTGATATCAAGTTAAACTTTCTATTATATATGGTGAGATATCTCAATTATTGCTGCCAACCAGAAGTGAGAATGAACTTCTATCCCTTTAGAAGATTCATTTCAAATATTTTATTTAAGAATGATATGATAAGGATGGTGATGCTCGAGTGAGATGCCACCATAGAAAAATGTTCAATGAAGGAACATTGAGAAATATTGGTTATTCTTAGAGCACAATCAAAGGACATATTATGCCTATAGAAGTATAGAAAGATAAAGAGAGTTCTCAAGCACAACCTATAAAGATAAAAGAAGGACAAGATGAATCAAGAGTAATTAAAGTTTCAAGGAGTATCTTATTTAAAACTATTGATACACCTGCAGATTAGGAAAGTCAAGAAGGACTTCAAAGAAAAAGTCATAGAGTGGTTCAAGTTAGAGAGGAGCCTACTCAAACAAATGAAAATGAAACTGAACCACTTTTAAGCTACAGATTTACTAGAGAATATGCAGAACAAAACATTGTACAACAAATAGTTTCTCAAATTGAGGTGACTCCTCAAGTAGAATAGGAAATTATGCCTCAGGCAGAACTAAAAGTAGAGGTAGAGGCTGCACCTGGAACTAATCTTCAAAATTAAGTTGATCAAGAGAAATGAGTTTTAGAGGAACCTATCTTGGAAGAGATCAATAAAGAATAGGCTTAGGAAGAGAGAGAGCATGTTCATATGGATCAAGTAGAGAATCTTTTTGAGATTCATACTAAATTATTAAATGAATATTTTTTTCTGGATGATTCAAGGATAGAATCTGTGGAAAATTTTTTAGAAAAACCTATAATGGGATGGATTGAATAGAAATCAAATGTTGATCACTTGCCCTTAGTACTATTACATAAAAATGAAGCTGAAATAGATAATCAACCACAGGATGCCTCTGATTCTGATAATGATCATATGGAGGAGTTGATCAGAAAGTTTAATAAAGTTCAAGCTTAAAATGTATCTTTGCAAAGTGCATTAGAAAATGAGAGGCAGAAGTTTCAGAACCTGAAAAACAGTTCTATTTCTAAGAAAGAAGTGGAAAATTTCAAGAAATAAATTATGGTTATAATTTCAAATTTAAAATCTGAAATAGTGATAAAGATAGATTTAATAGAATTTAAAACATTCATGGAGAAACAATTTGCAGTTTTCATAAATAGTGAAGCCAGTACATCAAGTACATCACCAAATCTGATAAGAATATTTTAGGCCATTACATTAGTTATGAGAAATATGAATGATAGATTGCAATACCTTTAATGAAATAGTGATTCTTTGATTGTTTAATTGGACAATTAGAAGTTTCTGGTAGACCAGTTGACTTCCAGTGAACCAAGTATTAGAACATTGCTAAATCAGTTCACAGACAAGTTAACTCTGTATATGGACAAGGAAGAGAATATTCTTGAGTTATTCAGAGTTAATCAGATTGATAATCTTCATCTGACTCATGAAAACATAGATCTCATAATTTAGTTGGTAGATGGATTGATGAGAATATTAAGAACTCAGTTTACAGAGATCAAGGCTATAATTTAGAGGAGATGAAACCAACCCTTAACCCAACCTTGATTCCTCTTTTTATAGTTACTATATTTTTACAATATTTTCAATTATGTTTTTTTAATATCTTTGTGTTATATATTTTTTTTTACTCTCTATATTAGAAATTCCTGTAATCTGGATTCAAATATTGATAAACAGTTAATAATAGCTTTTACTTAGTTCAGTTCTACATTGAAATGTGTTATATCTTATTCAATCACTCTTTTTTATATCACAAAAAACGGGGAGAAATTTAGATAAACATAACATTTTTTTAAGTTCTTTAAAATTAATTTTATTTTCTTTCACAAAAAGGGAAAATTAAAATTTTACTTCAAAATTTTTAATATTTTTACCTAGGGGAAAATTATTTAAAATTTTAAGATGTTGTTTTGGGGAGAAATTATAAACACATTTTTTTATCTTTGCTAAATTCTAAACTATATGTAATTAATTTGGTATGTTAATTTCATTAGTTATTTTAGGGGTTTTGTGATCATCAAAAAGGAGGATATTTTTGAACAAGTGTTGTTTTTAATAGTACATAATTTTATATGGGGGGAGATTATTGAGAACAATACTCTATCTCTTTATGATGATTTTTATTCTCACAAACATCCTTATTTTTTATTCTAATAATTTTAATTTGAGAATATTTTAGGAAATTAATATTATTTATTTCTCTATTTTGACATAATATTAAAGTGTTTAATTCATGTGGAATATTTGGAAAAGTATTCAGAAATCGTTTTTAGTGGGATCTAGAAACACAGTTCATGCTATATATATTCAGAAATTACATAAGCCTATTCTGGAAAAATTGTTCATACCCTACATTGAAGAGTGTAGTTTAATGATGGAATTCATCGTTTAATTTATAGATTATTAGAAAATTATGGTTAAGCAACCATACATTGTCAGAATAGTATGAAAGAAGGAACTTTACTTTTGGAAGGAACCTTACTTTTGGAAGGAACGTTACTTTTGGAAGAAGAACCCTACGTTTAGAAGGAAACTTACCTTTTGGAAATTGGAAAAGTATGGAAGAAGATCCTTATGTGATTTTGGGATGTTAAGTTTTTTTCTTAAAATTACGGTTCATCAACCTTACTTTTGTGAACAACCATACGTTTGAGAGATAAAAAGAAAATTATGGTTCATCAACCTTACTTTTTGAATGATCAACCTTACATTTGTAAGATAAGAAAAATATGTACCATTAAATTTATGTTTGAGATCAACCTTTCGTTGTGAACCATACATTCATAGATTGTGTGTTATGCAGTTCAATCGTACGTTTGTCGTCAGATATTTAAATTACAACTTTAATTTACCAACGGTCTTTAAGTGATTATTATGCTGATTTCAAGCCAGACTAAAAGCATGAATCTAAATTATGTCTTTAACGAATTCAAAGACATTTATTAATGATTCAAAGGATTGATTTAAGAGGATATTTTCATGGTGAATATTAAGGAATGTTATAACTTCTCTGTTATTCAAAATTTTGATTATTTCGAGTCTAAAAGTGACTTTTGTGGATCTAAATTTACAAAGGAGAATGCTCGTAGTTATTCTATATATAATTTTATTATTTTCTATTATAGAAATAGAGGTAAATCGTAATAAATATATATCAATCTCTTGAGTTTTTTCCTACTACAATTTACAGAGACAATCGAGACTTTCAGAACTATTGTTATGAAGAATAGAAAAGTTCTGTTTTCTAATGATGAAGAAACATGATTGAAGATTCACCAATTCTACATAGAATATATTTTGTGAATCTACTATTGTTGAAGTTACAGAATTTATTTCAAGATATACTTAAACTGGATCGGCTCACAACTAATTCTACCTGAAAAACATATTTTATAAAGACAACGATCGTTCGACTGTCAGTTGCATCTTGTTGCAATTGTGAAGAACAACTAGAAAGTATTTCAAAGACCAAATACTCTATTAATTTGAGTAACTAGATTCTCGTTGAAGTTATATATTTGGTTCTGTGTATGAACCAAAAGGTTCTATTTAGCCTTAATCTAGTAAAGGTGTCAACTACCTGCACTCAGTTGTGGAACAGTCTGTTGATAAGAGGACCAGATAGTGAAAATCACCAGGATCGTGGAGTAGCGCGTTGGTGGAGTGGAATAGGGGCCTTCTATTCCTCGAACCACTATAAACCATGTGTCCTTTGCTATTTTTTCCACTTCTTAATATTTCTGATAAATTTAAAATGACTAATCATAATCTCGCAAAGAAAATGTAAATGACACAATTCACCCCCCCCCCCCTCTTGTGTATATTTGGTATAACCCGATCCAACAAGGTTGAGACTTCATCCTCAACCCCATGATATTCTTCATTTACAATCTAAAAATCCATAGATTCTTAATGATTTGAACCCCACTAATTATCTATATTTTTTATCTTTTGGAAAGTATGGGCTTAATTTATTTCATAACATCTTTCATAACTAGAGTAACATACATTTACTGGCCAACCATAAGAGCCTCACACTCTGATTCTTTCTCCAACCCCATGATTCTTTGAGTTATTTCATCTATATAACTCCTAATTATTTATTGAAATATAAACCCTTTTCCCACTTGTGTTGTATTTTTCTTATTTATAACCATTTTTGAACAAGAGAACATTGGTTATTTTCCATTTTTTATATGATTCATGGAAAAAATCATACATCTAATAGTTGTTTGTCTTATCCAGTTTCACAATCCAAACACATCCTCAATAGAATTTACATTACCATTTTTCTGTAGATTTTATATGTTATCATCATTTATTTCCTCTATAATTCCTACATTCTTATGAAAATCTTTTATTATCTTACTGTTTCTTTAAAATTGGTCAATCTATATTTTTATTCTATGTTTTTTGTAGAAATATATAGTGTGACATCTCTTACAATAGTATAAGAATCTACGTATTTTTTTGGAAATACTTTTTAGTATTACTCATAGGATTTTTAGATGTATTCTTTATTACTTTTTTCCTAGATTATTGAACATTCTTCCCATCTTTCATTGACTTTTTTGGAGTCATATTATTTCTCATGGATGGCTTGTCATTCTATTCATTCTTATCTTTTATCTAAATTTCTGGCCACCTAAATTTTTTAGTTTGACAGGTGTGACTAGTTGGAAGATACTATAACTCATAACCAGTATGTCCATACAAGTTAACAAAATAATATAATTTCTTTATATATTCATATCTATTTTTTAAGACTGATTCATTTGTGTCTTTGCTACTAGTCTTCTTACGCATTCATCTTTTTTCCCCTTTGTAGTAGGATTTTTTTTAAAAAATTATATGTTGATATATTGTTTCAAAAATATATATTCGTGTCTTAAAACCTCAAGTATAATCAACAGTATCCCACAAATGTTCTTTATATAATTTGAGGCAATTATTTTCAAGATTCCAAATATTTATCTCTCTAGACCTTTTCTCTGGCCGTTTGAGTTTGGATTCTAGAGATTATCCACTGGTAAATTCATAAATCTATTATTTATTCCTTGGTGGGTTTCACATCCTTATTATAACTCACATTAGTGTAGATTTAACTTTTTTTAGTACATTTACCAAGAAATATTTTTTTCTTACATGTCCATTTTGGTTGTGGGGCCTCCTCTTCAATTTTCTCAAACTCGAATCATCTCTAACACTCAAGAATTCTTTACCACTAAAATGGGTCCATTTAGATGAAGAATATTCTAAGAAACTTAATTTTCATTAATATCCTTTTCCAATATTTAAGAATGTCCATTGTAAATTGATTTCAGATTATCAACATAATCCCCTATAAGAAAATCAGTTGAGAGATTTATATTCATCCTCAAAAGATCACAACTTAACATCCATTGCACTTTTAATCTTCTCAGTTTATTCATCATTCATATTTATAATTTCCTGAATTTAACTATAAACATCATTTTCCCTTTTACCTTTCAACTCCAACTATGCGTCCTTCAATTCATAATGACTATATGTAGCATCTCAGGTCCACATAGAACCTCATTAAAAATATATGTATACACTTCCATATCAAAAAACTCTTCTTTGAAAATTGTTAAAAATATAAGACATGTTCTCTTGGAAAAATGAGTCCATTTCACGCTAGGATTCAACCTATTTTTTTAGTGAATTTTACCTTACAGCATATGTTCCAAATACATTCTCCATAGAATTAGCATCATATTCTTGAATGTCTTTTTCATCAATGATTATATTTATGAAACCAATAATGTATGTAATAACATCATCAAGGATATTTTTTCATGAAATTCAACATGAGTGGCAAATAATTTCACATTTTTCAGCTCTTTATATTCTTTACAACTTGAACTTCATTGATTATTTTCCTCATTAACCTTCCGATTTCATAGGTTCATTCCCATGATTTCCAATTATTCTCTAACATGGATGGGGGTTTCTTCTTCCATATGAGGATCTTTGAATAACATATCTTAAAATATTCACTTTATCAATTAGGAAAAAATTAATTTACAATTAAACATAGTTTCAATAATAGGTAATATTGTATCACATAACAGTTAAAGTTTCTATTAGACCGGTGTAGACACTTGAGAGGGGGTGAGTCAAGTGTTGAAGATTTTTTATCAAATCCAAATTATTATTTTAAAATTTGTAACAATTAATATTAAACTACTATTTTTAGTTAGATAAATTTTAACTATTAATGTTCAACATGGAAATCAATAAAAAAATTATCCTTTTATAGATGTAAAAAAGAGCACAATACTATGACAAGGTTTTCAACTAAGACCTTTTCTTTTTCATTCTTAGTTATTCACCCCAATCATAGATTCTCCACTATAATGATAAATATCTTATTATAGTGGTATATTGATTCCCACATCTATAACTCCAAAGTATCACTAGAATTATAATTGTCTATTTTACATAGGAATTCCTCCAACTTCTTCACACTATATCCACTGAGTGACATGGTGGTCTTCTTGAATACTGTTAGTTTCACCGGTTTAATGGATTCATACCATATATATCCAAGATAATAAATTGAGTTTATTCTTGGAAGTATACATATGATCATCATAAGGATGTTAAAATATATAAAAAATAGATAACCTTATTCTCAACAATTGACACTTGAATCCCAAAATATATTCATCACAAATTCTAGTAACTCAACTAATGGTCACATATCAGCTTCACAGTTCTTCAATGTACCATCTTACTGGCTGGATTTACTATCATCAACATCAGAATAGCCAAAATGATCTCATATTTATTTCCAGATCCCATAATCATATTATATGGAATATAGAATAGTGTACTTCTATTCTTTGAGATGTATTCTAATTTTCCACAACATCATATTTATAAACACTCTAATTCCCAAAAGACAATGTAATAATGGATATTTTTTATTTTTCTATTTTACCTTCTCAATAATTAAATCTTCCCACATTAAAGGGTGAAAACCATATATTCTCCTTTAATTATGAGTTCCCATAAATAAAATTCTTTGGGGAAAATGAATTATCCATCTCAAAAGAATAATAATAGAACACCCCTTCTTGATATTAATGTAAACTCATCTACTTTTTTACAAAATAAAATGTATTCTTAACAAACCCTCATCTTATTATTCCTCTTTATGAAAATCATATGGAAAATATTTTCCAAAGAAAATACTATAGTATTGGATTAAACATCTTTGAAATATCACTACTGAAAATACAAAAATCATATTTCAATTGGAATATAAAACACACATCAAGAAAATGTTATCTAAAACTTATATTTATTCCAGATAACACACTATAGTTCTTATAATTTATAAAGTGTTTTTAATATTAAAAGAATTAAATCTAAGATACCTATGAATGATCAAATATCCACAAATAAAATTGATGTAGTATTTGAGGAAAAGTATATCAATGTTTGATGGAAAATCATCTTCATTATTCTTATAAAAATCATCAATGCATTTTCTCCTCAATTAAAACATTAATAATGTATTATCTAATTTTAATTATATATATAAATAAAGATAAAATATTACAAGTTGACTAATTTGATTTTATTAAAACTAAATAATTATTGAAACTCCTATTTTAATCATTCCAAGATCTTCCCAGTACCATGGTTGACATCGACTCCTTATTCTTTTCATTCTTGTATCACACTACATTTCTATATTTTTTCATGTTAAAGTTATTGATAAAATTTCTAGACTCCTACAAAAAATTATCATCATAGGATTCAACAAATCTTGATGTCTTCAATTTTAATATAAAAATTAAGGGAAATTTTGTTATATAAATTTTCATTTGGCATACGCAGATACATTTATGTGATAAATTCACCTATGTGATATTATATGTTTCCAAATTTGGATACATGGTGCTCTTAAACCAATTTTCCTATGAGGGGACCCATTCACATACATAGATGATAATATGGATTTTCAATAAAATTTTCTTATTATAATTTCATATATTCCATGTAAATCCATTGTTTGGGGAATTCATCTATGTCAATTCATTTGGCTATATGGAGATTTTTTCACATTAAAAGTTATTTATTTTGGATACACAACTAACCTTAAAAATAAATATTTTAAAAAATGATTCATTCGGATGAATCACTACATTCAAATATGTGAATCTTCATGTGATAAACTTATTTTGTATATGGACATTTTCTATGATATTTTGGTTGTACAAGAATTCAACCAAGATTGAATTCACATACAGAGAATTTGAACATATTAATTTTTTTAGATTTTATTCCAATTTTAACCAGGACTCTACCACTTTGAATCTAGATACTCTCATAAATTCATAAACAACTTCTTATCATCTCATAAACTCTTTAAAACAAAAGTATATTATTGTCTAAAAAAATTTAAAAGTGATTTCATTCAATTTATATATATATATCCTCGACTCAAAAATTCTCTAATTAAAAATATTTTATTATCATGATTACATTATTATAAAATATTTTACAAAAAAAATCTTTTATATCTTCTATATATCTCATTAAAAGGGTTTTGTATCTGAAATTTAATTTTGTTTTTATAACAATATTAGAGAAGCATTAAGGAATTTTTTTGAAATATTTTCAAATCCATTTTACACTTTTTTCTAAATAACATGAGATTACTATGAATTCATAATTTATGATGATTTTATGAAATTCATTCACTGATAACAGATTTATGGTTTATACATTATTTTTCGTAAAAGGCATATTCTTTGTCCAAACCTTTGTGATTATGTATTCATTCACTTCTCATATCCCATTAAACATTATTTTTCTCCTTCATGCCCCTTTTCACTATTTCTATTGTTTTCTTCTGCACATTTTCAAGTATTTACATGGTTATGTACACATTACACTATATAGTGTTAAGACGCCATTATACAAAAACAAGATTGGGGATTTTATCTATGAAATATGCCTCATTTATTGACTAGGGAAACAATGAAAATAAATACACCATTTAGTTCTATACAAATTATTATTGACTATTAAAATAGAATTATTATACATATTTTTATTTCATATAAATGACTTAGAATTGATACATACTTATTGATAAGCTAAAATGATAATGTAATTTATATGATAAATTCATTAGACTTAATGTTTTAGAAACAAGAAGGGAGAAGAATAATTTATCCCCTCGATTCATCTATATGAATCATGTGACAAATAATAATGAGTAATTAAATGTGTTTTCAAACTCTTATAATGAATAGTTTATTGGATGATCCCTTGGAAATATGAAATATGTCTTTGTTGCAGATTAATGACATTAAATATATCTTATCAGAGTTTGTGAGTCTAATAATAAGATTTATTTAACTATGAATTTCATCACCATGAACAAAATTATATATGATCAAGTTCTTATTTTCAATGTTATGTTATCAAGGTAAATTTTACATGATAATGGTATTTTTTATGGGATATTTATTAATTATTTACATCACCAAATTACTCATGTTGGTTTATCTATAATTGATTCCCCTGAATTCTACACTAACTGGGTGTTTTAGAACAACCTTATTATGTTTATATTTCCCTATATTTTGAAAAATAGTAATACATTTCATATATTTTAAAGGGTTTCATGTTTTAATAATTTAGTGGGATATTTTGAAAACAGTTTATAAAAAATGAAAATATAGGTATAGTGGAAAAATTCTCAATGGGTAAAAAATATATCAGTTTTGTTGTGTAATACTTATCCTAATTATTTAAAACTCAAATCATAAAAATGAATTCAATATGAATGTTATTCAGTGATTTATTTTCATTTTTTAATTATAAATGGTTAAAATTGAGCCTCATGAGTTCGTAAAAAAGCAAGTATAAAAATAGAATGTTCCTGATAATGGATCTAGGTCAACAAGTCTAGGATACTACAAAACCATTTAGTAATTGCGAACTATTTTTCATGATGTGGTGTTCTAATAGTATTAATTACATAAATAAAAGTACATTTTACTTAAAAACATTGCAACACCCTATCCTATGGGTTTTGAGGATCCTCTGTAGTCTTATGATAATTATTTCCCTAAGACTATAACTAATAATCCACCTTGTAGATACCCAGTCATGACATACATGAACATTAAATTTCTTTTGTGGAATAATTAATACATGACACAAATAGACGCCCAAAGATAGTATTAGTTTAGTGTCTTTAAAAACATGGAAGATAATCTTATAATCATAGTAAAAGATCTTCCACGTCTACCATAAAGATCATACCCTTTTTTTCCTACCTAAAACCCTTCTATATATCATAGGGATAATAAAACACAAAAAGGGTGAGCTAAAATTCTCTGTAATGGTAAACATGGATAACATAAAACAACCCATAAACATTTGAATGTAAAAAACATGGATATAAAGTTTAAACATCCAAATCTTGAGCAATGACATAAATATTGGTAGTAAATAAGGCATAGATCATAAAAGAACTTTAAAAATGATAGACTAACGTTGGAATAAAACATCCAATTGTGGAAAACTTATAAACAC
Source organism: Viscum album (assembly GCA_963277665.1). Classification (NCBI taxonomy): domain Eukaryota; kingdom Viridiplantae; phylum Streptophyta; class Magnoliopsida; order Santalales; family Viscaceae; genus Viscum; species Viscum album. The sequence continues at coordinate 391,360,231 of OY728158.1, forward strand.
AGAATATGATTTCCATAGTAGCCAAGGAATTGCTGCCAAGACCATCATAGTGGGCAAATTCCACTACTGAACCGAGTTTACTTGTCATTATAGTAATGTATTACTAAACTATATTTACTTGTCATTATAGTAATTTCTATCTCATGAGATATGAATCATTACCAAATAAATTTTAGGGAGATATAGGTCTCACCCATCACATAATTTAATCATTATTATATGTTACAAAAAAACATAAATCATTCATCATATCAAAACCCAGAAATGAAATGGGATTCTTAAATATCATTCCATAAAAAGATAATCCATATAAAATATCATTATATCATTAATTCAATAAAACCATATTAATAATGGGGATAGGATAATAACCCTATTTAAAGAGCATCATCTTATATGGAAAATAATTTTGATAAAATACTTGAACTTAGTTCTTGAGGAAAATATCATATCTTCTTCAATAAAGTTTTCTTTTCTCAAAATTCCATGCAATTTAAAAAGAAAATAATTTAGTTTAAAATAAGATTAAAATAGTATAGAGTAATCTTCATGAAAATAAGACGTCATAGAACCGTAAAAATCCATTCATATTGTATAACATAGAAAAAACATTCTCCTCATACTTTTACTGGAAAAGTCATAAAGTACTTCATAGGGTAAAAACAATATTCCTTCCATACCATGTAGTAAAAGTAAAAAATGGGTAAAAATAACTTTAAACATACATAGAAAAATATTAAACAGTATATGAAAACAATTTTAGAAAACATGGATGATAAATATACCCTCAGTAAATACTTACGTATAAACAATCTCGGATAAAAATGAGATTGAAAAATTATCCCTTACCTTAGGTCTGATATGCTTCATATGTATCGAAACCTCCTGTATAATGATTTAAATAATTTTAATAATTTATTCCAAAATCATAATCATTTTTATGATAACATTTATGATCATATTTTTATCTATTTTTAGTAACATTTCATTGTTACTCGTTATTCGGGTATTAACTGCTTTATGTTCTTGTGTATGTTTTGTCAGATTAGTTCTTATTCATATTTTTAGGTCATAGTTATGTCATTTAAATCATGTTATTAGTATAATATATGTCATATTTTTCATTCAAATCATTTATATAATCATGGTTTAATAAATTTTATGTATAACGAATCACATCGCACCGTGGAGACAGAAATCCATATAAACGCTCGAGCGACGATATCGTTCTCATAATTGTTTAATGGTATTAAAGTAGATGGTGTATAGTTTCTCAGAATTAGTATCATGTTATAATAATAATATATGGTTATTATTTCCACCATTATACCCATTCATGTAAGTGGTTCTGAAAAATAGATTACACCAAGGCTTGGAGACGGTAAGTCATACGTACATATGCGTGGTGATTTCATTTTTTGTAGGATGGATAGAAGGTGAAATAGGGTTGTTTAATATTTATAATAACATATCAATATATGATTTATACTGATGTAACTACTTTATAATTAAACAACTAAAGAATAGGAAGTATATAAAGAAATAAATTTTTAAGAATCGGTAAAATAGATTACCTAGTCTCGACAAGCCTCCTTTAAATTTCCTCTTAGGGCACAAGAGTTGGTCTTTTGAGAAATATAGAACCTCTAAAATTTAACTAGTGAAGTCTGAAAGAGAAATTTTTAGGGTTTATAAGATCTTGAAGACTCAAAATGGAGTGAATAGTTGAGGGAGGATATGCCCTTTTATAAGAGAGGAGAGGGGAACTTTAGGAAACTCTCAAAATATTAATTTATTATAAATTCAATTTTGATTTAAAATGATCCAAAACTTATTTAATTATAATATAAGATTATGTTGTTTCTAATACCCATCATTCAATAATTTTAATACAAGTTTTGAATATATATTTTATCCCTATGTTTTTGGTTTAACTCTTATTTTACCCTTTTTAATCTTACCATGATATCATATCGTTTACACATTGTGTGTTAATAGAATTACCATATCATGTAAAAAGAAAAAAAAGTTATTTATAAAATATATAGAATTATATTAACCATTTTTTTAAATCTTATATTTTTAATAATTTAATATCATTTGATAAACTATTTTATGTTTTAAGTTATGAATTATATCAATTTTGGACACTATTCATACTTCACATTTTTAGAAAGCATAAAAACCTAATTACTTCAAACCTAAGGCATTAAATCAACGTTAAAATGTCATTATCATCCAAAAAATTGCTGATCACAAAAAAATAACCAAATTACATTTATATTTACTTTTATGATATCATTTATCTTAATCCATTATTAATGAATAAATCATTTCATCATCATTATGTCATTATTAAAATTATAAATTTAATTTCTAAAAAATATGAATAAAACACCATGATGTAGGAAATATTTTTATATTTAATATTACTATTTTTAGACATAGATATCATTTATATAAACCTATATTAAAATCTATTTAGTAAAAGATATATGTTTAGGTTATAATTATCTTTACATTAAATTAATTCTTATAAAATGGAATTTTCACATCCAAGTGAATTCATTAGGTCTCAAAATAGACCCAAGGATGACCATGATTGTAAATATCTCATTAAATATAATTATAACATGTGTTAGGGTAATTTAATATTATAATATTTTTATTTTTTACCCTTATTTACCAGATTTATCCTTTAACCATGGTAAATAAAATAATTATTGAAGTTACTGTTCATAATTCCCAAAAATAAAGTGTACCTATTTACACTATTTGAAAATTATTATTCCAAATATTGAATACATTTTTCCAAATTTAAAACATAGAAGTTGCAGTAATTAATTTAAAATTAGGTCTCTTTGTCAAAACCAAATAGAGGGTTTTTAAGAATTAATAACTATCAAAAGATTGACATGTGTTTTTCTCCAATATAAAAGTGAAATTACTTACATTGATGAAAATTGAATTAAATTATAAAACCTAAATCCAATTACACTTTAAAACAAATTAAAAATATAATCTAACTATAAAAATGAATTATATGAAAATGTATTTTTGAATTAAAATACAGTATTTTTCACTATTCATTAAAATTTGAATTTTATCAGAAAAATAAAAAAAAATTCAAAAGTAGTAAATTTTTAGGTCCCACTTTCAAATAAGAAGTATATCATTTCAAATTTAACTTATAAAATATCCAAAAACAATATTTAAAATGGGTACTCCATCAAAAGCCAGTAAAACAGCATTTTTTGAAAAATACTTCTTTTATCCAAAAAATTGATTTTGTTCTCATATCGTGTTCTAGAAAATGTGTAAGATGAATTCTAATGTTACATAAAATTAAAAGTGTGGTCAATACTATTCATAATTTCTAGTTTATATCCCATTACAAAATAATATTTTAATAATATTTAATTGTTTAGCGAAACTCAATATTTTGTAAAATGCAAGATATCGAGGAAGGTCGCTCTTACTTTTAACGCATGGCAAGCCAGTGATGGGTGTAGTGAAAGATTCATTTGGTGTTGTGTATAATATAATTCAAATGTATTTTATTTTTTATTGAAAAAAATCAATACTCAATGTTGCGTGAAATTAATTTTATCAAAAAACATGAAATTGTGTGTAATACAAGCCAAGAATAGTGTTGTGTGTAATGTAAGATAATATGGTGTGGAATATAGGGCATAATAATCTTGGTGTAGAATACAAAACAATAAATTAATGAAATTAAAAATAATATGTCTCATAAAATCTCTGGGTGTTACATTCTACCCCCTTAATATGAATTTCACCCTCTAAATTAGTCAAAGTTATAAATAGTGTTCTACATTAAAGCTTATTTCATGGAAACCCAAATTGTAAAAATGGATACTAAAACATCATTTTAAAAAAGGAAAGTTATAAACATAAATGTTTTCCAATGTTACTCATTACTGGGTTCTATATTGGAAAACATATGTTGGAATTGAAAACATGGATATGGAAGAGAAACTGAACCGTCATGTTCTGATAGACACTAATAGAGAATAAGGTTTGGAGAGAGTTAACAACCAAAAAGCCATAAATATACGATGATTTAAGAGACCATATGATTCATCAGATAAGAAGGTACTAGGATAAGATTTTTGGTTTTCAATATCCTTTTATTAAAGTTGAATAATTTTTCATGAGAATAAATACTTACTTGATTTTTGTACAATCTCAATTTTGTTCATTCCTTGAACAATTTCTACTTCATATCTTATTTAAATAAGTTATGTTGAATTTTTCATTATGGAAGTGTTAGCAGATTGTGTGATAGGATGATAGTTCATTCCATCTATCTCAACAAAAAGGTTATCACAGGTAATCAAATGTACATAAGTCCACCTATAGTGAGATGATACATTAATATAACAAACTTAAAATGAAAAATAACTTATTCTATCTATAAATGGTTTAAATTAAAATCATTCCAAAAACTAAAAATATAAAACTTTGGAAAGGGGTGAACTAAATCAACATTACATTTTTCTCCCATATCTCATTTGGTAGTTCTTAGTTGTCACATTCCAAACATTTGAATACCTTAATCATGTATTCTCTTTAAACATTGATAATAACATGAATTACCATAGAACATTAGTGAAAACATGAATTTTGTCAAAATTTAACTCTTTCCACATTCCAAAATCCTAAAAATTCAATATATTCCAACCAGGATATCACTTTGTCCTTATATCAGTCATAAGGTTATTAATACTATCAAACATTTCTTTATCTCTTTATCCATTCATTATGATCATATCATGTGATTTAAAAAATATTTAAATCACTTCTCATGGTTATAGATACTATGTACTTATGAAAAACCATAATGGGCCAATACATAGATATTCCAATATTCTATAATATAAAAAAAATAGATTCAATAACACTTTTTTGGAAACCCATTACATAGAGAGTTAATCATTCCACCACTTATTTTTCTTACTCAACATCACAAATAGTGATCACATGTGACTTCCATTTGTATTTTTTCTTAAGAGGTTGATAATGTCGATCATCATTAACACTTGGATTAGGGCATTGGTTAGCAAAATTCCCCATTTCCTTTCACTTGTAGCATTGAAGTGTTGGTGGTGATTTCTCTGTTGTCTTTTCTCTATTCACATCATTAGCAACATTTTTCCCATTATTTCAGTACTCAACTACTCGATGAACTTCCTTCCACACATGAGACATTTTATAGTCCCTTTAAGACTATCTCCACCATGCTTCATTCCACACATTGAGAATAAGGAAACCTTCATCTTATTTTCACCATTGTTTTGAGATTTTCCCTTAAACTCTATCTTTAGTTTTTTTTAATCCATGATATGGATATGTTACACCAACTTCTAGCTTTACCTTGATATCACAATTCACAATATCTTCATAGAAAATGAAGTCTCTTATAGCTAATTCCATTCGAAGACATGGTTTTAAGCCACTATAAAAAATCAACTTTACATGAGTTTGGGATATAAATCCAAAAACCTACCATGGAAGCCTTACAAAATTAACCTCGTATGTACCAACAGATTCATCATCCTTTTTCTTAAGCTCAAGTAAATCATTTTACATTTTTGTTTAAAGAATATGAGGGAAGTAATTATTGAAAAATAAGTTCTTGAACTCATCTCATTTCGTGGATTCAATTTCATTTTGTTGCCTTTTATTCTTAATTAGATTCCACCACTGGTCTACTTTAATTTCTAAACGATAGAGAACCAAAATGACTATGTCATGTTTCAAATAATGAAGGATGAAAAATATATTTTTAATGGTACTGATACATTTTTTAGTAACAAGTGGATCAGAAGACCTACTGAAAGAATGTGAATGTTTCCTCATGAAGTAATTAATAGAATGTTGTTCCCTTCTTTTATCATTTGGAAGTCCATAATGATTCATAGCCTGTCTAAGTATAGAAATAAGATTTTTCACTACATCTCCCATAACATTTGTTAGTTTATGAGGACAATAATTTCATTTCCCAGTGCATTGATCGTTAATATGGGTCCTTTGGGTTCCAACCATTATCTAAAACCCAAAAAAATAGTGTGTGAGGAAAAAATCGTACTAGGAAAACAACATTATCACGGGGTATTACTTTTAATCTCTATAATATCAGTTTTAATCCTAGGTTATTCAGGATCATTATCACAATTCTAGGACTGTAATATATACTTATACATAACCTTAGGGACATCCCTAGACATACCCTAGAAATATCTCTAGGGATCACACTAAAGTTTTCACATCCTAGTTTCCACAGGTTCAATAAACCTTTGCTCTAATACCAACTGTAGTGACCCAATAATGACGTACATGGAAATTACATTTTTTATTCGGAATACTTAATATATGACAGAAACAGAAGACAAAAGACCGTATTAGTTTAGTGTCTTTGGAAAATTGAATCATAATCTTCTCATCATGGTGAAATATCATCAACATCCCCCATAAAGATCTTCCCCTTTTATTTTTCTACCTAATACCCTTATTTATATCCTAGGGAAAAGAAAACATAAAAATTTTGAGATCAAATTCTCATTAAGGGTAAACATAGAGAACATAAAACAACCCATAAATATTTGAAAGTAGAAAACATGAATATAAAATTTAAACATCAAAATATTGAGAAATGAAATAAATTAAGGAAGTACATAAGGAATAGATCATAAAATAAGATTAACAATGATAGAATATCATTGGAATAAAACATTAATTTGTGTAACACTAATAAACACATAATATGATTTCCATAGTAGACAAGGCATTACTTCCAAGTCCATCATAGTGGAAAAATTCTATTACTGAACCGGGTTTACATGTCGTTCCAGTAATGTATTACTAAACCAGATTTACTTGTCATTCTAGCTATTTCTATCTCTTGAGATATAAATATTTACCAAATACATTCGAGGAAGATATTTTTCTCACCCATCTCATAATGAAATCATTATTACGTGTTCCAAAAAAACATAAATCATTCATCATATCAAAAACCAAGAAATAAAATGGGATTCTTAAATATCATTCCATCATAACATAATCCATATAAAATATCATTGCATTATTAATGTAATATAACCACATTAATAATGGGGATAAGATAATAACCCTATTTAAAGATCGACATATTATATGGAAAATAATTTTGATAAAATACTTGAACTTAGTTCTTGAGGATAATATCCTTTCATCTTCAAAAACATTTTATCTCAAAATTCCATGAAATTTTAAAAGAAAAAAATTTAGTAGAAAATAAACTTAAAAATATTTTAGAAGAATCTTCTTGAAAATAATATGTCATGAAATCGTAAAAATCCATTCATGTCATATAAGTTAAAAAACATTTTCCTCGTACTTTTACTGGAAAAGTCATAACGTACCTCGTATGGTAAACAAAAGAAATATTTCTTCCATAACATGTAGTAAAAGAAAAAAATGGGTAAAAATAACTTTAAACATACATAGAAAAATATTAAAAAATTTAGAAAAAAAAATTTAGAAAACCTAGATGACAAACATACCCCTAGTAAATACTTATGTATAAACAATCTCGCAGAAAAATTAGATTGAAAAATTATCCCTTATCGTAGGTCTAATGTGCTTCATATGTATCCAAACCTCATGTATAATAATTTAAATAATGTTAATAATTTCTTCCAAAATCTTAATCATTTTTATTATAACATTTATGATCATATTTTCATCTGTTCGTTAGTAACATTTCATTGTTACTCGTTATTCGGGTATTAACAACATTATGTTTTTATGTATGTTTTATTCGATAATTTCTTATTCATATTTTTAGGTCATAGTTATATAATTTACATAATTATATTAGTATAATATATATCATATTTTTTCATTCAATTCATTTATATAATCATATTTTAATAAAGATTATGTATAACGAATCACATCACACTGTGGAGACGGTATGTCGTACACACGCACGACCGAAGATATAGTTCTCATAATTGTTGAATGATATTGAAGGGGATGGTGTATATTATCTCAGAATTAGTCTCATTTTATATTAATCATATATGGATATTATTTCCACCATTATACCCATCCAAGTAAGGGGGTGGTGAAAAAAATATTACACCAAGGCTTGGACATGGTAAGTCATATGTATGCACACGCAGGGATTTCATTTTTCATAGGATGGATATAATGTGAAATAGGGTTGTTTCATATTTATAATAACATATTAGTATATTATTGATATGGATGTTACAAAATTATAATTAAACAACTAACTAATAGGAAGTATAAGAATAAATAAATTTTAATTAATCGGTAAAAGAGATTACCTCTTCCTCAATGGGCCTCCTTTAAATTTCCTCTTAGGGCACTAAAGTTAGTTTTTTGAGAATCCCAGAACCACTATAATGTAAATAGGAAAGTTGAGAAGAGAAATTTTTAGGGTTTATATGATCTTGAAGACTCAAAATGGAGTGAATATGAGAGGGATGATGTGCTCTATTGTAAGAGAGGAGAGTGCCACTTTAAGAAACTCTCAAAATATTAATTTATTATAAATTCAATTTTGAATAAAAATGGCCCAAAACTTATTTATTTATAATATAATTTGATCCTTCTTATAATACATATCATTTGATAATTTTAAGACAAGTTTTGAATATATATTGTCTCCCTGTAATTTTGGTTTACCCTTATTTTACCCTTTTTAATATTACTATGATATCATGTTATTTACACATTGTGGGTTAATGGAATTACCATATCATGTCAAATGACCCAAAAAAAGATATTTATGACATATTTGGACTTATATTAACAATTTTTATGAATCTTATATTTTTTTAGGAATTTAATATCATTTGATAAACTATTTTTATGTTTTAAGTTAGGAATTATATCAATTTTAGACACTATTCATACTTGAAATTTTTAAAAATTCATAACAACCGGCTTCCTTATAACCTAAGGAATTAACTCAAATATTATTTTCCAATATCGTCCAAAAAAATATTTTATAAAAAAATTACCAAATTAAATTTATATTAACTTTTATAATATCATTTATTTGAATACTTTATTAATGAATAAATCATTGCAAAAATCATTATGTCATTATTAAATTTATTAATTTAACTTCTAACAAATATGAATAAAATACCATGTTGTAGGAAATATTTTTATTTTTCTAATTAATATTTATATTCATAGATACCAGTTATATAACCCTATATTTAAATATATTTAGTAATAGATAAATTTTTAGGTTATATTTATCTTTACTTTAAATTAATTCTTATAAAATGTCATTTTCACATCCAAGTGAATCAATGGGGTCCCAAAATAGACCCAAGGATGTCAATGGTTGTAAATATCTCATTAAATAGGATTAGTAAATGTGTTGTGGTAGTAAAATATTATAATATTGTTACTTTTTACACTTATTTACAAGATTTATTCTTCAACCATGTAAAATAAAATAATTACTGGAGTTATTATTCATAATGTCCAAAAATAAAAGGAACCTTTTTAGACTATTTAAACCTTCTGATTCCAAATATAGAATCCATTTTTTCAAATTATAAACACATAATTTTCATTAATTAATTTAAAATTAGGTCTCATTGTCAAAACCAATATTTGGGTTTTTAAGAAGTAATAATTATCCAAAGACTACCATGTGTTTATATATAATTTAAAATTGAAATAACTTACATTGACCAAAATTGAATTAAATTATAAAAACGTAATCCACTTACACATTAAAAACAATAAAAAATATAATCTAACTATATAAATAAATTATTTGAAAATTCCATTTGGAATTAAAATGCTGTATTTTTCACTATTCATTAAAATTTGAATTTTATCAAAAAAATAACAAAAATTTTAAAATTAGTAAATTTTTATGTCCCAATTCTAAATAATCAGTTTATCAGGTCAAATTTAACTTATAAAAGTTACAAAAACTATATTTAAAATTGGTGTTCAACCAACTTGTGGTAAAACTGCATTTTTTGAAAAATACTTCTTTTATCTGAAAAAATTGATTTTGTTCTCATACCATGTTCTAGAAAATGTTTAACACGAACTATAATGTTACATAAAATTAAAAATGTGGTTAATATTATTCATAATTACTAGACTATATCCCATTAAATAATAATATTTTAATAATATTTCATTGTTTAGTAAAACTCAGTATTGCGTACAACACAAGCTATCGAGGAAGGTCACTCTTGCGTGTAACGCATTCCAAATCAGTGTTGCGTGTAGTGAAATATTTCTTTGGAATTGTGTATAAAATATTACAAAGGTAATTTATTTAATCATTGAACAATATCTATACTCAGTGTTTTTTGAAAATAATTTTATCAAAAGAACTTGAAATTGTGTATAACGCAAGCCAAGAATAGTGTTGTGTGTAATGTAACCTAATATAGTGTTGCCTATAGCTCAAGATAATCATGATGTAGTGTACAAAAGATACATCAAATAAATTAAAAAGAATCTATCTCCTAAAATCTATGGGTGTTACTTTCTACCCCCTTAAAATGAATTTGACCCACGAAATTCGTTGGGGTTATAAATTGTTTTCTACATGAAAGTTTCTTTCATGGAAACCCAAATTGTAAAAAGTGATACTAAAAAATCATTTTAAAAAAAATATAGTTAGAAACATAAAGGTTTCCAAAAGTTACTCATCGCTGGGTTCCATATAGGAGAACATAGGTGGGATGTGAAAACATGAATATGGAAGAGAAATATAACCATCAAGTTATGATGGGCAGTGATAGAGAATAAGGTTTGGAGAAAGTTAACTAACAGAATGCCATAAATATTTAATGATTTAAGGGACCATCTGATTATTTAGATAAAAATGTGCTAGGATAAAAATTTTGGTTTTCAAGATCCTTTTCCTAAAGTTGAATAATTTTTCATGAGAATAAGATTTTACTTGATTTTGGTACAATCTCAATGTTGTTAATTACTTGAACAATTTACAATTCATCTCTTATTTAAAGAAATGAAGTTGAATTTGTTATTACAGAAGTGTTAGCAGATTGTGGGATAGAATGATATTTCATACCATCTATCTCAACAAAAATGTTATCACATGTAAGAAAATATGCGTAAGTCCACCTATAGTAAGATAATACATTAATATAACAAAGTTAAAATATAAAGTAATTTATTATGTCCATAAATGGATAACATTAAAATAATTCCAAAATATAAAAATATAAAACTTGGGAAAGGGGTGAACTAAATTGATATAACATTTTTCTTTTATATCTTATTTGGTAGTTTATAGTTGTCACATTCCAAACATGTGAATACCTTAATCACGTATTCTCTTTAAACAAAGATAATAACAAGAATTTCCATAGAACCATAGTGAAAACATGAATTCGTTCAAAAGTTAACTCTTTCCACATACCAAAATCCTAAAAATTCAATATATTCAATCTGTAATAACACTGTGTTCATATATCATCCATGAGGTTATTAATACTATCAAACATCTCATTATCTTTTTATCCCTTCATTATGTGCATATCATGTGCTTTCCAAAAATATTTAAATAACTTTTCATTGTTACTGGTACCATATACTTATGAAAAAACCATAATGGACTAATATAGAGATATTCCAATATTCTATAATACAAAAAAAAATCAACAACACTGTTTTGGAATCCCATTATATAAACAATTAATCATTCCACAACTTCTTTATCTTACTCAACATCACCAATAGTGATCGCATGTGACTTCCCTTTGTATTTTTTCTTTAATATGTTGATGACACTGATCATCGTTAACACTTGTATTAGGGAATTGGTTATCATAATGATCCATTTTCTTGCACTTGTATCATTGAAGTGTTGGTGGAGAGTTCACTGTATTCTTATCTCTATTCACTGCATTAGCAACCTTTTTCCCATTATTTCGGCAATAAACTACTAAATGAACTTCCTTTCCACACATGAAACATTTTCTAGACCCATTAAGACAATCCCTACCATGCTTCATTCCACATATTGAGAATAATGAAACATTCATCTTTTTTTCACCATTGTTCTGAGATTTTCCCTTAAACTCCGTCTTTCATTTCTTTTTAAATCCATGAGATGGATATGTTACACCAACTTCTACTTCTACCTTAATAGAAAAATTCACAATCTCTTCATATCTACTTAAGTCTCTTATATCTAATTCCCTTTGAAGACGTGGTTTTAATCCACTAAAGAATCTATCAACATTACTTTTAGAATGGGATATAAAGCCAGAAACATACCTTGCAAACCTTGTAAAATTCGCATTTTGTGTACCAAGAGATTCATCATCTTTTTAATTAAGCTCAAGTAACTCCTTTTATATATTTGTTCGAAGAATATGAGGTAAGTAATTACAAAAAAATAATTTCTTGAAAACATCTAATTCCATGGATTTGATTTCATTTTGCTTCCTTTTATTCATAATTAGATTCCACCAGTAGTCTGCTTCACTTTCTAAACGATAGACAGCCAAAATAAATATTTTATGTTCTGAACGGTGAAGGATGTAAAATATCTTTTCAATGGTACTGATCCATTTTTCATCCACAAGTGGATCAGAAGACCCATTGAAATAAGGTGGATGTGTCCTAATGAAGGAATCAATAGAATGTTGTTCCCTTCTTTGCTCATTTAGAAGTCCAAAATGATTCATAGCTTGTGTAAGTATAGAAATAAGATTTTTCACTCCATCTCCGATAATATTTGGTTGTTTCAGAGGAAAATACTTTCATTGACTAGTGCATTTATCGTTAACATGTTTCCTTTGGGTTCTGTCCATTTTCTAAAACCCAAAAAGAACAGTGCGAGAGGAAAAAATCATACTAGGAAAACAACATTATCACAAGGGATTACTTTCAATCTCTAAAATTTTATGTTTAATCCTAGGTTATTCATGATCATTATCACAATTCTAGAACTGTAACCTATACTTATACTTAACCATAGGGAAATCCCTAGACATACCCTAGAAATATTTCAAGGGATCTCACTAATGTTTTCGCATCCTAGTTTCCAAATGTAGAATAAGTCTATGCTCTGATACCAACTGTAGAGACCCAATATTGACATACATGGAAATTACATTTCTTTTTCAGAATACTTAATACATGACACAAACGGATTCCCAAGGACCGTATTATTTTAGTGTCTTTGGAAACTCGGAATATAATTTTCTAATCATGGTGATAGTTTATCATCATCTTTTATAAAGAGCTTCCCCTTTTGTTTTCCGACCTAAAAACCTTATTTATATCCAAGGGAACAGAAAACAAAAAATGGGTGATCTCAAATGCTCAGTAAGGGTAAACATGGAGAACATAAAACAACCCATAAACATTTGAACATAAAAACATAAATATAAAGTTTAATCCTCAAAATCATGAGCATTTACACATATCTTGGCAGTACGTAAGTCATAGATTATAAAATAGCACTAACAATTATATAATAGCACAAGAATAAAACATGAAATTTTGGAAAACTAATAAACCAGAAATATTATTTCTATAGTAGTCAAGGCATTGTTTCCAAGACCATCATAGTGGACAAAGTCCATTACTAAAGTGGGTTTACATGTTATTACAATAATGTATTACTGAACCGGATTTACTTGTCATTTTAGTAACTTTTATCTCATAAGATATAAATCTTTACCCAATACATTGGATGGAGATATAATTCCCACCCATATAATAATGAAATCATTATTACGTGTTCCAAAAAAACATAAATCATTCATCATATGAAAACCCATGAAATTAAATGGGATTCTTAAATATCATTCAGTCATAACATAATCCATATAAAATATCATTCCATCATTAATTAAATCAAACCATATTAATGATAAGGATATGAGCATAACCCTCTATAAATAGAGTCATCTTATATGGAAAATAATTTTGATAATATGCTTGAACTTAGTTCTTGAGGAAAATATATTTTCTTCTTCAAAAAAGTTTTCTTTTCTCAAAATTCCATGCAATTTTAAAAGAAATTAATTTAGTTGAAAATTAACATAAAATAGTGTAGGGTAATATTAATTAAAATACGACATTATTAAACCATAAAAATCCATTAATGTTATATAAGTTAAAAAAATTCTCCTCATCCATTTACTGAAAAAGTCATAAAGTACCACATATGGTAAACAAAATAAATATTCCTTCGATACCATTTATTAAAAGTAGAAAATTAGTATAAATTATTTTAAACATACATAGAAAATGAGTAACCATTTTATGAAAACATTATTAGAAAACTTGGATGATAAATATACCCCTAGTAAATACTTATGTATAAACAATCTCAAATAAAAATGAGATTGAAAAATTATCCCTTACCTTAGGTTTGATATGATTAGTATGTATCTGAATCCCCTATATAATGATTTAAATAATTTTAATAATTTATTAAAAAATCATAATCATTTTTATGATAACATTTATGATCATATTTTCATCCATTTGTTGGTAACATTTATTTGTAACTCGTTATTCAGGTATTAAATGCTTTATGTTCTTATGTATGTTTTGTCAGATAAGTTATTCTTCATATTTTTAGGTCATAGTTATATCATTTACATAATTTTATTAGTATAAAATATATCATACTTTTTCATTCAATTCATTTATATAATTATGGTTTAATAATTATTATGTATAATGAATCACATCGCACCGTGGAGACGGTAAGCCATACACACGCACGAGCGACGATATCATTCTCATAATTGTGGAATGGTATGGATATGGATGGTGTATAGTATATCATAATTAGTATCATGTTATATTAATCATATATGGGTATTATTTCCACCATTATACCCATCTAAGTAATGGGTGGTGAAAAATATATTACACCAAGGCGTGGAGACGGTAAGTCGTACGTACACATGTGCGGTGATTTTGTTTTTCCTAGGATGGATAGAAGGAGAAATATGGGTGTTTTATATTTATAATAAAATTTCATTATATTATTGATACAAATGTTAATAATTTATATTTAAACAACTAAAAAATAGAAAGTAGAAGATGAAATAAATTTTAAAAAATTGGTAAAAGAGATTACCTCTTCCTAAACAAGCCTCCTTTAAATTTCCTCTTAGGGCACAAGAGTTGATCTTTTGAGAAGTACAGAACCTATAAACTTTTACTAGTGATATTTTGAAGAGAAATTTTTTAGGGTTTGTATGATATTGAAGACTCAAAATGGTGTGGAGAGGAGAGAGAGGATGTTCTCTTTTATAAGAGAGGAGTGGGGCACTTAAGGAAACTCTCAAAATATTAATTTATTATAAATTAAATTTTGATTAAAATGGTCCAAAACATATTTAATTATAATATATTATCATTTTGGTACGAATACCCATCATAAAATAATTTTAAGACAGGTTTTTAATATATATTTTATCCTTAGATTTTTTGTTTAACCCTTATTTTACCCTTTTTAATCTTACCGTGATATCATGTTATTTACATATTGTGGGTTAATGTAATTATCATATCATGTCAAACAAGCCAAAAAAAAGTAATTTACGACATATTTAGACTTATATTAACCCTTTTCTAAAATCTTATATTTTTAGAAATTTAATATAATTTATTAAAATATTTTATGTTTTAAGTTACGAATTATGTCAATTTTGAACACTATTCATAGTTGACTTTTTTAATAATTCATATAAACCTAATTACTTCAAACCTAAGGAATTAAATAAAAGATAATATGTCAATATTATCCAAAAAAATCTTTAATGACATAAAAATAACAAATTAAATTTTTTTTTTGACTTTTATAATATCATTTATTTGAATCATTTATTAATGAAGCAATCATTGCATCATCATTGTGTCATTATTAAATTTATTAATTTAATTTCAAAAAATTATGAATAAAGTAAAATGATATAGGAAATTGTTTTATATTTCTAATGAATATTTATTGACACAAATATCATTTATATAACCCCATATTAAAATTGATTTAGTAAAAGATATAAGTTTTGGTTATAATTACCTTTACTTTAAATTAATTCTTATAAAATGTCATTTTCAGATCAAATTGAATCCATGGGGTCCCAAAATAGACCCAAGGATGAACGTGATCATAAATATCTCATATAATAGAATTATGACATGTAATAGGGTTGTTTAATATTATAATATTATTTTTCCCCTTATTTACTAGATTTACCCTTTAACCATGGTAAATAAAAAATTACTGAAGTTTCTATTCATAATGTTGAAAAATAAAAGGTACATATTTAAACTATTTGAAACTTATAATTCCAAATATGGAATCCATTTTTACAAATTCAAAACAGAGAATTTTAAGTAATTAATTTAAAATTAGTTATCGTTGTCCAAACAAAAAAAAGAGGGTTTTTAAGAAATAATAACTATCAAATGATTAACATGTGTTTATGTCCAATTTAAAAGTGAAATTAATTCCATTGACTATAATTGGATTAAATTATAAAAAAATAATTCAATTACACTTTAAAATCAATTAAAAAGATAATATAACTATATAAATAAATTATATTAAAATGTAGTTGTGAATTAAAATGTAGTATTTTACACTATTCATTAAAATTTGAATTTTATCACAAAAATACAAAAAATTCAAAAAAAGTAAAATTTTATGTCCCGATTACAAATAATAAGTTTATAAAGTAAAATTTTACTTATAAAAGTGTCAAAAAGTATATTTAAAATCAGTGCGGTATCTAAGGCGGTAAAATTGCATTTTTTTTAAAATACTTCTTTTATCCAAAAAAATCATTTTGTTCTCATACCATGTTCTATAAAATATATAAGAATGATGTTAAAGTTATATAAAATTCAAAATATGGTTAATAATATTCATAACTTCATGTTTATATCCCATTAAATAATAATATTTTAATAATATATCATTGTTTAGTGAAACTCGATATTGCATACAACGCAAGCTGTCGAGGAAGGTCACTCTTGCATTTAATGCATGCCAAGTCAGTGTTTCATGTACTGAAAGATTTTTTTGGCATTTTCTATAACATATTCCAAACATAGTTTATTTATTAATAGAAAAAAATCTATACTCAGTGTGGCATGAAATGAATTTTATCAAAAAAACATGAAATTGTATGTAACACAATCCAAAATAGTGTTGCGTGTATTGTAAGCTAATTTGGTGTTGCATATAGTGAAATATAATATTGGATTAGCATACAAAACAAGACATAAAAGAAATTAAAAAGTAACTATCTCATTAAATCTCTAGGTATTACATTCTACCCCCTTAAAATGAATTTCACCCTCAAAATTCATCTGGGTTATAAATGGTTTTCTACATGAAAGTTTCATTCAGGGAAACCCACATCTTAAAAAGGGATACTAAAACATCATTTCAAAAAAGGAAAGTTATTAAAATAATTGTTTCCAAAAGTTTCTCATCATTGGGTTCCACATATGAGAACATAGGTGGGATGTGAAAACATGGATATGGAAAAGAAATCTAACCATCAAGTTCTAATGGAAATTGATAAAGAATAATGTATGGAGAAATTTAACTACTGGAAATCCATAAATATGCAATGATTTAAGGGACCATATGATTCATCAGATAATAATGTACAAGGATAACATTTTTGGTTTTCAATATTCTTTTCTTAAATTTGAATAATTTTTCTTAGTAATAAATACTTACTTGATTTTGGTCCAATCGCAATTTTGTTAATTCCTTGAACAATTTCCAATTCGTCTCTTATTTAAAGAAATGAAGTGGAATTTTTCATTCTGGAAGTGTTAGACGATCATGCAATAGAATGATAGTTCATTCCATCTATCTCAACAAATTGGTTATCACTGGTAATCAAATATGAATAAGTCCACCTATAGTGAGATAATACACTAACAAACTTAAGATTGAAAATAATTTATTCTATCCATGAATGGATAACATTAAAATCCTTCCAAAATATGAAAATATACAACTTTGGAAATGGCTGAACTAAATCGACATAAAATATTTCTCTCGCATCTCATTTGGTAGTTCTTAGTTGTGACATTCCAAACATGTGAATACCTTAATAATGTATTATCATTAAAAAATGATAATAAAATGAATTTCCATAGAACCTTAGTGAAAACAATAATGTTGTCAAAAGACAACTTTTTCCCAATACAAAAATCATAAAAATTAAATATATTCAAACCATGATATCACTTTGTCCTCATATCATCCATGAGGTTATTAATACTATCAAACATCTCATTATCTTCGTATCCCTTCATTATGTTCATATCATGTGCTTTCCAAAAATATTTAAATCACTTTTCATAGTTACTGGTAGCATGTACTTATGGAAAACCATAATGGACCAATACATAGATATTCCAATATTCCATAATACAAAAAAAAATGAGATTCAACAACACTATTTTGGAATCCCATTACATAAACAGTTAATCATTCCACCACTTCTTTGTCTTACTCAACATCACCAATAGTGATGTCATGTGACTTCTCTTTGTATTTTTTCTTAAGTGGTTTATGATTTCAATCATCATTAACACTTGGATTATGGCATTGGTTATCATAATGCTCCATTTCCTTGAACTTGTAGCATTGAAGTTTCGGTGGTGCGTTCTCTGTAGTAATTTCTCTATTCACATCATTAGCAAACTTTTTCTCATTATTTCTTCACCCAACTACTCTATGAACTTACTTTATACACATGAAAAATTTTCTAGTTACTTTAAGACATTATCCATCATGCATCTTTCCACACATTGAGCATAAGAAAACATTCATCTTATTTTCACAATTGTTTTGATATTTTCCCTTAAAAGCCATATTTCGTTTATTTTTAAATCTATAAGATAGATATGTAACTCCAACTTATAGTTCTAACATAATAGTACAATGCAAAATCTCTTCATCGGTACTGAAGTATCTTATAGAAAATTCCCTTTGAAGACATGGTTTTAATCCACTGAATAATCGATCAACTTTACTTTCATTTTGGGATATAAAACCATAAGCATAACTTTCAAGCCTTGTAAAATTCGCCTTGTGTGTACCAACAGATTCATCATACTTTTTCTTAATCTCATGTAAATCCACTTACATCTTTGTTCGAAGAATACTATGGAAGTAATAATTGAAAAATATGTTCTTGAACTCATCTCATTCAGTGGATTAAATTTCATTTTGTTGCCTTTTATTATTAATTAGATTCCACAACTAGTATGCTTTAATTTTTAAATGATGGACAGCAAAAAAAATATATTATGTTCCAAACTATGAAGGATGAAAAATATATTTTTGATGGTACTGGTCCACTATTCCGAAACAAGTGGATTAGAATACCCACTTGAAGAAGGTGGATGTTTTCTCATGAAGGAATCACTAGAATGTTGTTCCCTTCTTTTCTCATTTGGATATTCTGAATGATTATTATCTTGTGAAAGTATAGAAATAATATTTTTCACTCCATCTTACATAACATTTGTTTATTAAGGAGTACAATCATTTCATTTAATAGTTCACTGATCGTTAACAAGTTCCTTCAGGTTCTAGCCATTATCTAAAACCTAAAAAAGAACAGCGTGAGAGGCAAAAATCATACACGGAAAAAAAATTCATAGGGGATTACTTTCAATATCTAACATATTAGGTTTAATACTACTTTATTCATAATCATTATTGCAATTTTATTAATATAACATATACTTATACTTAACCTTAGGGACATCCCTAGACACACCTTATAAATAGCTCTAGGTATCTCACTAAAGTTTTCTCATCCTAGTTTCCAAAGGTAGAATAAAACCTCACTTTGATACCAATTGTAGAGACACAATCTTGAATTACATGGACATTACATTTCTTTTTTGTAATACTTAATAAATTACACAAACAGATGCCCAAAGACTGTATTATTTTAGTGTCTTTGGAAACTCAGAACCTAGTCTTCTAATCAGGGTGAAAGACCATCAACATCTCCCATAAAGATCTTACCCTATTGTTTTCCTACCTAAACCCCTTATTTATATCTTAGGGAAAAGAAAACACAAAAAGGTGGGCTCAAATTCTCTATAAGGGTAAATATATAGGACATAAAACAACCCATAAATATTTGAACGTAAAAAATAGGAATATTAAGTTTAAACATCAAAATCTTGTGCTATGACATAAATCTTGGAAGTACATAAGGAATAGATCATAAAAGAATATTAATAGTGATAGAATAGAATTGGAATAAAACATTCAATTATAAAAAACTAATAAACACATAATATGATTTCTATAATAGCCAAGGCATTGCTTCCAAGACCATCATTGTGGATAAAGTCCATTACTGAACTGGGTTTACTTGTCATTCCAGTAATGTATTACTGAACTATATTTACATGTCTTTCTAGTAACTTATATTTCATGAGATATAAATCTTTACCCAATACATTAGAGGGAGATATAGTTCCCACCCATATCATAATGAAATCATTATTATGTGTTCCAGAAAAACATAAATCATTCATCATATCAAAACCCATGAAATGAAATGGGATTTAAATATATCACTCCATTATAAAATAATCTATATAAAATATAATTCCATCATTAATTCAATCAAACCATAGTAACAATGAGGATAGGAGCATAACCCTGCTTAAAGAGCATCATCTTATATGGAAAATAATTTTGAGAAAATACTTGAACATAGTTCTTGAAGAAAATATCATTTCTTCTTCAAAAAAATTTTGTTTCTAAAAATTCTATACAATTTTAAAAGAACGTAATTTAGTTGAAAATAAACTTAAAATAGTGTAGATGAATCTTCGTGAAAATAAGACGTCGTGAAACTGTAAAAATCCCTT
The DNA here is from genome assembly GCA_963277665.1 of Viscum album. Classification (NCBI taxonomy): domain Eukaryota; kingdom Viridiplantae; phylum Streptophyta; class Magnoliopsida; order Santalales; family Viscaceae; genus Viscum; species Viscum album. Next base: position 391,381,189 of record OY728158.1, read on the forward strand.
AAAGTCGTATAACTTAAAAAAACATTCTCCTCGTACTTTCACTGGAAAAGTCCTAAAGTACCTCATATAATAAACAAAAGAAATATTCCTTCCATACCATGTAGTAAAAGTAAAAAATAGGTAAAAATGCATTTAAACGTACATATAAAAATAGTAAACATTTTATGCAAACATTTTTAGAAAACATATATGATAAATATACCCCCAGTAAATACTTATGTATAAACAACCTCGGATAAAAATGAGATTGAAAAATTATCCCTTGCCTTAAGTCTGATATGATTTGTATGTATCTGAACATCTTGTATAATGATTATAATAAGTTTAATACTTTATTCCAAATTCATAATAATTTTTATGATAACATTTATATTCATATTTTCATTCGTTTGTTAGTAATATTTCATTGTTATTCATTATTTGGGTGTTAACTACTTTATGTTCTTATATATGTTTTGTAAGATAAGTTATTATTCATAATTTTAGGTTATATTTATATAATTTAAATAATGGTATTAGTATTGTATATATCTTATTTTTTCATTCAATTCATTTATATAATCATGGTTTAAAAAATATTATGTATAACGAATCATATCACACCATGGAGACGGTAGACCGTACACACGCACGAGTGACAATATCATTCTCAAAATTGTTTAAGGGTACTGATGTCGATGGTTTATAGTATCTCAGAATTGGTATCATGTTATATTAATCATATATGATTATTATTACCCCATTATACCCATCCAATTAAGGGGTGGTGAAAAATAGATTACACCAAGGCATGGAGACAGTAAGTCATACGTACGCATGTGTGGTGACTTCGTTTTTTGTAGGATGGATAGAAGGTGAAATAAGGTTGTTTCATATTTATAATAAAATATCAATATATGATTGATACAAATGTTACTACTTTATAATTAAACAACTAATGAATATAAAGTATAATATGAACGAAATTTTAAAGAATTAGTAAAAGATATTACCTCTTCCTCGACGGGTCTCCTTTAAATTTCCTCTTAGGGCACTAGAGTTGGTCTTTTGAGAAGACCAAAACCTCTAGAATGATACTAGAGAAGTTTAGTAGAGATATTTTAAAGGTTTGGTTGTTCTTAAAGACTCAAATGGTGTGAAGAGGAGAGGGGTGATGTTCCCTTTTATAAGAGAGGATAGGGTCACTTTAGGAAACTCTCAAAATATTAATTTGTTATAAATTCAATTACGCTTAAAAATGGTCCAAAAATTATTTAAATATAATATAATATGATTTTGGTTTGAATACCCATAATCCAATAATTTTAAGACAAATTTTAAATTATTTATTTTATCCTTATCTTTTTTTAACCTTTATTTTACGCCTTTTAATTGCATTGTGATATCATGTTATTTATACATTATGGGTTAATGTAATTACCATATCATGTGAAAAGACCCAAAAAAATTAATTAATGACATATTTGGACTTATATTAACCATTTTTCTGAATAATATATTTTTTTGAATTTAATATCATTTGATAAACTATTTTATGTTTTAAGGTATGAATTATGTCAATTTTGACCACTATTCATACTTGACTTTTTAAAAAAAATCATAACAAACTAATTACTTATAAACTATAGAATTAAATCAAAGATAATATGTCATTATGATCAAAAAAATCATGTATGACATAAAAATAACCAAATTACATTTATTTTTACATTTATAATATCATTCAATTGAGTCCTTTATTAATGAAGCAATCACTGCATCATTATTATGTCATTATTAAATTTATTAATTTGATTTATAAAAATTATGAATAAACTTCCATGATGTAAGAAATATTTTTATCTTTATAATTAATATTCATATATATTAGTTATATTACCATAAATTAAAATCAATTTAGTAAAAGATATATGTTTAGGTTATAATTACTTTTACTTTAAATTAATTCTTAAAAAATGTCATTTTCACATCAAAGTGAATCCATGGGGTCAAAAAATCGACCCAAGGATGACCATGGTCAGAAATATCTCATAAAATGGGATTATCACATGTCATAGGGTATTTTAATATTATAGTATTATTATTTTTTACACTTATTTACCATATTTACCCTTTAACCGTGGTAAATAAAAAAAATACTGAAGTTACTGTTCATAATGTCCAAAATTAAAAGGTGCCTTTTTACACTATTTGAAACTTATAATTTGAAATATGTAATCCATTTTTTCAAATTAAAAACATTGAATATGTAGTAATTAATTTAAAATTAGGTCCCATTATCAAAACCCAAAAAAGGATTTTAAGAAATAATAACAATCAAAAGATTGACATGTGTTTATGTTAAATTTAAAAAAGAAATTAATTCCATTGTCCATAATTAGATTAAATAATAAAAATATAATCAAATTACACTTTAAAATCAATTAATAAGATAATATAACAATATCAATAAATTATATAAAAATGTAGTTTTGAATTAAAATGCAGCATTTTTTACTATTCATTAAAATTTGAATTTTATCACAAAAATACCAAAAAATCAACAAAAGTAAATTTTTATGTCTCGATTCTAAATAACAAGTTTATATAGTCTAATTTTAGTTATAAAAGTTTCAAAAATTATATTTAAAATCGGTGCACTATCAAAGGTGGTAAAACTGCATTTTTTGAAAAATACTTCTTTTATATGAAAAATTGATTTTGTTATCATAACATGTGCTATAAAATGAGTAATAATAATGATAAAGTTATATAAAATTAAAAATGTGGTTAATAATATTCATAACAGCTAGTTTATATCCCATTAAATAGTAATATTTTAATAATATATCGTTGTTTAGTGAAACTCGGTATTGTGTATAACACAAGCTATCGAGGATGGTCGCTCTTGCGTGTAACGCATTCCATGTCAGTGTTGTGTGTAGTGAAATATTATTTTGACTTTGTGTATAGCATAATCCAAACATATTTTATTTACTCATTGAACAAAATCTATACTCAGTGTGGTTTGAAATGAATTTTATCAAAAGAACTTGAAATTTTTTGTAACACAAGCCAAGAATAGTGTTTTGTGTAATGTAAGATAATACGGTGTTGCGTATAGCGCAAGATAATTTTTATGTAGCGTAAAACACAAGACATCAAAGAAATTAAAAAGAATCTATCTCAAATAATATTTGGGTGTTACATTATACCCCCTTAAAATGAATTTAACCCTTGAAATTCATCGGGGTTATAAATGGTTTTCTACATGAATGTTTCCTTCATGGAAACCCACATCAAAAAAAGGGATAATAAAACCTTATTTTAAAAAAGGAAAGTTATAAAAATAGCGGTTTCCCAAATTTACTCATCACTGGTTTCACTATATGGGAAGTGAAAACATGGATATAGAAGGGAAATATAACCATCATGTTCTGATGAACAGTTATAGAGAATAGGTTTCGAGAAAGTTAACTTCTAGAAAGCCATTAATCTGTGATGATTTAAGGGACCATCTGATTCATCAGATAAGAATGTACTAGGATAACATTTTTGGTTTTCAAAATCCTTTTCTTAAAGTTGAATAATTTTTCATGAGAATAAATCCTTACTTGATTTTGGTACAATCTCAATGTTGTTCATTCCTTGAACAATTTCCACTTCATATCTTATTTAAAGAAATGATGTTGAACTAGTTATTATAGAAGTGTTTGTAGATTATGTGATAGAATGATAGTTTATTCCATCTATCTCAACAAAAAGGTTAGCACAGGTAACCAAGTGTACATAAGTCCAACTATAGTGATATAATACATTAATATAACAAAATTAAAACAGAAAATAATTTATTCTATCCATAAATGGATAACATTAAATTCCTTCCAAAAAATAAAAATATAAAAACTTTGGAAAGGTGTGAACTAATTCATCATAACATTTTTCTACCATATCTCATTTAGTAGTTCTTAGTTGTCACATTACAAATATTTGAATACCTTAATCATGTATTCTCTTTAAATAATGATAATAACATGAATTGCCATAGAACCTTATTGAAAACAAGAATGTTGTCAAAAGTTAACTCTTCCCACATACCAAAATCCAAAAAATTCAATATATTAAAACCATGATATCACTTTTTCCTTATATCATCCATGAGGTTATTAATACTATTAAACATCTCATTGTCTTCGTATCCCTTAATTACGCACATTTCATGTGCTTTCTAAAAATATTTAAATCGATTTTTATGGTTACCGATACCATATACTTATGGAAAACCATAATGGAACAAAAAATATATATTACAATATTCCATAATACAGAAAAGAAGAGATTCAATAACACTGTTTTGGAATCCCAATACATAGACAATTAATCATTCCACCAGTTCTTTGTTTTACTCAACATCACCAATAGTGATCGCATGTGATGTCCCTTTGTATTTTTTCTTAAGAGGCTGATGACATCGATCATCACTAACACTTGTATTAGGAAATTGGTTAGCATAATTCCCCATTTCCTTTCACTTGTATCATTGAAGTGTTGGTGGTGCGTTCTCTGTAGTATTTTCTTTATTCGCATCATTAGCAACCTTTTTCTCGTTATTTCAGCACTCAAATACTCGATGAACTTCCTTTTATCACATGAAACATTTGATAGTCCCTTTAAGAAAATTTCCACAATGCTTGTTTCAATATATTGAGCATATGGAAACATTCATCTTCTTTTCATCATTGTTATGATATTTTCTCTTGAACACCATCTTCTGTTTCTTTTTAAATACATGAGATGGATATGTATCACCGACTTCTAGTTCTACCTTGATAGCACGATGAAAAATCTCTTCATAACTACTGAAGTATCTTATAGATAATTCCCTTAGAAGACAAGGTTTTAAGCCACTGAATAATATATCAACTTTAATTTTAGTTTGGGATATAAATCTTAAACCATACCTTGCATGCCTTGTAAAATTCACCTCGTATGTTCATACAGATTCATCATCCTTTAGCTTAAGCTCAAGTAACACCTTTTCCATCAATGTTTGAAGAATATAAGTGAATTAATTACTGAAAAATAAGTTCTTGAACCCATCTCATTCCGTGGATTCAATTTCATTTTTCTACCTTTTATTCGTAATTAGAGTCCACCACTAGTATTCTTTTATTTCTAAAAAATAGATATCCAAAATGACTATTTCATGTTTCTAATAGCAAAGGATGGAAAATATATTTTCAATGGAACTGATCCATTTTTCAGAAAAAAGTGAATTAGAATACCCACAAAAAGAAGTTGGATATTCCCTCACGAAGAAATCAATAGAATGTTGTTCCCTTCTTTTCTCATTTGTAAGTACAGAATGATCCTTAGCTTGTGTAAGTATAGAAATAATACTTTTCACTCGATCTCCCATAACATATGGTTGATCAGGAGTATAATCATTTCATTTCCCAGTGCATTGATCGTTAACAAGGTTCCTTCGGGTTCCATCCATTGTCTAAAAAGAAAAAAGAACAGTGTGAGAGGAAAAAAACATACTAGGAAAAAAACATTATCATAGGGAATTAAATTGAATCTTTAATATATTAGGTTTAATCCTAGGTTATTCATGATCATTTTCACAATTATAATACTATAACTTGTAATTATACTTATCCATAAGGACATCCCTAGACATACCCTAGAAATATCTCATGGGATCTCACTAAAGTTTTCACATCTTATTTTCCAAATGTGGAATAAACTTTCGCTCTGATACCAACTGTAGAGACCCAATATTAACATTCATGGACATTAAATTTTATTTTCGGAATACTTAATTCATGACACAAACAGATTCCAAAAGACCATATTAGTTTAGTGTCTTTGGAAACTCAGAACATAATCTTCTAATCATAGTGAGATATCATCAACATCTCCCATAAATATCTTCCCCTTTTGTTTTCCAACCTAAAACCCTTCTTTATATCCTAGGGAAAATAAAACACAAAAATGGTGAGCTCAAATTCTCAGTAAGGGTAAACATGGAGAACATAAAATAATCCATAAACATTTGAATGTAAAAAACATGAATATAAAGTTTTAACATCAAAATCTGTAGAAATGACATAAATCTTGGCAGTACATAAGGAATACATCATAAAATAACATTAAAAGTGATATAATAGCATTGGAATAAAACATGAAACTGTGTAAAACTATTAAACACATAATATGATTTCCATAGTACCCAAGACATTGCTGCCAAGACCATCATAGTGGACAAATTCCATTACTGAACGGGAATCATTTGTCGTTACAGTAATGTATTACTGAACCAGATTTACTTGTTGTTACAGTCATTTATATATCATGATATATAAATATTTACCCAATAAATTAGAGGTATATACAGGTCTCACCCATCTCATAATGAAATCATTATTACGTGTTCCAAAAAAAATAAATCATTCATCATATCAAAACCCATGAAATGAAATGGGATTCTTAAATATCATTCCATAAGAACATAATCTATATAAAATATCATTACTTAATTAATGAAATAAAACCATATTAATAATGGGGATATGATCATAACCATATTTAAATAACATCATCTTATATGGAAAATAATATTGAAAAAATACTTGAACTTATTTCTTGAGGAAAATATCCTTTCTTCTTAAAAAATGATTCTTTTTTCAAAATGCCACACAATTTTAAAAGAAAATAATTTAGTTGAAAATAAACATAAAATATTGTAGAGTAATATTCATGAAAATAAGACGTCATGAAACCATAAAAATCTATTCAAGTCATATAATTTAAAAAACATTCTCCTCGTACTTTTACTGGAAAAGTCATAAAGCACCTTGTATGGTACAAAAAAGAAATATTCCTTCCATACCACATTGTAAAAGTAGAAAATGGGTAAAAATGACTTTATACATACATAGAAAAATATTAAAAATTGTATGAAAACATTTTTAGAAAACATGGATGATAAATAAACCGCCAGTAAATACATAGGTATAAACAATCTAGGATAAAAATGCGATTGAAAAATTATCCCTTACCTTAGGTCTGATATGCTTCGTCTGTATCTGAACCATCTATATAATTATTTAAATAATGTTAATAATTTATTATAAAATCATAATAATTTTTATTAAAACATTTTTGGTCATATTTTCATCTGTTTGTTAGTAACATTTAATTCTTACTCGTTATTCGGTTATTAACTACTTTATGTTCTTATGTTTGTTTTGTCAGATAAGTTCTTATTAATATTTTTTGGTCATAGTTATATCATTTAAATCATGGTATTAGTATAATATATATCATATTTTTTTCATTCAATTCATTTATATAATTTTGGTTTAATAGATATTATGTATAACGAATCACATCGCATTCTGGAGATGGTAAGTCGTATACACACACGAGCAACAATATCGTTCTCATAATTGTTGAATGGTATTGATGTTGATGGTGTATAGTATCTCAGAATTAGTATCATGATTTATTAATCATATATGGTAATTATTTTCACCATTATACCCATCCAAGTAAGAGGGTGGTGAAAAATAGATTACACCAGGCTTGGAGACGGTAAGTTGTACGTACGCACATGCGGTGATTTCATTATTCGTATAATGGATATAAGGTGAACTAGGGTTGTTTCATATTTATAATAAAAAATCAGTATATGATTGATATGAATGTTACTACATTATAATTAAACAACTAATGAATAGGAAGAATAAGATGAAAGAAATTTTAAAGAATCAGTAAAATAGATTACCCCTTCCTCGACTGGTCTCCTTTAAATTTCATCTTAGGGAACTAGAGTTGGTATTTTGAGAAGCCAAGAACCTCTAGACTGTAACTAGTGAATTAGAAAAGAGAAATTCTCAGGGGTTTTCTGATCTTGATGACTCAAAATGGAGTGAAGAGGAGAGGAAGGATGTGTCCTTTTATAAGAGAGAAGAGGGGCACTTTAGGAGACTCTCAAAATATAAATTTCTTATAAATTAAATTTTAATTAAAAATGGTCCAAAACAAATTTAATTATAATATAAGATGATTTTTGTTCTAATACCCATCATTAAATAATTTTATGACAAGTTTTGAATATATATTTTATCCCTACCTTTTTTATTTAACCATTATTTTACCATTTTTAATCTTATTGTGATATCATGTTATTTACATATTGTGGGTTAATAGAATTACCATATCATGTAAAACGACCCAAAAAAAATTATTTATGATCTTTATAGACATATATTAACCATTTTTCTGACTCTTAGATTTTATTAATTTAATATCATTTGATAAACTATTATATGTTTTACATTATGAATTACGTCAATATTGGACACTATTTGTACTTGACATTTTTAAAAATTCATAACAACCTGATTCCTTCAAACCTAAAGAACTAACTCAAAGATAATATGTCGATATCATCCAAAAAATTCTTTGATGACAAAAAATAACCAAATTACATTTTTATTAACTTTTATATTATCATTTATTTGAATCTATTATTAATGAAGAAATCATTGCATCATCATTGTGTCATTATTAAATTTATTATTATAATTTCTAAAAAATATGAATAAAATACCAAGATGTAGGAAATAATTTTATATTTCTAATTTATATTTATAGACATAGATATCAGTTATATAACCCAATATTAAAATCTATTTAGTAAAAGATATATGTTTAGTTTATAATTATCTTTACTTTTAATTAATTCTTATAAAAGGCCATTTTCACATCCACGTGAATATATGGGGTCCCAAAATCGACCAAAGGATTCCCAGGGATATAAATATCTCATTAAATAGTATTATTATATGTGTTAGGGTAGTTTAATATTATAATATTATTATTTTTTTCCCTTATTTACTAGATTTATCTTTTAACCATAGTAAATAAAATAATTAGTGATGCTACTGTACATAATGTATAAAAATAAAAGGTACCTATTTACACTATTTTAACCATATGATTCTAAGTATGGAATCCATTTTTCTAAATTCAAAACACAGAAGTTTCAGTAATTAATTTAAAATTAGGTCCCGTTGTTAAAACCAAAATGTAGGTTTTTAAGAAGTAATAATTATCAAAATATTGACATGTGATTATATCCAATTTAATAGTGAAATTACGTCCATTGACCAAAATTAGATTAAATGATAAAAATATAATCCAATTAAAAATATAATCTAACTATATAAATAAATTAGATAAAAAATAAGATTGGAATTAAAATGCAGTATTTTTTACTATTCATTAAAATTTGAATTTTATCAGAAAATACCAAAAATTAAAAATTAGTAAATTTTTATGTCCCACTTACAAATAATAATATTATCATGTCAAATTTAACTTATAAAAGTTCCAAAAATTGTTTTTAAAATGGTTGCGACATCAAAAGGCGGTAAAAATTCATTTCTTAAAAAATACTTCTTTTATCTGAAAAATTTATTTTGTTCTCATATCATGTTCTAGAAAATGTGTAAGATGAATTATAATGTTACATAAAATTAAAAATGTGGTTAATACTATTTATAATTTCTTTTTTATATCCAATTAAATAATAATATTTTAATAATATTTCATTGTTTAGTGAAACTTGGTATTGCTTACAATGCAAGATATTGAGGAAGGTCACTCTTGTGTGTAACGCATGCCAAGTAAGTGTTTCATGTAGTGAAATATTTCTTTAGAGATTTTTATAACATAATCCAAATATAGTTTATTTAATCATTGAACAAAATCTATACTTAGTGTAACGTGAAATGAATTTTATTAAAATAACTTGAAATATTTTGTAACAAAAGCCAAAAATAGTGTTGCATGTAATGTAAGCTAATAATGTGTTGTGTATTGTGCAAGATAATCTTGGTTTAGTATACAAAACAAGACATAAAAGAAATTAAAAATAATTTATCCCAAAAAATCTATGGGTGTTACATTTTACCCCCTTAAAATGAATTTCACCCTCAAAATTCATCGGGGTTATAAATAGTTTACTACATGAAAGTTTCTTTTATGGAAACCCACATCGTAAAAAGGGATACTAAAACATCATTTAAAAAAATGAAAGTTAGAAACATAATGGTTTCCAAAAGTTACTCTTCACAGGGTTCTACATAGAAGAACATAGGTGGGAAGTGAAAACAAGGATATAGAAGAGAAATATAACCATCATGTTCTAATAGGCAGTGATAAATATTAAGGTTTAGAGAAAGTTAACTACTAGAAATACATAAATCAGCAACGATTTAAGGGACTATCTAATTCATCAGATAAGAAGGTATAAGGATAACATTTTTGGTTTTCAAGATCTGTTTCCTAAAGTTCAATAATTATTCATGAGAATAAATACTTACTTTATTTTGGTACAATCTCAATGTTATTCATTCCTTGAACAATTTCCAGTTCATCTATTATTTAATGAAATGAATTTTGAATTTTTTATTATGGAAGTGTTATCATATCGTGTGATATAATGATAGTTCATTGCATTTATCGCAACAAAAAGATTATCACAAGTAATCAAATATGCATAAGTCTACCTATATTGAGATAATACATTAATATAATAATCTTAAAAAGGAAAATAAATTATTTTATATATAAATTGATTACATTGAAATCCTTCGAAAAACTAAAAATATAAAACTTTGTAAAGGGGTGAACTAAATCGACATAACATTTTTCTTTGATATCTCATTTGTTAGTTCTTTGTTATCACATTCCAAACATGTGAATACATTAATCAGGTATTCTCTTTAAATAATGATAATAACATGAATTTCTGTAGAACCTTAGTGAAAACATGAATGTTCTAAAATGTTAACTCATTCCCCATAAAAAATCTTAAAAATTAAATATATTCAAACCATGATATCACTTTTTCCTTATATCAGCCATGAGGTTATTAATACTATCAAACATCTCATTATCTCTTTATCTCTTCATTATGCACATATTATATGCTTTCTAAAAACATTTAAATCACTTTTCATCTTTATCGGTACCATTTACTTATGTAAAACCATAATGGAATAATACATAGATATTCCAATATTCCATAATACAAAAAAATAAATTCAACAACATTATTTGGAATCCCATTACATAAATAGTTAATCATTCCACCACATCTTTTTTTACTCAACATCACCAGAAGTGATCTCATGTGACTTCCCTTTGTATTTTTCCTTAATAGGTTGATGACGTCGATCATCATTAACACTTGGATTAGGGAATTGGTTATAATAATGCCCCATTTCCTTTAACTTGTAGCGTTGAAGTGTTGGTGGTGCGTTCTCTGTAGTCTTTTCTCTGTTCACATCATTAGCAACATTCTTCCCATTATTTCATCACTCAACTACTCTATGAACATCCTTTCCACACATGAAACACTTTCTAGTCCCTTTAAGACAATCTCCACCGTGTTCTTTTCCACACATTGAGCATAAAAAACATATATCTTCTTTTCACCATTGTTTTGAGATTTTCCCTTAAACTCCATCTTTCATTTCTTTTTAAATCCATGAGATGGATATGTAACCCAAAATTCTTTTCATACCTTGATAGCACAATGAACAATATCTTCATATCTATTGAAGTATCTTATAGATAATTCCCTTCGAAGACTTGGTTTTAAGCCACTGATGAATCGATCAACATTACTTTCAGTTTGGGATATAAAGCCCGAAGCATACCTTGCAAGCGTTGTAAAATTCTCCTCATATGTACCAAAAAATTCATCATCCTTTTTTTAAGATCAAGTAACTCATTTTCCAACTTTTTTTGAAGAATAAAAGGGAAGTAATTATTGAAAAATATGTTCTTGAACTCATCTCATTTCGTGGATTCAGTTTCATTTGGCTACCTTTTATTCTTAATTAGAGTCTACCACTAGTCTGGTTCACTTTCTAAATGATAGATATCCAAAATTACTATTTAATGTTATAAACAATGAAGGATGGATAATATCTTTTCAATGGTACAAATCCATTTTTCAGAAACATGTGGGTCAGAAAACCCACTGAAAGAAGGTGGATGTTGCCTCATAAAGGAATCCATAGAACGTTGTTCCCTTCTTTTCTAATATTGAAGTCCATAATGATTCATAGCATGTGTAAGTATAGAAATAATATTTTTTTCACTCCATCTCCCATAAAATTTGGTTGTTCAGGAGGACAATCATGGCATTTCCCAGTGCATTGATCATTAACATTGTTCCTTTGGGTTCCATCCATAGTCTAAAACCCAAAAAGAACAGTGTGAGAGAAAAAAATCATACTAGGAAAATAACATTATCATAGAGGATTACTTTCAATCTCTAACATATTGGGTTTAATCATAGGTTATTCATGATCATTATCACAATTCTATGACATTAATCTATACTTATACTTAACCTTAGGGACATCCTGAGATATACCCTAGAAATATCTCTAGGGATCTAACTAAAGTGTTTGCATCCAAGTTTCCAAAGGTTGAATAAACCTTCACTCTGATACCAACTGTAGAGACCCAATCGTGACATACATCGAAATTAAATATCTTTTTCAGAATACTTAACACATGACACAAACAGACGCCCAAAGAATGTATTAGTTTAGCGTGTTTGGAAACTCGGAACATAATCTTTTAATCATGGTGAAATATCATCAACATCTCCCATAAAGATATTCCCCTTTTGGTTTCCTACCTAAAACCATTATTTATATCCTATAGAAAACAAAACACAAAAATTGTGAGTTCAAATGATCATTAAGGGTAAACATGGAGAACATAAAACAACCCATAAACATTTGAATGTAAAAAATATGAATATAAAGTTTAAACATCAAAATCTTGAGTAATGGCATAAATCTTGGAAGTACGTAAGGAAAAGATCATAAAATAACATTAAAAATGATATAATAGAATTTAAATAAAACATGAAAAAGTGGAAAACTAATAAAAACATAATTTGACTTCCATAATATCCGAGGTATTGCTTCCAATACCATCATAGTAGACAAAGTCCATTACTGAATAGGGTTTACATGTAGTTCCAGTAATGTATTACTGAACCGAATTTACTTCTCATTCTAGTCATTTCTATCTTATGAGATATAAATCTTTACCCAATACATTTGAGTGAGATATAGGTCCCACCCATCTCATAATTAAATCATTATTACGTGTTCCAAAAAAACATAAATCATTCATCATATAAAAACCCACGAAATGAAATAAGATTCTTAAATATCATTCTATCATAACATAATTCATATAAAATATCATTTCATCATTAATGTAATCAACCCATAGTAATAATTTGGATAGAACCATAACCCTATTTAAAGAGTGTCATCTCATATGGAAAATAATTTTGATAAAATACTTGAACTTATTTCATTAGGAAAATATTCATTCTTCTTTAGAAAGGTTTTCTTTTCTAAAAATTCTACACAATTTTCAAATAAAATAATTTAATAGAAAACAAACATAAAATAGTTTATAGTGATCTTCATGAAAATAAGACATCATGAAACTACAAAAAAACCCATTCATGTCGTATATGTTAAAAAACATTCTCCTCATACTTTTACTGGAAAAGTCATAAAGTACCACGTATGGTAAAAAAATAAATATTCCTTCCATACCATGAAATAAAAGTAAAAAATGTGTAAAAATGACTTTAAATATACATATAAAAATATTTAACATTTTATGAAAACACTTTTAGAAAACATGGATGATAAATATACCCCCTGTAAATACTTACGTATAAATAATCTCAAATAAAAATGAGATTGAAAAATTATCCCTTACCTTAAGTCCGATATGTTTTATATGTATCTAAAACTCCTATACAATTATTTAAATAATTTTACTAATTTATTCTAAAATAATAATCATTTTTATGATAGTGTTTATGATCATATTTTCATCCGTTTGTTAGTAACATTTATTTATTACTCGTTATTCGGGTATTAACTGCTTTATGTTCTTATGAATGTTTTATTAGATAAGTTCTTATTCATAAGTTTAGGACATAGTTATATAATTTACATCATGATATTAGTATAATATATTTAATATTTTTTAATTCAATCCATTTATATAATCAGGGTTTAATAAATATTATGTATAACGAATCACATCGCACTATGGAGACGGTAGGTCGTACACACTCACGAGCAATGATATCATTCTCATAATTGTTGAATGGTATTAAATTGGATGGTGTATATTATCTCAGAATTAGTATCATGTTATATTAATCATATAGGGCTATTATATACACCATTATAGACATACAAGTAAGGGGTTGTGAAAAAAATATTACACCAAGGTGTGGAGACGATAAGTCGTACGTACGCATGCGCGGTGATTTTATTTTTCGTAGGATAGATAAGAGGTAAAATAGGATTTTTTCATATTTATAATAACGTATTATTATATTATTTATATTTTTGTTACTACTTTATATTTAAACAACCAAGTAAAAGGAAGTAAAAGAAGAAAGAAATTTTAATGAATCGGTAAAAGAGATTACCTCTTCCTCGACAGGCCTCTTTTAAATTTCCTCTTAGGGCACTAGAGTTTATATTTTGAGAAGCCCAGAACCTCTAGAATGTTACTAGGGAATTTCATAGGAGAAATGATCAGGTTTTGGATGATCTTGAAGACTCAAAATGGAGTGAAGAGGAGAGGGAGGATGTTCCCTTTTATAAGAGAGAAGAGGGGCACTTTAGGAGACTCTCAAAATATTAATTTATTATAAATTCAATTTCAATTAAAAATGGTCCAAAAATTCTTTAATTACTAGTTAATATGATTTTTGTTCGAATACCTATCATCCAATAATTTTAAGACAATTTTTTAATATATATTTTATTATTATCTTTTTGGTTTAACCCTTATTTTACTATTTTTAATCTTATCGTGATATCAAGTTCTTTACATATTATGGGTTTATGTAATTACCATATCATGTCAAAACACACAAAAAAAAGTAATTTATGACATATTTGGACATATATTAACCATTTTTATGAATCTTAGATTTTTATGAATTTAATATCATTTGATAGACTATTTTATGTTTTAAGTTATGAATTATGTCAATTTTGAAAACTATTCATACATTACTTTTTTTAAAATTCATAACAACGTTATTCCTTCAATCCTAAGTCATTAAATCAAATATAATATGTTAATATCATCCAAAAAATTCTTTTATGACATAAAAATAACCAAATTAAATTTATTTTGACTTTTATAATATCATTTATTTGAATCCTTTATTAATGAAGCAATCACAGTATCATCATTGTGTCATTATTAAATTTATTAATTTAATTTCAAAAAATTATTAATAAATTAACATAATGTATGAAATATTTTTATTTTTATAATGAATATTTATATAAATATATATCATTATTATAACCCTATATTAAAATCCATTTAGTAAAAGATATATGTTTAGGTTGTAATTACCTTTACTTTAAATTAATTCTTATAAAATGTCATTTTCACATCCATGTAAATCCATTGGGTCCAAAAATCTACCCAAGGATGAACATGGTCATAAATAGCTCATAAAATAGTTTTATTACATGTGTTATGGTAGTTTAATATTATATTATTATTATTTTTTACCCTTATTTACCAGATTTACCCTTTAATCATGGTAAATAAAATAATTACTGAAGTTACTATTCCTAATGTAAAAAAATAAAAGGTACCTATTTACAATGTTTGAACCTTATGATTAAAAATATGGAATCCATTTTTGCAAATTCAAAACACATAAGTTGAAGTTATTAATTTAAAATTAGGTCTCGTTGTCAAAACCAAAAAAGATGGTTTTTAAGAAGTAATAACTATCAAAAGATTGACATGTTTTTATGTCCAATTTAAAAATAAAAGTAATTCCACTAACCATTATTGGATTAAATTATAAAAACTTAATCCAACTAAACATTAAAATCAATTAAAAAGATAATATATCTATATAGATAAATTATATAAAAAAGCAGTTTTGAATTAAAATGCAGTGTTTTTCACTATTCATTAAAATTGGAATTTTATCACAAAAATACCAAAAATTAAAAAAAAGTAAATTTTTATGTCCCGCTTACAAATAAGAAGTTGATCTTGTCAAATTTAACTTATAAAAGTGTCAAAACCATATTTAAAATTGGTGCGCAATCAAAGGCTGTAAAACTGCATTTTTTGAAAAATACATATTTTATCCGAAAAATAGATTTAATCCCCATACCATGTTCTATAAAATGTGTAATAAGAATGATAATGTTATATAAAATTCAAAATTTGGTTAATAATATTCATAACAGCTAGTTTATATCAAATTAAATAGTAATATTTTAATAATATATCGTTGTTTAGGGAAACTCGGTATTGCGTACAACAGAAGCTATCGAGGAAGGTCACTCTTGCATGTAACGCAAGCCAAGTTAGTTTTGCGTGTAGTGTGATATTTCTTTGTAGTTTCATATAACATAATCCAAACATAGTTCATTAATACATTAAACAAAATCTATACTCAGTGTCACGTGAAATGAATTTTAAGAAAATAACTTGAAATTGTTTGTAACACAATCCAAGAATAGTGTTGTGTATACAATAACCTAATATGATGTTGCATATAGAACAAACTATTTTTATTTTAGTGTGAAACACAAGACATCAATTAAATTATAAATAATCTATCTCATTAAATATTGGGGTGTTACACACCTAAATAAGATTAAAGTGATACTTATTTTTACTTTGACTCTATGGTAGATAAAGTTGATAACCTTAGGGTTTTGAAGTATACCTAAGATAGATATTGGAGGAATATTTGACCCTCTACTCAGTTCACTCCCACTTCTATGGTTTTGTATTCATCTAATATACTCTAGGTACAACAAATAATAAAACATAATCCTTTTAATAGGTTGTGAATTAGGGTGAATCTATGTACTTGATTTTTTATGTGAAATAAGAAAAAAAATTCCCATATTAAAGATCAATCATGGACCATTATAACCAAACCTAAAAAATGTTAATGTTATTAGTTTTATGTGAATTTTTTAATGAAACTATTAAAATATTTACATTAATCCTCTTGATTCATTTTAAAAATATTTCCAACTAAATCATATATTTTTTTACAAAAATATTTTCATTAACATAAGAAGTCAATGAGATAGTGGTATTAATGGATTGATTATTACAATAAAGACAATGGTTTTAATACAAGATTTTATGATTCAAGTGTTTATTTCAAGACTTTAAATCATCAAATTATTTATCTACTATTATATCTTAATAAAATTACTGTTATTTAAAAAACAATAGGTTTATCAGTCATGTAAAGAGAAACATAATTATATAATTGAAATTAAATATCTAGACATTGTAAAGAAGTTTTAGGAATGAATATTATCTGAAATTTAGAGAAAAAATCATGTATGTGACATAATATGATTTTGTTAATAATGTGTAAAAGTGGAATCTATTTGAGAATATTAATCTTTAAATAATTCCTTTAATTCCCCACTTTAAACTATCCCTTACCATGTTTGATAATTATAATTCTAATGTAGTCTTTATGAATAAGATTCATTATGGAAATATTCTTGACAATATTATGTATGCTAAAAAAATTATAACTGAGTATGTGTATTGATACCTAATATCATAGGTGATTTTTTCCCATTTTTTATAGTTATGTCTGTTGTAATCTGATGTACACTTTATGCTTTGTGTGCATTGTGATGGTTTTTTTAGGAACCTAGAGAGGTTTATTTCTTGTAGTGGTTTTCATTTCCATGAATTGGCTCAACGAGGATTGTTTCCTTAGATATATTATATGGTCTTTTTCTACCTTTTTTCGTATATTATAGTTATTTTCTTTTTCAAAATAAGGGACTTAGGAGTTTGTTTTCTTATCATTAATGTTGGCCCAAATTGGGCCAAAGGAAGTAAAATGAAAATATCCCTTCTTTTAGTTTTCAAAATATTGTGAATCATGATATTCAAGTTGAATTTTTATTGTGTTTTTGTAATCAAATACAATTTTTATTTAAAATTGAAATGATGGTAATAATTTGGTGGCTTCATTGTGCACACCCATGAAAGGTGTTTCAAAAAAATACTTTGAAATATTAATTTATCATTTTTTTCTAAATTGGATGGACTATAAGTTGATTGTAAAATTATAAAGAATCATCCTACAAAACAGGATTTATTTAATATACTAAAAACAAGTATTTACCCTATGGATCACGTAGTGTTAGTCTTCAGAACAGAAAACTTTTTAAAAAATGATGAATGATCAATAACTATATAAAAATAGGGGTTTCATGTGGAATGCTAATATAAGAAATTTATGCTTATATAACCCCATATTACCCTTTTGGGGTTTGAAAACATGCACATTCATTTATATCAGGCACATCATGTGTAGGACTTATATGCATGCAATTCATACATGTTCTCATTTTTGAAAACAATATGATCCAATTTATTAGGTTTTTAAAGTGTAACATTTACTTTAAACTAAAATTACACTTTTATATTAAAAAAATACTTAAAATGATACCATCCTCATCGTAAGTTTGATTAATTTGCATCAATTCATACATTTAACAAATGAATTTTATCCCAATTTAGAAAATTTTAAAAATAATTGTAACCCCCTTACCCCATTTTTTCAAAGATACATTAGGTTTAAACAGAAATGAAACTTTATAATCAAAACACGGACTCTGATTTATACCAACCACATTATCTATTATATTTGACGTGTGGTCAATTCATATACATCAAAATTTAATCATAGATCATTTTCCATGATTTTAAAACTACTCTAAGTTCATTTGATCATTTTTTGCTATGTGTTGTATGTTTTAAACTAAAATTACACTTGCATATTGAAAACACAATCTTTGATCTATATAGACCACATCATGCATTGGATTGATGATTGGTCATTTCCTACAAAAATGAATTGTGGATCATTTTTCTAAAGTATGAAAATAATTTGGTATTTTTTCTCATGTATTGATTTTTTTGGGTAATTTTAAACTAAAATAAAACTTATATATTAAAAACATGCACTTAGAGTCATACCAGTCACATCATTTTTCAGATTAACATGCTGGTGATTTCTACTTTCAAAAAATTAATTATAGATTGTTTTACTAAATGTTAAAAACAATTTGAACTCATTTTCTCATTTTTTGATTTGTGATGTGAATTTTAAACTAGAATTAAACATTTATATTGAAAACACATATAATGAGTCATAACAGGCATAAGGTGTGTCATATAGATCTATGGTACATTCATACATGTTAGAAATGATTTATTATTCATTCTATTATTGTTTTTGAAACAATATGAAAAAAGTTTACTTTATTTTTTGAAATGAACTGTGTGTTTAAAACTAAAATTACACTTTTATATTTAAAACATGAAAATTGATTCATGCTGACCACATAGTGTGTTAAATAGACATATCATCGATTGCAACACATATCAAAAGAATTATAGTTCTTTTTCCTAATTGTTTTAAATAATCCAATATTTTTTTTATCAATTTTGGATATGTGATGTTCATTTTAAACTAAAATGACACTTTTATATTGAAAACAAATATTTTGGGTCATACTGATCTCATTGTGTGTAAGATTGACATGTGTTTAATTCATATAGATGGAAAATGAAATATGGATAATTTTATTAATTTTTTGAAAGAATTTAAAAAAATTCTTAGTTTTGAAAATGTGACACATGTTTTATACAAAAAGGACGCCCTATATTGAAAGCATTCCCTTAGAGTCATATTGGCCATATCATGTGTCATATTAATGTGCGGTCAGTTTTTATGTGTCACAAATGAATTATAGATCATTGTACTAAATTTTTAATACAATCTAATCTAATTTTCATAGTTTTGGAAATATCACTCATGTTTAAATCTAAAATCACATTTTTTATATCCAAAACACAGACTATTAGTCATATTCCGCACATCATGTGTCATATTGACATAGGCTATAATACTACAAATAATAAATGAAATATATATTCTTTTTATATTGTTTTAAAAAAATAGGATCTCTTTTTCTTAGTTTTGGCTATGTAATACTTGTTTTGAACTAAAATCACAATTTTATATTTAAAACACATACTTTGAGTCATACAATCAAAATTGTGAGTTTTACTAACATGAAGTTAATTTATATATGTCTCAAATAAATTATGGCCCATTTTTCTAATGTTTGAAAGCAATATAATATTATTTTCTCTTCGCTTTCTATGTGATGGGTGTTTTAAGCTATAACGATGCTTCTATATTAAAAACATGTTCCTGGAGTCATGACAACCACATTGTGTTTCAAAATTAAATTTGACCAAATACTACATTCCAAAATTGAATTATGGATTTTTTTCCTGATTTAAAAAAAATCAAAGATCATTTTCTCAATTTTTACATTATGAAATTCTTTTTAAACTAAAGTGAAGCTTTTATATTGAGAAAACTCACTTGGAGTAATATCGACTACTTCCTGTGTTGATTTTAGGCAAGGTAAATTACTACATTACAAAAATGAAATATGGATCATTTTATTAATCTTTCATGGAGATAAGATCTCATTTACTCATTTTTTACTAGGTGACATATATTTTAAACTAAAATGACACTTTAAAACACACACTTTGAGTCATACTAGCCACATCATGTGTCTGATTTTTGTTCAATCAATTCCTACATGTAAAAAACGAATTCTGGATCCTTTTCCTAATTTTATAAAATATTATGTGCTCATTTTAGATGTTTTGGCTATGTGGTGCATGTATTAAAATATAAGGATGTTTTTTTGTTAATAACATGCACTTTGAGTCATATTGGACACATTGTATGTTTGATTGACATGTAGTCAATTCATACATGTATTAAATGAAATACATATTGTTTTCATAATGTTTCAAACAATCCATGTCTGTATTATCTATTTTTTCTATGTGACATGTGTTTTAAACTTAAATGACACTTTTATATTGAAAACATGAATGTTGAGTCATGATATCTACATCATGTGTCATATTGATGTGTAGTCAATTCTTACACTCTAAAAATGAATTATATATTTTTCTACAAAATTATGAAGATAAGAACAACATTTTCCCTCAGTTTTGGCTATGTGACACATTTTTTTACTAAAATGATGCTTTTAATATGAAAACATGAAATTTGAGTCATATCAACAACATCATGTGTTAGATTGAGGGATAATTTATTCTTATATGTCAAAAATTAATTATGTGTCATTTTTTAATGTTTTAAAACAATTTGATCTATTTTGCATTATTTTTAAAATATGATGTGCTTCTTAAACTAAAGTGAAACTTTTATATTCATAACACTCATTTGAGTTATTTCGGTCATATCATGTGTTCGATTAATGTGAGGTCAATTCCTATATGTAGAAAATTAATTATGTATTATTATGATACATTTCCATGAAAATATCATCTTATTTACATGATTTTTTCTACATAACATCAGTTTTAGAGTAAAAGGATACATTTAATGTTAAATACTACACCATGATTTAAACTAGAAACATAATGTGCCATATTGAAATCTATTAAATTCCAACTTTCACACAGGATTTATGGATCATTTTACTAAATTTTGAAAACAATACGATCTTATTTTCTTATTTTAGAAAATGTGAAGAACATTTTAAACTAAAATGACACTATTATATTGAAAATATTCACATTGTCTCGTATAGACGACATAATGTGTTTGATTGGTTTTTGGTCATTTTTACACATAAAAATGAATTATGGATAGATTGAAAAATTTTGAAAACAATTTATTCTTGTTTTGTATGTTTTGATAGTGTGGCGTTAATTTTAAACATAAATGACACTTTTTTATTAAAATCATGCACTTTGAGACATATTGTCTACATCCTATGTTAGAATGAAGTGTGGTCAATTTCTACATGTCAAAAATGAAATATGGTTAATTTTATTAAATTTTGAAAACAACCCAATATCTTTTGTTCAGTTTTGACTATTTGACCATTTTTTAAAACTAAATTACCATGTAGAGATATATCAGGCTCCCAGCATTTTCATCTTCCAACCTTGTTTCAACATCCTTTATAGTTAATTATTCATTTATACTTTTATCACTTGATTGGGATATAGGTTAGGAATCACTATTTGTATATAAAATGTCTTTCATTTTTATGTATTTGGTCAAATAAAATGTAAAATAAGGGAATTCATCTTTCTTCTTCATTGTGGGGATGAAATATAATGTACTTTGGAACAGAACATGTATACAAACTCATAAAAATAAATAATGACACAAAATTAATATTATTAGTTTAGGATCATGGAAGTACCTTCCCCAATATTTGGTAGTATGACTATATAATTTTGGGTAGAAGGATGCTTGGCCCATTTTCACCTCTCCGTTATCTCAACTACAACCCCATAGTCTAATATCTCAAGAACAAGACCATCATCAGACATGTTACTAGCTCATCCAAAATCTGTAAATCATAACTCTCCATGATAGTTATCCTTGATAAAAAGATAAAATCATTCTTTATTTATAGGTTTATCACCAAATAATTTTTATGTTTCTCCTAAATAATTTTATCCTCATAGAAAAGGAAATTACAGAATTATTGAATATAGATTTATAATAAATTGGGGAATGAGCATATACCATTTTGAATGATTTCAAAATTATAGAACAAATGATTGAAGTACTCATAGGAGATAAAGGTTTAGAAAATGTATCCAAAATGAAAAATTGAATCTTGACTACATATTTAGATACTGGTGAATTTTAATGTATTTCAAATTATTTCCCATTATGTTTTATCCTATTGTCGATATTATTTTATTGATTATCCCTAATGGGACACCCTCAATTGAAAATTTCATATTTTTATCATCTGATGGAGGAACCACAGGTGGGGGAGGTTCATCATCTCAATTTCCTCACTCAAGTAGGGTAGAAAATCTATAGTGGGGTTAACATTTAATTGGAATAATGGAATGATCAAATCTAGGGAAATTTTTGGATGAGAATTTAAAATGTAATATTATAATAAAATTATAACTATTATATTTTCAATATAACCTGAATTTTATTTTAGGAAAATTAATATATATAAAGTACAATACCTATGCTTAACATACCGAATGTAAATCTCTAGTCATATAATGTATTTTATTACAATAATAATAAGTATTCACCTCAACAGTATATTGGAAAACATTCTGAAACTATACATTATTTCCACTCATCTCTATCCAAATATACTTTTTTATTTGAGTATATAAGTTGTAATTAGTCTTCATAATATTGAAAAAATATTGAAAAACAAATTATTAACAAATAATTTTATTAAAATTATAATCAACCTAATAATTTAATGTTTGGGGATTCTTTTTTTCAATGTAATGTAGTATCATCCCTAAATTTTAAAACATAATCTTGTAATATTTTTCATTAATTTGTTTCAGACATTATAAAAACACTGACCAAAATAAGTATACAATTTTAATGTCTTTTTTCATAGAAAAATATTAATCTATATAACTTAAAGTGTTTCTATTTATAGAAATTATTAATATACTTCTATTAAGTCATAAACCCATACCATGATTTATCTTATATTTATATATCACCCTATCATAAAAAATTACATGATAAAATAGAAACTAAAATGATTAACATAAATTTTATCAGAAAAATAAAGATTATAGTGAATTGCAAATTTTCAATGGGAATCATGAATGGTATAATTGTTAGAAATACATTATTGGGACCAAAAAAACAAATATTTATTATATCTTGATTGATTGTAATTAGAATCCTGCTATTTCTAATAACATAAAAAAATAATGAAAATTGAAAATTATATTTCATATGATTAGATTGTAGAGTTCTCCCATTCATTCTAACTATCAAGAGTAGTCTACAATCTATTATTTTCATTCCAAACACCACCCTTGGTTTATATTTTTTCTTTTCAATTTTATCCAATACCAAATAGTATTTTCCATAGAAATGGTAGAGGGATTAATGAGTCCAAATATTATATCACAGGTATTCCCTATTTATAGTAGTAATATATACACCTATAGAAAACATGAAATGTTCTAAACTATAACAAACATTTTATATCATTTTTTGGAAAAAAATATTAAGAAAATGTACCACATGTATATATTCACAACTGAGACTCTTAGTTATCAAACATGATAATTTCATTTATACTCTCGAGACTAATTGCATCTGTAATTGCCTCTCTAAATATTTCATCTTTATAATCAATTTAGGAAACATTTTCATCATTAAATTTTATATCCACATGAACTTGTAATGTTAATATATCATGAAGTGGGACTAGAGGGGTGGAGGTATACTAAGAAGTTCCCTTTGATTTCTTGGTTGATTTAATTAATTCTCTTGATCTAACCTTCTATATCCTCTTTTTTCTATAAATTTGTATTATAATAACTCATTTTAGGCCTTTATTATAAATTTTTAATGGTTAATCATTAGAAAAAAATTATAAGGACATAAATAATATATATTTATAATACTAAAGGGTAACACTATGAAAAATATAATATAATTTTTGACCATGGTAACATCTAGATCATTAAGAGGAATAGAAAACTCAGTGATTGACTAATAGGATACTTCAATCCCCACTCTCACTTCATTTTTTGGGCGTTTTTTATTTTTAAAAATATCTCTTATTATATTGTACACTCTAAAACCTAAAACAAAGAGATGTGTGGGTTTTTATAGATATAAATTATATACAATTTCACTCTAAGGAATTTTAGTAATATAAAGTTATCTGATGTTGTTTGATTAATAATTTGTATAGTGATTTATAAAAAACATAATTACCTCAAGTAAGGAATGTAATTGCGGAGAATGGATAGCCTCAAATATAGTGGGGTCATCTATGTCTTCATTTATTTATCATTTTTCACTATTAATTCACATTGAACCTTATTCATATATTTGTCTTCAAAATTAGACCAAACAGTAATATCTTTTAATGAATCTATCTATACATGAAAGCCTTTCATCATCTCATATGTATAACCATATAGATTTTTCTTCTTGAAATTTTTTCTAGGAAGCACTCAAAAATATGCACCACTAAATTGACTATATTTTTTTGGATGATTCAAAGAAACTAAATTTTTTTTCTTTACGTATAATCAACAATGATTCATATGTTTAAACCATATAAATAATATATGAACATTAATAGTTATTTTAATTTATTACTATTATAAAGAATAAAAATTATTGTTATATCATAATTATACATGATTCTTATATAGATGTTGTGTTTTCATGTATTATTTTTTCTTCTTTATTATATGATTCTACTTTCATGACACATGATGTGGGATGGAATTGTATTTGGAGTATGATTAGTCATTATTCATGTAAATAGAGGAACATATGTTGTTCCATGTCACAAAAAACTTTTACTATATATTTACAATACATACTATTTTCATTTCAAGTGAATCATACACCATCATTAATTTATAGTAGGGGTACGTTGGTTTTGATGATTCATATTTTTTTTAATCTATTATTGTTTCATAAATTAATAATTTTGAATCCATCTTGAAAAAAAATATTTTCAAGAAAAATATTATCAATTATAAAACACCTAAAATGATTCCTCATCATGATGACTATCTAAAATATTTCAATGTTTCCTGGTTAATGTGTGAATATATACCTAGTGAGTATGGGTTTAATTTTCCATCAGTATCCTTGAGATTATTATTTGTTTGAATTATCGAGAAGGCTTTATCAGCTTTTCCATATGAACATTAAGAATTTTTTTTATGGAAATCATCAAAAATAAAGGAAACTTACAAGGGATATTTAAATTTAAATCAATGTTTCATTATATAAGTAGTCCATATTGATTACATCCAATGTAATGTCCCGGATCCGGGTGCCACTAAACGGGTGCCCCGAACCCGGTTCGCCACGTGACCTCAAGTGCATTTCCCCAAACGCCAGAGGCTGCCGACTAGCAGCGAGGGCCCAGTTCTGATAGTGGGGAAACTATGCCCTCATTTTGCAAAGTGTAGCGCATCGGAATATAAAGAAACATACAATAACAGTGGAAGAAACAACTGTATATATAACTGAAATGGATAACCAATAATAAAAAGGGAAACCAGTAGTCATATATATATATATAAAGATTTAGCATGTCACTATTCTACGAAAACAGCCAGAACATGTTATACTGCAATATAATACAATACAAAGTACAAGTACAGAAAAGCAAAACAGAACATCCAACGACATCACGAGCCTAAGCCCGGTCCCATGCTCCCCTACACCTCAGCAGTAATCAAGTACCTATATAAGGTCCCTTGCCCTAATCTACACCTGCCGAAAAGTAATATGTTTGGGCCAAAAAGCATGACCCAAATAGGTTTTGAGAAATATATCTCAGTAGGCACCCACCAAAGGCCCGTGCCCAACTGTGTGAAAATATACAACAACAGTGTGCAGTAGTAAAAATTCAAAAAACTAAGCAGTATTAAAAGTAACCAACTTAACCAATTATATTTCCATTTTAATATCCATTTAATTATTTAATTTAAAATAACACCACAGTGAATATTCTAAGTAAACAGCTAATGTCCTCAGACACGTAAACCCCTACCCTCAGGTAAAGAGTATCAAACACAAGAATCTGCCCACATGCATATGGATATTGCCCTCGGGCATAGTAAGTGTCGCCCACAGGAATATAATCAGTGTCCCACAGGCACGGAAGAAGTTTCCCTCAGGCTAGGATAACCACTGCCCTCGGGCTAAGAAAAACAATGCCCACGGCCTAAGTAAAACACTGCCCGCAGGTGCAAGTAACCGGGCCTTACCCAACATGTAAATAAACATTCACAAGAAATTCCTCTCAAGGAAATTCTACAATCATTACTTTAAAGGAATACCCTTGGGTATCCTGGCCAAATAGATAAACAGAGGAATGCACCCCTGGGGTGGTCCTGGATCCAAGCATTATCCCAAACAGCATTTTGTTATCATAATTAATTAACTATTCAATTATGGGTACTTAAATAGATATGGCCTCAGCCACACGACACCCCAACATGGGTTCGTGGCACAAAAATGCACAAAACGCACAATAGTTGGAAAATAAACACCAAGCCACCTACCTTAAACACCCACGAACGATATACGCGAACGACGATCCTTGATTCTTCCTAGAACAACATAGATATGAGGTGAAAATAAACACCTCTTAAATGAAAATAACTCCCATTAGAGGAATAATTTGAAAGAGACACACTAGGAGATGAGAGGGCTTACCCGCGCGGTTCCAACGAGGTCGACGGAGGCGGAGACGGATTCCCGACATGCACTCATCGGATCCTCGAAGCTTCGGCCTTCCTCTACCGAGCTCTCTTCCCATTCTAAGCCTTCCCTGTGAACAGGGAAGGATACTGCCCATTTTAAGAGAAAAAAACAAATTACAAGGCGTGTACTTCCTATTTTTTAACTGTTCCTCTGGCGGCTTCCTGCCAGCATGGCACTGTTCATCTGCCGACATGACTACACGGCATGTCTTCTTGAGTACACGGTGTGTTCTGTCACACAATTGTCCACCGCCTTACTATTTTTTCTATCGACAGACTACACGGAGTGTAAGGGACCACTACATAGCATGTAGTTTGTTCCTACACCCTTCATCGCCGACACGGCCACACGCCCAATGTACTCATTCCACATGGCCAAAAGTACACAGCATGTGGACAAAGTACACGGCGTGTACTTTCTATATTTTGGGATTTTTCCCCATTTTCTATATTTTCTCAAGAACACTTAAGGACGGAGAAAATAATAAGCTCGTACCTTAGGACTATGAACTATGTTCTTACATCCAAGCTCAAATTTTAGTCATTTCCTTTATTGCTTGATTACATTAGTTGACATATTGATGATATGTTTCTCTTTTTTTCTTTCAAATTTTTTTAATACCATAATATATTTATGGTGTCAGTATCAACCATGTGTTCTTCCTATGGATTGGTTAGATAATTATATTATAAAGACATTATTTACATGATTTGTTAAAAATTAAATTTAGATTATAAATATATAGTATATAACACATAATATTATGATAAAAAGTATAGTATATTAAAAAAAATATAACATGATCATTGAAATCTTTTTTTCATCCAGTTTTAAAGGGATTTGGCTGCTCTATCAAGCATCCAAATTTCATCCTTATGGTCCCCTCTAACATAAAAGACACTATGAACAATGGGACTAACATGAAATGATTTTGATCACACAATGAAACAGTCATCCTCAATTGAATTTCCATCTAACACTGTAGTTGTTTTAGTATCCAATAAATAAATTATAAATTTATATTTTCTATATTAGGTATATAAAATTCATGCATTAAATTTGATTTTATTAAGAATACTTCATTGGTATACCATTTTATACTGAAATGCACCCTCAAAATGTCCAATTCATTGAATTTAGCTTCACTTCTACTGTAAAACCCTTTTCAATGGAAAATTAAAACTTAAAAAATAATATAATACAACACATATATTTATTCAATGATATTTATGTATGAAATATTCACATAAATTAGATTTCTATCCTTGGAACTAGATACATGAATCATATATTACATAATTGTATCTCTACTATTTTACATCTTACTGGAGTCATTATGTTCTTTCATACAGAATGTAAAACCATTAATTAAAAAATTTGTATAAGATAAAAGATTTGAATTTAGTCTCCGGTATAGCCATCAAATTATTACAAAAAATTGAATTTATATTTATAGTTCACTCCCTATAAATATGATCTCATAACCATCCTATAAACTATAGACTATGGGTATTTGATATCCATCATTTAACCCTTGAAGGATTCAAATTTCAAAGAATTAGTTTTTTAGAATCAATATAGAGTGAAACTTTGACACTATTATATATAATGTAAATGTGAGCATGATATCACTAAATAATGGTAATTATAACAAAAAAATTATTTTGGAAATACATTTTCCTAAAAGGTTTCGGGTGTGATGATATTTTGGGACACTAGTTCAATCAACATATGATAGGTGATGTTTAAGAAATTAAGAATCTTCTTCAGAAATATATCACATTGCTATCCAACCTTATGGATGACTTTGATTCTTGGAAACCCATTTCTAAATATTCATATATCATTCAATGGTGTTTATACATCTATAATGGATATGAACACATAGTTAAGTCTCCATAAAAAAGTGAACCATCAAGTGGACTATTATATCAATAAATTATTTTTGGAAGAATATATCTTATTCACATAAATGAATTCAATTTCCTTATTCATGATTGGAAATATCATCAAGTCTAAAACATTACTACATATATGTATGAAAAATAATAAAATTTTAGTAAATATATATAATACATTTCTATAATAATTAAATGTAATTATATAGGAATTAATTGATGCATTAAAACATGAAAATCAAGTTATTTTATACCATATAACATAAAATTAGTCATCTATGTGATATTATTGATATTCAAAAAAAATACCATATGGAATTTTTACGCCATTCTAGAAGTTAGAATACTCAAATTTTTCTTGTATAGATAGAGTGACTACTTCTAGATAAAGAAAATTTTCCCTTGAACCCTTTATAGGTGCCAAATATTTCCTTATTTCCCTAACAATATTTTCTAATTTTTCCTCAATTCAATCATTTGTTTTCTAATGTACGTTTTATAATGTTATAACAAAACTTGGATATATATTTTTTTTATGTATGCATGACATGATGAAAATTTCTAGTACTTAAATAATTATAGTGATCTAATTTAAAGAAAAATGAACTCTTTTTCCAACTTGATTTCATAATTTCCATTGAAAAAGGATTTCTTAAATCTATTTCAATATATTTTACATTATTGAATATTTGATCACCCATTAATTAAAATAATTTTTACCATGTTATATATTTTAAAAAATGATTTCTTCTTGGCTTGGTATTTATGTATTCAAGGTAAAAAATTATGATGTCTGAAAAACACAACCTTTGAGAAATGATTCAACAAATTTGAGTGTATAAAATATTTAAAATTGGGACACCCAAATATTCATTTAATTTTAATTAACATTCATCATCCCATAAAATATGGATCTCAATTTTATCTATTCTCTTCTATGAGTATTATAAAATAAAATAGATGTATCCCACATCAATTTCATATCATTCATTAATGGATATTATTAAGAATCAATATAATTACTAGTTTTTTTGTCTAGAAATAACCAGATACTACATAATTTATTTTCAATTCATGTATAACCCATATGTAAAGTTATAAATTTCTAATATAACTAGACACATATTTTGAGTACTAATTTATACCCAAAAAAGAATTTATTCCTTCAGTAGATAATGAAATATGAATGTTTCTCCTCCTATTTCCAAATTCCATATACTCATACTAATTTTTTTTCCAATGAGTATGGTATATTAGGTGACGTATTTTACCCTCATCAATTATTGTATGTGTGTTCCATGTTGAATTTCTAATGCTTTACTGAAATCAATATAGTCATCTAAATATTGGAATTGTAGGAAGTATCAAAACAATATTTGAAGAACATGACTCAGCTTTCATATATCAAACAGTACCACACTTATGGATTGTGAAATAATATAATATAATTTATATGGGAAAGTATTTTTTTAAGAGATCATACCAATTGAATGTAGAACGTTATTAGCATTATATGTTCGACAAGGAAGCTCATTTTCTTCAAGTTGTATATATTTTATGATACCAACTAAATCAATAAATTTATTGTCACTAGATCTGCCTCCAGGTATAAAATTATACAACTTAAAGAAAGTTTAAGATATTGTATATTTATTAGAACCAATTTATTATTGTCTCTTTTCATAGATATTTAGCTTCTCAATATAACACTGAATAATCATGATGGTCATAAACAATTTTCATTGTCATTTTTTTCCAAATGATCCCCATCATTATTTACACTATCATTAATATAAATTGATCCATAAATTGTAGTATCATCCAATTCAGTTTTTACATTCATTTTTCCCACATGGTATGTTTAACATTTATAACTTTGATCTATTTTGTGAAAAATCATATTTTCTTCAACCTCTACTGGACGAATTAAATATTATTAAAAACAACATAAACATAGATAAAGGATTTGAGAAAGGTCATATGAAAGATCTATTGAAAATGTGATGAACTCTTTAATACTGTACTTAAACTCATTTTTCCTACGATTATCAGCTATCCATTTTTCATTCACATCCATCATATTATCTTAAATAATTTTAATTTTTTTTAAAAAGTAAATAAATACACATAAATTATTCATAATCAAAGTATAAAGATATAAATACTTAAATGAAATTTTATTATTTTCCAAACAAAAAATTCAATCTCCATTTGGACTCTTAGAAAAGAAATAAATAAAATGTTTTAATGAAAAAAAAGGATTTAAGTTATTAAAATCATAATATTAGACTACTTTTTATAATAAGGATTCACATTTATAACTTATTCATATAATAATAATTTTCATGACTGAAAAAATGGAGGATAGTATATGGTATCATTAAAGTAAAAATTTAACGATGGCTGAAATTTTTGAAGGAGAAAGTTTAAGGTTGAAGATAAAGTCCAATTATTGGAACTCGCATGGGATGATAGCCACAATGATGTTGTTTTCCCCTATGGTAAATTGTAATTTTATTTGAAAGATAGTGAATATATTGGACTATAAATTTTAAAGTAATTTCATCATTTTATTGTTATTTCTAATTATTCCTAAAAAGTTTACATTTTAAACTAGTGTAATGTGAAAAGAAACAACTTATTATTTTTAAAGGGTTATACGCTACACAAAAGAGGGAATAAGTATAGAATTATTATTAAATAATTATTTAAGTTACATGAATCTATTTTTCTAACATAATAATTGTTTAACCATGTGTATTGATACTTTTTTGTAGTGGTTGAAATTTTTGAAGAAAGGTAATGTGTGATATCGATAAATTTACAAAGAATCTAATTGAATTTTAATTAAATTAATAAAAATAATCTAAAATGTTCATTTAGAAAAATATTAATGGTTATTGGTTAGGATGAAATTATGAAGGATAATTATTTTTTTGGGAAATGTAAAATAGGATATGGGTTAAAAAGTTATTTTATTTCTTGAAAATCAATTCTTATTGACTATAAACCTAAAAATCAACTATTGATGGGTTTAATGAATTAAAAATTACATTATCCACTCAATGTGGTCATCTTAGTCAAGTATGTGGCACCTATTGGATCTAAGAGTCTTTTGTGTCCTTCATTTGAGATGCATTATTCATTTTAAAATTACACATGATTATTTCAAAAAATTTATAGAACATAATAATTTTCATATAGATAAATGTATCATAAGTAATAAAGGGGATGGAAAATTATTTTGAGCTATTAAAACTAAATAAGTCATTTGTGGGTTGTTTTTGTTTTTAGAATACTATGGGAAATAATAAGAAATAATTGAATATATATTATAAAAAATAAATATACACTATTTTAATTAATGAAAATAGGAAAATTAAGTTCATTAGAAATTTTATTTTGGTAATATACTCACGCGTGTCAAGATCATGTTATTAAAATATATTAATAAAAAATCTATTATAAAATAATATGATCAAAAAAAGGTTTTCATGATGTATTTTTATATAACTAATGTACGAAAATTAATAATATTATGGGTAGTGTTTGTAACCTCCTTCATTATATAAAATCATTATATAATAATTCACATGGATGGATAAGAAATCAAGATATTATTTTTTATATGGTATTAATGATATCATGGAAGCATCTATCGGATGTAAGAATGTGATGAAAGGAATGATGATTTTAATTTATGATGTTATAAAATATTAGACATAGATTTATTAGGTTATGATAAAGGCATAGTATAGGATAAAAAAAGAGTAGTGGGGAACTAATAAATTAGAGAAGTATTATTAATCCATTATTTTTTCTATATCATCATAAATATGATTGGAAATATAAATTAACTACTTAAATATCATATTTATTCCTCTAAAATATATCCTACCAAAATTTCCCATTAAAATCAAAATATGTGAAGAAAAACCAAAAAAATCAACTTATATATGTTAACAATTAAAAACAGCGCAAACATGAGTATCAAATCCCCTTGGAAATCATAGATAAAATAATAACCCTTATTAAATTTTCTACATCAAACCTACTTAATTTAAACCTTGTTGTCCCAATTTTTTAGCTAGTTTAATCCACTATGGTAGTAGAATGGGGATAGTATAGTACATGGGGAAGGAAGAACTAAAAAAGGTTAAATAATGCAATATCGACTAAAAAGAGTAGAGAGAATAACATGCCACGAATTTTGAGAAGGTCTATTCGCCCGAGTAGTTCGAGGGGGAGTGGCGGTAGAGGTCACATTCTATAATAGATTGAAACGTGTGAACAAGTGGGATTCTATTAGGGTTTAATTTAAAATATCAGGATGAGTTTTATTGGTTATTTTTTTAGGGATTGATAAAAAATGTTTAAAAGAAACTAAAATATTACTGAACCAAATTTTTTAGAAAATAAATAAATTTAAGAAAAAATCAGAAATAATAAAAAAATTTATATGAATAATTAACCATAAATTTATGACTATTAAAAATTAGTTACATATAATAATTAAACAAAAATGGAATTCAAAAATATTTAAAAATTGGATAAGTTTTATTAATTATATAAATTTTTTAAAATATATAAATGAATATATATTAAAATGATGATGATTAAATATTAAATATGTACATTATTTCCATATTGAAAACTATAAATTTTAATAATTCAATGTGAACAACTAAATATTAAAAATGGATTAATTATGAAAATATTTTAAAAATAAATACTAAAAAAATAAATTATTAAAAATTTGAAAAAAAATTAACACTATAAGTGAATTAATAATATTAATTTAATGAATATTAAAAAAGAGTGAAATTTAATAATTAAAAAATATATTATACAAATTTTAAAAAATTAATAAGTATTATTAATAATATATTTTTTAAAAAAAATTAAAAACGAATACATGTTAAAATGAAAATAAATACATATTAATTATATAAATTATAAATTCAATTTTAAAAACATTAAATGTTAATGATTAATTAGGTGTGAATAAATATTAAAAACTAATAAAAATTAAAAAAAAATCATGCCTAAAAATAAAAATGCATAAACTAAAAAAACATTGACAACTATTTAATATTATTTATGTATAAGTAATATTAAAATTATTTTATAAAGAACATTTTAAAGAGTAATAAATTTTAAATATTAAATAAAAATATAAATCATGAATAGAATGTACCATTTAAAAACATAATATATTAATCATATTCTTTCAATAAAATGAATTTTGAAACAAGTATTAATAATTAAAGAAATTATAGAAATATTATTTGTGTGTTTGTGAGTTTTTATATTAAAATGAATTAATTATGCATATGTGGGTGTGATATTAAATTATAAATATTACAGAAATTTTATATATGTTAAATTAATAAAATAAGAAATTATATAACATATAACATATATTACTCGATATATAGTAACTGGACAATATTTTTAATTAATATAAATTATTAATTATAATCAATTTTTCAATAGATATAAGAATTATTAAATGTGGATACATGTTTTGTGCATAAATAATATTTAAGTAAACATTATATATATAATGATTTTTTGATATTAAAAAGATTATATATAATCATGTATAAGTACGTATAAAAAATAAAAAACATGATTAAATTATAGAAATATAAAATGAATAAATATTAAATATGAATAACATATAATACTAAAATATGAATACTATTTATCATTGTTAATGAATAAATAATATTAAATGAATGGTTGTTAAGAATGAGTTGACTTTAATTAAACATTAATATATTGAGAAAATAAAAAATGAATATGTGTAATTAATTATATAAATTCAGAAAAATAAATGATTACTGAAAATGAAAATGAATATACATATATTATTAATGCAAATTAAAAAAAATCAATTCAATTAAATTATAATACATAAATATTTATAAATAATTACTTTTTAAATGGTTAGGGTCCACACCACTTCATTCAAAAAAACCAAAGCAAAGATGATGGGTTCACACAAAGAAAATTCACCTCATCAATTATAAATTAATCATAGTCTAAGTTTTTAATAAAAATTAGCTTAAGAATAAATTAACTCCCTATATTGAGAACCAAAATTAATTTAACCACTCCCACAAACTCAACCTATTAAATGGAAACCTCTCCAAATAGTCTTCACATGTTTCAAAGTTCTATTGGGATTTTCTGAGTCCTGCAAACCACTATCAACAACATCAATTTTAAACACTCCCCTCTTTGATAGATAGTCGATAAGGGTATCCTCACTACCTCAATCTTCCCAAAATAGGGTCTGAATTCCATATGATAGGGCATGTTCATCTTCTTCCCTTGAGAGGTCTTCAACATCAATGATTGAGATAAGCACTCCAAATAGGTTGGATGCAAAAACATTATCAATTACTAATTATTAATTTTTTGTTTTCCAGACACTCAACATGAGTATCATATCATGTTAAATTAACAATTCATCCATTACCTACACATTTTTCATCACTAAATGGTTATAAAGTTCAGTTTTTTAATTTGAAGTAGGGTATAAAATAACCCCCCCCCCCCCCACCTATTGGAGAATCCTACATAAGAATTGTGGAATTTACATATGTAGAAACCACGTCCTGGTTTATTTTAGATTCCTTTATAGAGAATATTTTATTATTGCTTTTAATTTCATGAAAATTAGAAGAGTTTGATTTATCGATTGTGAGATCACTATATAGACTCATCATGTTAGTATAATGTATCAAAGATGTGGCATAGATGTCCAAAACCCCCTTGAACAATTGAAAAACCTATATTTTCCATCAATAGAACCTTCCATGGTTTCCTCCTTACTGTAGAAGATATTATTAGCTAAAGGAACTCCCAAATACTCCATTATCTTAGCCTAATAAGAATGGTATCAAATGTCAAATCTCATTCCAGAAGTGCATACCACTTTATTCTTACCCATGTGACCATTTGAAGTGACCAATTTATGTTCATTCCATAATTACTAATAATCCATGGATTTCAATCAATATCACCATATAATTGAACATACACCTATTTAACCTCTATTTCATCCTATAATCCAAGAGGAA
This sequence comes from Viscum album, assembly GCA_963277665.1. Taxonomy (NCBI): domain Eukaryota; kingdom Viridiplantae; phylum Streptophyta; class Magnoliopsida; order Santalales; family Viscaceae; genus Viscum; species Viscum album. Next base: position 391,417,680 of record OY728158.1, read on the forward strand.
GCATATCTCTAAAAGTGTGAGAATTCTTCTCCTTCACTGCTTTCACATCCCAAGAATTTTGTTGGGAATGTTCCGGGATAGTATTTATCTCGTGCTCCTAAGGATTAAGATGAGAATAACCAACCATCCCTATAAATTATGAAAATTATTTTTATGACACATCAAGTTAATCACTATAATAATTTCTATCATTAGAAATAGATAACTTCCCCTGTCCAAACCCAAATATCCTACTTTTCAAGGTTTCTAAGAAATTCCCTTAGCATAACCATCATATAGAAAATCTAGTCAATAACAAAGACATGTATAAAGAATTCTTATTTTCTATATTATTCCAAACTTTTCCCAAATGGCCCTTCCTACCACAAGCCTTGTAAAAAATACTCATACAACTGTCTTTTAAGGAATTCTCAAATTCCATACATACAGCAAAAAATATTAGACACATCTCATATTAAATAAGGATGTGAATATCATAATTGAGGTTATATAGAGTAAAACCATCAATTAGAGTAGAAATGAGATATTACACACTAAAAATTCATACAGTGTCTAAATCAAACATGATCAGTCTCTCTATCATGGTGGATAGGCATTAAAATTACCATGGAAATATCATGTAAAATCTTCATATACTAAAGGATTCAATTAAGACAATGTAATCTTACCATAAACTATAAAAATGAATTTCTATGATTTTAAAATTTTACCTTTGGAGACTAATCATGTAGATTATGTTATCTAGAATTCATGAATATAAAGCCTAAATTACACCCTCATAGCCTGGAGACATCCAAGGAAAAGATGAAAAGATAAAAACATATCCAAAAGAGACACACAACCATAGTAAGAAAAACCAAATTAAAGATACCTACTGACCAAAATCTTCATGATTCAATAGATTCTCACCTTTAGGTAGGATAATCCTCATAATTATGATATTTTTTTCACTAAAACACTCCCAAAAATCCTTTTTATTAGCTTCAACATGAGAAAAATATCCATTTTTATGGATTATTATAGTGGAAGATTCCTTGAACTAATCCAGCAAACAAATTCCAATACCCAACTTCAAATCTAGGGGGACACCAAATCTACCAAACAAAATCCCAAAATCATCAATTGAACATGAATCAAGAATTTGAAAGAGAAGACTCTTCCCGGGATTAACTTTCAAATATAATCTTAAAACCTAGTAAGTGTGGTATTACCATGGTTTTTGAAAAACCATAAACACCATTGCATTATTCATGGTAGATCTCCCAAACCTACAAAATAATCCTTAAAGGTTTATTTTTAACAAATAATGCTAAATTTATATGATAATAAAAATGAATCTATAATAATCCAGATCTTTTTCATTCTAATATTATGATTCAATATTGTACTCATCTTCATGTACCCTAGTTTTAATCTTTCTCAAAAATTTAAATTTCATCCCCTACTTGATATTATTCTTTAATATTAACGATTTTGTTATCTTATAATAAACATGTCAACATTTTTGTAAATGTATTTCACATGAGGACCAGTAAAAAATCATCTGATGTAATGGGGCTTCACAATAACTAGCCAACTCATTTTTCCTTTTTCCAACTAATTAAGGGATACTAAATCAATCTAATTTACCCATATATATAGGAATCCTTCGTTTCATCCTTTCATTGGATGGAATCTAACCTGTGACACCCTTACATAGAATAGATCCTTTTTATATCCACAAATGAAAGAACAATATTAAACACCCCTTGAGTTGTATCAATCTTCATTAAGAATCAAAAAATAAATGGTCACAACTAAAGATACTTAGTATTAAATATCAACTCTTCATAATCAAATGAAAAATAATATTTTCAAATCATGATTGAAATAACATGACTTTTTACACCATTCAAATTTCTATTTTAAACACCCTTTATAACCAATTCATGAAAATATATTTTGAAATATATTTGGAAAATAAATCTATTCTTTTAATCATCATTTAAATTGAATAAAGGGACAACAATTTTCAAAATACATTGACATAGTCCAAACACACCCCTTTTGTAAAATAATCTATTTGATATATATATATATATATATAATAAAAAATTAAAAAGAATATATAAATTTAAAATACTAAAAAATAATAAAATTACATAATTAAAATAATAATATTTTAGTTATTATATATAAATAAATAAATAAATGATGTGATTGTATTAAAAATTTATTATTAGTGCATGTTTGTGTCTATAAAATTGAATTATTTTCGAATATATGGGCTGAGATTATTATATAAAATATTAAGTATAAATACATATTTAGTAAATATTTTAATAAATAATTAAATATTTTTTATTTCATATATATATATCAAATTGAAAAAAGTGACATTAATATTAATAAATTCAATCTGATTTCCATTACTATAAATTTGTCAATATTTTTTTTATATAATAATTTGTCACTAACATAAAACACATTTTTCATTAATTATATGACATATTAAGTGTAAATACATATTTAAATATTTAAATCATATTTAATTAAATTATATATGTATATATCAATATAAGTATATTTAGGTATTAAATATGATTTTTAATAACGTATGGTTTTTTATAATTATTTTATACCCAATTTTCCACTTAATATCATATATAAACTATAAATGTATATGTATTCACATATAAATTATATTTAATAAAATATATTGTATTTCTATAAATATAATATAATTATATTTTAATATGTTCTTTTTCAAATATATAAATTTTTAAATGAAATATACCATTTGTCAAAGCTTTTTAGTGCTCATAAACGTGGCTATTTATCAGCACTAAAAAACAAAGTGATGAAGATGGTTCCATTATCAATGCTTTTAACTAGTAATAATAAAGTGTAGTGCAAAATATAGTAGGTTATATGGCAGTAGAAACTATTTTAAAAGTATTATTTTTTCATGTACTCGATATTTAAACAAAATATAATTTCTCACTACTGATTATACGATATGAAATGCTGACTTTTATCAGTTCTAAAAAAATGTGTTGATAAAGAAGGTACTTTTATCATATCCATCTAAAAGTGATGACGAAGGTAAATTTTTGTGAGCTCTAAAAATGTTTTGATAAAACGGTATCCATTTTTAATACTTTTTTATCACTAATAAAATCTCAAAATTTAATAATATCATAAAAGCGATGTTAAGGGAACAATAAATAATTTAATTTATATATATATTAATATGATTTTAAATAATATTTTGTTACCATATGTATATATATTTAAATATAATATATAAATATGATTTATATAAGTTTTACTAAACAGTTATTGCCAATCTTATTTTCCTAATTTTGTATATAAAAAAGTTTCAAATTTATAATAATCAATGGAAATTGTTAGTAATATATTTATGTACATTAAGAACGATATCAATATATAATTAATATAAATATTATAGATCAATATTTTATTTAAACAATTGTATAAATATATAAATGGATATTTTATTTAAATATTTTATCTATGTTTGAATTTATGAATTTATATTCATATTAAATAATTAAAAATATATGTACATGTATTTGTGTGCGTGTGTATGTATGTGGATGTATGTGTGTGTCGGTATGTGTGTGTGTGTATGTGTTGTTTTTTATGCATGTGGTGTGTGTGTGTGTGTTTTGTCTATGAGTGTTTGTGTGTGTGTGTGTTTGTTTGTTAGTGTGTGTATGTATATGTTCATATGTTTGTGTGTGTGTGTCTATAAATGTACATCCATGTGTAAGTATGTGTTGGTGTATGTGTATGTATATGTTTATGTGTATGTGTATGTGTTTATCTATGTAAATGTTTTTGTGTATGTGTTTGTGTATGTGTATGGGTGTGGGTATGTGTATGTGTACATGTATGTGTATCTGTATTTGTATCTGTATCTATATATATGTGTGTGTATCCATATGAAATGTGTATATCTTTATGTATGTGTATTTATATATATATTCCATGTGTATGATTATATAATATGTTTGTGTATGTATATGTTTGGGTATGTATACACATGTGTATATAATTATATGTATGTGTTTTTGTAAACATGTTTGTATGTGTATGTGTATGTGTATGTTTATGTGTATGTGTATGTGTATGTGTATGTGTATGTGTATGTGTATGTGTATGTGTATGTGTATGTGTATGTGTATGTGTATGTGTATGTGTATGTGTATGTGTATGTGTATTCATGTATATGTTTTAATGTGTATGTATGCATATGTATGTGTATGTGTATGTGTATGTGTATGTGTATGTGTATGTGTATGTGTATGTGTATGTGTATGTGTATGTGTATGTGTATGTGTATGTGTATGTGCATGTGTATGTGTATGTGTATGTGTATGTGTATGTGTATGTGTATGTGTATGTGTATGTGTATGTGTATGTGTATCTGTATGTGTATGTGTATGTGTATTTGTTTGTGTAAGTGTAGGTGTAGGTGTATGTGTATGTGTATGTGTATGTGTATGTGTATGTGTATGTGTATGTGTATGTGTATGTGTATGTGTATGTGTTTGTGTAGGGGTATGTGTAAGTCGATATGTGTGTGTATGTACATGTGTTTGTGTAGGTGTATGTGTATGTGTATGTTTATGTGTATGTGTTTGTGTATGTGTATGTGTATGTTTATGTGTATGTGTATGTGTGTGTGGATGTGTATGTGTATGTGTTTGTATATGGTGTTGAAATAGTGGGTGCTCTAGACCCAACTATGCAGTACTTTTGATTACCATATCATGTGTACAGTTAGTTATGCATGATGTTATATTACCATTATAGTGTAGACTTTTCTATGTCCACTATTATAATGGTAATGTCCAAAGGTTAATTTTCATGCCGAGAGGTTATAGCATATCCCAGGCTATAATGAGAACCTCGAGATACTATGACATTAATCTTAAATATATGCTCTATAATCTAGATACATCTTACTAACTGGACACAGTAGATGTTTGACTATCAGGTGCTGGGAGCTCATAAGCATTGAGGCTTCTTCTCATTAAGTTCGCACTTTGTGATCTCTAGTAGAGAGATCATGAGAACAGACCCGCCAATAGGTACACCACATGTTTTGGGTGTCATTGGTCGTTTCAATCTACGAACATGAGTATTGGTCTCTTGACTTGAGACCATTACTAGTGTGTGCCATTTGATTACGTTCTTTGATGCAAGATGAAAACTGTGGAAATGAAGTCGTGGTGAGGTAGTTTGTGTTGGGTGCATCGTTGGTGGTATGACATTGGATGAATGGTTAAGAAAATATTAATCACATCCATGATTAGGAAGTAGTATATCTCAGGTCTGGTTGATCAGGATGGTGCTACCTTTATAAGTCTTTGGCTAAAGTAGTAGAAAGGCAAATCCATCTGGATAGATCAACAAATAATAAAGAGAGATAAGGATGATGACACAATAGTACATCCTACTTTATGAGATATTTAATGACAAAGAGGTTATAGTACACAGTCAGTGTTCGTAGGATGGTAGTCGTTGTAATGACTATACTTATCTCTTTAGGGGCCATGATGGGTTGCTAGACTCTACTCTTGGTCTGTGGATTTTATTCACTGCTAACAAGATAAGGGCCTAGAGGGTCACACACAATAACATATTCAAGAATCCTCTCTATTCAGTTGAATAGTTATATGGATATAGTGGGCCCCACCATGGGGTCCGAGTGTTGTCCAAGTTATTGATCCCTGGTGAATTAAATAAATTCATTATTACTCAATTTATGAATAATTGGGATTGAATTTATTTAATGTATTTTCAAGTTTAGTAAATATGAGAAAAATATTAATTGAACGAATATTATTTTAATATTCAAGGTTCGTTTAATATTAATCGGGATAGCGAGTTGAGTTAAATGGATCAGTTTTATCACGTAATATATTTTATATATATTACAAGTATGTGATAAAATTATATACAATACTGGCACAGTTTAGTTCATCAAAATTATTTATTTATTGGACGCTGAAATAAACGGGGGTTGGGGAACCCAACCGGGTATTTCTCAACTCCACTACAAATATAGGAGGAGGCTCTCTCTTATGGTGTGCTAATCACTATTCATTCATTCATGGAGTGAATTCCAGAGCCTCTCTGTAACACCCAAGATTTTTATGAGAAATATTTTTTTATCATCAAAGGATTCTTTCAATACACACAACACTATCTTTGCTTTCTTTACACACAATCGAGACCTTCGTCGATAGCTTGCATTGTACGCAATACCGAGTTTCACTAAACAACGATGTGCTATTAAAATATTATTAAAACTAGCCGTTATGAATAGTAATACCCACTTTTTGAAATTTTATAAATTTTATCTTCTAAAATGGACTTCATTTTTGGATTCGGAATATCGAAATTATCCTAGGGTGAATTTTTGGTATTTTTCTGGAAACATTCAATTTTTGATGAATAGTGAAAACACTGGGTTACTATTTAAAAACCGACTTTTTATTTAAATAATTATTTATTTTATTTAAATTTATTTCAGGTAAAAATTGATACATAATTCCAATATAAGATCAATTTAATTCATTGGAGTCATTTTATAATAATTTTAGATATAAAAATTTTATTGAACTTTTCACCGTCTTTTACCCACCTCCTAGGAGAGTTCAAAAATTTACCTAAAACTTAATTTTACCGATTCTGTGAGTGGAATTTCAAAAATCTAAGACACACAGTTAACATCAAGGAGTAAAATTTGGTCCAATAAGATAAAAATAATGTTTGGTGAATAGAAACTTTTTACTTTTATTTACCATGGTTAAAAGCAAATAGTGTAATTAAGGGTAAAAATGGTATTATTATTACCCTAACACATGTCCTAATACTATTGAATAAGTTTTATCCGACAAAAAACAACCTTTGGAATAAAATATGACCATTTAGGTCTACTTGGATTAGATTAGGACATTTATTATTATTTTATTTAAAGAATAGTTAAAATAGTTAAAATCAAAGTTTAATAACAAAAACATTTTTAATATAAGGTTATACATAATATAAATTCGACTATAAATATTCATTAGAAATAAAAAACAATTTCCTATATAATTTTATTTTATTTATAATTTTTAGACTTTAAATAATTTAATTTATTTATGGCACAATGATAATCCAGTAATTACCTTATTAATGAAATATTAACATAATTGATATTATAAATACCCAAATAAATGTAATTTGAGACTTTTAACGAATTAAAATAATTTTATAAGTTAATATGACATATTATTATTGATTTAATTAACTTTTTTCTAACTAATCATGCTATTATAATTTTCACAAAAATCAATTACCAAATAGTGTCAAAATTGACATAAAATAGTTTTTAAAAAAATAGTATATTATTAATTATTATTTTGTTACTAAAAATCTAAGGTTCGGTCAAATGACTTAGATAAGGTTATATATATTAATAATGAACCACTTGGGGTTCGTTTGGCTTGTTATAGTAAGTTTATTAACCATATAGTGTAAGAAAACAAGAAGACACGGTAAAAGTAAAATTATTTAACTTAAAGTTAAATATAAATGATAAGGTTAAAATAGTAACTTAAACTTGTCTAAAATCTATTGGTTGAGATGATTTAGACTCATCCCCACCTAATATTCTAAATAAATCAATTTTGAGCTATTAAAAACCGAATATGACTTTATAATAAAATAATATTTTAAGTTGTTCCTAAAGTGCCCCTCTCCTCCCTTATAAAAGGGCACCTCCCCCCTCTCCTCTTTACAAAACTTTGAGCCTTCAATATCAGCCAAAACCTGACCATTTCTCTTCTCCACTTCCCTAGAAATATCCTAGGGGTCCTGGTCTTCTTCAAAGACCTTATTTAGTGCCCTAAGAGAAGGTTAAGAAGATGCGCTTCAAAGAAGAGGTAATGTCTGTTGCCGATTCTTTCAACTTTATTTCTTCTTCTACTTCATCTTATTTAGTTGTTTCATTATAAATTAAAAAAATCAGAATCAATCATATACTTATATGTTATTATAAATATTAAAAAACCCCATTTCACCTTCTATCCATCCAATGGAAAACAAAATCACCGCTCATGCGTACGTACGGAATATCGTCTCCACGTCGTGATGTAATCTGTTCTCCACCACCACCTTACTTGGATGGGTATAATGGTGTAAAGAATAACTATATTTTATTATTGTAAATTGATATTGATTATTAAATAGTATACATATACTTCAATACAATTACACGATCATGGGAACGATATCATCGCTCGTGCGTACGTACAGCCTACCGTCTCCACAATGTGATGCGACTCATTCTACATGATCTTCAATGAATAATGATTATATAAATGAATTAAATGAATAAATATGATATATATTACACTAATACCATTTCGTAAATGAGGTATCTATAACCTAAAAATAAGAATAATAATTTATTTGACAAAACACGCATAAGAACAAAAAGAAATAAACACCCGAATAACAAGTAGCAATGAAATATTACTAATAAGAAGCTAAGAATATGACCATATATGATATCATAACAATGAGTATGATTCTGGAATAATTAAATAAAATTATTTAAATCATTATATAGGAGTTTCGGACACGTACGAAGCAAATCAGACCTAAGGTAAGGGAAAATCTCACAATCTCATATTTATCTGAGATTGTTTATACTTTAGAATTTACTGGGGAATATTTATCATCCACATCCATGTTTTCTCAATATGTAATATTACTTATATCCTCCTATAATTTTTTAAATCCAATTTTACCCATTGGTGAGTTTTTATTAAAAGATATGAAAGGAATGTTTTGTCGTTTATAGAACGAGGTACTTTTTGACTTTTCTAGACAAAGTACGAGAAGAATGTTGTTTTAACTTATATGGCATGAATGGATTCATAGAACATTATTTCCATGAAGATTACTTTACAAGTTTTCAAGTTTATTTTTAATCAACATCTTTTAGCTTAAAATTTTATGACATGTTAAGAAAGGAAAAATGCTTTTGAAGTAGAAAGGATATTTTCCTCAAGAATGGAGTTCAAGTATTTTCACAAAATTATTTTCCATCTAAGATAATATGGGCTTCTTTTTCTATCCTTATTTTTACATTGATTTGATTATGTTATGATGGAATTAATTTTACGATTTCCTTTTATCTTACATAGATTATGTTATGATGGCATGAAGTTTAAGAATCCCATTTTTGTTACAAGGATTGTGCTGTGATGTATGATTTATGATTTTGTGGCACACATAAGAGTGGTTTCATTCTGAGATAGGTGGGACTTATATTTCACTCCAATGAATTGGGTAAAGATTTATATCTCATGAGATAGACATGGCTGGAACGGTAGGTTAATCCAGTTCAGTGATACAGGACTAAAACGAAGAGTGAACTCGGTTCAGAAATGTACTTTGTCCACTAGGATAGTCTTGGAAATGAGTATTGACTACTAAGAAATGATTCTCTATGATTATGTGTGTATGACACAAAGTTTCATGTTTTATGTTATGATTATTGGGATTACATTTCACTACTATGATTTATCTCATGTTATGAAATTATGATCTCTTTTGCTGGTTAAGATTTCCAAAATGATATGTTCTTATGAATATGATGTGATTGATATTTCTTTTGTTTAACCTTACTGAGAATTTGAGCTCACCCTTTTGTATGTTTTCTTTTCCCCAGGTCAAGAATAAGGGTATTAAGTAATATATTCCAAAAGGGACTCTTGATATGATAAAATAAAAGGGAGACAGTGTAGATGATTTATGAACCAATTGTTTTTGTTTCCCATTTTCTAAAGAAACTATTCCTATACGGTCCTTTCATGGTTTTGTTATATTTTGCAATAAGTTTTCTTAAATTCTGAAGTAATAAAAATGTATGTAAAGTATGGGTCATTATAGTTGGTATCAGAGGAAGGGTATAGTCAACCTTTCACCACCACAAAACTGGGCAAGGCCAGCGCTAACGAAAAAGCGCTGATAAAGGGGGGGCCTTTATCAGTGCTAAAAAACACTGATAAAAGGACCCCTTTATAAGCGATTTTTTTAGCGCTGATAAAGCCCCCCCCCCTTATCAGTGCTTTTTTTAATAGCGCTGATAAAGGGTTTGACTTCAAAAAAAATTAATTAAAAATAATATATTAATATATAATTATATCAATATTGTTATATTGATGTAAATATAATATATAATTTTTAAATATATTTTAGATAAGTATAAATATACATTTACACTTATTATACTTAATATATAATATATTTAGTGAAAATGACTTATAAAAAATTAAAACAAATATTTTTAATTAATAATTTTATAATTATTATGGAGTAATAGTCATTTAATAACAATTTGAAGACTAAAAATTTAAAAAAAATAAAAAAAAGATCCAAAATATGTTGAAAACGCAACTCAAAGTTCCAACGACCATAACTTTTGATCCGGGTGTCTGTTTGAGCTCTACCACATATCAAATCGAAGACTGCGATGATCTCTACATCGTTGTGACTGGGGAGACCTTGTTCAATGTTTTTTCAAGGCCAAAACAGGCCCAGAAGGCCTCTAAAATAGAGTTTTTTTTCGGGGTACCCCAATTTTTTAACATTTTGTGGATTTTCAGCCTCGTTTAAGGGGGTGTTATTGGATTTTTTGGGTGGGGAATGAATTTATTCCAATGTATTACATTCATGTTGATATTATGTCTTTTAAATTTTATAATTTTTTATAATGCACTGCTATTTATAATCAAATATATAACTATATGTACATATTTTTAATATATTCACACCTAAAAATTAATTTTTTTTTTAAATAAATAATTAAACATATTTACATATAAAATATATTAGCTTTATCTAAATAATAACTAATATCTATTTTATTTAAAATACCAATATATGAATATTCATATAACTATATATTAATATAACTATATATATATTAATATAACTATATATATTAATATAACTATATATATTAATATAAGTATATATTACTATATGAATAAATATAACTAAATATATATATAAATAGATAGATATATCATAAATAAGAGAAAAAATAATTATAGGGGAGTGGTAAAGTCTTTAGGTGCGCAGGGGGGAGGTCTCAAGATCAAATTCGGGTGGAGGCAGGGGCGCGCGCGCAAGGCTGATTTAGAGGGGCTAGCACTGATAAAGGGTGTAGGCAGTGCGTGTGGGTGCTGGAGGGTGTGGGGAAAGCGCTGATAAATGGGGGCTCAAGTGTTGTAAAAAGCCCCCCCCCCCCCCCGAGATTGGAAGTATTTTTTTATTTTTTTATTTTTATCAGCGCTTTTTTTTAGAGATGATAGAGTGGACCCCCCCCCCCCCCCTATCTTCATCGGCATTAATAGCGCTTTTTCTAGCACTGTTAATGGCCATTTTTAGCGCTGATAAAATTCATATGTGTAGTAGTGTTTGGAAACTAGGATGTGAAAGCCTTTGTAAGAACCCTAAGGATATGTCTAAGCATAGGACAAAATCTTAGTGTTTTATTAAATGGCCATGAATAACCTATGATAAAACCTTGAGTGTGAAATTTATTCTTGGTTATGTGGTTTTCCTATTATAATTAGTGTTGCTCGCACTATTATTCTTAGTTTTAGTCAATGGATGGAACCAAAAGGAACCGTGATAATGCGGAATGTGATGAGCAATGAAATTATTGTCCCCCTGAGCAACCAAACGTTATGGGAGATGGAATACAAAATCTTGTAGCCATGATCATACAACTTTCTTAGGCTATGAATCATGCAAGACTTCCAAACAAGCAAAGGAAGGAGAGAAATTCTGTTGAATCCTTCATGAGGCAGCGTCCACCCTCATTCAGCGGGTCTACTGATCCATTAGTGGCTGAACAATGGATCAGTACCACTAAAAATATATTTTCATTTCTTCAATGTTCTGAACATGATAAAGTCATCTTAGTAGTATATCGTTTGGAAAGTGAAGCTGATCAATGGTGGAATCTTATTAAGAATATGAGGCAAAGTGATGAAATTGAGTCCATGGAATGGGATGAGTTCAATAACTTATTTTTCAATAAGTACTTCCCTTGTATTCTTCATACAAAGATGGAGAAGGAGTTTCTTGAACTGATGCAAAAAGATGATGAATATGTTGGTACCTATGAAGCAAATTTTAAAAGACATGCAAGGTACGCTTCTGGAATTATTATCCAACCTATGAGTAAGATCGATTGATTCTTTAGTGGCTTAAAACCAAGTCTTCTAAGGGAGTTAGCATTAAGGGACTTCAATAGCTATGAGGAAATAATTCGATGTGCTCTCAAGGTTGAGATGGAGATTGGAGTAACCCATCAGTCATATGGGTTTGATAAGAAGAGGAAAATGGAATTCAAAGGGATATCTAAAGAGCACACTGAAAAGAAGATGAGTTTTCCCTTATGCTCAAATTGTGTAAAGAAACATGGATGGATTTGTCTTAAAGGGACAAGTAAATGTTTAAAATGTGGAAAGGAAGGTCATTGGGCATTTGAATGCTGCAATGATGGGAAGAAGATGTCTAATGATGCGAACAAATAAAATGCTACACAGAGTGCACCTCCTACACTTCAATGTTACAAGTGCAAGGAAATGTGGCATTATTCCAATCAATGCCCTAATCCAAGGGTTTTTTATGATGATCGATGTCAACAAACTCTTAAGGCTAAAGATAAAGGAAATTCACATGCAATTTCTATTTACGATGTGGAGTATGATAGTGAAGTGGTGAAAGGTACACTTACCATCCACTCTAAAGTATAAAATGTTTTATTTGATTCTGGATCCACCCACTCTTTTATTTATGATGAATTTTCTAAGGGTATCTCCGTATTATCTCAACAATTATATGTTGAGTTAGATGTGACAACCCCTAATGGCACAACTGTCGCATCAAAAGTTTTCAATTCTTCTCCGATTGAAGTTTGTGGGAAAGTGCTTCCTGCAAATCTTGTGATCCTTCTTATAGTGGAATTTGATGTTATTCTTGGCATGGATTGGATTTCCTTATATGGAGCTCATATAAATTGCCAAATAAGGGAAGTCACATTTCATATTCTAGATCAATCTATGATCTTCTATCGATGCAAGGATGAACATAACATTCCAGTGGAAATTTCATCCATCATATGGGTATTTATTCCACTAAATGGAGGTTATTTATCTCAAATGGTTGGATAGAAACTCACGATTAAGAATATTCCCCTTGTACGGGAGTTTGATGATGTCTTTCCGGAGGAATTACCAGGTCTTCCACCAAATCGTGAAGTTGAGTTTTCAATTGAACTCATACCGGGTGCTATGCCCATTTCAAAGACACCTTATAGAATATCCCCAATTGAGTTGTAAGAATTGAAGAAGCAACTCCAAGAGAATCTTGATAAGGGATTCATACGCCCTAGTGCATCACCTTGGAAAGCACATGTTCTGTTTGTTAAGAAGAAAGATGAATAAATGAGACTTTGCATTGATTATCGAGAACTTAACAAGATCACTATCAAGAAAAAATATCATATCCCACGCATTGATGACTTATTTGACCAAATATGTGGAGCTCAATACTTTTCCAAGATTGATCTTCGTTCAAGGTATCATCAATTAAGGGTCAAAATGGAGGATATACCAAAGACAGATTTCCGTACAAGGTATGGAAACTATGAATTTATAGTGATGCCATTTGGTCTTACTAATTCCTCTGCTATCTTCATGGATCCAATGAATAGAGTCTTTAGAGACTATATTGATCAGTTTGTGGTAGTCTTTATAGATGATATTCTTGTCTATTCAAAGATCAAGGAAGAACATGAAGATCACTTGAGAATTGTATTGAAGACCCTGAGAAAGGAGAAGCATTATGACAAATTTACCAAGTGTGAATTTTGGCTTCAAAAAGTTTCTTTTTTTGGTCACATAATCTCAAAAGAGGGGATATCCATGGATATAGCAAAAATAGAGGTTATTGAAAGATGGTCGAGACCAACAACAGTAACTGAGATCTGAAGTTTTCTTGGTTTGGCTGGATATTATCGACGTTTTGTGAAAGATTTTTCACGATTATCTAATCCACTCACCAGGTTGACTCGAAAAGCAGTTAAGTTCGCTTGGAAAGAGGAGTGTGAAGAGAATTTTAAGGAGTAAAAAAGAAGGTTATTTAGTGCACCTGTGCTCACACCGCCTTGTAGTGGAGAAAGTTTTGTGATTTACAGTGATGCATACAAGAAGGGACTGGGGTGTGTTCTCATGAAAAATGATATGGTGATAGATTATGCCTCACGACAGTTGAAAATCCATGAGAAAAATTACCCAACTCATGATTTGGAGTTTTCTGCGGAAATCTTTGCATTAAAGATTTGGAGTCATTATCTTTATGGTGAAAGGTGTGATATTTATACTGATCATAAAATTTTAAAGTATATTTTCACACAAAAGGTGTTGAATATGCACCAAAGAAGGTGGTTTGAGCTGATTAAGGATTATGACTGCTCAATTCATTATCACCCTAGGAAAGAAAACAAGGTGGCAGATGCATTAAGTCGACAAGACCATGCTAGCTTATCCATGATGAGGATCACAAAAGATCCAATATTTATGGATTTACAAATGATGGATCTTGGAATTATAATGGAAGTGGAAAAATCTTATCTTTCTCAAATGAATGTTCAACCATCTATATATGTGAAGATTAAAGAGGCACAGAAAGAAGATGTAGATTTACAAAAGAAGGTGAGAAATTTTCCTTAATTCAACATTGATTGTGATGGGATAATAACGTTCAGGAATCGAGTTTGCGTTTCTCCCATCCCAAAATTAAAGAAGGAACTACTGGATGAGGCTCATAGTTCTTCATTCTCTATTCATCCTGGAAGCACAAAGATGTATAGGGACCTGAAAGAGTACTTTTGGTGGTATGGCATGAAAAGAGATGTTGCTGAATATGTCTCTCGATGCTTGGTTTGTCAGCAAGTTAAATATGAGAGATAGAAGTCTAAGGGGAGTTACAACCATTACCCATACCTGAATGGAAATGGGAAAACATCACTATAGACTTTGTCACTGGACTTCCTAAAACATCCAAAGGAAATAATGATATCTGGGTCATAGTTGATCGTCTTACAAAGTCGGCACACTTCATTGCTATTTGAGAGGATTTCTCTCTTGATCAGCTTGCTAGGATATATGTAAAGGAAGTGGTAAGATTGCATGGATTACCACTTTACATTATATCTGATCGGGATCCGAGGTTTACCTCAAAGTTTTGGCGAAGTTTTCAACATACTCTAGATACAGAGTTGAGTTTCAGCACTGCTTATCATCCTCAGACAGACGGTCAGTCTGAGAGGACAATTAAAACTCTAGAAGATATTTTAAGATCTTGGTCTATAGATTTAAAAGTTGGTTGGGATCAACACCTACCGTTAGTGGAATTTTCATATAATAATAGCTTTCACTCCAGTATTCATATGGCTCCTTATAAAGCTCTATATGGAAAGAAATGCAGAACTCCAACTTGCTGGGATGAAATTGGGGAAAAAAGCTATTAGGACCTAATGTTGTTGATGAGATGGCAGAAAAGGTCTGATCTATTCAACAAAACATAGGGGCAGCATAGAGTCGACAAAAAAGTTATGTTGACAATCGAAGAAAAGACCTAGAGTTTGAAGTGGGTGATAAATTGTTCTTACAAATATCTCCTTAGAAGAGAGTAATGATATTTGGAAAGAAGGGAAAGTTGAGCCATAGGTCTATCGGTCCTTTTGAAATAATGGATCGTGTTGGGAAGGTAGCTTACCATTTGGCGCTTCCACCAAATCTCTCTCAAGTTTACTATGTGTTCCATGTATCTCTCTTGATAAAGTACATCACTGATCCTTCACATGTACTCAGCACAGAAGTTGTACCGCTGGAGCAAGATCTTTCTTATGAAGAAAAACTGATAGAGATTCTAGATCGTAGCGAAAAATTCCTATGGAACAAGACCACTCGCTTGGTGAAAGTTTTATGGAGGAACCACCAATTAGAAGAAGCTACATGGGAGCTTGAGGATAAGTTGATGGAGAGGTATCCTCATCTGTTTGTTACAAAGTGACGAATTTCGAGGGCGAAATTCATTTTAAGGGGGGTAGAATGTAACACCCGAGATTTTTATGATAAATATTTTGTTATCATCAAAGGAATCATTCACTACACACAAAACTAGCTTGGCTTTCTTTACACGCAATCGTGACCTTCCTTGATAGCTTGCGTTGTACGCAATACCGAGTTTCACTAAACAACGATATACTATTAAAATATTTTTAAAACTAGCTGTTATGAATATTAATACCCACTCTTTGAAATTTTATAAATTTTATCTTTTAAAATGGACTTCATTTTTGGATTCAGAATATCAAAATTATCCTAGGGTGAATTTTTGGTATTTTTCTGAAAACTTTCAATTTTTGATGAATAGTGAAAACACTGGGTTACTATTTAAAAACCGAATTTTTATTTAAATAATTATTTATTTTATTTAAATTTATTTTAGGTCAAAATTGATACATAATTCCAATATAAGTTCAATTTAATTCATTGGAGTCATTTTATAATAATTTTAGATATAAATTTTTTTTTGAACTTTTCACCATCTTCTACCCACATCCTAGGAGAGTTTGAAAATTTACATAAAACTTAATTTTACCGCTTCTGTGAGTGGAATTTCGAAAATCCGAGAGACACGGTTAACATCAAGGTGTAAAATGTGGTTCAATAAGATAAAAATAACTTTTGGTGAATAGCAACTTTTTACTTTTATTTACCATGATTAAAAGTAAATAGGGTAATTAAGGGTAAAAATGGTATTATTATTACCCTAACACATGTCTTAATTCTATTGGATAAGTTTAATTCGACCAAAAACAACCTTAGTAATAAAATATGACCATTTAGGTCCACTTGGACAAGATTAGGACTTTTATTATTTTTTTATTTAAAGAATAGTTAAAATAGTTAAAATCAAAGTTTAATAACTAAAACATTTTTAATATAGAGTTATACATAAGATAAATTCTACTATAAATATTTTTTAGAAAGATAAAAATATTTCATACATAATGGTATTTTATTTATAATTTTTAGACTTTAAATAATTTAATTTATTTATGACACAATGATGATACAGTAATTACCTTATTAAGGAAATATTAACATAATTGATATTATAAATACCCAAATAAATGTAATTTGAGACTTTTTATGAATTACACTAATTTTATAGGTTAATATGACATATTATTATTTATTTAATTAACTTTTTTCGAACTAATCATGCTGTTATAATTTTCACAAAAATCAATTACCAAATAGTGTCAAAATTGACATAAAATAGTTTTTAAAACAAATATTATATTATTAGTTATTATTTTACTCCTAAAATCTAAGGTTCATCCAAATGACTTATATGAGGTTATATATATTAATAATGAACCACTTGGGGTTCGTTTGTCTTGTTATAGTAAGTTTATTAACCATATAGTGTAAGAAAACAAGAAGACACGGTAAAAGTAAAATTATTTAACTTAAAGTTAAATCTAAATGATATGGTTAAAATAGTAACCTGAACTTGTATAAAATATATTTGTTGAGATTATTTTGATCCATCCCCACCTTATCTTCGAAATAAATCAATTTTGAGCTATTAAAAACTGAATATGACTTTATAATAAAATAATATTTTAAGTTTTTCCTAAAGTGTCCCTCTCCTCCCTTATAAAAGGTCACCTCCTCCCTCTCCTCTTTACACAACTTTGAGCATTCAATATTGGCCAAACCCTACCCATTTCTCTTCTCCACTTCCCTAGAAACATCCTAGGTGTTCTGGTATTCTTAAAAGACCATCTTTAGTGCCCTAAGAGGAGGTTAAGAAGAGGCGCTTCAAAGAAGAGGTAATGTCTGTTACCGATTCTTTCAACTTTATTTCTTCTTATACATCCTCTTATTTAGTTGTTTCATTATAAAGTAATAACATCAGTATCACTCATATACTTCTATGTTATTATAAATATTAAAAACCCTATTTCACCTTCTATCCATCCTACGGAAAACAAAATCATCGCGCGTGCGTACGTACGGAATACCGTCTTCACGTCGTGGTGTAATCTGTTTTCCACCACCACCTTACTTGGATGGGTATAATGGTGTAAATAATAACAATATATGATTATTGTAAAGTGATATTGATTCTGAAATAGTATACATACACTTCAATACAATTCCATGATCATGGGAACGATATCATTGCTCATGCGTACGTACGGTCTACTGTCTCCACGATGTGATGTTACTCGTTCTACATGATCTTCAATGCATAATGATTATATAAATGAATTTAATGAGTAAATATGATATATATTACACTAATACCATTCTGGAAATTAGGTATCTATAACCTAAAAATAAGAATAAGAATTTATTCGATAAAATAGGCATAAGAACAAAACGCATTACACACCCGAATAACAAGTAGCAATGAAATATTACTAATATGAAGCTAAGAATATGACAATATATGATATCATAACAACGAGTGTGATTCTTGAATAATTCAATAACATTATTTAAATCATTATACAGGAGGTTCGGACACGTACGAAGCAAATCGGACCTAAGGTAAGGGAAAATCTCGCAATCTCATTTTTCTCTGAGATTGTTTATACTTCAGAATTTACTAGGGAATATTTATCATCCACATCCATGTTTCCTTAATATTTAATATTATTTATATCCTCCTACAATTTTTTAAATCCAATTTTACCCGTTGGTGAGTTTTTAGTAAAATATATGAAAGGAATCTTTTGTCGTTTTTAGAACGAGGTACTTTTTGACTTTTCCGGCCAAAGTACGAGAAGAATGTTTTTTTAACTTATACGGCATGAATGGATTCATAGAAAATTATTTCCATGAAGCATCCTTTACAAGTTTTCAAGTTTAATTTTAATCAACTTATTTTAGATTAAAATTGTATGACATGTTAAGAAAGGAAAAATGTTTTTGAAGTAGAGAGGATAATTTCCTCAAGAATGGAGTTCAAATATTTTCTCAAAATTATTTTCCATCTAAGATAATATGGGATTATATTTCTATCCCTATTTTTACATTGATTTGATTATGTTATGATGGGATTAATTTTATGATTTCCTTTTATCTACATGGATTATGTTATGATGGCATAAAGTTTAAGAATCTCATTTTTATTACATGGGTTATGCTATGATGTATGATTTATGATTTTGTGGCACACATAAGAATGGTTTAATTATGGGATGGGTGGGACCTATATCTCCCTCCAATGCATTGGGTAAAGATTTATATCTCATGAGATATACTTGGCTGGAATGGCAGGTTAATCTGGTTCAGTGATACAGGACTGAAACGAGGAGTGAACTCGGTTCAGAAATGGACTTTGTCCACTAGGATAGTCTTTGCAATGAGTCTTGACTACTAAGAAATGATTATCTATGATTATGTGTGTATTCCACAAAGTTTCATGTTTTATGTTATGATTATTGGGATTACATTTCACTACTATGATTTATCCCATATTATGAAATTATGATCTCTTTTGCAGGTTAAGATTTTCAAAATGATATGTTCTTATGAATATGATGTGATTGATATTTCTTTTGTTTACCCTTACTGAGCATTTGAGCTCACCCTTTTGTATGTTTTCTTTTCCCCAGGTCAGGAAGAAGGGTATTAAGTGAGATATGCCTAAAGGGACTCTTGATATGATAAAATAAAAGGGAGACAGTGTAGATGATTTATGAACCAGTTGTTTATGTTTCCCAGTTTCAAAAGACACTATACCTATACGGTCCTTTCATGGTTTTGTTATATGTTGTAATAAGTATGCTTCAATTATAAAGTAATAACAATGTATGTAAAGTATGGGTCATTATACTCTCTCTCCTCCCACTCACTAGAGAGAGAAGCTATTGATAAAAGAAGCTTGGATCAAGATCTCTCTCATGCATTCAAGGATTCTCGATGCAGTGGTTGATGAGACGTCGAAAGCATCGTCAAATCTCCACGCTAGCACCCGGAATTCGACGATCTATGCACCCACGGGTTTTTGGATCGCGTTTGGACAATCTAGTGGGATCCTTCTTTGGATCCTTCAAAAGACGATCACCATTGACTAGTTGCAGTCAACCGCAACTTCGGATTTGAAATGGGTATATTTTGATTTTATTTTTGTGCTTCTTATGATTTAAGCGAGATCCTTAGACCTTTCTGGGGCTCAAATAATCAGCGATGACAATTTCCATCATCCCACCAATGAAAATTTTAAAATCCCTGGCCCATCGGCTTCCACTATTGACCCCGGAACCTATTAGTGATATAAGATCGATTGCATAAATTTTTTGATCCAAATAAAATTAATTTGCATAAAATTAAGTAGAGGGTTCAAAAACAGTCCCAACGATTTGAACTGTGTGTCGATCCGATGCTGAATGACCAAGTTATGGTCAGTTTAATTTTTCATATTGGATCGAATATGTTGATTGATCTCAAGTTATACTTTTATTTCATCTTGCAGAAATGATTAATTTTCAATTGGTTCATCCGAAATAAATTTAACTGTGCAAATTGTAAAATTTTCAATTTAGAAATTTCCATAATACTTTTATAATAATAATTATTATTATTTTATTATTGTAATAATATAATAATAATAAATTGTTATTTCATTATAATAATATTATTATTATTATATTAAAAGGCTATGGATTATCCTTTTAGAAAATATGGGTGTGGAAGAGACTGTGACTTATAAAAAAAGGGAGTACTTGACTTCCTTTTAAAAGGAAGGGAATAAATAAACAAAAACATCAATTAAAAAAGGGGGATGGGTGGTGGATTAACAAAAGGCAAAAAAAAAATGAAAACAAGGGGTTCACGCGGACCCCTTAGGTCCCCCACCCCCCATAACGTATAGGAAGCCCGGCCACCGCCAGCCCCTCACCCAGCAGACCCCCAACCTGGCTTCCTCCCCACGCCACAAAGGACGCCCCGCATGTAGAGCCAGCCACCACCCCTGCTCAGGCAGGAACCCTCTGCCAGCAACCGTGATTCCCCTCACCTCTTCCCTCTCCTCGTCTGCAGTGACCCAGCTGAAAGGTGTAGCCTACTCCAGTGCTTCCCGTCTGAGTGCCGCACTAGGCAATGGTCATCGCCCTCTCCTGTCGTCCCTACTGACCCACGTCGAAGACCCCCTCACTGGAACCGTGTTGGTCCTGGCCTCCTCCGGATCAATTATAGTAGCACCGGCGACACCCCAGGCACGGAAACACTCCACCCGAGGTCACCTCCCATCGTGGTGCAAACAGCAGGGCTCCGCAGCCTGCAACCGGACCTCCCTTCCTTACTGCATCCTGCAGTCGACGGCTTCTGAAACCAGGCCACGGTCGGATCTCGGCCGACCAGTAGCTCCCCAGTAAAGTAGGCACGCCTCCGGCCTCCCTTTCACTGGACAACGGTGGTCGTTGCTACACCGTCCAGCTATCTCCATTGTCTGATGAGCTCTGCGTCGGAATAATTCGGTCTGGCACCACCTTTGGATCGGGCGCAAGAGCTCGGCACCTCACTGCCGCCCTCATTCAAGACCGAGGAGGTATTAATTTTATCTACAAGTATTTCTGCAGACCAAATTTTTCCTCAAAACGGCATGGGCAGATCTGCCCAACCCGAAACAGGTTTGGGCAGATCGGTTATGCCCAGTTTGGCCCTTGCACGTCCTGCTAGCGTCCAGTGCGGGTTTGACCTGACCCGCACAGGCCCAGTAATAACGTTTTGGAGACCCATCACTTAAATTAATCAAAATAAATTAATTTAATTAATTTAATTTTACTATCTAAATTAAATTATGTAAAAATAATTTTGGTTAATTATTTTAATACCGGGATGAAATATTAATTCAATTTGATTATTAAATTGAACAAAGTTAAATTAATTTAATTTTTAAATTAAAATTAAATTAATTAACGAAATGATAATTAATTAAATTATTCAAATTTATTAATTCATTTAATTTAATTAATTTAACCCTCATACTTAATTAAATCATTTTAATTTTATCACGCTTTATTTTACCCTCATTCTGGTCTTGAGAACCGACCTGTGTGTGTCGCATTTTTTTAATTAATTATTTTAACTATGTGTGATGATTTTAATTAATTAAATAGATGGTTTGTGCATTGTCTTTCTTTTTTGATTAAAAAGTATAAGGGTCTGCGTGTCCAATCCACCTGATGTACATTTATACCTGAGTCCCCCTCGCCTGCGCGCAAGTATTATTGTACTTCAGATGAAGATGAAGAACGACGTGGACCCTACCAAGACGAGGCGGCACACATTGATCAAGTTGATGCAAGACGACACATAGACCCCGCCAAGACAAGGCAATACTCCAAGACGTGACGTGGACCCCCCAAGATAGGGTGATGTTCTAGATGAAAAGCGAACATACAAGACAGAAGGCAAGCAACATCAGGAGTCAAGCTTCGACTCAGGTATGATACCCTTAGGTCATTTAGATTCTCAAGACCAGTCGGGTAGTAGTATACCTTTATTCATTTATTTATTCTATTATGAATTTTAGAATAGTGGTAAAATACATAAAATAGTAGATAATAAAATGCATAAAGAAGCGGTGTATATTTTTCTATTAAATTTCAGTTGTGAGCACGGAAACATATATGAACAGGTTTAATATAAATAGATCACATTTTTTGAGAGAAACCAATGAAACCCTCAAATAAAATATTAATTCATAAATGCCTTCCGTCATTTAAGTTTTAACAAAACTAGGTGTTTGTGTGCCGGTCATGCCATAGATGAGGGTGCTCTTACTACTAGGGAGTTCTTATTATAGTGTGGGTCAACTTAACTAAAATTGTTGAAAAGAAATATCCATTTCTAGCTTTTTGTAATTTTAGAGGCTAGAATTGAGTAAATCAGTTTATGATTTCTGAATCTAGGACTTCACTCAACAGATCAAGGAACCGCGAGTTAATGCGGTTGGCCAGACAAAATCCTACCTTAGACCCTTCGAGTAGTGGCGTATCCATAGCCTGTAGACTATAAAGGAGTTTTAGGGATCCTTGTCACTAGAATACTCAATATTATTCCATTTCAAGTATAGAGGGTTCCTAGAATTCCAAAAAAATAGTGGGAGACATTTAATGATTAAATAACCAGTTTTGTCTAAATTGGTAATCACATAAAAGTACAATCTGCTAAAGTTTATTTGTATATAATGAAAAGAAATACCACAATTAAACTATGATAAGTATTGGACTAAGTTGATGTATAAACTAAGCACGAATTTTCAAAGTGTAGTATAGGCACTCGTGCACATTACTACGATATCATAAATCCAAGGTGCTTATGTCCCAACCTGTTAACTCACCTCAGCAAGAGAGGGTGTAAAACTACTTACCGGTGACTCATGAATCAATCATATGATGGTTCTTTCATAATTCTATCATCAATGTCAAATGTTAGTTGTGGTCTCTACATCATTACATGGATGATGTTACATGTAGTCTCATCTCCAAAATTTTTCGAGGAGAAAGCGAAGCGACATTTGAATGTGATGACAGCACTCACTTTGTGTAAAGTGAAAGACAGTTCATAATCTTTCATGGAATCCCATTATAATACCTTTTACACCCAATTAATCTAGTTTCATTTAAGGGTAAAAATGAATGGTATAGAGTAAGTGCTTCATTACCTTTAAGGTAACATTCTCCAAGTAATAAGAATATTGGAGATAACGCCATCTTTTATTCTTATGGTGAATAAATTGAATGAAAAGGTAAAAAGGCCTATAGAAAGTTACACCAAAGGTGCCTTGGTAATGTCCTTCAAAGAGAAATTGGTTGGTTATTTAACAAGAGGTTATTTTCATCACATTTTTGTAATAAATTTTTGGATGTCTAAAAATCCAATGAACTGAATTGCAGAAGAAAGTACCCACTTCTCTCTTTGGTATATTCATCAAATAAATTAATGTTTCTAACACACTTATTGGGTATTGAATAAAATATTCCAATAACATATCTGTATTTAATTACAGTAACCAATTAATTATAAAAATATTACTAGAATTAAAGTGTATTCTCTAAGCAACTAAGAAAGGGCGATTCCTTAGTCAGTGGTGAGAAACACATAACTTCTAATTTCCAAGTGATTAATTCAATTTGAATAAGTTGTTGAGTATAACCAAAACATTTATCTCATGTTTCTTTTGGTCATAATGAGACATTATTCCATGTTATGTAATTAATTATGTTTGTGGTATAACATACTCAATAAATAGTTCAGACATACATGAATCAAAGACAATACATGATGAATATAAAATGTAAGACCCCTCCAGTTGCGGTAAGAAGATTCTATGTCAAATACAACTAATAGTGGATGTCATCAATATACCAAGTATGGTATTTAGGCTCATCACATCTAAAAACCTTTGGTATTATTGACATCATTAGTTTAGAATAAGAACCCTTTAGTGATAAAGGTATGCCACAAAGCTTCTAGGATTAGTTCAACAAGAGAGTGTGAACTATTCCAAATAAATATAGAGGTAAAGATACTTCATAGGATTCTTTTAATTTATTAAGGAATAGTGAAGTATATGCATGGTCAAAATATATGAGTTTCCTAGGATCGGCATGCCGATGAATATCTTGAATATGCAATCATCGATCATGATAATGTAGCGTGGAGTGATTCCTAAATGCATGTTACCTTATCTACAACACAGTATCAAAGTTTATAAGGGGGATCGATGATAATGTCTTACATGTTTACATTGATCAACAAAATAGAGCATGGATCAATTCCTAAACACGCATTTTATATATGAAAGTTATTATGTAAGTTGTATCAATGTAGCAACATGAATAAACTTCCATTATATTTCAAGATGTGTTTTGTAAATAACAATATAAACCCATAACCAATATGCCAACTAAAATGATAAATGGATATCATAGAAGTTATAGTATGATGAATCCATTATGTCATAGGACGTGTTAAAGATGCAAAGTGTTTGATAAGGATTAAAAAAATATGCATCAAGATAAACACATGGTGCATCTAAGTAATTGTCCTAACAGTTTCTTAGGATATTACATAAAACCCTAAGATAGAAAATATGTATTCAAGCATTAGACTACATTTCTATATAAGGGTGAACATATCTATTAGAGATAGTGGGAGCTGAATTGACTTGGACTTAGTCAATGCTTGAGATGCACAAATGGTTGGCATAGGAAAAATTTTCACAAGTGCATGTGGAATATGCATGTTCCAGTGACACATACTACATAGGAAGAATGAAACCATGGTGATGTTTTTATATTCACCATGGCTGGTGATATATTATTCATTAATAATAATAAATCCTACAAGTACTCACTATATAAAAATTAGCTAATATTGACAAGATCAATTAAAATTCAATAATGGATTCCATGTATCAAATTTAAAAAGGGATTATAAATTGAATACTACGGTGGGTATTCAAATGAAATGATACATGGATGGTACAAGCCTGGTACCAATAAGGCTCGATTGGTTATACCAAGTTGGTATGACTAAATCTATTTGAATTATACTTGTCATATATAACTTCTAATATCATTAAATTGGTCATTAGATTTCAGGATCATCTTTCGTGGATGGTGTCTATAAGGCGCAACTAGAAAGGGATGAGGACACAATAAATTGCCAATAAAGGTTTCAAGTTACTGAAATCCAGTTCTGGATTAAAGTATGCAACAAGATCTTAGGGCATTCATTATAAATGAATATTTTCCTTGTGTCTACCAAAGGTTAGTGGGAGCACCCTTTTTTTCAAGAGTAATATGCTTGGAAACATATAGAAAACAAATATTGGTCTTATAGTTAGCTAAGAATAGTTTAAAAGAAATTATTCATTGATTGACTTAAATTAGAAACTTGAGTTCTAGAGAACAGGATCTACTAAAGTAGATCTAATGGTTTCTTGGACTGAGTAAATTGTACATAAAGTGACATTGTATTGAAAAATACAAGTTGGAATAATTCATGTTCAAAATTGTTTCCAATGTCAAATGGCTTAATGTCTCTAGGGTGACATGTTCAGAACATGAGAAGAGATAAAAGTTGTGAGTTGATTTCCATACGCTTCAGTGATGGATCAATAACATATGCCATAATATGTATAATAATTGATATATCTAGGATATAATTTATTGTAGGAAGATATCAATTGTATCTAGGAGCATTGTAAGTGATGCAGTCAGAACTATCAACTTTTACTTCGGCGAGTACAAATGATATGTTCCTAGAATATGGAGAGGAAGGTATACTAATTTTTGTGTTGCATAAACTAGTAATCCTTAGATCAATTTGATCTAGTATCCCAGTTAGGAAAAGGTGATGAGTGATTCAAGATCATAAAAGCTATTGGTAGACATACCTACAAATACCGAGAATGTTATAGCTTCTAAGGTAGCAAAGAAGCAGTTATCAATCACAACTATTTGTTCCTATTCTTAGATTTTCACTTAGTGAGAAAAGTATTATCATAATGTAAATTATGAAATTCTTACTAGCCAAGTTATCAAGTTATGAAAATGGAAAAAAGTGATATACTCGGGGATACCTTATCTTGAGAAGTTTTACTCAAGCAGATGAGGTTGCATACAACAGATATTCCACGTGGTGAAAACGTGTAAGTCCCAAAAATTAAATCCATTACTCAGTAGAAGCGTGATATTTATCATGTGAGTAGATAACAAGTTTAGTTAGCAAGCTAGATCTAGTGCAAGTGGGAGTGTTTAAATAGTGGATGCCCTAGACCCAACTATGCAGTACTTTTGATTACCATATCATGTGTATAGTTAGTTATGCATGATGTTATCTTACCATTATAGTGTAGAATTTTCTGCGTCCAATATTATAATGGTAATTTCCAAAGGTTAATTTTTGTGTTAAGAGGTTATAGTAGATCTCAGCCTATAATGAGAACCTCGAGATACTATGACATTAATCTTAAATATATGTTCTATAGTCTAGAAACATCTTAATGATTGGACATATTATATTTTTGACTATGAGGTTCTGGGGGATCATAATTATTGAAGCTTCTTCTCATGAAGTTCACACTTGGTGATCTCCAGTAGTGAGGTCATGAGGACAAACCCGCCAATAGGAACACCACATGTTTTGGGTGTCATTGGTCGTTCCTATCTACGAACATGTGTATTGGTCTCCTGACTTGAGACCATTACCAGTGTGTGCCATTTGATTACGTATTTTGATGCAAGACTAAAATCATGGAAATGAAGTTGTGGCGAGGTAGTTTGTGTTGTGTGCGTAGTTGGTGGTATAACATTGATTGAATGGTCAAAAAAGTATTTTTCACTTCTAAGTTTAGGAAGTTGTATATATCAGGCTTCATTGATCAAGATGGTTCTGCCTTCATAAGTCTTTGTCCAAAGTAGTAGAAAGGAAAATCTATCTGGATAGATCAACAAATAATAAATCAAGATAAGGACGATGACACAAGAGTGTGTCCTGCTTTATGAGATATTTAATGACAAAGAGATTATAGAATATAGTTAGTATTCGTAGGGTGGTAGTCATTGCTATGACTATCCTTGTCTCTTTAGGGGCCATGATGGGTTTCTAGACTCTACTCTTGGTATGTGGATCTTATTCACAGCTATTGAGATAAGGGTCTAAAGAATCACACACAATAGCGTATTCAAGATTCCGCCCTATTTAGTTGAATAGGTATGTGAACATAGTGGGCCCCGCCACAGGGTTTGAGTGTTTTCCAAGTTATCGTCCATAGATGAATTAAATAAATTCATTATTATTTAAGTTATGAATATTTGGGATTGAATTTATTTAATGTATTTAAAAGTTTAGTAAATACGAGAAAAATATTAATCAAACGAATATTATTTTAATATTCAAGGTTCGTTTAATATTAAGTGGGATAGTGAGTTGAGTTCAATGGCTTGGTTTTATCACGTAATATATTTTATATATATTACAAGTATGTTATAAAATACTAAATAATATTGGTGAAGTTTATTTCATCAAAATTATTTATTTAGTGGACATTGAAATAAACGGGGGTCGGGGAACCTAACCGGGTGTTTCTCAACATTACTATAAATATAGGAAGATCTATATTATGGTTTGATAATCAATATTCATTCATTCATGGAGTAAAATCTAGAGACTCTCTCTCCTCCTTCTCTCTAGAGAGAGAGAGGCTCTCTGTCCAAGAAGCTTGGATCAAGATCTCTCTCATGCATCGAAGGCTTCTCGATGCGGTGATCGTTGGGATGTCAAAAGCATCGCTGGATCTCCGTGTTAACACCCAGAATTCAACGATCGATGCCCCTGTAGGTTTTTGGAGCATGTGTGGATGATCTACATGGATCCTGATTTGGATCCATCAAGCAATGATCGCCATCGATTAGCTGCAGCCGACCGTGGCTTCGAATTTGAAACGGGTACGTTCTCATTTTAGTTTTGTGCTCCTTATGATTTAGACGAGATCCTCAGACATTTCTGGAGCTTGGATCTTCGGCGACGACAAGTTCCGTCATCCCGTCGAAAAAAAATTAAAATCATCGGCTCATTAGCTTCCGCTGCGGTCCCTCGAACCTAACATATGTCTATTTTTATGCTATAGGTATGTGTATGTGTATGTTTATGTGTATGTGTATGTGTAGGTGTATGTGTATGTGTGGGAGTATGTTTATGTGTACGTGTATGTGTACGTGTACGTGTACGTGTATGTGTATGTGTCTGTGTACGTGTGTGTGTACGTGTACGTGTATGTGTATGTGTCTGTGTACGTGTGTGTGTACGTGTCTTTGTACGTGTGTGTGTATGTGTATGTGTATGTGTCTGTGTATGTGTATGTGTATGTGTATGTGTATGTGTATGTGTATGTGTATGTGTATGTGTATGTGTATGTGTATGTGTATGTGTATGTGTATGTGTATGTGTATGTGTATGTGTATGTGTATGTGTATGTGTATGTGTATGTGTATGTGTATGTGTATGTGTATGTGTATGTGTATGTGTATGTGTATGTGTATGTGTATGTGTATGTGTATGTGTATGTGTATGTGTATGTGTATGTGTATGTGTATGTGTATGTGTATGTGTATGTGTATGTGTATGTGTATGTGTATGTGTATGTGTATGTGTATGTGTATGTGTATGTGTATGTGTATGTGTATGTGTATGTGTATGTGTATGTGTATGTGTATGTGTATGTGTATGTGTATGTGTATGTGTATGTGTATGTGTATGTGTATGTGTATGTGTATGTGTATGTGTATGTGTATGTGTATGTGTATGTGTATGTGTATGTGTATGTGTATGTGTATGTGTATGTGTATGTGTATGTGTATGTGTATGTGTATGTGTATGTGTATGTGTATGTGTATGTGTATGTGTATGTGTATGTGTATGTGTATGTGTATGTGTATGTGTATGTGTATGTGTATGTGTATGTGTATGTGTATGTGTATGTGTATGTGTATGTGTAAGTGTATGTGTATGTGTATGTGTATGTGTATGTGTATGTGTATGTGTATGTGTAAGTGTATGTGTATGTGTAAGTGTAAGTGTAAGTGTAAGTGTAAGTGTAAGTGTAAGTGTAAGTGTAAGTGTAAGTGTAAGTGTAAGTGTATGTGTATGTGTATGTGTATGTGTATGTGTATGTGTATGTGTATGTGTATGTGTATGTGTATGTGTATGTGTATGTGTATGTGTATGTGTATGTGTATGTGTATGTGTATGTGTATGTGTATGTGTATGTGTATGTGTATGTGTATGTGTATGTGTATGTGTATGTGTATGTGTATGTGTATGTGTATGTGTATGTGTATGTGTATGTGTATGTGTATGTGTATGTGTATGTGTATGTGTATGTGTATGTGTATGTGTATGTGTATGTGTATGTGTATGTGTATGTGTATGTGTATCTGTATCTGTATCTGTATCTGTATCTGTATCTGTATCTGTATCTGTAGGTGTTTGTGTATATGTATGCATATGTGTATGTGTATGTTTATGTATATGTGTATTGTATGTGTATTTGTTTGTGTGTGTGTGCACTACTACAACTTGGACCTTTATCAGCGCTAAAAACCGACATTAACAGCGCTAGAAAAGCGCTGTTAATGCCGGCGTAGATAAAGGGGGGTCTCCTTTATTAGCGCTCCGAGAAGCACTGATATAGGATACCTTTATCAGCTCTAAAAAAAGTGTTGATAAATGGTGTCCTTTATCAGCGCTTTTTAGCACTGATAAAGGTCTCCTATATCTGTGCTTGTCGGAGCGCTGATAAAGGAACCCTTTATCAGCGCTCCTCTAGCGCTGTTAAAGGTGTCCTTTATCAGCGCTCAAAAAAACGCTGATAAAGGCACCATCTCCTGCACCTTCAAAATAGAACCTGCACACCAGAATATCTACACAATGTAGCATATGCACACCTGCACACCATAGCACCCGCACACAATATTTTGACCGACAACGGTATATACATTTACTTAACATCACGAATACAAAAAAAACACATTTCTATATACATTTCAAACATTGTTTTATATGGTTACAATTACAATTATTCAACAACAGTTATAAACATTCATGTTTCATCCTTTGATATCTGTGATCCGCTCTCGACGGTATTTGTTGCCGAATAAAGCATCTGAACTCAAGGAAAATAATTCACCTATAGAAGAAAAAAAATATTATGTTAGTAATGCAATAATGAAAGAAATTAAAATAGTAATATGAAAGAATACATTAATATGAAAATGTGAAACTAAAATATGAAATTTTAAACTCAAATGTTTTCATTTTCATAACAATGAAAGTGAATAATGTAAAATCAATATGTTTTTTATTGATTTATCTCATTTAATAAATACTAATTCTTTATCTAATGAAAAGCTTTACCAGTCACACTGTGCATCGGATTGAGGTGCGGTCGATTCGTACATGTCACAAATGAATCATGGATTGTTGACCTAAAGTTTCAAAACAATCAGAATGCGTTTGCTCGGTATTCCGTATGTTAGTAGTGTTTTTTTCCAAAGTTTATCTCAATTTGAAACTGATATCAGACAC
Source organism: Viscum album (assembly GCA_963277665.1). Classification (NCBI taxonomy): domain Eukaryota; kingdom Viridiplantae; phylum Streptophyta; class Magnoliopsida; order Santalales; family Viscaceae; genus Viscum; species Viscum album. The sequence goes on from OY728158.1 coordinate 391,448,957, forward strand.
TTTTAGCCATACCGGTCATACCGTGCGTCTGATTGAGGTGTGGTCGATTCGTACATGTCACAAATGACTCGTGGGTCGTTCTCCTAAAGTATAAAAACAATCCGAACGCGTTTTCTCGGTTTTCCGTATGTCAGTAGTGTTGTTTTCTAAAGTTTATGTCATTTTCAAACTGATATCAAACACTTCTAGCCATACAAGTCACACCGTGCTTCAGATTGAGGTGCGGTTGATTCGTACACGTCACAAATGATTCGTGGATCGTTGTCCAAAAGTATCAAAACAATTCGAACGCATTTTCTCAGTATTCCGTATGTCATTAGTGTTGTTTTCTAAAGTTTATCTCAATTTGAAACTGATATCAGACACTTTTAGCCATATTGGTCACACCGTGCGTCAGATTGAGGTGCGGTCAATTCGTACACGTCACAAATAACTCGTGGATCGTTTTCCTAAAGTATCAAAACAATCCGAACATGATTTCTCGGTATTCTGTATGTCAGTAGTGTTGTTTTCCAAAGTTTATCTCAATTTGAAACTAATATCAGACACTTTTAGCCATACCGGTCACATCGTGCGTCGGATTGAGGTGCGGTAAATTTCTACATGTCACAAATGACTCATGGATCGTTTTCCTAAAGTATCAAAACAATCCGAATGCGTTTTCTCGGTATTCCGTATGTCAGTAGTGTTGTTTTCCAAAGTTTATCTCAATTTGAAACTGATATCAGACACTTTTAGTCATACCGGTCACACCGTGCATCGGATTGAGGTGAGGTCGATTCATACATGTCAAAAATGACTCGTGGATCGTTGTCCTAAATTATCAAAACAATTCGAACATGTTTTCTCGGTTTTCCATATGTCACTTATGTTGTTTTCTAAAGTTATGTCAATTTCAAACTGATATCAGACAATTTTATCCATACCGGTCACACCATGCGTTGTATTGAGGTGTGGTCGATTAGTACGCATCACAAATGACTCATGGATCGTTTTCCTAAAGTATCAAAACAATCCGAACACATTTTCTCGGTATTCCGTATGTCATTAGTGTTGTTTTCTAAAGTTTATCTCAATTTGAAACTGATATCGGACACTTTTAGGCATACTGGTCACACCGTGCATCGGATTGAGGTGAGGTTGATTCGTACACATCACAAATGACTCATGGATCATTGTCCTAAAGTTTCAAAACAATCTGAATGCATTTTCTCAGTATTCCATATGTCAGTAGTGTTGTTTTCTAAAGTTTATATCAATTTGAAACTGATATCAGGAACTTTTATCCATACCGGTCACACCGTGTGTCGAATTGAGGTGAGGTCGATTTGTACACATCACAAAAGACTCAGGGATCGTTGTCCTAATGTTTCAAAACAATCCGAACGAGTTTTCTCGGTATTCCGTATGTTAGTAGTGTTGTTTTCAAAAGTTTATGTCATTTTCAAACTGATATCAAACACTTTTAGCCATACCGGTCACACCATGCATCAGATTGAGGTGCGGTCAATTTTTAAACGTCAAAAATGACTCTTGTATTGTTGTCCTAAAGTATCAAAACAATCCGAATGCGTTTGCTTGGTATTCCGTATGTCATTAGTGTTGTTTTCGAAAGTTTATCTCAATTTGAAACTGATATCAGACACTTTTAGCCATACCGATCACACTGTGTGTCGGATTGAGGTGAGGTCAATTCGTACACATCAAAAATGACTCATGGATCATTTTCATAAAGTATCAAAACAATCCGAACGCGTTTTCTTGGTATTTCGTATGTCAGTAGTGTTGTTTTCCAAAGTTTATCTCAATTTGAAACTGATATCAGACACTTTTAGCCAAATCGGTCACACCGTGCATTGGATTGAGATGCGGTCAATTCAAACACGTCACAACTGACTCGTGGATCGTTGTCCTAAAGTATAAAAACAATCCAAATGTGTTTGCTCGGTTTTCCGTAAGTCACTAATGTTGTTTTCTAAAGTTATGTCAATTTCAAACTGATATCAGACACTTTTAGCCATACCGGTCACACCGTGCATCATATTGAGGTGCAGTCGATTCATACACGTCACAAATGACTCATGGATAGTTTTTTTAAAGTATCAAAACAATCCAAACGTGTTTGATCAGTATTCCATATGTCATTAGTGTTGTTTTCGAAAGTTTATCTCAATTTGAAACTGATATTAGACACTTTTAGCCATAGCGGTCACACCGTGTGTCGGATTGAGGTGTGGTCGATTTGTACACATCAAAAATGACTCGTGGATCATTTTACTAAAGTATCAAAACAATACAAACACGTTTTCTCAGTATTCCGTATGTCAGTAGTGTTGTTTTCCAAATTTTATCTCAATTTGAAAGAGATATCAGACACTTTTAGCCATACCGGTCACGCCGTGTGTCGGATTGAGGTTCGGTCAATTCATACACGTCACAAATGACTCATGGATCATTTTTCTATGGTATCAAAACAATCCGAACGTGTTTTCTTGTTATTCCGTATGTCATTAGTGTTGTTTTCCAAAGTTTATCTCAATTTGAAACTGATATTAGACACTTTTAGCCATACCAGTCACATCGTGCGTCTGATTGAGGTATGGTCGATTCGTACACGTCACAAATGACTCGTGTATCGTTGTCCTAAAGTATCAAAATAATCCGAATGCATTTGATCAGTTTTCCGTATGTCACTTATGTTGTTTTCTAAAGATATGTCAATTTTAAACTGATATCATACACTTATAGCCATACCGGTCACACCGTGCGTCAGATTGAGGTGCAGTCAATTTTTACACATCACAAATGACTCATGGATCATTTTACTAAAGGATCAAAACAATCCTAACGTGTTTTCTTGGTATTCCGGATGTCATTAGTGTTGTTTTCGAAAGTTTATCTCAATTTGAAACTGATATCAGACACTTTTAGCCATAACGGTCACACCGTGCGTCAGATTGAGGTGCGGTCAATTCTTACACGTCACAAATGACTCATGGATCGTTGTCCTAAAGTATCAAAACAATAAGAATGCATTTTCATGGTATTCCGTATGTCAGTAATGTTTTTTTCCAAAGTTTATCTCAATTTGAAACTGATATTAGACACTTTTAGCCATACCGGTCACACCGTGCATCGGATTGAGGTGAGGTCGATTCATACACATCACAAATGACTCGTGTATCGTTGTCCTAAAGTATCAAAACAATTTGAATGCTTTTTCTCGGTTTTCCGTATTTCCCTTATGTTGTTTTCTAAAGTTATGTCAATTTCAAACTGATATCAGACACTTTTAGCCATACCGGTCACACCGTGCATCAGATTGAGGTGCAGTAGATTCATACACGTCACAAATGACTCATGGATCATTTTCCTAAAGTATCAAAACAATCCGAACGTGTTTTCTCGGTATTCTGTACGTCATTACTGTTGTTTTAGAAAGTTTGTCTCAATTTGAAACTGATATCAGACACTTTTAGCCATACCGGTCACACCATGCGTCGGATTGAGGTGCGTTCGATTCTTACACGTCACAAATGACTCTTGGATCGTTGTCCTAAAGTATCAAAACAATTCGAACATGTTTTCTTGGTATTCTGTATGTCAGTAGTGTTGTTTTCCAAAGTTTATCTCAATTTGAAACTGATATCAGACACGTTTAGCCATACCGGTCAGACCGTGCGTCGGATTGAGGTGCGGTCGATTCATACACGTCAAAAATGACTCATGGATCGTTTTCCTAAATTATCAAAACAATCCGAACGTGTTTTCTCGGTATTTCGTATGTCATTAGTGTTGTTTTCCAAAGTTTATTTCAATTTGAAACTGATATCAGACACTTTTATCCATACTGGTCACACCGTGCATCGGATTGAGGTTCGATTGATTCGTACACGTCACAAATGACTCGTGGATCGTTTTCCTAAATTATCAAAACAATCCAAAGGCATTTTCACGGTTTTCCGTATGACACTTATGTTTTTTTCTAAAGTTATGTCAATTTCAAACTGATATCAGACACTTTTAGCCATACCGGTCACACCATGCGTCAGATTGAGGTGTGTTCAATTTATACACATCACAAATGACTCATGGATCATTTTCCTAAAGTATCAAAACAATATGAACGCATTTACTCGGTATTCCGTATGTCATTAAAGTCGTTTTCTAAAGTTTATCTCAATTTGAAACTGATATCAGACACTTTTAGCCATACCAGTCACACCGTGTGTTGGATTGAGGTGTGGTCGATTCGTACACGTCACAAATGACTCGTGGATCATTTTCCTAAGGTTTAAAAATAATCTGAATGTGTTTTCACATTATTCCGTATGTCAGTAGTGTTGTTTTCCAAAGTTTATCTCAATTTGAAACTGACATCAGGAACTTTTAGCCATACCGGTCACACCGTGCGTCGAATTGAGGTGCGGTCAATTTCTACACGTCACAAATGACTCATGTATCGTTGTCCTAAAGTATAAAAACAATCTGAATGCATTTTCTCAGTATTCTGTATGTCATTATTGTTGTTTTCCAAAGTTTATCTCAATTTGAAACTGATATCAGACACTTTTAGTCATACCGGTCACACCGTGCGTCAGATTGAGGTGTGGTCAATTCGTACACGTCACAAATGACTTGTGGATCATTTTCCTAAAGTATCAAAACAATCCGAATTCGTTTTCTCAGTATTCCGTATGTCATTAGTGTTGTTTTTAAAAGTTTGTCTTAATTTGAAACTATTATCATACACTTTTAGCCATACCAGTCACACCGTGCGTCGGATTGAGGTTCGGTCAATTCGTACACGTCAAAAATGACTCATGGATCGTTGTACTAAAGTATCAAAACAATATGAACGTGTTTTCTTAGTTTTCCGTATGTCACTTATGTTGTTTTCTAAAGTTATGTCAATTTCAAACTGAGTAGTAGGAATTCACTAATCTAAGGATATGAAACATAAGAAAGGGAGATCATAGATGCTCAATAAGTGTAAAGGGAGATATCAATGGCCCTATAAAGATAACATAAGTTTTAGTAATTCACCTTCATTGTCCTATTTGTTTACATTCTTCCATAAGGTACGTTGCCCATTCGTTTCTAAAGACATTTATATCATCTTCTGAATAGGAGTTTTTGTGACAGTCATAGTAGTACTAAAAAAATATAAATACACAAATGATTAATAATTATTTTAAATTAAGCAGTATTTATTTTCAAAAATACCTCTTCATGGATGCTAGTTTGTTCATGAAATATGATCTCTTTCATAAATTTACAAACATAATAACCGTAGTCCTTGTCGTTTGTTTGTTTCGGACACTGCAGAAGCATCGAGAAAAATAAGTATTTTTTTTGTATGTATTTGGATAGTGAAATATAATTATATATACCGAGACACTTCTCCATTTGTAGATCTTGTGGGAATTGTCATTCTAATGCCCTGGATTCATACCAGCCTTTATACGATATTCATACATCGCCCTATTATAAAAAAATCCTCATTAAAAAATAATATAAATTATATAACTAGATATTTAGTTCTAAAATGTTGGATCTAGTGTATTAAAAATTGACAATCGCCGTCATGTGTGGTTGGTTAGTTGGATATCCATGCAGTGAATCCAGAAAATAAATCTTTGGAGTATCCAAATTGACTGCAATGAGCATCCAATGTTCCCTAAAAATACAAAAAGAAATAAGTACAGATAGAAATGAAAATATAATTGATATGATTAAAATGTAGAGTTTTACCCCCTGCAACGTTGGTATTAAAAAGATTATGTCAGTCGTAATTTTTCTTTGAAACGTTCTGAGCAGATTTGACATTAATTCAGCCTGAAAATTAGAATCTATTTCTTCTCGTTGTGTAGAAATGGTGTGAGGACTAACGAGTCCAAATTTGTATTCATGGGAAAATACCTTCAATTTTTTTTCATATATACGCCTGTGAAAAATATGTTATGTATTTAGCCATAATTATCAAAGTATATCAGCTTCTATAAAATCAAATCATGAAAACATACCTCATGTATACATTTATAACTGAGGCGCCTAGCCAGTCGTATGTGATGATCTCAGAAGCAGCATTTTCACTAATAAAATCTAATGTTTCCTCTCCGTACATATCTTTTTCACAAACAATTGTATTACTATTGTCGTCTTTCATTTTCATATCCACATGAGCTTGCAATGATATTAAATGTGGATATAGAATGGGCGGGGTGAACACGCTCTTAGTAGATTGTTTTGATCGGTTGGTTGATCCAATGTTGGAGCTGCTCTTTCGTTTTAGCTTCTCCATTTTTTTCCTTCTGTAATAACATTCATCGGTTCAGCGATTTTCTAATTTAATGTTAATGGTTCTACTTGAAAACTGAATTGGAAATGAATACCTCCTAGTCAACATGTTTTTTTACAAGATTAGACGGCCATGAAACGAATGTTCCGACAGCTTTTTCCACTGTATGAATGTCATCATCGTCATTTGGCATAGATAGCTCAGTGCTCGGCTCATGAGCTATGTTAATCGACACTTTGACATGACCGGTTGGAAGTGGTCTGGAGTGTAGCGTGTCATTCTGCATATTGAACACCGTAGCCCTCGCTATAAGGCGATGGGTGGGAGTTGATAGATATAAATCACATTCATTTTCACACTGTAGAATATCATTATATGAAAGGTATCAGTGCCTATGTGATTCACATTTCACAAAAATGAATATTAGAACATTGATTACCTCGGTTAAGTCAGGTCTTTTAGGGGAATGGCTCACCTCAAAGATGGTGAGGGGTGGATCTTCTCATGCAGGTTGTTCTTGAGTTGTTTGTTCTCTTTTCCTCTCCTCCATCAAACTCTTTAGCATCTCTCCCTGAGTTTGGAATAGTTCTTCAAGGGTAGATACTCTATCTCTCATTACATGCAATTCCTTAGTTTGTTCATCCTATTGTTTTTTTTTTCTAAAAATATGCCCGGGGTGACACCCCAAAACCCACACCTCTGACGCGACCATACTGTTCTGGTTGTTTCAAGGCCGTTGAAAGTATGTTTGCATCTGGTGCGGGTGTTGTTGATTCCTGTGACTATGTCAAATAGAAAATATGAAAAAATAAGTAAGCATCGTTATGTAATAGTGATTTAAAGCAAAACAATCTTATATTATTTCATACTTACACATGTTTCCCACCCTTTTTGTGTGTTTTCATCTATCAGTTTCCCCTCTTTATTAACATGAGTCTCCTTCCATAGCACATGGTGTGGAATGGAAGTGACTTGAGATTTTGCTTCATCAATCTGCATATAAACAGAAAAACATGGTTACAATGTTATTTTATGTCACATTAAATTATTATAGTAATTTTAAAATACATACCAATTGTTTTTCAATTGAAGTGTACCCCAGCCTTGCTTTACAGTAGGGGTATGATGGTTTTGCTGTCCGTTCTTTATTTTTATCACTCAGTTGCTGTTTCATAAATAAAAACTTGTCAATAAACGTGATGAATACAAGCAACGTTACACAACGTGTAACCAAACACAATGTACCTAAAAATTATGTTCCGCATGATGGTTGCAAAACGCATCCCACGTTCCTTGGGATATCAAGTGTGCATAAAGAGGAGGCGGGTGCGGCTTAATTTTCCCTTCGGCATCTTTCAGATGATGTTTCATTAAAATGGTGTGAAAGCCTCTATGAATCCTTCCTACCAGTATTAAAAAATATTCTTTGTTCGAAACATCTACTATAAATGCACTCTGCAAGAGATGAGGAAGGGTTAGTCAATATTTCAGTATTTTATTTTATTTTAATAAATTAAATAGATGATATCGTAATGTTACCGTAATCTCATCCCACATTAATGTTTTCAACCCACGGACAACATGGTGCCACAACTCTACATCAATCGGAACGCGTTGTCGAGTGACTATTCCAATGTAGCTACTAATCATGGCTTTGTTGGGGTTTACATGCTGGCCTAGTTTATTCCATCCCACCTAATATTTTATGCCTTTTGATTTTTCCTTAAGGATTTTGGCTAAAACTGTCAAACTACGGTGCACCTGTTTTTTTTGTGTCGTTGGCGTTTCATCGCCTACCATTTCCTCAGTTTCTGCATCATCATTATGTTTCTCTGAAGCGCTAGCATTGGCACTGGGACCAGCAGTAACAGGTTGAGAAACCTGTTGTACCTCAGCAGTGGGACCAGCTGCAATAGGTTGGGAGACCTATTGTCTCTCAGTAGTGGGACCAGCTGCAATAGGTTGAGAGACGTGTTGTGTCTCAGGATTGGGTGCATCAGCAGGTGAAGAAGTCATTATCTGCAGAACTGGTTTAACATTTAATTTAGATCACATAAAAGCAGCAGCGAACAGATAATAACATAATGTAACACAATCTATATTACAATAAAAATCAATAACCTGATTATTGAACTCTCTTTTTTTTAAAGGCTGAAGGGATTTTACCCCTCTATCAACTATCCATATCCCTTCATTGTGGTCTCCTCTTACATACAAAACTTCGTCTACATTGGGACCACTGTGAAATGATTGCGAAGTCCCAATGAAAGGGTCATCTTTCGTTGAATTTTCATCTGAACCTTCAGTTGTTTTGGTCAATAACAGAACGATTGACCAGTTTCGGTTTGCGGGATCTGGAACATAAAATACTTGCACTGCCTGTGATGCCATTATAAACGGTTCATCTTTCTCCCCTTCTTTACTAAAATCAACTTTCACGAATCTCAAATCATCTATTTTAACAGCACTCCTGTTATCAACCCACTTGCATTGAAATATCGGAACTTGAAATTCCGTATAATCCAACTCCCATATTTGTTTGATGATGCCAAAGTATGACATATTTGCATAAATTGGATTTCTGTCCTTAGCACTAGAAACATGCATCGCTTCAGCCACAAGTGTAACCCCACTATTCTGCATGGTACTATCTTCATCATGTTCATTAGTATAAAATGTATAACCATTAACTACATTATCATTGTAAGATAATTCATACACACTTGTCCTCCGGCTAGCCATTAAAGTAGTTCCGAAATTGACTCTAAATTTTCATTTGAATTCTTAAAAATATGATCTCAAAACCATCTTATAAACTGTCGATTATGTGTATATGATATCCATTTTTCATCCCTAGAAGGATTCAAATGCCTAAGAATTTCTTTGTGGATTTCAACATTTGGGTAAACGTCGAAACTGTTATGTAAAACATAAATGTGGGCCTTATCCTGATCTGTAATATTGATTGTGACAACCTTTCTTCCAGAAATTCTTTCACCCTCATGCCGCCCAGTGTGACGAGATTTCGGTAAGCCAATGCTTTTCACACCAGACAAGTATTCGGTACAGAATTCAACGGCTTCCTCAACAATATATCACTCTGCAATACAACCCTCTGGCCGACTTCGATTTTTAACATACCCTTTCAAAATCTTCATATACCGTTCAATGGGGTACATCCATCTGTAATGTATAGGACCACATAGTCGAATCTCTCTCACCAATTGGACCATCAGATGAACCATCATATCAAAAAATGAAGGCGGGAAGAACATTTCTAATTCACATAATATGACGGCAATTTCTTTTTCCATAGCTGGCAATTTCGTCGGGTCTATAACTTTGTTGCATATAGCTTTGAAGAAGAAACATAGTTTCGTTAATGTATGGCAGACATTCTTGGGAAAAATGCAACGTAAAGCAATTGGAATGAGATTTTGCATCAAAACATGACAGTCGTGTGATTTCAGACCTTTTAACTTCAAGTCGCTCATTGAAACGAGGTTACTGATATTTGACGAATACCCCTCTGGAACATTTACGTCATTCAAGAAGTTGCAGAACTGATATATCTCCTTCCTGGAAAGAGTGTAAGCAGCAAGAGGGATAAATGTTCATTTTTCACCCTTCACTGGTGCCAACTCTTCTCGTATTCCCATCTCAACCATGTCCAACCTAGCCTTAATTCCATATTTTGTTTTGCCAGATGTATTTAGTAACGTTCCAATAACACTATCAAATACATTCATTTCTACATGCATAACATCAAGAAAATGTCTTACATACAGACAATTCCAGTATTGTAATTCAAAAAAAAACTGATCTCTTTTTCCAACCAATTTTCGTAAGGTTTTTCGAATCCATTTTATCAAAAGTAGTGTCCACATTTTTAACTTTCTCAAACAATTGATCGCCTGTTAGTGGAGACGGTGTTGTACGTTATTCTGAACTTCCATCGAATGATATCATCCAAGAACGGTACTTATGTCATCACGGTAAAAATTTGGGATGTCCTAGAAACACAGTTTTTGATGAATGTTTCAACCTAATTGATTGTGTACCTTCTTCGCAAATGGGACATCCTTGAGTTCCTTTAATGCTATATCCTGAAAAATTTCCATTAGCAGGGAAGTCATTTATCATCCCGTACAATATGACTCTCAAAGTGAAATCTTTCTTTCTGTAAACATCATACAATGTAACACTTGAATCCCACAATAATTTCAAATCTCCGATCAATGGAGCTAAATAAAAATCAATATCATTACCCGGTTGTTTTGGTCCTGATATAAGCATAGATAACCTGATGTATTTTCATTTCATGCATAACCACGGTGGTAAGTTATAATTTATCAACATAACTGGCCATGTACTGTGACTGTTGCTTTGAAAACCGAAAGGATTCACTCCATCTGTAGATAACGCAAGACGAAGGTTTCTCAACTCGTTTCCAAATTCAGGATACTCATGATTGATTCTCTTACACTGAGGAGAGTATGCAGGGTGACATAGTATCCCAACTTTAATTCTTGTATCTGCATGCCATGTTAATTGTTCTACAGTCTCCTCACTTCCATATAGGCATCTAAACCTTGGAATGATTGAAAGTACCATACAACTTTAGTAGGACTGGATTCATCGTTCTTGTATTGAGAAGCACCACACTTTGGGCATTCTTTAAGTGATTTTTGGTCCATGCGAAACAGTATAAAGTCATTCGGGCAGGCATGTATTCTTTCAGACATCATACCCATAGAGCGTAGCATTCGTTTGGAATCGTATGTCTGGCTCGAGAGCTCATTTTTTTTCTGGGAGCATGTCATTCATGAGGGAAAGTAGTTTCGTAAAACTGTCGTCACTCCACCCGTTGTCTGCTTTCAAATTATACAGCTTTAGTATGGCTGACAATGTTGTATATTTAGTGCAACCAGAATACAATGGCATCTTTGCACAACTTTTTAACTTCTCAAACAATTTTGGGCAATCAAGAAGTTCATCTTCGAAGGTCCTTGTCATTTCCTCAATACGATCTTCATCATCATTCACATCTGTAATCACATCCTCCATACGGTTATCTTCATTGTTCATGTTTGTAATCATATCAGATGATCCATAAAACACAGTGTCACCCCAGTCACTACCTACATTCATTGTTTCCCTGTGTTTATTCCAACATGTATAACTCTGATCTATTCCGTGACAGATCAAGTGTTCTTCCAACTCATCTGGACTAATTTGTTTTGAATAACAATAGCGTAAACACGAACAAAGTATTTGAGAAGAGTCACATTCATGATCTTTTGCAAACTTGATAAACTCTTTCATGCCTTCTTCATACTCTTTTGTCAACCGATTGTCATTCATCCATTCTTTATTTATATTCATCCCATTTTAAATCCATAGGATGATTATGTAGGTTAGAGGACAAGGAATATGATTATAATTTAGATAAAAAAACAAGATACTTCAAAAATGGTAGGGGGCGTGCTCATTAATAGTAAATCTTGGGTGGTTCTTGGGATTCATCCAATCTCTTCCTCTCTTCGATCACCCCTGATAAGGGGTGGTTCTTGAGAGTTTTTTATAGTGTATTAGTGGGGTTAACCACTATAGACATGGGTTAACCATACCTTTTGTGAGGAAGTAGGATAATCAGTGCAACTTGTGGATCAATCTCATAGGACAGTCTCTATAGGGTGTCCGTACAAGGAAATACCTCATGGGTAAGGCCAATAGGTAGCCTAACATGTTCCTCAAAAGTAAAAGTGTAGAAAGTTGATTGAAACACATGGTACCAAATGCATAAGTAAGGAGCAGTATATGTTTTCCACAAGGGCACCCATGGAAGTGGCCATAATGGGCACCTTAGTCTATGTGATGGTTATGTGGGAGTCTCCCCATTCTATCCAGGCATGTGCTAAGGCACAATGACTAATCCTCATATAATAACCCTTCATCTGGGTGCTCTTGGATGTGGGAGGATCATGGATGCTCGTGGGATCATGAGTGATCAACACCCAACTCTTTAGTGTATTTGTCTTGTTCAGATCAAGACACAAAGCAACATAGGTAGTGGATGTAGCAAAGTCAGAAGAATAAACCCCAAGATAACTCTGAACTCACCCAGTGACAAATCTCAATCCCTACCACCTAGTTTGAAGGTGATACAGATTAATTCTATCTTGAAAGTTGTAAGGAACTCTAAAAAGAGATCCTAAAACGTCTCCTCAGGAACATTAATAATTTGGGAGTGTTTCATTGATGCGAAGGGCTACCATAACAACCTTGTCAATGAGGACCTTGGGTATTATGACCAAATCCATGGATTTGTTGGTGAAAATTGACTTGGATTGAAAATGGTCCAAGCACATATAGTGTTGCATTTCCTCAAAGTGAAAATAGGGATGGACATTGGTAGGTGGAACCACATCTTGTGAGTGGTGGGATGCAAAAGGAAAATCAAAACCCAACGAGATGTAATCTTCCAATGGTGGTGGAAAAGAAGAGGGAGAAGGAGATGGTGGAGTTAGAGTTTGGGTCTAGTGCTTAGCTGCAATAGGCCACGATCCATAAGCTATGTGTTTGGATGGGGGAAGGCACCTCCTTAGTTAAAATCATGGTTCTATGAGGGAATTGAGTATGGGTGGAGGAAGGGGAGGAGTTTTAGTTAGAGGAGAGGGAGATTAGGGAGGAAGGAAGGCATGGATGAGGTGGGGAGAAGAGGGAGTAGTGGAGGGGGGGCACAACAAACCCAAGGTTATAGATTAAATAACTCAGTCATGAACTTTATTTCAACACATCCAATGTTGATATATTTTATTTAAAGAAGGGTACAAGGCTAAAAATAGTCAAAGGAGGTATAAATTAGTTTATCCCAAGGGAATATTCTTTAACTAAACTAACAAGCTTGGGGGGAGGGATCCTATGATGTTAAATATGGTACACAGGTTACCTAGAGAGCCCTAGGTAGCCAAGAAATTAGTGACCTTCTTACCCTCTTTCTATGTATGAGATAGATCCATGTGGTTATTGAAAAAAATTATGCATCTCATAGTGAATGGGACCTAGAAAATACTTGGTACCTCAAGCACACCCATGACACGACACCATGGATATGTTGTACCTCCACCCTATTCTTAGGATCTCTGTCTTCATCATCACATATCAAGTGTAGTACCCTACTAAGGGATATTAATTTCATAATGGTCCAATTCTTTGATGTACAACATATAAACACCATACATGCTAACACACATACGAGGTGAATCATTCAAGTTGTAATGTCATATTATCATGAGTATATAATATAACACATAACATCATGTGATCACAATCCAAACATAAAACTTACCCACAATAATAACACTCATAAAATCCAAAAATCAATATTCATAATTTGGGATAGGATGCAATGGGTCACCACAATGCAAACATAATTAATTCCTGCAAATTCAATTTGAATCACCTTAAGGAGCAGAACCCGATGGCGGAGGAGAAGGAGGCATCGACAGCGGAGGCACCGGAGGCAACGGAGGCAGCGCGGTGGTAGGGCGGATGCAGGGTGGAGGAAGCAGAGGCAGTGGAGGTAGCGGAGGAGGAGGAGGAGGCCCCGGTGGAGGACCTGCAGTGGAGAGGAGGCAGCGGAGTAGATAGAGGAGGATGAGGAGGAGGAGGCACCGGGGGAGGAGGAGGAGGATGAGGTCGCGGTGGAGGAGGAGGATGAGGAGGAGCAGGCGCAGAGGAGGAGGAGGCAGCGGCAGTCGGAGGAGGAGGAGAAGGAGGAGGAGAAGGAGGAGGTTGCGGCCACGGCGGGGGAGGAGAAGGAGGCGGCGGCCGCAGCGCAAAGGAGGGCTTCCGCGAGAGCTTGACAGGGTACGGGGAGGAGGAAGAGGACCCGAGGGTTTTTATCAATCCCGCGTGAGCCTTTATCAGCGCTAGTAAAAAGCACTGATAAAGGGTGTATTTATCAGCGCTAAAATGAAAAGCGCTGATAAATACAACCTTTATCAGTGCTTTTTTAGCGATGATAAAGGCTGGACTTTATCAGCACTTTTGTAGTGCTGATAAAAGTGCTGATAAAGAGTGACTTTATCAGCGCTTTTAATTTTAGCGCTGATAAAGACAGTCTTTATTAGAGCTTCTTTAGCGCTGATAAATACATAGTTTATCAACGCTAATAAAAGCGCTGATAAATGTATTAATTTAAGAATTTCTTTATATTATTATATATTTATTTAACTCTAAATATATATATCTCTATTTATACTTATAAAATTGTTTGAAAGGTATATATATATATATCTCATTGAAAATATAATAAAATATATATTTATTTTTTCAAAATAATTTAATTTTAAGTGTACATTTAATTAATATATACAATAAATATTATCAGCGCTAATAAAAGCGCTGATAAAGGGATATTTAAAGTGCTGATAAATAATTCCTTTATCAGTGCTAAAACAAGCGCTGATAAAGGGTACACCTTTATTAGCGTCTGTTTTAGCGCTGATAAAGTGTACCTTTATCAGCACTTTTTTTAGCGCTGATAAAGGCCCGCCCCTTTATCAGCGCTTTTCCGTTATCACTGATAAAGGCAGGTCCATGCCTTGCCCAGTTTTGTGGTAGTGGTGTGTGTGAATGTGTGTGTGTGTGTGTGAATGTGTGTGTGTGTGTGAATGTGTGTGTGTGTGTCTATATTTGTATGTTTATATGTGTATGTGTATGAGTATGTATGTGTACATATATTTCTATGTGAATGTGTGTGTGTGTGTGTGTGTGTCTATGTATCTGTATGTATATTCTTGTTTATATAGTATTGTGTATATGCATATGTATGTGTATGTATGTGCATGCACGTGAATGTAATTGTATGTATGTGTATGTTTTGACGTGTGTCTATGAGTATATATATATATATATATGAATTCATGTGTACGTGTATGTGTATTTGTATTTGTATGAACATATTTATATGTGTATGTGAATGTGTATGTATATATGTGAATGTGTATGTGCATGTATGTCTATTTATACAAGTTTATGTGTATGTATGTGTGTATGTGTATGTGTATGCGTATGTGTATGTGTATTTGTATTTTTATGTGAAGGTGTATGTGTATGTGTATGTGTATGTGTATGTGTATGTGTATGTGTATGTGTATGTGTATGTGTATGTGTATGTGTATGTGTATGTGTATGTGTATGTGTATGTGTATGTGTATGTGTATGTGTATGTGTATGTGTATGTGTATGTGTATGTGTATGTGTATGTGTATGTGTATGTGTATGTGTATGTGTATGTGTATGTGTATGTGTATGTGTATGTGTATGTGTATGTGTATGTGTATGTGTATGTGTATGTGTATGTGTATGTGTATGTGTATGTGTATGTGTATGTGTATGTGTATGTGTATGTGTATGTGTATGTGTATGTGTATGTGTATGTGTATGTGTATGTGTATGTGTATGTGTATGTGTATGTGTATGTGAATGTTTATGTGTATGTGTATGTGGATGTGGATGTGTATGTGTATGTGTATGTGCATGTGTATGTGTATGTGTATGTGTATGTGTATGTGGATTTGTATGTGTATGTGTATGTGTATGTGAATGTGTATGTGTATGTGCATGTGTGTGTGTGTGTGTGTGTGTGTCTATGTCCGTGTATGTGTATGTGTATGTGTGTGTGTATGTGCATGTGTGTGTGTCTGTGTCTGTGTATGTGTATGTGTATGTGTACGTGTTTGTGTCTATGTCTGTATATGATGTGTATGTGTCTGTCTAAGTGTATGTGTATGTGTATGTGTATGTGTATGTGTATGTGTGTGTGTGTGTGTGTGTGTGTGGTTATTTGTAACTGTATGTATGTGTACATGTATTTCTATGTGTATGTATGAGTGTATGTGTGTGTGTGTGTATATATGTATGTTATAAAGTATGTGTACATCTATATATGTAAGTGTATGTATGTTCATGCATATGTAAGTAAATTTGTATATGTGTATTGTATGTGTATCTGTATATATATGTATATTCATGTGTATTGTCTACGTATGTTTGTGTTTATATGTTTGTGTGTGTTTTTGCATAAGTATGTGTGTGTGTGTGTGTGTGTGTCGTGGTCCTGGGTGAGGCCCAGAAAAGGTGTGGTATGGCTTTTGACAATACCTCATTACCGGATATCCATTTACCCCTCGCTCTTCATGGGAACCGGCGCAGGATTGAGTCCTGCCAGACTCAGACACTATGTGTGTTATGAACATGGCGATTCAAAGCCATTGCCTAGCTGGGACTGTGCGGCATGCTCTTGGCTTAGTGGGGGGGCGCTGGGAGTCGAGCCTTACCCATATACATGTTTTGCAGTTGAGGTGTCGCATGAGTGATAAACCCTGTAATCCTGCAACCCAAAGACCAGAGTTTGAATCCTAAAAAAACCCTTTTGGGGTTTTAGGACACAGGTGGTGACATAAGCATGTGGTGATGCATGCATGATGCCGGAATTCATGATGCGGGCAAGATGAGGCACACATTAAACTACAGTAAACCTTTAGGCTATGTTCTTGGGCCACATGGTCGAGCTATGTAATGAGTCTCCTTATACCCAGATAGAAAGTGGTCTTTACTTTCATAATAAAAATAGGTTTCATCCCCAACTTTATATATATATATATATATATATATTCAGTTAATATTTTTTTAATATAGTCAATTTTGATAGTTATTTGTACATTTTTAAAAATTTATACATTAAACTAAATAATAATATTTTTAATTATTATTAAAAGAATTATCGGATAAAAATCAATTATATTTAGTATGTACAAGCAATAAAATGGAGACATCAATAATTAGCAAAAATATTACTATTTATTTATGCTTTGTATTTATTTTTATGTGTTTGCAACTCACATAATTAAAGTTATAAATTAAATTTTTTAAAATATTTTTTTAAAATTTATAAATTTAATTTATTCATTTTTAATATTATTTCCATTAATATTACTTTTTCATTTTTTAAATGTATAGTTTCTTTAGATTTTTTGATTTTTTTTTAAAAAATTATCCTGATTTGTTTACTAAGTTTTAATATTTTCTATATTTTTTATTTATATTATTAATATTTATTCATTTTTATTTATTAAATACTAGTATTTTTAATATGTTTCAAATTTATATAATTGATTCATATAAATTCATTTTAATTGTAATATTTTTTGTATAGTTGATGTAATTCATTTTTAAAAATTTTGTTATTTATTTAATGAATAATTCTATTTATTCCTATTAATTGATTATTTATGTTTCTATAAGTCATGTAATTAATGTTATGAATTCACTTTCTCGAATATTTTTTTAATTTATTCCATTTATTTTTTATTTTTTAATATTCTTTCATTTGTAATTATTTATTTCTTTTGGATATTTATTAATTCTAAAATATTTTTGGAATTTATTTAATTTTTCATATTTATTTATAAAAGGTTATTTACTATGTTTTAAAATTTTCAATATATTATTAATTTATATGGTTAATATTTATTCAATTTTATTTATTAAGTTCTAATGTTTTTTAAATGTATGAAGTTTATATAATAAATTTATTTAAATGGTTTTTTAATAGTTTGTGCATTTTTTACGTGTTTTGCATTCATGTAATTAATCATACAAAATCAATTTTTAAAATAGAATTATTATTTATGAAATTAATATTATTTCAATTAATATTATTTATTCATATTAAATATTTATTAGTTTTTATATTTTTTTTGAAATAAATCATTTTTGAAAATATAATAATACAGTTCTATTTCGATTTTTTTAATATTATCAAAATGTATATAATTTATATGAATAATATTTATTCATTTTCATTTGTTATGTTTTAAAATTTATAATACGTTTTATGTTTATGTAATTAATTTACATAAATACATTATTTTAATATTTTTTGTATTTTAAATAATTAATATTTTTCATTCTTAATAATTTATTAATTTATATTTTTAATATTATTCATTTATTCATTTTATTCATTTTTATGTGTTTGTAAGTTATATAATTAAATTTTTGAAATCACATTTTTAAAATATTTTTGAAATTTATTCAAATCTATTTATTCATTTTTATTATTCATCTATTCTATATTATTGATTAATTTTTAATATTGATTAATTTTTAATATTTTTAGAATTAATTAAATGACAAAATATTTTTCTACTTTTTCTAATAAATCACTTTATGGTTGAGTGAGAACCATACAAGAAGCGCGGCAGCATTCAACCATGAAAAACAATGAAAAAGCTGGTTGGCCTATGAGCCCAATCCAACACCAGACCCATCCCAAAAAAACTGAGGGATTTCATCGGGCCCCAAGCACCAATCCCATCGTCGCCCTTCACGTGCCCTCATCAGTCATCTCATCGCTGTGCAGACATCATCACCTTCATCCACCACCTATGCAATACTGGAAGCCATGAATAGAGCACCAGCAATTTTTTCTGGTGTAACATCCCAAATAAGTAATGAATAATAGATTGTCATATCTATGTCTATTTATAAATTATATAGTGTTTTAGAGGCTTAAAATGAGAATAAATCCAATCTTAAGCATTGAATTCTCTAATATTTTTTACAAGATTGTTTCACCGCCTTTTGATGGAAAACCATTTTAAATCAAAATTTTGACAATTTTATAAGCTCTATTTGTCAAAATAAACTTATTCATTATAATTGGGACATTTAAATTTACTTTGGATAAATTTTTGGTATTTTTCTGACAATGTTCATTTTTAATGAATAGTGAAAAACACTGCATTTTACTTCAAAATTTCTTTTTCATCCAATTTAATTATATGGTTATATTATCTTTATAATTGGTTTTAAAGTGTAATTATAATATATTTTTACCATTTAATCCAATGGTTGTCATTATAATTAGTTTCACTTCTGATTTGGGCATAAACAATACCAAACTTTTCATAGATATTGTTTCAAAAAAACCCGCTATTTGTTTTGACAACGGGAATTATTTTTAAATTAATTATTACAATTGTTGTGTTTGTAATTTGGTAAAATGGTCTCTGTATTTGGAATCATAAGGTCCAAATTATGTAATTAAGACTCTTTTGTTTTTGGACATTATGAATAGTAACGACGGTAATTATCTTTAATTATCGTGATTAATTAGTAATCGGGTAGTTAAGGGTAATAAAATAATATCATAATAATAAAAAATGACCTAAACATGTGTCCTAGTGCTACAGGTTGTTTCATGGCTGACCATAGGTTGCCTTCTGCCAAACATTGGGACCCCATGGAATCACTTTTGTGTGATAGTGACTTTTTATCTTTTTATTTTTAAAGAAAGTTCAATATAACAAAGTATGTAACACCTAAGTAAAAAAATTTAATTTTGTCTAAATAAATGATATCTTGGACTATAAATTGTCATTGGAAAGCTAAAAATATTTCCTACATCATAGTATTTTTATTATAATTTTTAGACATTAAATAAATTAAATTTTTTATGACATCATGATGATGCAGCGATTACCTCATTAATGAACGATTTAAATAAAATGAAAAGATAATGTAAAATCTAATACTTACATTTGTCAAAAACCTATTGGATGAGTATATTTCGAACCCTTATCACCTTATCCTCGAAATATATCAATGTGGGGCCTTTAAAATCCGAAACTCATTTCAATATAAAGTAACAATTCTTGACTTTCCAAGAGTGCCCCTCCTCCCTCTTATAAAAGGCCCCCACCTATGCCTCCTTACCCACACCTCTCAAGCCATTGTCTTGGCCAAGATCTTCTCATTTAATCTCTCCACATCCCTCTCTTTATCATATAAGCCTTACCTTAGGCAGGAAGCTCTTCAAGAAACCCTTTTGGTTCAATCCAAGGGGAGTTACCCGATTTAAAGGTAATGTCTTCTCTAATGTTATTTTGTTTTATTTTGCTTCTCCAACCCCCTAAACTCATTTTATTCATTTTTTATAACAACACCAATATCTTCAATATACTAGTATTTTTTTATAAGAAGGATTTGAGCTACAAATACACACACCTCCGGATAATGGTTAAAGAACATCCTATTTCTGTGGTTGGTGATTTTCTGCCTCACAAAACGATGATTGTTCAATCTTCTTTTAACACCTTTAAAGGTGGCAAGTAAGATGTAACTATATTTATATATGATATATAATATTTTTATTTCGTCCTTATTATTTTTTATTTTTCATTTATGGCATACCATTATGGTTTCCATTATGGGTAAACGTGATATATTCATTTTAGGAAGTGCGGACTACCACCCCCTCAAAGTGATTCGATTCGTTAATGCCATATGTGTGACATATAAAGAATGGAGTTCATGATATTATATATGATATTATACTGTAATTATAATATAACTTTATATCATTATTAATTCATTCCATTAAATACTAAATAT
This sequence comes from Viscum album, assembly GCA_963277665.1. Classification (NCBI taxonomy): domain Eukaryota; kingdom Viridiplantae; phylum Streptophyta; class Magnoliopsida; order Santalales; family Viscaceae; genus Viscum; species Viscum album. Next base: position 391,469,724 of record OY728158.1, read on the forward strand.
AAATGAAAGTAGCGTTCATGCGTACGTACAGCTTACTGTCTCCATGAATGGTGTATTTCATTTCTTACCTCTAAATGTTATGTAATATTATAAATGCATGTATATATTGAATATATATGATATCTATGATATCTAGATCATGAATATAATTCTTTATATAATGGATATTTTACCACATGAACAACTTGTAATTATAAGGAGCTTATTTTTTACTCAAGTACCAATGATTGACAAAACGACCATTATTAACTTAAATATTTACATAGTGTTCATAACATGGTAATAAGTTATATAAAAGGAATAATGAACATGAAAAAGTTTCTTAAGCAAGTATAAATTAAATCAAGTTTATTATTGAGGAGGTTAAAGAACGATCAATTCAAGTCGGACACGAGGTATGGGACTTCATCTCAATCTCCTTTCATTGAGGCATATTTTGTTTTATACACAACTTTCTTTTATATGGTGTATAAACCCATTTGACTTTTTCTTTTATTCAAAATGAATCTTTTTATATGAAGCATTTTACTAAATGACAAAAGGAAATGTTTTTGTCTTACGTATGCGGCGACAACGACTTCTCCGCCGCCATAACCATTATTGGATTTTTGGCTTCCTCTACAAGCCATAACTTTTTTTAAAAAGAAAATAAATACCATGTTTTAATTTTATTTTATTTTGGTATTGAAAATGTTTTTGATAATGTTTTGATTATATCAATGTGTTGTATTGATATCTTGTGATTGAAATATGGAAATTTTATGTTTCCTTTATGCATGTTTTATGTGATACGATTATGTTATGGTTCTTGGGCATTGTTTATGAAGACGGGTAGTTCCGTGATAAACTAAGGGCAGGTGAGCCTGTGATAGATCTCCAATGCATTGGGTAACGCAAAGGGGTTAAACGCTAATGTTTCTCCAAATATATTTAGGGAATATACTGTGATGGGTATTACAAATGTAACCATGAGGGTTACTCCCAACGTAAGAATGTTATGAATACCTCAAGTTACCTTTATGTCTTATGATTTCTATGAGTTATTCATAAATATTATGATTTCATGAGGTATGATAAAGTGCTTATGTTTTATGAGTAAAGTATGATTTCATCAATTCTTATGTATACATGGACTAATGTTTTAATTCCGTACTTTTATATCCCTTATTGAGCTTTTTATGCTCATCCCAAGTTTTTCAAATGTTTTTCACAGGTCAAGGGAAAGGTACATGATGTGATGATAGTGTCTAGGAAGTGTCAAGAAATAATCCATGTTTTATTTTAAATATGTCTCCTTTGATGGGAAAAAATAATACTGTCTTTTATGTAACCACCTTGATGAAATGTGGAATGTAATGGATGATTTATGATATAATTCTCTAAAACTCTAAACCCGAGAAGATCCTCAATGTGTAATCTTGTAATAACTCAAGATTAAGTAACGTTTAAGGCTGGGGCCTTATATTTGGTATCATAGGTCGGTTTAGATAACTTTAGGAGTTATAATTCTATTAAATGATTATCCAAAAATATTTTTTTTAATGGTCAAATTGAAATGGTATAGCATTTGAAGATTACCATGTTGCTTCATCTAAGACATGTTTGTTCAAAATGGTTTTCCACAGAGGAAAAAAGGAAGCAGTGCTAAGAAGGCATACAGAAGGAAATGACCTTCCGAATCAGCATTCTGAGATGGTCGGAATAGGAACTGAACAGTTTGTTGCAGTAATGGCGCAGTTGACTCAAGCGATAAATGGTGGTGGTATCCATGAATGAGATTAGCCAAATCAACTACAGAGGAACATGTCAGTGGTGGAACATTTCATGAGGCAATATCCCCCATCATTCAGAGGATCATCTGACCCTATGCTAGCTGAAGGGTGGATTAAAGCACTGGAGAAGATTTTCGATGTCATGGGGTGTTCATACAATCAAAAGGTTAGTCTTGTTGTTTACTTTTTAGAGGGTGAAGCAGATCAGTGGTGGTCGATGGTTAAAAATATCAGGGACACTGATGAGATTTATGCTCTCGACTGGGATGAATTCAAATGTATGTTTCTTAAGAAGTATTTTCCTAAGGCTATTCAACTTAGGATGGAAAACAATTCTTTTAATTGAGGTAAGAGGACAACTCAGTGGCTTCTTATGAAGAAAGGTTCACTCGATTGGAAAGGTATGCTTCAAATGTTATCTGAGAACTTGATAGTAAAATAAATCATTTTTACTCAGGATTAAAGCCAAAATATCGAAGGGATTTAGCTTCTCTCAAGTTCAAGAGTTATGAAAATCTTGTCCGATGTGCTGAGAAGGTTGAAATGGAGTTTACTGATTATCAAGTGTTCTATGACAACCAACAGAAGAAGAGACCGAGGTGGCAGGAGAAAGGGAAAAATCCTTCAAAAAGTTCTGATGGTAATAAAACTAAGTTTTCAGTTTGTGATAAATGTGGTAAAAGGAATGCTGGGGAATGTCTCTTGAATTCTGGAAAGTGCTACTGATGTGGTAAGATGGTACATAAGGCTCGTGATTGCACTGAAAAATATCAGGGTGATGGTAAGACCAAATTTGATTTACAGTTAGTGAAATGTTTCAAGTGCAATGAGATCAGTCATTATGCAAATGAGTGTCCGAAAAAGAGCTCGAATGATGGGAAGCTGTCAGACTACAAGAAGAAAGGTGTGGTGAAATCCTTTGTAACTACTTTAGAAGATGTTGGGCCATCAAATTAAGTGGTATCAGGTACTTTGTTTGTTTTTTCATATTATGCCAATGTGTTGTTTGATTTGGGGACTACACATTCCTTCATATCTGAAAATTTTTCTAGTAAATTGGGAATTCCATCTCAAGAAATGACTCATGAACTTGTGTTAAAAACTCCTGGGGGAAATGTTGAGGCAAAAAGAAATTATAAGAGTCTTCCTATCCTTATCCGTGGAAAGAACCTACTTGAAAACCTTATTGTTTTACCTCTAATAGAGTTTGATGTTATCCTGGGTATGGATTGGCTCTCTGTTTACCATGCTAAGATTGATTATAGAGATAAAGAAGTTTCTTTTCAGAAATACTTTCAGTTTGTGTACAAGAATGAACCCTTACAGTTGATGACATATCAAGAGGCTGAGAAACTTGTAAAATATGGAAATGAATGTTACCTTGCACATATTGTTGAAAACAAATGAACCGTTCAGATTAATGATGTGTCAGTGGTAAATGAGTATCCTGATGTTTTTCCTGATGATTTTCCTGGAATAATACCAGATCGAGAAGTTGAGTTTACTGTTGACTTAGTTCCTAATGCTAAGCCAATTTCAAAACCCCCTTATCGAATGGATCAAATTGAACTTTTAGAGTTGAAGGATAAATTGAAATATTTATTAGAGAAAGGTTTCATTCGACCTAGGGCATCACCATGGGGTGCTCCTATCTTATTTGTTAAATAGAAAGATGGTTCTATGAGACTTTGCATTGATTATAGAGCCTTGAAAAACATCACTGTTAAGAACAAATATCCTTTGCCTCATATCGATGATTTGTTTGATCAGCTCCAGGGAGCTCAGTATTTTTCAAAGATTGACCTGAGATCAAGGTACCATCAGTTGAAGGTAAAGGAAGAATATATTCCGAAGACCGCGTTTCGTACAAGATATGTCCATTATGAATTTGTAGTAATGCCTTTTGGGCTAACCAATGCACCTACTGTATTCATGGACCTTATGAATAGAATTTTCCCTGAGTTCTTGGATAAGTTTGTGGTTGTTTTCATTGATGATATTTTGGTGTTTTCTAAAAGTAAAGAGGAGCATGAAAGTTATTTAAGGGTTATTTTGCAAACCATAAAAGAAAATAAATTGTATGGGAAATTCATCAAGTGTGAGTTTTGGTTGCAACAAATTTCTTTCCTTGGTCACATTGTTTCTAAAGATGGGATAACTGTTGATCATGAAAAAACAAAGGTTGTTGAAGAATGGACAAGACCCACAAATGTAACCAAGATTCGTAGTTTTCTTGGTTTGGCAGGATATTACCGAAGGTTTGTTAGAAGTTTTTCCGGGTTATCTAGTCCAATGACTAAGCTAACTCGGAATGGTGTTAAGTTTATCTGGACAAAAGAATGTGATGATTGTTTTTAGGAATTGAGAAGAAGATTGGTGAATGCTCCAGTTTTGGCACTACCTTCCTAGAATAGTGAGTTTTATATCTACAGTGATACTTTATTGAAAGGACATGACTGCGTTCTAATGCAGAATGATCAGGTAATTGCTTATGCTTCACGACAGTTGAAAACTCATGAGGTAAATTATCCTACACATGATTTGGAATTAGGTGCTATGGTTTTCGCTTTAAAAATTTGGAGGCATCATTTGTGTAGTGTAAAGTGTCAAATATATACCAATCACAAATTTTTAAAGTATATATTCACTCATAAAGAATTTAACACACAACAGAGGAGATCGCTGGAATTAAATAAGGATTATGATTGTACAATTCATTACCATCCGGGAAAAGCAAATAAAGTGGATGATGCTTTGAGTCAAAAAAAAGTAATGCCTCATTAACCATGTTACGTTTGGAATGTGATCCTTTGGCTAAGGATTTGATGAACTTTGGCATAGAATTTTTTGGTGCAGGATGTTTGTCTTTTTTTTTTCAGGTATCAGTGAAATCTTCTCTATCAGACAGAATTAAGCAAGCACAGAAGCAAGACAGTGAGTTGCAGAAAAAGGTAGAGCTGGTTCAGAAGGGTAAGTTTCCTGAATTCAACATTGATAATGATTGTGTTTTGAGATTTGGGAAGAGATTGTGTGTGCCGTGTGATTAACAATTGAAGAGAGAGTTGTTATGTGAAGCTCATAGTTCTCTGTTTTCAGTTCATCCTGGCAGTAGTAAGATGTATAGAGATCTTCGAGAGTATTATTGGTGGGATGGAATGAAAAGAGATATTTCTGATTTTACTGTGAAGTGTTTGACTTTTCCACAAGTTAAAGTAGAGCGGCAGTTACCGAAAGGGATGCTTCAGCCTTTACCAGTGCCAGGGTTTAAATGGGAGAATATATCCATGGACTTCATTGTTGGATTGTCGAAGACACCTTGAGGTAATAATACAATTTGGGTTATTGTTGATCGCTTGACTAAATCTGATCATTTCCTTGCTATACGAGATACTTTTTCCCTAGATAAACTTTCTCGCTTGTATCTTAAAGAGATAGCCAGGTTACATGGAGTTCCCCTCTCCATTGTATCTGATTGTGATCCCAGGTTTACTTCTAACATTTGGAAAGGCATTCAAAAGTCATTGGGTACTGAATTAAATTTTAATACATCTTTTCATCCTCAATCAGATGGGCAGTCAGAACGAACAATTCAGACTTTGGAGGATATGATACGTGCTTGTTAGATGTATTATCAGGGAAGTAGGGACTAACATCTTTCTTTGGTTGATTTTTCTTATAATAACAGTTTTCATTCTAGTATATAGATGGCACCGTTTGGGCATTGTATGGGAAGCGGTGTCAAACTCCAACTTTTTGGGATGAAGTGGGTGAAAGGAAGTTGATGGGACCAGAATTGGTAGAAGAGTTGGTAGAAAAAGTTTATCTGATACAGAAACACATGAGAATAGCTCAGAGCAGGCAGAAACGTTAAGCGGACAACAGGAGGAAGGATCTCTCTTTTGTGGTTGGTGACCATGTCTTCCTCAAAGTTTCACCATAGAAAAGTGTGATGTGATTTGGTAAGAAAGGAAAGGTGATTCCAAGGTTCATTGGAACATATGAAATTCTAGAGAGAGTTGGATCAGTTGCATACCAAGGGGATTTACCTCTGATTTTATCTCAGTTACACAATGTTTTTCATGTTTCAATGTTAAGAAAGTACATGCCAGATCCATCTCATGTTTTGAGTCCAGAGGTAGTTCAGTTGGAAGAGAACCTATCTTATGAGGAACAACCTATCCAGATTCTTGACCACAGGGAGAAATTGTTACGGAATAAGGTGATTCATCAAGTAAAGGTTTTGTGAAAAAAAACACATGATTGAAGAGGCAACATGGGAATCTGAAAATGCAATGAGGGATAAAAACCCCCACATATTCAATAAGTAAATAAAATGTGGGGACGCAATTTTCTAAATGGGGGAAGGATGTAACATCCCAAGTAAGTAATGAATAATATATTTTCATATCTATGTCTATTTAAAAATTAGATAGTGTTTTAGAAGCTTAAAATTAGAATAAATCCAATCTTAAGCATTGAATTCTCTAATATTTTTTAAAAGATTTTTTTACCGCCTTTTGATGGAAACCCATTTTTAAAATCAATCTTTTGAAAATTTTATAAGCTCTATTTGTCAAAATAAACTTATTAATTAGAATTTTTACATTGAAATTTACTTTGAATAAATTTTTGGTATTTTTCTGACAATGTTCATTTTTTAATAAATAGTGAAAAATACTGCATTTTACTTCAAAACTTCTTTTTCATCCAATTTAATTATATGGTTATATTATCTTCATAATTGGTTTTAAAGTGTAATTAGAATATATTTTTACCATTTAATCCAATTTTGGTCATTATAATTAGTTTCAATTTAGAATTGGGCATAAACAAGTGCCAAACTTTTCATAGATATTGTTTCAAAACAACCCGCTATTTGTTTTGACAACGGGAATTATTTTTAAATTAATTATTAAAATTTCTGTGTTTGTAATTTGGTAAAATGGATTCCATATTTGGAATCATAAGGTCCAAATTATGTAATTAAGACTCTTTTGTTTTTGGACATTGTGAATAGTAACGACGGTAATTATCTTTAATTATCGTGATTAATTAGTAATCGGGTAGTTAAGGGTAATAAAATAATATCATAATAATAAAAAATGACCCCAACATGTGTCCTAATGCTACCAGTTGTGTCATGTCCGACCATGGGTTGCCTTGTGCAAAACTTTGGGACCCCACGGAATCACTTTTGTGTGATAGTGACTTTTTATCTTTTTATTTTTAAAGAAAGTTAAATATAACAAAGTATGTAACACCTAAGTAAAACAATTTTAATTTTGTATACATAAATGATATCTTGGACTATAAATATTCATTTTAATGATAAAAATATTTCCTAAATCATATTATTTCTTTTATAATTTTTAGACATTAAATAAATAAAATTTTTTATGACACCATGATGATGCAGCGATTACCTCATTAATGAACGGTTTAAATAAAATGAAAATATAATGTAAAATCTAAGACATAAACTTGTTAAAAACCTAATGTATGAGTATATTTAGAACCCTTATCACCTTATCCTCGAAATATATCAATTTGGGACCTTTAAAATCCGAAACTCATTTCAATATAAAGTAACATTTCTTGACTTTCCAAGAGTGTCCATCCTCCCTCTTATAAAAGGCCCCCACCTCTACCTCCTTACCCACACCTCTCAAGCCATTGGCTCGGACAATATCTTCTAATTTTATCTCTCCACACCACTCTCTTCATCTTAGAAGCCTTACCTTATGCAGGAATCTCTTTAAGAAACCCTTTTGGTTCAATCCAAGGGGAGTTACCCGATTTAAAGGTAAAGTCTTCTCTAATGTTCTTTTGTTTTATTTTTCTTCTCTAACCCCCTAAACTAATTTTATTCCCCTATTTTGTAACAACACAAGTATCTTCAATATACTAGGATGTTTTTATAAGAATTATTCGAGCTACACATACACACACCTCCGTCTAATGGTTAAAGAACATATTGTTTCTCTGGTTGGCGAATTTCTGCCTCACGAAACGATGATTATTCAATCTTCCTTTAACACCTTTAAAGGTGGACATTAATACGTCACTATATTTATATATGATATATAATATTTTTATGTCTTCTTTATGATTCTGTATTTTTCATTTATGGCATACCTTTATGGTTTCCATTATGGGTAAATGTGATATCTTCATTTTAGGAAGTGCGGACTACCGCCCCCTCAAAGTGATTTGATTCGTTAATTCCATGTGTGGGACGTATAAAGGATGGAGTTAATGATATTATATATTATATTATACTGGAATTATAATATACCTTTATATCATTATGAATTCATTTCATTAAATACGAAATAGAAATGAAATTAGCGTTCAAGCGTACGTACGGCTTACCGTTTCCATGAACGGTGCATTTCATTTCTTACCTCTAAATATTATGTAATATTATAAATGCATGTATATACTGGATATATATGATATATATGATATCTAAATCAGGAATATAATTCTGGATATAATGGATATTTTACCACATGAACAACTTGTAATTATAAGGAGGTTATTTTTGACTCAAGTATCAATAATCGACAAAACGACTATTATTAACTTAAATAATTACATAGTGTCCATAACATGGTAATAAGTGATATAAAAGGAATAATGAACCAGAGAAAGGTTCTTAAGAAAGTAGAAATTAACTCAAGTTTATTATTCAGGAGGTTAAAGAATGATCGAGTCAAGTCGGACATGAGGTATGGGTGTAATGGCCCGGACCTCTCCGGCCCTTCCTTTGTCAAAAAGAAGGTCACGAAGTGTTCTGGAGGGTAAAATGAACTTTTCCCACACTTTCCAGAATTTTGAAACTACATGCCGTGTAGTTTGAGTACATGTCATGTACCCCCTTTCCGGGTATACCCCGTGTTGCAGGTCGCGTCCTCGCTGTGTGAAATAATGGGTGCACGCCGTGTTCCCAGTTCTACACGCCGTGTAGTCCTTCCCCACGTAAGCGTTACTAGTCAACGGCTGTGTACCGTGTTGGAGATGTGTCCTTGCCGTGTGCAATAAATGAGTACACACCGTGTGGCTAAACTACACGCCGTGTAGTCCTTCCCCGCGTATGCGTTACCCACAAACCGTGTGTTGACCAGTCAATGGCCGCGGAGCCGTGTTGGAAGCCGCGTGGAGACCGTGTTAAATTACCGAGTACACGCCATGTACCATAAAGTACATGCCATGTACTTTTCCTTTTCTTGCCTATAAAAGGAGGGGTCCCCTCCTCCTTTCAACTCACCCCCTCTCCTCCCCTCTCCTCTGAGCAGAGCTCTCTTAAGAGACTCGAAGGCTCTTTCTTCCATAACTTCTTTGTCCGAGCTCTGATTTACGATCTGTCAGTGGCCATGGGATCGTAACGATGAGGCGGAGCTTCCGAGCTTGGATCTTTTTTCTTTATTTTGTCCTTTCCTTTCCGACTTCCACCCGAGGAGGTTTTTCTGGGACCCGATAGAAGTGACGGACGCCAACGGACGTCTTCTAAAGTTGATACAGGGGAGAGCTGTGATCAAAACCTATTGAAGTAGGGATCTTACCTTCGTATATCTAATTTGTGCATCATGTAGGGTGGGTGTTCTTTTTTTTACGTGAAACACTTTTGAACCAGTTTAATAAAGATAATAACTGGCTTATATAACGGGGATGGGAAGTTGTGTTTGTTGTTACTTTATATCCTGTGATATTATGTTGTGAATTGAATGAGCTTCTACCTTCTGAAAATCACGGTCGTTGGGGGCCTTTGCTTACGCAATTAAATTTTGCCCTCTCCTTATGGATTATCTTATGGGTGGAAACCTTGTGGAATGTGGAAATTGGTTAATCACGTAAAGTTGGCTGTTAAAATCTGGAACCCTTGTGTGATCACCCCGGTTAAAAAAATTAGAATAATGAACATGTGGTTGTTGGCTTGGTTACGTGGCATGTGATGGGGGTGTTTTGTGGGCTGTTGTGGTTAGGGTGAGCAGCGGGGCTGCAGATGACTTGGTTGTGGGTTGGTGTGAATGTTGTGTTGGTAATGGGCAGCGGGGCTGCAATAAATGGTATTAAAGGGATAATGATGTATGATGTGGTTGTGGTTTTGGTGGTTGGAAATGGGGCTGTAGGGATGGGTTTGAATGTGAACGGATTATGGGTTGTGAATAATAAATAAAAAGTGGAAGAGTTAATGAATGGTGGGTCATAGTAATGGAACGGGTTTAATAATCAATGGGTTGGTTGGTTGATAAGAAGGGCTTGGTTGTGTTTCTTGTGTTTTCCTAACTTGATTTTTGGATGACAGGGATATGTTTTTATGAAAGATCAATGTGGTTGGTTGTGGATAGTTTCCCAGTAGTTAAGGAACTAAATAAACTAATTTGTACTGAAAACGTGAAAACCTAAAGGGGTTGGGATTGTTTTTGTATTCATACTTCGTGGTAGCAGTGCCGAGGCACGTGCTCAGTTTTCTGTTTAGAAGCCATAGGTTGGGATGTGTGTTTGGTATATATATATATATATAACTGTATCTTTTGTGTTTTATCGCACCCCACCCATGTTGACCACTTAGTGCCGAACACTCCCATTTCATGGGAGAGGGTGTTTTTTCCTTAGTTACTAGCTCCTTCTTGCTCCTTATCCCCTAGGATGTGATGGCTTGAGGTGACCGTACACCTAAGACTCTTCGGGTAGGTTCCGATTGGGGTGGCTTAGGCCCAAGACTCTTCGAGCAGGTTCTACTGTTTCCCAAGAATCTTCGGGATGAGGCCCAGGTGTGTGTGGGGAGGATACGTGGTTGTGAGGCCCAGGTGTGTGCAGGCAGGATACGTGGTTGTGAGGCCCAGGTGTGTGTGGGTGGGATACGTGGTTGTGAGGCCCATGTGTGTGCGGGCGGGATACGTGGTTGTAAGGCCCAGGTTTGTACGGGTAGGGAGAGTGTGGCAGCGTCAGGACGTTTGCCATTAGGAAGAGTAGCTAACTAAAGGGAAATAGTGTAGGGTACCCAATACTCTTGTTCTTATATATTACTATTACCTGTTGTGATTGTGTTTTGGTTAGTGTGGCTGGTGAGGTTGGGTGGATAGAATTCCTTGCTAGGTTTCTTCTGTTGTTCTCACAGGACATTAGGATGTCTCCCCACTTGTGCACGAGAGTTTTAGGTTTCCCTACTGAGTATACTTGTATGATCACCCTACGTTTACTTTCAGGTTTCCAGAAGGACTACCAGGGTCGTGCGGGACCCTACTAGTCGGACAGTTGGAGTTGTTTCAGTTGTTGTTCTCTTGTTTTCTTTTGGTATTGTACTTTGAGCATTCTTGTACTTGTACCTTGTTATAAAATTGTTTAAACATGCATGTGGGCTTGGTTTGGGTTTATTTCTATACACTTGTTCTTTTTTTCCTTTTTGGTGGTTGACTTGTCATATTTCCCGATCCTAAATAAATAAAAAGGGTAATGTCTCCCATAATTGTCAAAACTCATACCCTTGGTTCTAGTCACCACCCCAGGGCCTACTGGAGGCGGGACTCGGGGGTCATTATCTCCCTTTCACCATTTCCAGCTCAGGAGGGGCATCTTTGGTGGGAGGGGGTCGTGATAGAATGGTATCAGAGGTGATGGTTGAGAGATAGGATGGAGTCTGGAGTTAGGCACAGTGAGAATTGCATGGGATGGTAGGGCAACAGTGTTAGTTAATCTTGGTGCGTGACATAGGCCAGGGAAGACCGGCTAGGACACGAGATTTTAGGGCCACTCGTGATTCGATGCAAGGACTCTGAGCCTACCGAACGATCAAGTGAGACTACATTGATTGCAGGGTAGAGACCCTAGGGAAGGTATATGCATCATCATGATTGTGTTTTACTTTATTTGGGTGTTCTGGGAAAGAAATTTAAATAAAATGATAAAATGAAACCTTGAGTTTTCCTTACTACTTGGGATTAGGTGATCCTTGTTTACCGTACAGCTATGGCACCTGGACGTCGTCCCCGGGTGGCTCAGACGGTCGAGGCCCAACAGATTCAGGCGGTCGATCAGCTGAGGATTGACCGAGAGGAGGAAGATAGCCAGTGGCAGAAGACTCTTCGTTCTTTCCAGCGGTAGACCCTCAAGAAGTACGAGGGTAGTACTTCGGATACGGAGACAGAGGGGTGGCTTGAAGAGCTAGGGATCACTTTTACCTTGATCCGTGCTCCGAGGGAGTACTGGGTTCCCCTAGCAGTCAGTCAGCTGAGAGGTGCGGCGCGATAGTGGTGGACACTCTACCTCAGAGAGAGGATAGAGGCAGAGGTTCCTTGGGCTGACTTTGAGAAGGAATTCCGAGAGGAATTCCTTTCTTCCATGATCAAGGTGGAGAAGCGGCAGGAGTTACTCTCCCTTCAGCAGGGGAGTATGTCGGTACGAGATCTGGGGATCAAGTTCAAGGATCTTCTGCGCTTTACTCCGGATCTCTTTCTGGATGAGGAGTCTCGGGCGAGATGTTTGGAGGAGGCGCTTCGTCCTTCACTCCAATATGTTGTCACCCCCTTCACCCTTTTGACGTACTTGGCGGTACATAAGAAGGCAGAGGTTGTAGAAAGGATTCACTCGCTGGGAGGTGCACCCCAAGAGGGGATCCAGCTGGGCTCGTCGAAGGGGAAAGCAGTCAGCAGCAGGTCTCCTGCGACAGGACCTTCCAGGTTCAGGCCAGTGGGGAGCAGGCCCCAGCAGTTCCAGTTCAGATCTTCGGGTCCTCGTCCTTTTTTCATGAGCCCAGGACTGAAGTGATTTTCTTGTGGAGGTTTCAGGCACGTTCAGAGTCGGTACCCGACCCGAGCTCAGTACGGTGGAGGTGGGCGGGTTCAGCTCCCACCTCAGTAGCACCAGTTGTCGGCTAGGCCATTCTAGCAGCAGCAGGACCATGCTCCTCCGAGGGAAGACTTTGCGGGAGGAGTCCGACCTCAGGGTGCTCCTTAGGGACCTCGACCAGGGCTTGTTCATTGAAGTGGATGACATCAGAGAGGTAGAGGAGCTAGGCGTGGACAGTTGCACACAGCAGATTTGACATCTCTAGCTGGACCAGAGGTGGTGCGAGGTACGATTTGTTTGTTCAGCACTCTTGTTTCTGCTTTGTTCGATTCGGGAGCTACACACTCCTTTGTTGCACCTGGTCTAGCCCATGCTTTGGGACTAGACGTAGAGAGACTTTCTGTACCACTAGTGATGAGTACACCAGTTGGAGGCCAGACCAGTGTATCTTGTGTTTGCCGGGGATGTGGGCTGATGTTGGGACCACATCGATCTAGTGGGGACCTTCTTCTGTTACAGATGCAGCCATACGATTTCATCCTAGGCATCGACTGGTTGTTTTCTGTTAGTGTCGTTATCGACTGCTTCCGGAGAAGAGTTGTGTTCTCCGATGTGGATGGGCAACGTGTATATTTTGTTGCGACAGGAGCTATCAGGCGGGAAGTCGGTGTATAGAGCCTCTCCTTTCCTTGTTAGGCGGGTTATCAGTGGTTCCAACTGATACAGAGATGATGGATGTCCCAGAGGTTGTTGGGGAGTTCCTAGATGTTTTTCCCGAGGAGGTTGTGACTCTACCTCCCCGACGTGACGTTGAGTTCAGGATAGACTTACAACCTGGTGCCCGTCCAATTTCGATGGCCCCTTATCAGATGGCACCTTCGGAGTTGCGGGAGTTGCGGGTTCAGATTGACGATCAGATGGAGAAGGTTTTTGTTCAACCCAGCATGTCGCCATGGGGTGCTTCAGTTTTGTTTGTGAAGAAGGCAGATTGTGGTCTCAGGCTATGCATAGACTACCGAAGGTTGAACCAGGTAACGGTCAAGAACCGTTACCCCCTTCCAAGGATAGATGATCTCTTCGACCATCTGAGGGGAGCAGGTTGGTTTTCTAAGATTGATCTGCGATCTGGATATCATCAACTGAGGGTAAAGGACAGTGATATCTCGAAGATGTATTTCAGGTGCAGGTATGGGCACTTCAAGTTTGTGGTGATGCCGTTTGGAGTTATGAATTCACCGGATGTGTTCATGGGACTTATGACCTTTGTCTTCCGAGAGTTTCTGGACCGGTTTGTCGTTGTGTTTATCGATGACATCCTGATCTACTCAAGGTCAGAGGAGGAGCACGTTGAGCATCTCAGGGCATTCTTGGAAGTCCATCGACACCACCAGCTTTACGGGAAGTTTCCGAAGTGTAAGTTCTTGACACAAGAAGTACACTTCCTTGGGCACGTAGTGTCTCAGCATGGAGTGTCAGTGGACCCGTCGAAGGTGGAGGCAGTTGTTTCTTGGGAAGTACCCAAGAGCGTGGCAGAAGTTCATAGTTTCCTGGGGTTAGCAGGTTACTATCGAAGGTTCGTTTTAGACTTCTCTCGAGTTGCTTCTCCTTTGACAGCTTTGACGAGGAAGAACCAGGTCTTCCTATGGAGCGAGCAGTGACAGAAATATTTTGTCTACCTGAAGGATAAGTTGGTCAGTGCTCCTATACTCAAGTTTCCAGAGGAAGGGTTGTTGTATGAGGTGTTTTGTGATGCTTCTGGCCTTGGTATGGGGTGTGTGCTGATGCAGAAGAAGGGAGTGATCTGTTATGGGTCTAGGAAGTTACTCCCTCACGAGCGTAACTATGCCACCCATGACCTAGAGATTGCAGCAGTAGTGTTCGCACTGAAGTTGTGGCGACATTACCTCTTTGGGGAGAGCTTTGTGGTCTTCTCAAATCACAAGAGCCTGCGTTATATCTTCTCCCAGAATGACCTGAACTTACGGCAGTGGAGATGGGTCGAGTTTCTCCAAGACTATGACTTTGAGACCTCTTACACTGAAGGTAAGGTCAACGTTGTGGCTGATTGCCTGAGCAGGAAGACGCATCAGGAAGTAGTTCGGGAATCCACTGATGCTTGGAAAGTGATGGGAGAGTTGGCTACCTTGCACTTGGATGCAAGGGAAGAAGGTGCTCTGTGGACGAACCATTCCGTTGGTTCGTGTGTTGTGGAGGCATGGCGGCCTCGAGGAGAGCACTTGGGAGTGGGAGACCCAAATGCACGCTCAGTACCCGGAGTTGTTTTGACGTGTATTTTCCTTTGTTCTTCTGAGCTTTTTGTTGATGTTGTACTTTGTACCTTTGATATATGGAATACTTGGCTTGTCAGTTGTGAGACCTTTTGTTTCTTTGTTCCCGGGTAATGTGTAACATGTCCGAATGTGTGGGAAAGTAAAAAACTTGACCCTTAATCGAGACGCATTAATGCGGATGTGATTGAACCTATGTGGGCGAGTCAGTTCCACCTAAAGCGGATAATATCTCGACATAGGTGAAGGAATTTCCCAAACCCACGTGTTCGGGCAGTGTGTTGGTTGTGTGGTGTTGGGGTTAGTGCGAGTTGAAAAATACTAATGTATGAAAGTGGGAGGACCCAATTCTTAATCGAGAAACATTAATGAGGATGCGATTAAACCCATGCAGGCGAGTCAGTGCCGCCTAAAGCGGATAATATCTCGACATAGGAGAAGGAATTCCTAACACATATGATTAGGGTTGTTGGTTGGGTTCCTGTTATAACAAGAATCCTAAGAGGTATCTTTTTGGGTTCCTCTGGGTTGGTTTTTGAATTCTCGGGGATGAGAATGTTTTAAGAGGTATCTGATGTAATGACCCGGACCTCTTTGGCCCTTCCTTTGTCAAAAAGAAGGTCACGAAGTGTTTTGGAGGGTAAAATGGACTTTTCCCACACTTTCCAGAATTTTGAAACTACACGTCGTGTAGTTTGAGTACACGCCGTGTACCCCCTTTCCGGGTATACCCCATGTTGCAGGTCGTGTCCTCGCTGTGTGAAATAATGGGTGCACGCCGTGTTCCCAGTTCTACACGTCGTGTAGTCCTTCCCCGCGTACGCGTTACCAGTCAACGGTCGTGTACCGTATTGGAGGCATGTCCTTGCCGTGTGCAATAAATGATTACACACCGTGTGTCTAAACTACACGTCGTGTAGTCCTTCCCCGCATATGTGTTACCCTCAAACCGTGTGTTGACCAGTCAACGGCCGCGAAGCCGTGTTGGAAGCCGCGTGGAGACCGTGTGAAATAACCGAGTACATACTTTGTACCATAAAGTACACGCCTTGTACTTTTCTGTTTCTCACCTATAAAAGGAGGGGTCCCCTCCTCCTTTCAACTCACCCCCTCTCCTCCCCTCTCCTCTAAGCAGAGCTCTCTTAAGAGACTCGAAGACTCTTTCTTCTATAGCTTCTTCGTCCGAGCTCCAATTTACGATCCGTTAGTGGCCACAGGATCGTAACGACGAGGCAGAGCTTCCGAGCTTGGATCTGTTGTCTTTCTTTCAGACTTTCCTTTCCGACTTCCACCCGAGGAGGTTTTTTCGGGACCCGACAGAAGTGACGGACGCTAACGGATGTCTTCTAAAGTTGATCAGGGAGAGCACTGTGATCAGAACCTGTTGAAGTAAGGATCTTACCTTCGTCTCTCTAATTTGTGCATCATACGTGGTGGGTGTTCTTTTGTTTACGTGAAACACTTTTGAACCGGTTTAATAAAGATAATAACTGGCTTATATAACGGGGATGGGAAGTTGTGTTTGCTGTTACTTTATATCCTGTGATATTATGTTGTGAATTGAATGAGATTCTACCTACTGAAAATCACGGTCATTGGGGGCCTTTGCTTACGCCATCAAATGTTTCCCTCTCCTTCTGTATTATCTTATGGGTGGAAACCTTGTGGAATGTGGAAATTTGTTAATCACGTAAAGTTGGCTGTTAAAATCTGGAACCCTTGTGTGATCACCCCAGTTAAACAAATTAGAATAATGAACATGTGGTTGTTTGCTTGGTTACGTGGTATGTGATGGGGGTGTTTTGTGGGTTGTTGTGGGTAGGGTGAGCAGCGGGGCTGCAGATGACTTGGTTGTGGGTTGGTGTGAATGTTGTGTTGGTAATGGGCAGCGGGGCTACGATAAATGGTATTAAAGGGATAATGATGTATGGTGTGGTTGTGGTTTTGGTGGTTGGCAGCGGGGCTGCAGGGATGGGTTTGAATGTGAACGGATTATGGGTTGTGAATAATAAATAAAAATTGGAAGAGTTAATGAATGGTGGGTCATGGTAATGAAACAGGTTTAATAATCAATGGGTTGGTTGGTTGATAAGAAGGGCTTGGTTGTGTTGCTTGTGTTTTCCTAACTTGATTTGTGGATGACAGGGATATGTTTTTACGAACGATCGATGTGGTTGGTTGTGGATAGTTTCCCAGTAGATAAGGAACTAAATAAACTAATTTCTGTTGATAACGTGAAAACCTAAAGGGGGTTGGGATTTTTGTTGTATTCATACTTTGTGGTAGCAGTGCCAAGGCACGTGCTCAGTTTTTTGTTTAGAAGCCATAGGTTGGGCTATGTGATTGGTATATATATATATATAACTGTATATTTTGTGTTTTTTCGCACCCCACCCATGTTGAGCACTTAGTGTCGAACACTCCCATTTCATGGGAGAGGGTGTTTTTTCATTAGTTACTAGCTCCTTCCTGCTCCTTCTCCCCTAGGCTGTGATGGCTTGAGGCAACCTTACACCTAAGACTCTTTGGGTAGGTTTCGATTGGGGTGGCTTAGGCCCAAGACTCTTTGGGAAGGTTCTACTGTTTCCCAAGAATCTTCGGGATGAGGCCCAGGTGTGTACGGGCAGGATATGTGGTTGTGAGGCCGAGGTGTGTGCGGGCAGGATACGTGGTTGTGAGGCCCAGGTGTGTGCGGGCGGGATATGTGGTTGTGAGGCCCAGGTGTGTGCGGGCGGGATACGTGGTTGTGAGTCCCAAGTGTGTGCGGGTGGGGAGAGAGTGGCAGCTTCAGGGCGTTTGTCATGAGGAAGAGCAACTAACTAAAGGGAAATGGTGCGGGGTACCCAATACTCTTGTTCTTATATACTAATATTACCTGTTGTGATTGTGTTTTGGTGAGTGTGGTTGTTGAGGTTGGGTGGATAGAATTCCTTGCTAGGTTTCTTCTGTTGTTCTCACAGGACATTAGGATGTCTCCCCACTTGTGCACGAGAGATTTAGGTTTCCCTACTGAGTATACTTGTATGCTCACCCTACGTTTACTTTCAGGAATCCAGGAGGAC
The DNA here is from genome assembly GCA_963277665.1 of Viscum album. NCBI lineage: Eukaryota > Viridiplantae > Streptophyta > Magnoliopsida > Santalales > Viscaceae > Viscum > Viscum album. The sequence continues at coordinate 391,487,637 of OY728158.1, forward strand.
TACCAGGGTCGTGCGGGACCCTACTAGTCGGACAGTTGGAGTTGTTGCAGTTGATGTTCTCTTGTTTTCTTTTGGTATTGTACTTTGAGCTTTCTTGTACTTGTACCTTGTTATAAAATTGTTTAAACATGCATGTGGGCTTGGTTTGGGTTTATTTCTATACACTTGTACTTTTTTTCCTTTTTGGTGGTTGACTTGTCCTATTTCCCGATCCTAAATAAATAAAAAGGTTAATGCCTCTCATACTTGTGAAAACTCATACCCTTGGTGCTAGTCGCCACCCTGGGGCCTACTGGAGGCAGGACTCGAGGGTCATTATCTCCCTTTCACCATTGACAGCTCAGGAGGGGCATCTTTGGTGGGAGGGGGTCGTGACAATGGTACTTCGTCTCAATATCCTTTTATTGAGGCATATTTTGTTTTATACACAACTTTCTTTTATACGGTGTATAAACCCCTTTGACTTTTACTTTTATTCAAAAGTAATCTTTTTATACGAAGCGTTTTACTAAATGACAAAAGGGAATGTTTTGGTCTTACGTATGTGGCGACAATGCCTTCTCCGCCGCAATGACCATTATTGGAGTTTCGACTTCCTCTACAAGCCATAACTTTTTTTAAAAGGAAAATAAATACCATGTTTTAATTTTCTTTTATTTTGGTATTAAAAATGGTTTTGATAATGTTTTGATTATATCAATGTGTTGTATTGATATCTTGTGATTGAAATATGGAAATGTTATGTTTCTTTTGTGCATGTTTTATGTGATACGATTATGTTATGGTTCTTGGGCATTGTTTATAAAGACGGGTGGTTCCGTGATAAACTAAGGGCGGGTGAGCCCGTGATATCTCTCCAATGCATTGGGTAACGCGAAGGGGTTAGACGCTAAGGTTTCTCTGAAGATATTTAAGGAATATACTGTGATGGGTATTCCAAACATAACTATGAGGGTTACTCCCTACGTAAGAATGTTATGAATGCCTCAAGTTACCTTTATGTCTTATGATTTCTATGAGTTATTCATAAATCTTATGATTTCATGAGGTATGATAAAGTGCTTATGTTTTATGAGTAAAGTATGATTTCATCAATTCTTATGTATACATGGACTAATGTTTTCATTCCGTACTTTTATATCCCTTACTGAGCTTTTTATGCTCATCCCAAGTTTTTGAAATGTTTTTCACAGGTCAATGGAAAAGTACATGATGTGATGATAGTGTCGAGGAAGTGTAAAGAAAGAATCCATGTTTTATTTTAAATATGTCTCCTTTGAAGGGAAAAAATAATACTGTCTTTTATGTAACCACCTTGTTGAAATGTGGAATGTAATGCATGATTTATGATCTAATTCTCTAAAACTCTAAACCCGAAAAGATCCTCAATGTGTAATCTCGTAATAACTCAAGATTAAGTAATGTTTAAGGCTGGGGCCTTATATCTGGAACGCAAAACATCACCGGAGCACATGCCATCAAAACGACTAACGCAACTGATGAAATGCCAACACGTCTCGTGCATTGTTGCTTGAAAAACCAAGACACCGAGAGTAGAACTGCCTTGGCTGGAGCCACCAACACCATTGGAAATGGTCAAAGACACCTTCAAACCCGACCAAAGTGGGGTCATGTGTGGATGGTTGAGGAAAAAAGAGCAGAGGAAGATAGTCGATAGGCGAAACCAAACCTGAGAAAGAAAAACAGAACCTCACTGGGCCAGACAATGCCGAAGGAGGGGCATGAGCAAACCTGAAGTTAGAAACCCACCTAGCAAAACCTTCGAAGGAGGGTAATTTTTTTTTGGGTTTTGGAAAAAAAATTGCCTAAATGGGTTAGGGTTCAAAATATTTATAAAAATGGGTCCAAGATGCGTGAACCTCGTTCACGCATCTGAAACGCTTCCTTTGTAAACCTTTTGAAGGTTGCGTGAACCCCGTTCATGCATCCTACAGAAAGATTTATTTTTTATTTATTTTTTATATTTTTAAAATTTTTATTTTTTATTTATTTATTTTTTGTTTTGTTTATATATATATATAGAAAACAAAAAAATTCAGCAGAATTTATCTGTTATTTATTATTCAGCAGTTCTGTCGTTACAGCAGTCTGGATTTCGACAGACACCATCATCTGTGGCTCTCTTTTATAAGAGGGCTAGCCCTAGAAATCGTTCTGCATTTTCGATGTGGGACTCAGCTTCTATCTTCTCTGCGCAGAACATTCTGTATTTCCGATGTGAGATTCTGTTTCATGTACGTCACTTTGAAAGACTATAAAATACAAACTATAAGACCAATATAAATGAAAATTAAAAAATGAATTAAACATATAAGACATTGTTGAAAATTAAAAGAATTTTGTAAAAAATGTGGATGAATAATAATTTATAATCTTTCAAAGATACCAACTTGAAACTTAAAAATGTTTCAAATACGTGTCTTTGAAAGACTAAAATAAAAACTATAAGACCAGTGTGAATGAAACTTAAAACATGGATTAAATATATAAGAAATAGTTGAAAATAAAAAGAATTTCGTAAAAAATGTTGATGAAAAATAATTTATAATCTTTCAAAACCACCAACTTGAAACTTAAAAACGTTTCAAGTACGTGACTTTGAAAACCTATAAAATAAAAACTAAAGACCAATATAGATCAAAATTAAAACATAGATTAAACATATAAGAAATAGTTAATTGTTAATTAGTTAATTAGTAATATAATTATTAATTAGTTAATAATTAGTTAATTAGTAATATCATTATTAATTATATAATAATTAATTTGTTAATTTGTAATATAATTATTAATTACATAATAATTAATTAGTTAATTAGTAATATAATTATTAATTATACAATAATTAAGTATTTTGTACGTAATATAATTATTAATTGTATAATAATTCATTGGTTAATTAGTAAATTAGTAATATAATAAATAATTATAATTATTCATTACAATTATTAGTTATTAATTATTAATAATTAATTATATAAGAATTAATTAGTTAATTATTAATATATTTATTAATTATATAATAATTAACTAATTAATTATTATATAATTAATTTTTAATAATTAATAATTATATTGTTAATTAACTAATTAATTATTATATAATTAATAATTGCTAATTATAATCAATAATTATATTAGTAATTATAATTTATAATTATATTACTAATTATAATTAATAATTACATTACTAATTAACTAATTCTTTATTATATAATTAATAATTATATTACTAATTAACAAATTAATTATTATATAATTAACAATTAATAATCAAAAATTAAAAATTATAATGAATAATTATATTACTAATTAACTAATTAACTATTATATAATTAATTATTATATAATTAATAATTACAAATTATAATTAGTAATTATATTACTAATTATAATTAATAATTATATTACTAATTAACTAATTAATTAGTATATAATTAATAATTAATAATTATAATTAATAATTATAATATTAATTATTTATTGTATAATTAATACTTATATTACTAATTAACTAATTAATAATTATATAATTAATAATTAATAATTAATAATTAATAACTAATAATTATAATGAATAATTATAATTACTAATTATATTACAAATTAATTAATTATTTAATTATTTATTTTAAATTAATAATTATATTACAAAATGACTAATTTATTATCATATAATAAATAATTAATAGATATAATTAATAATTATTTTAAAAATTAACTAAGTAATTATTATATAAGTAATAATTAATAATTATAAAGAATAATTATAATTAATAGTTATATTAATAATTAACTAATTAATTATCAATTAATAATTATATTACTAATTAACTAATTAATTATTATATAATTATATTACTTATTAACTAATTAATTATTGTACATTAGTTAATAATAATAATTAATAATTAATAATTAATAATTAATAATTAATAATTATATTCATTATTTACTAATTAATAATTATATTACTAATTAACTAATTAATAATTAACTATTTCTTATATGTTTAATCCATGTTTTAATTTTCATTTATATTGGTTTTATAGTTTTTATTTTATAGGTTTTCAAAGCCACGTACTTGAAACGTTTTTAAGTTTCAAGTTGGTAGTTTTGAAAAATTATAAATTATTTTTCATCAACATTTTTTACGAAATTCTTTTTTATTTTTAACTATTTCTTATATTTTTAATTCATGTTTTAAGTTTCATTCGCATTCGTCTTATAGTTTTTATTTTATAGTCTTTTAAAGACATGTATTTGAAACATTTTTAAGTTTCAAGTTGGTACCTTTGAAAGCTTATAAATTATTATTCATCAACATTTTTTACAAAATTCTTTTTATTTTCAACAGTTTTTTATATTTTTAATCCATTTCTAAGTTTCATTTATATTGGTCTTATAGTTTGAATTTTATAGTCTTTCAAAGTGACGTACTTGAAACAGAATCCCAAATCGGAAATGCAGAATGTTCTGCGCAGGGAAGATAGAAGTTGGGTCCCACATTGAAAATGCAGAACGATTTCCAGGGTTAGCCCTCTTATAAAAGAGAGTCATGGGTGAGGGTGTGTGTCAGAATCCAGACTGTTGTAATGACAGAACTGCTAGATATTAAATAACAGATAAATTATGCTGAAAATTTTTGTTTTATTTATATATATATATATATATATACAAAAATAATAATAATAATAATAAAATTTAAAAATACAAAAAAAAAATCTTTCTGTAGGATGCGTGAACGGGGTTCACGCATCCTTCATAAGGTTTACAAAGGATGTGTGAACCTCGTTCACGCATCTCTCCGCGTCCAAGATGTGTGAATGGGGTCCACGCATCTTGGACCCATTTTTATAAATATTTTGAATCCTAACTCATTTAGGTAAAAAAAAGATTCAAAAACTCAGGAAAAAAAAATCTCTCTTTTCAGTGGTGCCTCTCCTGTTTCTCACTGATACAGATCCATCACGGACCTGCCGTGACTCCACCGCTCAAATTACCACTCACCATTCTATCTTTTCCTCATCGGTCTCTCGTTGTCTCACCGTCGCCTTGCCTCCAATCGGTTCCTCCTCTTCAGCACCCCCTTTCCTGCTACCGATGGCCTCCCGAACTTCATTCCTATGACACTAATCCGATCCTATGACCGAACCAATACCACCCTCAGTCTCTCTATTGAATCCCCGCCCTGAACTATCGTGATAAATCAGAATCCGAAATCCGCAGATCTGAAGAACTTGAAGCCGCCGTGCCATGGAGGAGCTTCATCTCATCCTGCACCCGCAACCTATAGCCTCCGCACATCTGGTACATGAGGGGAATCGCAAGACGAGGGAAATCAAGCTACTGGAGGCCGAGCCTAAGGATCTTTCACCGCCTGGACAGATCGAGGCCGCATCGCGCCGCAAGGAGAAGTAGTCAAGCTGGGCTGCCACCATGCGCTGTTGCGTTGCACCAGAGGAGACCACAAGCCACCTGAGTCTATCGCCGGATGATGGAGGCTGAGCCGGGAAGTTGCCGGCACTGGTTACTACGAAGATAAAGAGAGGAACCCGCCGCTGAGGGAGAACTGTCTCCAGGTCGTAAGAGTTGTACGCCGTTGTGAACTGGGCCGACGCCGCTGACCACTGTTGGGTAGAAGGAAGCTGTCCCGAGATGAGGAGCTCACTGCAGGTTGCCGCTGAGCTTGAGCACCGCTTGAGCACTCGAGAATAAACCTCCCCCTACTGCGCTGAGATTGGGGGAGGTAGAAGCAAATATTAAACAAAAACAAGTTAAAAGAAAACTTAAATAAAATATAAAATTAAAAAAATTAACTAAACTAAATATATTAAACATTATTAATTTCAAATATGTAATAAATTAAAAGATATTTAATAATCATATTACTGAATTATTAATTTAATTAACGTTAAAAAAACATTAACTAAACTTAGTTAATTAAATTTCTAAATTAAATAAACAATTATTTAATGTTGTTAAATTAAAATAATTTTTTAATAATAAAATATAGAACGTAAAATTCTAATAATAAATTATAAATATATATAAAATAAGTTAACCAATTAAGTTAGAATAGTTAATAAATTTATTTTCTTAATAATAATAAATTTAATAATTATAATATTAATTTATCTTTTTAATCTTATGTTTATTAAATAAAATATTAACAATTTATATTTTACCTTAATAACATTTGACAATTAATTTAACAAATAATATAAAAATAAATAATAATTATTAACTTAATATTTATTAATTAACATTAATATCTTTTTAAATAAGTAATATAACATTAAACTTTAAAAAATAACTATTATTAAATTTCTTTCGTGTTTAAACTGTGTTGCCTTGTTCTACATGTGCAAGTTCATTCAATGTTCAGAATCACATCAAGTTGCTTCCAACTAACTCGTCTAGAGTTATAAGGGAGAATCAAGATTGACGTGTGGTTCGCGAAAAAACACACCTGTGCAGTGCAACAGTAAAACGTGTAAGGCAGAGCAGAGTGGTGTTGGCGAGTAGCAGAAGACAGTGAGTACTTAAAACAAAGAAAACAACAAATTTTGGTGAGAACATACACATTGGACAACCTTTCACACATTGGAGTAAAGCAGATCTGAGGAGGAGATCTTGGAGACCCAGTGGACAACCCCTGAGTAGGAAGAGTACAACAGCAGAGCATCGTCTGGGGAGTTTTTCTTCCCACTTAATTCTAGTATTTGTACTCTGTTTTAGAATGTTACAATTGTTGTATTGATAATGAACATGACTATTGGCTAAATCATTTACTTTGGGGTAGATTGAAGTTCCTGTGGTTATCTTTTATTTTTTTTCACATTATTATTTTGATGTATTCAGTATTGATCGGTGAGATCAATTCTGAATTAATTCAATTTCTTGTACCACTAGAACTTAATTTCAAAATTTCACAATCCATTGGCAAGATTGATCATGGTAACATCTTTCAAAAGATAATAAATTCATAAGACTTCAGGACTTACGATGAGTTCGCCCTGTTATCATTTTCAAATAATGACTATCATAGTTGATCTATTTTAGAGTGGCAATCTCTGAACTTGATCGACCTTTCAGACAAAACTCATGGCGAGGGAAGTAATTCATTCTATTTAAATGGTGGTATACTGCATCAATTTTAATGTGAATTTAATACTTTTTAAAACCAGTAGTAAAGAGATTTTTTCCCGGGCATTACATTTTAGTAGTTCATATATCAGCGTTCTATATTTTTGTTGTTCATTGTTTTCAATTTGTTTTATGCTTCATCATCTCAGTCTAGATAAAAAAATTAAAAAAAATCTATTGAGTTACTTACTACATTATAAATGCACAAAAAAGTAAAAAAAAATAGAAAATCTACTCCACTTTTGACAACAGTGGGGTCTTTTGAAGAGTTTTAGAAATGTTTTGGTCAAAATCACCTTCCATATGGGTTCAGCCCTACTTGCCACATGTACAGTAGTTAGTAGGAATATAAATAATTAAACATTGATAGAATTCAATGACGGTCAACATCATGTTTTTGGCGCCGTTTTCGAGAGAGTAATGAGCCATTATTTTAAAAAAACTAAAAAATCACATATATAAAAAATCTAAAAAAATTGAAAAATTGAAAACTGTAAAAAAAATATTCATTATTTTCTACTGAATTTCTAATATTATCTATATTGCTGAGCTCTTGTTTAGTTCTACTGTTGTGCTATTTTGAGATGTTATTACACTTTGCATGAGCACAAGAACCTCTCCTAGTAGTTTAGATCCCCTGAATTTAGAAATAGATAAACATGTCACAGCTCTAAGGAAAAAAGAAACAAAAATCAGAAATAGATAACATAGACAACAGGGTTCCAGGGCCTAACAACTTTCAATGTCAACCAAAACTCTTATATGAAGTTGAATGGCCTAGGATGAGGGAATTCCAACATCCTCTAGTTTCAAGCAATCCATTTTCTATTAGGTTATCTCCTAGAGCCGGAAATTATGAACTGAAACAGTCACACATTTCACTATTTCCTACATTTAATGGACTGTCTAATAAGGACTCTCTAGACTTCATTATATATTTCTACAACACTGTTCATCAGTTACATCTTTTAGGACTTACATAGAATGAACTAAGAATGAGATTCTTTCCCTTTTTCCTAAAAGGGAATGATAGGAATTGGTTTTTAACCCAAGATGAGAACATTTTTGAAAACTGTGATTAAGTGTACAATTCTTTCATAATGAAGTCTTATCCCCATAGACTAAAAGGTGAACTTAGAACTAAGATAACTAGTTTTTATTAAGAGGATGGAGAAGCTTTTCACGAAGATTGGGATAGATTCAGGGATATGCTTAGGCAATGTCCCCATCATCAACTCCCATATCACCTTCTCATAGACATATTCTATGAAGGGCTATCATCATCTGGATAGAATCTAGTTCATCAGACTGCTGGGGGTAATTACATTGATAAGAAAGATGAAGAACATCGATTTCTTTTAATAATCTTTCCCTGAATTCACAACCTCAAAATTCAAGGAGAAAACGAGTGAATAAAAATTTTAATGTCAACAATGGTTCAATGAATGAAAATCAATATCAACTTGTATAAATCACCAACCAATTGTGTAACGTCCCGCTTCCGGAAGCCACTCAGAGGCGCCCCGCACCTGGTTGGTCACATGGCCTCAAGATCATTTCCCCAAACGCCAGAGGCTGTCGACTAGTAGCAAGGGCCTTGGGTGTGATAGTGGGGAAACTATGCCCTCATTGGCAGAGTACACAACCAAAGGGAAAACAAATAACAACAATAGCGGAAATGGTAGACATCCATACAAGAGTAAACAGCGGAAGACTAATAAATAAACAACTGGAGCATAAATATATATAAATGATGCATGATACACATATGTCCAGGAAAACACCCAAACAAGTCCCAATGCTGAAAACAGTACTAAACCAAAGTACAAAATAAAAACAGATGAGCAACTCCTCAGCATCGCAAGCCTCGGCTTGGTTTTATGTTCCCTAGCTCCAGTGCAATCAAGAACCTGAAGTAGAAGGGTGCTTTCCCTTATCTATACTTGCAACAACATAATCTGTTTGGGCCCAAAAACATGACCCAAACAGGGTGTGAGACAAAGTCCCAATAGGCAACCACCCAAAGATCTGTGTCTAACAGTCAGTGAATATATGGCAGGTAAAGTACAGTAAGCGATAAACAGTAACCAGTAAACAGGATAACACACAGCAGTAACAATCCACAGTTTCTAGCATATGATCTACAAACAAGAAACAACCACTCAAGAAAGTAGAACAAAAAGGTAACCTCTGGGTAGTTCTCATAGTCTAACCCCTAAGGTTCAACCTACAAGTACTAGCAACCCTATGGGAGGCACACACAGTCTCACCCCTCTAGTTCAACTAAAGAATAGACTCTCTGAGGAAGCACTCACCATCAATTCCCCCTATAGTCTCATATCGTACTAAAGGATCTCTGGGGAAGCACTCAACGTCAATTCCCTCTGTGTCCTTCGTCGAGGAACTACATACTCTCTGAGGAAGCACTCAACGTCAATTCCCCCTGTGGTCTCGCATCGTAAATTAAAGACACTATGGAGAAGCCCTTACGTCCATTCTCTCTATGGTCCACTACACTAGGTTCTCACAATCATGTGTAAAACAACATGCATAGCACGCGTATCATCCCAAGTAAACCTCAAGAACTACTTGGCTATCATTTTAAGGCATAACAGCATAACAGTGCAACAGTTCCACTATCCTACAACTAGGTATGACAACTGGAAAAACGCCGAACAAGAAAACAAGCATGGAAAACCATCTAGAGTACAGTAAAATTTACCCTATTCACAAGCAATGACCTATACACGGGCATATCAGCAAAGTAAGCAAACAACAAGGGCAAAACAGGAAACACGCAATACCCCGTTCATGGGTATTCGTGGAATTTGCACAAAATACTCAAATACATTCTACTGAAAGGCACAAACCACCTACCTCGATGCTAGGAGATAGATATAAGTGAACCTCGATGATTGATTTCCCTTAGAACATCGAAGATCTGAGAAAACGTCCACAACTGTCAACCCCCAAAAACTTGAAAACGAGTAGGAATCATGGAACAATTCTAAAGAAGAAGAGAGAGATTTCTGAGGCGATCCCAACACAATCAGCAGCGGCTGAAATGGAGATCGGACGGAGGTTCGGGAGCTTGTTGAAGATCTGTGGCCGTACAGAACGCTGTCGGTTGAACGAGACCTAAAAGAAGTGTGTTCTGTCCATCAGGTGCGACCCCGGTCCATTTAATGAAAAAAAAGAAAATACATGACGTGTACTTCTGGGGTACACGGCGTGTACTCTATTTTTCCGTACTCTGCTTTAAGCGGCCTCTGCATCACCCCTACACACCATGTGTGTGGCTCGGACATGGCCAACACATGGCCTGACACGACAAGGGAGTACACGGCGTGTACTCAGAAAGTACACGGCGTGTACTCAGAAAGTACACGGCGTGTACTTCAAAATTTTCCAGAAAGCCCACTTTTCTCAAAAACACCAGGAAAATAAAGACATAACTGAAAACGAAGATCCGGGTTCTTACAAACTTCCCCCCTTAAAGAAATTATGTCCCTGAATTTCCCTAACGAGGCGGAGAAGGAGAAACCCCGAACAACTCTGGCCACTACGACCATACATCAGCCTCCCTTTCCCAGGTCTCGTCCTATACTCTCCCGTGCTACCATAGCACCCGTACTAGAGGAACAGACCGCCCACGGAGAACCTTCGTACTGCGATTGAAAATCCGGATAGGATGCTCCTCAAACGATGCATCCGATTTGAGCTCAACCTCCTCGGGCTGAAAGACATGAGACGGGTCTGAAAAGTAACACCGGAGCTGAGAGACGTGGAAGACATTGTGCATGGACTGATACCTCTGAGGTAACTACAACTGATAGGCAACTGGCTCAACTCTATCCAATACCTCAAACAACCCGATGTACTGTGGTGAAATTTTACCCTGTCTCTGAATCCTTTTGTGTCCCAACCTGGGTACGAGACTCAAGAAAACCTGATCCCCGACATCAAACTCCAAAGGTCGTCTCCACTGATCAGTATAAGACTTCTATCGAGACTGTGATGTAGCCATCCTCTTCTGAATCAACTCTATCTACCCTAAGGTATCCTGAACAAGACGAGGTCCCAATAAAGATGCCTCTCCTACCTCCAACCAGCATAAGGTTGATCGGCATGACCTACCATACAAAGCCTCATAAGGTGCATTTGAATAGTCACCTGAAAACTGCTATTGTAGGAGAACTCCACCAGAGAGATATGCTTCTCCCAAGAACCACCAAAGTCTAGAATGCAAGCTCGGAGCATATCCTCAAGCACCAGGATCGTACGCTCGGACTGGCCATCTGTCTGGGGATGGTATGTTGTACTCAGAAGTACCTGTGTACCCAAAGACTTCTGAAGTCCCTGCCCAAACCGAGAAGTAAAACATGCATCCCTGTCTGAAACAATGGAGTGGGGGACTCCATGTAGAAGCAAAATTTCTCAGATGTATATCCGTCCTAGGTCATCAACACTGAAGGTCTCCTTGATCGGTAAGAAGTGAGCAACCTTCATAAGCCTGTCGATGACAACCTAAACAACATTGTTTCCTTGAGGTGATCTCAGCAATCTGGTCACGAAGTCCATCACGACATTGTTCCACTTCCACAAAAAATGTGTAACTGCTGTAAAATACCCACTGGTCATTGATGTTTTTCCTTCACCTGCTAACATGTAGAACCCCTCAAGACGAAACCAGCAACATCTCTCTTCATACCTATCCACCAATACTGGCGATGAAGATCCTGATACATCTTGGAGACGCCAGGATGAACTGCCCAAATAGAGGAATGAAAATCCTGCATCAGCTCCTCACGTATGTCTGTTGGAACCCATACGCGTCCCTGGAAACGCAAGATCTCATCCTCACCCACTGTCCATCCAGGAAGAGGTTCCTCTCCGGACACACTCTCCCGCAGGACTAAGCCTTCTGTGTCTGATAACTTCCTCATTCGTACCCGATCAAGAAGTGTAGAGGTAACAACTACAGAAGATAGGAAAGTTTGTACCTGTCTGTCGTGCACCTCCAGATGTATCTCAGAGAACAGAGCCATAAGCTTCCACTCACTGTTGGCCTCCTAAACTGCCTGAATCTATGTTCTCCTGCTCAGTGCATCTGCCACTGCGTTGCCCTTTCCCAGCGTATAGGCAAACTCGAAATTGAAGGACTGAAGATACTCGACCCACCTGCGCTGTCTCAGATTCAGATCATACTGGGTGAAGATGTACTTGAGACTCTTGTGGTCGGTGAAAACCACAAAGTGCTACACTACTGGAAATTCGGGCTATAGCCACGGTTCTAAACCATGGCTATAGGCCCTCAAACCGTGGCTATAGGTAATAGCCACGGTTTGAGGAACCGTGGCTAAGTTTGGCGTGGCTATAGGTCTAGACCTATAGCCACAGTTTGGAACCGTGGCTTTAACTCTATAGCCACGGTCCAAACCGTGGCTATAGGTTTAGAGCCACGGTTTGGACCGTGGCTGTATACCTAATGCCACGGTTTCAACCGTGGCTATACTAAAGGCCGGACAAAATCTATAGCCACGGTTTTAAACCGTGGCATTATGTCTATAGCCACGGTTTAAAACCGTGGCTATAGGGTGTCCAAATCCATAAAAAAAATACCCCCTGGACACACCCTGGACACCCCACCTGCCACCCCCGGCCAGTCCCCCCTGCCAGTACCCCCTGCCAGTCCCCCCTGCCAGTCCCCTCTGCCACCCTCCTGCTAGTCCCCTCTGCCACCCTCCTGCCAGTCCCCCCCTGCCAGCCCCCCCTGCCCACTGCTTGTCCCCCTGCCAGCCCCCCCTGCCCCCTGCTTGTCCCCCTGCCAGCTCCCCCCCTGCCCCCTGCTAGTCCCCCCCGCCAGCCCCCCTGCCCCCTGCCTGGACACCCCTCCCCCTGCTTGTCCCCCTTGCCACCCCCTGCCAGTCCTCCTGACACCCCCCTGCTAGTCCCCCCTGCCCCTGCTAGTCCCCCACTGTCCCCTGCTAGTCCCCCCCAGCCACCCCCCTGCTTGTCCCCTTGCCAGCCCCCCCCCCACTGCTTGTCCCCCTGCCAGCCCCCCCCCCCTGCCACCCCCCTGCTTGTCCCCCTGCCAGCCAGCCCCCCCTGCCCCTGCCAGCCCCCCCTGCCCCTGCCAGCCCCCCCTGCCCCTGCCAGCCCCCCCTGCCCCTGCCAGCCCCCCCTGCCCCTGCCAGCCCCCCTGCCCCCTGCTTGCCCCCTGCCAGCCCCCCCTTCCCCCTGCTTGCCCCCCTGCCCCTGCCAGCCCCCCTGCCCCCTGCTTGCCCCCCCTGCCAACCCCCCCTGCCCCCTGCTAGTCCCCCCCTGCCAGCTCCCCCTGCCCCCTGCTTGCCCCCCTGCCAGCCCCCCCCCTTCCCCCTGCCAGCCTCCCCCTGCCCCTGCCAGCCCCCCCTGCCCCCTGCTTGCCCCCCCTGCCAGCCCCCCTGCTTGTCCCCCTGCCAGCCCCCCCTGCCCCCTGCTTGCCCCCCTGCCACCCCGCTGCCCCCTGCCAGCCCCCCTGCCCCCCCTGCCCCTGCCAGCCCCCACCCCCAGCCCCCCCTGCCCCCTGCTTGTCCCCCTGCCAGCCCCCCCTGCCCCCTGCCCCCTGCTAGGCCCCCTGTCAGTCCCCTGCTAGTCCCCCTGCCCCCTGATCTGATAACCAAGTTTATCTGATCTGATAACCACAACATCTTCAACACTGCCAGATTCAGGTTTAACAGGTACCAATTCACCAATTCTGACATGTTTAGCAGCATGAGATAAGACAGGAACAGACTGAACTACATCAGATTTACAGACCATGTTTAGCACCCCTCCCCCCTGCTGGACACCCCCCCTGTCGGTCAGCATTGCGACAGTTGCGGGCCACAAGCATTCGGCCCAACCAGATCGGGCAACACCAATCCAACAAAATCCTCATCCGCGACAGTTGCAGGCTACAAGCATTCAGTAGGTATTAATGGAAGAAATCAACATGAATACAACGAAAAATATGTTCCTTTGAGGAACAGATTTCAGGGGCTACATGTAGAAAACTCCTATGCTGAGAGTAATGTAGAAAAAAACTCCAAGACTAGTTCTAAAGCACAAACCTCCTGGAAAGACACAAAAAGGGCTTGGAAGCATGAGAAGAACTCACATGATCCTAAAACTAGAAGGATTCATGTGAAAGGGGTGCCCCAAGGCAAGGTATGTACTGAAAATGCTTGCAGGGACAGTCCAAGCAGCAAGGTGATTTGGAGAAAGAAAAATCAACCTATAGTGAAAAGAAAAATCCTTGGTGGTAAAGCTATCCAAGGAAAAACAGGTTGTGTTTTGGGTTGTGAAGAAGAGAACAAACCTAAAGAAGGGGAGACACAATCCATGGGGTAAGTGTGCTCACAAAGCATATATTTTAGAGCTGAAAACAGATCTGGTTTAGAGCTGGAAGTTGCATGCAGCAATGGTATCAATTCATGCTAAAAGTGGTATGTCACACACCCTTTGTGCTTTACAGTTTATATACTAACAATTTGGTGTGAGTTTGGTTTAGATCACAAGATTTTTGAGAAAAAGGAAAGGTGAATCGGCCTTGGAGAGCCCTCTTGCACCCCCACTGGACCCCCATGCCCCCCTGAACAGCCCTCTTGCACCCCCTTGCAACCCCCTGGACAACCCCCTTGAACAGACCCATTGAACACCCCCCCCCCCGCACCCCCATGCCCCCCCTACACCCCACTGGACAGCCCCCATTCCCCAACTGGACAGCCCCACTGGACACCCCCTGGACACCCCTCCCCCCCTGCGGGACACCCCCCCTGCCGGACACCCCTCCCCCTGCCGGACACCCCTCCCCCTGCCGGACACCCCTCTCCCCTGCCTGGACAGCCCCTCCCCCTGCTGGACACCCCTCCCCTTACCCCCTGCACCCCCTGGACACCCCTCCCCCTGCTGGACAACCCCCCTGCCGGACACCCCTCCCCCTGCTGGACACCCCTCCCCCCTGCCTGGACACCCCTCCCCCCTGCCTGGACCCCCTAGACACACCTGGACCCCCTAGACATCCCTTGCACCCCCTACACACCCATGTGCCCTTGCACCACCCCTGCTGGACAAAACCCCCCACCCCTGGACAAACACCCCCCTAGAAAGCAGCCCTACTAAGACTCACATGTAGTGACCCCACTAAGACTGGACAGCCCCTCCCCCTGCTGGACCCCCTAGACACCCCATGGACAGACCCCCCCCCCAACCCAAACCCACTCCCCACCCTTGACACCCCCCTGCACCCCCAGTACCACCTGCACCCAGCCCCCCAGGATATTATTTGATATTACATCTACAATTGGCATTCCCATCAAAATGGATAGAGCAACTGAGGAGGCACATTATGGGTATTTTGCTAGAATAATGTGAATTTTGCTAGAGTTCTTATAGAAGTGGACCTTAATTCCCCCCTCATTGATCGGGTTGTGTTATCCACAAATGAAGATGACTTGTTTTTGAAAATTGAGTATGAACAACTACCTGCATTTTGTTCCAAGTGTCTGTCTATAGGGCAATCTAAAGAGAGATGCAGAATGAAACTTGTCTGCTCTTTTTTCTCGCAGAAGGGACATGATTTTCAGACTTTTCGTAAGAAGAGAAAGAATGGTCCTGGAGCTGGGAATGGCTCTGGTCAGGCTGTTGCAGGAAATGGAAGTGTGGAACTTGGGCAGGGTCTTGCAGGAACAGGTTGTGATCAACCAGGGACTGGAGTCAGCAATATGAAGGGGAATGCTTCTGATATTTCAGGTGAATGTTTTCAAGAGGAGGTGAATTTTGATGATCCAGATTTGCAACCTAGACTGGGGCTGGTGAGGTTTAGGGGCAGGGAAAACTAACTGTAGCAGGGGCTGTTAGTGGCCGGATTGAGGATGAAAATCAGAGGCCAGGAGCAGATAAGTCAAGGTCAGAGTTTGATGCTGCCTCTCAGTAGCGGGGTCAAGGTCTGATCTCATCAGGTGTACAGGTGCAGGTAAATGTTGATGATCTAGGCTTGGAGCAACCTGGAATTGGGTCTGGAGAGGTTAAATCTGTTCAAGGGCAGAAGAAACTCTCAGTAGCACGGGCTGATTGTGTCCAGTTTGTGGATGAAAATCAGCGGCCTGTTGACTTCCAGTCGCAAGGACCTACAGGAGAAGGAACAGGAGATCCAGGCCCTAGGCCTAGGAGCCAGTAACCTGGGTCAGAAGCTGGGTGCTTCACTGGGGCAGCCTCAGTATGGGTCTCAGCAGCATGAACCAATGGTTCAACCTTCTCAGATCCAGGAAGAGATCAATCGGCAAATGGAGCTTAATAATATAGGGGGAAGTTGGTCCGGAATAGAAAATGATGATTATGCCCATAGAATTGATCCATGTAAGGATATTTTAAGCAAGGGAAAGTTTCCTTCAGTTGATAAAGAGGGATTTCAAATTGTCTATTCAATGAAATCAAGGAAGAAGAAAGACTGCTCTCAATGGAGAACAACGATGGTGACTAGGTCTCATAGCTCATCTACCTACAACTTGGAATGGGATGATGATGTCAGGGAGGGGGGTTATGAAAACGAAATGCTTTATTATGAAGGCAGTTTTATCAATGTCTAGCCCCATCTCCTCTCTTATGCCATCTTTTGTTTTTAATAAAATGGCTTTAGAGCCTTTCGGCTTGAAGCTTCTTTCTATTTCGATGGATTTGGGGAGTTTGAACATCTCACATAATCGTTTAATTTAAATGTTAAACGATTACTAATGGGATTGAGCCGTACGCTTCAAATGAGCTGAAACGTTTGGGACATTTGTGTAACGTACCATGAATAGGCTGAACATTTTGAGGTTCTCGAAGGCCTATATGAATTGGTTCAATTCCTATGCAAGTGGTTGCACTTGATGGATGAGATCATGTGATCGTTAGAACTCCTCAAAGACGATTCTCTCTAGCTCTTGTTTCTCTCCCACCTTTAAACAAGGTTCTAACAGACTGTGGTGTTGAGAGAGACCCTACCTAAGCATCGGGTGATTCCCATGAACCTTGGATACCTCAGAAGGAGTCTTTCGGTGACTTCTCGGAGATCTCGATGAAACGCTTGTGAAAACTTCGACAAGCAGGAAGGACTGGTATTGAGAGAGGTCCTACTAAGTGTCGGGTGATTCCCATGATTTGTGGATACCTCTGAAGGAGTATTTCAGCGACTTCTAAGTGATCACAATCAAACACTTGTGAAAAGCTTCGAAAGACTGGATCGAATGGTGTAAGGTACACCATTCTTATTCTTTGTTTAGATTGATTACAAACGTATAGATATATTTCGGCGTGACTGCGGCGTGACCGCGGACACCCCTCCCCCCCGCTGGACACCCCTCCCCCCTGCTGGATGTGGCTGGAGCAGGGCCACATCACGGCGTGACCGCGGCGTGACCGCGGCGTGACCGCGGCGTGACCGCGGCGTGACCGCGGCGTGACCGCAGCATGACCCCAGCGTGACCGCAGCATGACCACAACGTGTTGGCCCAGTCCAGCGACATCCGCGGGGCAACATCTTCCACTTAGTTTCAAATAGGATGATATGGATGGCATGAGAGGATGTTTTCTCAGAATATTTAAAGAAATGAATGCTAATCTGTGATGACTAGAGGATTGGATGACCCCTGATATACCTAATTCGGTGAGGTTTGGAGATCTAGAAATGTGTAGGAATACCTAGAGGAATAAAATATGTCAGACAATTCCAAACCAATGTTTTCAGTTGAATTGAGCCTTTGTACCACCTGCTATGCACGTTTTGTGGAAAGATGGATGAGAGGCAGCGCTGAGAGGAGATATAGTTTAGGAATGAGGAAATACGAAAAATTATAGAGCTAACCATTCAATGTTTCTCTAAGGAGGAGTAACCGCCGCAGGGAGTCGTCCTGGAGCAGGGCCAAATCACGGCGTGACCGCGGCGTGACCGCGGCGTGACCGCGGCGTGACCGCGGCGTGACCGCGGCGTGACCGCATCGTGACCCCAGCGTGACCGCAACGTGACCACAACGTGTTGGCCCGGTACAGCGACATCCGCGGGGCAACATCTTCCACTTAGTTTCAAATAGGATGATATGGATGGCATGAGAGGATGTTTTCTCAGAAGATTTAAAGAAATGAATGCTAATCTGTGATGACTAGAGGATTGGATGACCCCTGATATACCTAATTCGGTGAGGTTTGGAGATCTAGAAATGTGTAGGAATACCTAGAGGAATAAAATATGTCAGACAATTCCAAACCAATGTTTTCAGTTGAATTGAGCCTTTGTACCACCTGCTATGCACGTTTTGTGGAAAGATGGATGAGAGGCAGCGCTGAGAGGAGATATAGTTTAGGAATGAGGAAATATGAAAAATTATAGAGCTAACCATTCAATGTTTCTCTAAGGAGGAGTAACCGCCGCAGGGAGTCGTCCTGGAGCAGGGCCAAATCACGGCGTGACCGCGGCGTGACCGCGGCGTGACCGCGGCGTGACCGCGGCGTGACCGCGGCGTGACCGCGGCGTGACCGCAGCGTGACCGCAATGTGTTGGCCCGGTCCAGCGACATCCGCGGGGAAACATCTTCCACTTAGTTTCAAATAGGATGATATGGATGGCATGAGAGGATGTTTTCTCAGAAGATTTAAAGAAATGAATGCTAATCTGTGATGAATAGAGGATTGGATGACCCCTGATATACCTAATTCAGTAAGGTTTGGAGATCTAGAAATGTGTAGGAATACCTAGAGGAATAAAATATGCCAGACAATTCCAAACCAATGTTTTCAGTTGAATTGAGCTTTTGTACCACCTGCTATGCACGTTTTGTGGAAAGATGGATGAGAGGCAGCGCTGAGAGGAGATATAGTTTAGGAATGAGGAAATACGAAAAATTATAGAGCTAAACATTCAATGTTTCTCTAAGGAGGAGTAATCGCCGCAGGGTGTCGTCCTAGAGCAGGGCCAAATCGCGGCGTGACCGCGGCGTGACCGTGGCGTGACCGCGGCGTGACCGCGGCGTGACCGCGGCGTGACCGCGGCGTGACCGCGGCGTGACCGCGGCGTGACCGCGGCGTGACCGCAGCGTGTTGGCCCGGTCTAGCGACATCCGCGGGGCAACATCTTCCACTTAGTTTCAAATAGGATGATATGGATGGCATGAGAGGATGTTTTCTCAGAAGATTTAAAGAAATGAATGCTAATCTGTGATGAATAGAGGATTGGATGACCCCTGATATACCTAATTCGGTGAGGTTTGGAGATCTAGAAATGTGTAGGAATACCTAGAGGAATAAAATATGTCAGACAATTCCAAACCAATGTTTTCAGTTGAATTGAGCTTTTGTACCACCTGCTATGCACGTTTTGTGGAAAGATGGATGAGAGGCAGCGCTGAGAGGAGAAATAGTTTAGGAATGAGGAAATACGAAAAATTATAGAGCTAACCATTCAATGTTTCTCTAAGGAAGAGTAACCCCCGCAGGGTGTCGTCCTGGAGCAGGGCCAAATCACGGCGTGACTGCGGCGTGACCGCGGCGTGACCGCGGCGTGACCGCGGCGTGACCGCGGCGTGACCGCGGCGTGACCGTGGCGTGTTGGCCCGGTCCAGCGACATCTGCGGGGCAACATCTTCCACTTAGTTTCAAATAGGATGATATGAATGGCATGAGAGGATGTTTTCTCAGAAGATTTAAAGAAATGAATGCTAATCTATGAATTATATGTGGACATGTATATAATGAATGTGGACATGTATATAATGATTCTAGAAGAAGTAGTCTTAACTAACTAGATGAATGTATAGACTTTCTGATCCAATACGAAAGGAAACCATAGTTCTACATGAATTATATGTTTTTTCCATCATTCTCCAGAATGTAATAGGGACAAGGAGTGTTCTTTTTACAATATGAAGGGGAATGATGTCTCTAACTATGAAAGTTGGAACGGTAAGATGAATATTCCAATCTATGACTTGGAGAGAAAATACACTACTGTCCCTTATAATGTGGATAAGATAGGGGTTATATCAGTGTAGAAGGATACTGGGAAAACTACAGACTTAATCACTTCAACATCACCTTAGGATGGTCCTTCTAATGAAAAAAACATGGATTATTCTCAGTGTGTTGTATTCACTCTAGAGGGCCCACCCCCGAGAAAATCCTTGAATGAGGACAATGTACCCCTTCCTGATAGAGAGATAAACATTGGATAGAACATCCAGTTCGAGGGGAATGTATTTTGGGGGCACCTTTCCCTGATTAAATTTTTATTTTATGTTTGTAAAACTACATGGGAACAAAATAATATGTTAATATCACTCTAATCAAAACCAATAACTGAGAAGTAAAGTTCACATAGATGCCCATTACCAAGAATGGATGTTCCCTCTTGCTTGTCGGTTGCATGCCAACGTGCCCGCACTTGAACCAACACCAACAACCTCGTCCTATGGTAGAAATGATTAATTAGATATATGCATCAATTTGTAACAATAAAGAATTTTTTTATCTAATTACAAACAAAGCATATAACTAATATATTAAAAACAAAATAAATGAAGAACATAGAGTTCAAACAATCACACAAAATGCATGAATGATACCCACTAGTTACTATATTAACAACTTCAACACATATTCATGGATTTTAATGTAGATGCATGTTAACATTTGAAGTTCAAAAATGATTTTTAGTAAAACATTAAAATAAGCATACACACCAGAATTTCAATACAAAAAGGTAGTAAAAAAGGAAGCAACAACCAACATATTTAACAAGATGATTTCGGCATACAAAATTTATTAAAAGGCAACTTCCAACCATTTATTTCAACTAAAAAAAAGAAGTGAATTTTCAAGTTTAAGTAGAAAAATCACAGAATTTAAACTATTTCTCCCATGGTGTAGATGCTCTATTCATTTGAGATCATTGGAAAAAATTTCCCTTCTTTTCTTGTTGAATAAATACCTTTGGTTTCCAAAATTTCATCTCCAAACATATACATTAATTTATAAAATTTAAAGTTCAAAACAGAACAAAACTAGAGTAAAAACTAAGGTAGATTGGTTCAAAGTTACTATGAAATATAACTTCTCTAGATCTATAAAAATCGTTGAATCTATACTTCAATAGGATGTGAAATTATGCTCACAGCTGCACCCCTCCACCCTCCCCCCTGCCCCCTCCCCCCTGCCCCCTGCCCCCCTCCAACCTACCCCCCTGCAACGTGCCCCCTACCCCCCTGCAACCTGCCCCCCTGCCCCCTGCCCCCTGCCCCCTGCCCCCTTGCAACCTGCCCCCCTTCCCCCCTGCAACCTGCCCCCCTGCCCCCCTCCAACCTGCCCCCCTGCCCCCCTGCAACGTGCCCCCTGCCCCCCTGCAACCTGCCCCCCTGCCCCCGGCCCCTGCCCCCCTCCAACCTGCCCCCTGCCCCCTGCAACGTGCCCCCTGCCCCCCTGCAACCTGCCCCCCTTCCCCCTGCCCCCTGCCCCCCTGCAACCTGCCCCCCTGCCCCCCTCCAACTTGCCCCCCTGCCCCCTTCCCCCCTCCAACCTGCCCTCCTGCCCCCCTGAAACTTTCCCCCTGCCCCCCTGCCCCCTACAACCTGCCTCCTGCCCCCCTGTAACCTGCCCCCCTGCCCCCTACAACCTTTCCCCCTGCCCCCTACTTGTCCCCCTGCCAGCCCCCCCTGCCACCCCTGCCAGCCCCCCCTGCCCCCTGCCAGCCCCCCCCCCCCCCCCTGTCCCCCTGCCAGCCCCCCCTGCTTGTCCCCCTGCCAGCCCCCCCTACCCCCTGCTTGTCCCCCTTCCAGCCCCCCTGCTAGTCCCCCCCGCCAGCCCCCCCTGCCCCCTACCAGTCCCCCCCGCCAGCCCCCCCTGCCCCCTACAGAGGTTGTGCTTCCTTTTGTATGTTTTATAGGTTCCAGTGTCAAGGTACCTTGTTTATCAATGTTAGTGTGTTTTATTTGTGCCTTATCCTAAAGAGACTTTAGACTAATATGAGGATTCCTACTTTTTATAGGACAACCAGTGGTATGAATGACGTTTAGATTAGTGGAGAGTTTCTGGTTTTTATAGCAGTGCCAGTGGCATCCAGAGTTTTAGAGTCATAGGTGTAGTGAGCAGAGGAAAAAGAACCTAAACCATTTGTCTGATTGTTTGACTCATTTATTATCTCTTGGTTTGGTGTGAAATTCAGTCAAAAGCAGACATTGAATTTTCATCACAACAGGCTGATCCGGTTCAGACGACATGTGCAGAGGATGAGGATGATCTGGTTCGGACAACATGTGAAGAGGATGAGGAAAAAGAAGAATTACCGAACAAATATTATGTGATACATGTACAATAAAATATGTCAAACAATTCCAAACCAATGTTTTCAGTTGAATTGAGCCTTTGTACCACCTGCTATGCACGTTTTGTGGAAAGATGGATGAGAGGTAGCGCTGAGAGGAGATATAGTTTAGCAATGAGGAAATACGAAAAATTAGAGCTAACCATTCAATGTTTCTCTGAGGAGTAACCGCCGCAGGGTGTCGTCCTGGAGCAGGGCCAAATCACGGCGTGACCGCGGCGTGACCGCGGCGTGACCGCGGCGTGACCGCGGGGTGACCGCGGGGTGACCGCGGCGTGACCGCGGCGTGACCGCGGCGTGACCGCGGCGTGACCGCGGCGTGACCGCGGCGTGACCGCGGCGTGACCGCGGCATGACCGCGGCTTTACCGCGGCGTGACCGCGGCGTGACCGCAGCGTGACCACAACGTGTTGGCCCGGTCCAGCGACATCCGCGAGGGAACATCTTCCACTTAGTTTCAAATAGGATGATATGGGTATGTGTAGACTACCAGTCCCCTCCCCCATGTCTGGACCCCCCCCCCCCCCCCTGTCTGGACACCCCCCCCTGTCTGGTCAGATTCTCACTTGCACCTTTACTATTGATGGTACTCGTATTTACTACTCCTTTGTTTATGCTAAGAATAAATACCAAGAATGAATAATTCTTTGGAATGACTTCTGTTCTTTAGGAACTAACACGAATGCCCCCTGGTTTCTTATGGGAGACTTTATGTTATTCTTAATTCTAGTGAAAAAATTGGCCCATCTCACGCCTCTATCTCCACGAGAGAATTTAAAGCCTCAATCAAGGGAAACAATCTTATTGAAATTAATCTCACTGGTGCGAAATACACCTGGTATAGAAGACATCACAATAAAGTGGTTGCTTCCAAATTGGACAGAGCCTTTACGAATGTTCTGGCTCTAGATAAATAGGACACTATCTCTAGAATCGATATAAAGTAACTAATGGGTCCCTAACCAAACTAACCCTGCTAGTCCCCCCCCTGCCCCCTGCTAGTCCCCCCTTCCAGCCCCCCTGCCCCCTGCTAGTCCTCATCCATAGGTGCATCCTGTGAGTTTATACTCTCCAAGCGCCCTAAAGATATAAGTTCCAGATCACTAAAACATAATTCTCAACCATGAAGACAAGAAATAAAATACATGCTGAAATATTTTTTTTTGCTACAATCAAAGTATTAGTGTTCAAAGATTAATTGGAATTTGATGCAGTCCAGAAAAGATAAGAATAATAAAAAAAAGTGAAGCGTCATAAGGCAATGGAATTAATTGAAAAATATATAGTTTTTTAATACCGAAAACACTGTAACCTATTAGCTTGACACGCTCACCCTATTCCAAAGATAAACACAACTCAAAGATGAATAGATTGATCATAGATAACTCAATATGACTTGAAAGAAAAATATAGATACAAAAAAAACACAACAAACCGCAATAGAGATAAATGATATAGAATTCTTGACAGAGTTAATAAGTTTATGAAATTACAGAGGAATAAGTATTTACCTGAAACAATAGAGATTCAAATTATAGAGAACTGAGTATTTCACCTAAGACACTAAGAGTGATGATACAAAAATCTTGACAGGGTTAATAAATATAGAAATTATAGAGGATGAAGTATTTACCTGAATCAATAGAAATGAAAATTATAGAGAACTGATTAACAATTTTGTGCTGGAAGTTCCTCTACACATTTCCTAGTTGTGGCTATGCTACATCCACTGTTCCAACTTCTCGAAGTTCCTCTACTTGTTCCAAGAGGATCTTGATTTTTTCTATAGCACATATTTCTGGAGAGAGGTGCTTTCCCTGTTTTTCCTCCTACAAAGCTAAAACTATAGTCCACAAATCAGTCCAGAAGTTGTTGAATTGCAATGAACAAATGAAAAATGTAAAAAAAACTGTACATGAGTATCATTTTATTGCCACAAAAATAGTGAAACAGAGAAGTGATTGTCTTGAATTTTCATATTGACATCAGTCACATCCATGCAAATTTTAGTTAAAATATGTTAAAATTACAGCTTTTGTGATAGATAATAATGAAAAGTAGATAAAAATATGTTAAAAAATCAGATCATGTATCATAAATTATAAATGAAAATGAATGAAAATGGAAAAACATGATGTAAAAAGATACAAAAAGGATACAATTCTGTACATTCATTTATCAGCGGAAAGGGTAGATTGATGGCTTATACATGTGTTGTGACATGGCTGCCACCCCCCTGCCAGCCCCCCCCTGCCCCCTGCCACCCCCCTGGATTTTCCCCCTGCCAGCCCCCCCTGCCCCCTGCTAGTCCCCCCCTGCCCACCTGCACCTGTCCCCCCTCCCCAGCCCACCAGCACCAGCCCCCCCCCACTGGACCCCCCATGGACAGACCCCTCCCCCCAAACCCAGACCCCCCAGGACAGACCCCCCCCACCCCCTACTACCCCCAGCCCCCCTGCCAGCCCCCCCTGCCCCCTGCTTGTCCCCCCCCCCCCCCCAACCCCCACCCCCCTGCCCCCCCTGCCCCCTGCCAGCCCCCCCTGCCCCCTGCTTGTCCCCCTGCCAGCCCCCCCTGCCCCCTGCTTCCTGCCACCCCCTACTTTTCCCCCTGCCAGCCCCCCCTGCCCCCTGCTAGTCCCCCCCTGCCCACCTGCACCTGTCCCCCCTCCCCAGCCCACCAGCACCAGCCCCCCCCCCCCCACTGGACCCCCTAGACCCCCCATGGACAGACCCCTCCCCCCAAACCCAGACCCCCCAAGACAGACCCCCCCACCCCCTGCTACCCCCAGCCCCCCTGCCAGCCCCCCCTGCCCCCTGCTTGTCCCCCTGCCAGCCCCCCCCCCCCCCCTGCACCCCTGACACCAGCACCCCTGCACGCCAGCCTCCCCCTGCACCCCTGCACTGGTCCATCTCTCCCCTTCACACCAGATCTGGCCTCCCTCTCTCTTTGCACTGCACTACACCCCTGCACACTAGCCTCCCCCTACATCCCTACACGAGCCCGCACACCTTCCCCAGACCAGACCCACCCAACACTGAACACACAAATCATTATTTACTTTTACTTCAAAATTATTACATGTAGCCACACACACATATCTCTGACGAAAAATAGCATCTAATTGGGCCAAAATGCCAATAAGGAATGCTTAAAATAAGGATTCAGTGCAATAGTTTGAGCAGGAGTATATAAAGGGGGAACTTATATATGTATATGCCTACCTATGCATACACATGTAAGAGGGGAGACCGAACATGTGCTTCCAAAGGAGCTCTCCAATCAATGATAACATCCTCAATCACTTTGCATGAATGAGACCATCAGAGAGAGAGCAATTGCTTCAGAGATGCTAAATTTAAATACGATTTGTTCTTTCATAATGATGGATCTCAAAAGTGAACTAATTGCTTGGCCTCCTCTAACTCACTACAAATTATCATCAAAATCGAAGATTACTTAAAACTGGATTTTAATAGATAGTGATAATGATGTGTTGAGGCTGGACAGCCCCCCTCCCTCCCCCCTGGACACTGGACTCCCCCTGCATATTTACCCCTGATGGACACTGGACCCCTGCTGGACACTGGACCCATACTCTCCCCCCCACCCCCTACCAGCCCCCTTGTACCCCTGCTGGACACTGGACTCCCCCTGGAAACTAGTTCTTTGGATGCCCAAATCATATTTACCCCTACTGGACACTAGACTCCCCCCTGGACACTGGACTCCCCCTGCATATTTACCCCTGCTGGACATCATTAATATAGAAAAATGGAACTATTGTTAAAAAATACAATGATATTGTCAATTGAAAAGACAAACTAAAAATAGAAAGCTTGTTCTGTTTTAATTAATTCAACTGCAACAATCAAAAATCACACCCAATCAAACAAAACCTAACAATGTATGTATAAACATCGAAAAGAAACCTCTGTGGTAGAATAAAAAATGATCAGCATCATCCAATGTACAGAACTCTGGTGGGTACGATCAATCATAGAACGTCTCATGGTGGAAGAGCAGTACCTCAGACGTTGTGGGCCGTCTATCACCTTTCCTCGATTCTACTGATTCACACATCAGGATACAGAGATGGAAAACTTCAATGGCGTGCATATGCCCCGTTTGGTCAGTAGAATAGTGCAATCTCCATTCCATCAACCCATATTCCAAAAACCAAACAGGGTCTGAAAGTTTAAACCTTTTAGTGGTAGCAGAGCTGATGTCAACAACAATGTGATTTACCTGCCCTGATGCACCAGCTGGAATAGTACATATCGACACGTTTTGGCTTGCTGCATCTTTTGATGGAAGGGTAAGGCACCCCCTGAAACATTAAATGGAGAAGAGAGAATTTAGGAAGCATTTTAAACCCCATAAAAATAGTGTAATCAAACATAACAAACCGTTTGATGCTATCATCAGTGACATTGCACGCATCAGTTTAAACTAGAAGTGATAATTTTGAACATGACACAACATAACACAAGCTAAACATGTTTAGGTCAAACATAAATGGGTTCCGGTTGTAATCGGGTTGAGTAATCTGACCCAAATGGTATTCAGATTGGGTTCTGGTTGACCAATCCTGAACCGTCTAACCAGATTAAAAATATAATAATAATATAAAATATTAAAAATAAAATAATAATTAATTTTATAATATATTTTATTCTTATAATCAACTTAATTTGAAATAATTCAACATATTTATATAAAACATTATTTATTTTAAATGGTTTAAGAAGATCGATTAGTCATGATCCAATTTATTTTATATATTAAAAGCTAAAAAAGTTGGCAGGTCAGGTTAGGCTTGACCCCTTTATAAATGGATTGAGTTGGGTCAACCCGTTTAATTAAATGGATCAGGTTACTGTTGAGTTTAATGGGTTCATGGGATTGCCAACCCCGATACGGACCTGACACATGAACCCAACTG
This sequence comes from Viscum album, assembly GCA_963277665.1. NCBI lineage: Eukaryota > Viridiplantae > Streptophyta > Magnoliopsida > Santalales > Viscaceae > Viscum > Viscum album. The sequence goes on from OY728158.1 coordinate 391,515,117, forward strand.
CCACCTCTAACTTGCTGCATTATAAGCAAAGCCTAAGACTGTGTATGACGATACTTGGCGAAAAGTGCTTCTAGCGCTTGTACAAGTACTCAAGTTACCATGTCAATTCTATAGTTGGTTTTCCCTATGAATTCAAGTGAAACTGATTGTTCAAATGCAAAACATTATCAAAACTGTAAATACTTAGCTTAGGTTAGTTCTCAATTCACACAAGATTATGACCATCTTGCATTTCCTTTGATCCACTAAAGAGCCTTCCAAATGGAAATGCAAATCCATTTCATACACTGAAATGCCATGACTTCGAAACCATGTTTAATTTTGTAAACACTTTAAAAGATCATAACAAGCAAATCATTAGATTAAGCACAGATCCATTAAAGTTCAAATTTATTCGGTCATGTTCATAAATATTTCACGTCATAAGCCAAGTTGTGGCTGCCACAATATCGTCAAGTCATTAGAAAGTTTTTTTTACCCTTACCTTTGTCACACAGTAATATGATTTCTCTGATTCCCATATTCGATGACCAATAATGTATTCTCTGTCACTCCAAAAACATGAAAACTGCATCATCACACAGTACCACATAAGATAGGCCAGGGGATTCAGTATTCTAAATAAATCCTAGTGTCTAAAGGAAGAGTCTCCTCACCTTCCTTACCCATTGCACAACCATGGATCCTGTGGAGGGGCATTCTTCTATAATTGCAGAATGGACGACAGTGTCATCCCATTTGGAACGAAATTCGTCTTCCCAAAAAAAATCCCTCACCAACTCAGGTGTAGCATCCTCAAAGATAGTTCTAGTTCGGTATTGAGGAGGACCCATCTAAACTCATCAAAGGTAAAGCACAATCAAAAACACAAGAGACAAAGAAAGTGATTAAGGAGATTTCATGTTCAGATATTTTAGAAAACAGTGTGCTCAGCCAACTGAAACTATTACTAGAAGGTTTGATAACTGATCAAATCAGAGACGACTTATATAACGGGGAAACAGTAAAATCAAGTGAACTCATCACTCGATATCAATCAAGTGTGATTATTTCTCAGCAACAACTTGTTGAGCAGGATGCCACTGCTGATCAAGATCACAGCCAACTTAATTCAGTTGGCAGGAAGAACACTTGATCAGTCTAAAACAATAATTCAAAAAACTGAAAGCTAGGGAATAGCCACCTCAGGATCTCTCTGCCATGCCTGGTAATCCATATTGGGGGTTGATCTATCCATCATCTTTATCCAAATAGGGCTTCCATCCTTTGACTCGACAAGCTGGTACAAACACTTCAACTCGATTTCTGGCATGACAAAGGCCTCCTCCTTGATGATCCGTGACACTCTGAACATGAAAAAACAAACAGTGAGATGTGTTCAGCTCTAGAAAGGTAATCGATTGATTTCTGCATTTTAACAATGACAACAAAAAAAACATAAAAAAACATAAAAAAAAACCTTAACCCAAGTGGAGTCAACTATGTAAAATAGAAACATGGATCTTAAGCAATCAGGAAAAGGATTGCATGAGTGGTCTGGAAAATGAAGGATAAAACATGAACCTGCATTCAAGTAAGGCAGTTTACAATGAATTTTTATTCAAGAACATGTGAACATTGGGACTACAAAACGATGAGATATGGATCAGGTAAAGCAACATGATGCCCATCTATAATGTGGATGGAATGATTCACATGGCATTGACAGTAAAAAACCCAAGAGACATAAGTCCATGTGCTGTAATTGTTGCAAACTGAAACTGACAATTAGACAAACAGAAAGTGTAAGAAATCGAAGGTGCAAATGAGGCATAAAAAAATTCAGATAACCCGCACTCGGGAGAGAAAAAAATAGAGGGCGATGGGGGTGTCGACCTCGAGGGCGTCGACGAGGAGGGCGCGGCGAGGAAGGCGCCGGCGAGGAGGGCGCCGATGAGGAGGGCGCGGGGAGGATGACGCGGGGAGGATGACGCGGCGAGGAGGGTCGCGGCGAAGAGGGCGTCGGCGAGGAGAGCGTCGGCGAGGAGAGCGCGGCGAGGAGGGCGTCGGCGAGGAGGGCGTCGGCGAGGAGGGCGTCGGCGAGGAGGGCGTCGGCGAGGAGGATGGTGCGGCGTTGATGCGTCGTGGAGGAGGAGGCCGCGGCGAGGATGAGGCCGCGGGGAGGAGAAATGGCGAGGGCGAGGAGATGGAGCCCGACGCTTGGGGGCGAGGGCGAGGATGGAGCCCGACGGAATGGGGGAGAAAAAAACTGGGTGAGGGGATATAGCCACGAGTAGAAAAAAAACCGTGGCTGTATAAAACCTATAGCCACGGTTCTATAAAACCGTGGCTATAGGTCCGTGGCTATAGCCCAGATTTCCAGTAGTGCTATCCCAGAAGATAATGTCTCCAACAGCATAAGGCATGAACAAAATATGCCAACTCCAGGTCGTGTGTCAGGTAGTTCCTCTCATGTGGCCTCAAATAACGAGACCCATACGCAAAAAATCCATCTCCCTGCATAAGCAAAGTGACCAGCCCGATACTTGAAGCATCACAATAGACTGTATAGATCTTTCCTGGATCAGGCAAGACGCGTATCAGTGCTAAAGTCAACCTTCCCTTCAGCTCCTGAATGGATGACTCACAAGAATCTGACCATAAGAACATAGCCCCCTTCTTGGTCAGACCTGTCAATGGTGCTTCTAGGTGTAAAAAGTCTTGAATTTAGTGTCTGTAGTATCCAGCCAGCCCTAGGAAACTCTGCACCTCAAAAACGTTTTTGGGCTTCTCCTAGGAAACTACAGCTCTCACTTTCTCTAGATCCATGGATACTATTGCCTTTGAGATGACATGTCTCGATAAGTGAATCTGATCCATCCAGAAGTGTCACTTATAAAGTTTAGCATAAATTTGATGCTCTCTGAGTGTACTCAGAACGATCTCAAGGTGGGTAGCATGGTCATGTCGAGTGTGAGAGTACACCAAGATATCGTCCACGAAGACCACGATGAAGGAATCCAAGTAAGGATGGAATACTCAGTTCATCAGTTCCATGAAGACTACTGGCGCATTTGTGAGACCTAATGGAATAATTGTATACTCGTAGAGACCATACCTTCTCCTGAAGGCTGTCAGAGGTATATCTGATGGTCTGATGCGCAACTGATGATAATCGGACCTCAAATCGATCTTTGAGAACACGTGGGCTCCTCAAATCTGATCGAATAGACCATCAATCCTAGGCAAGGGATATCGGTTCTTGACCGTCAATTGGTTCAGCTTCCGATAATCCACACAGAGCCTAAGAGTACCGTCTACCTTCTTCGCAAACAGGACAGACGAACCCCAAGGAGAAGTACTGGGTCGGATGAAAATCTTTTCCTGTAACTCCTCAAACTACTTCTTGAGCTCTTGAAACTCAGGTGTAGCCATCCTATAGGGAGGAATGGACACCAGTGCCGCTCCTAGCATGAGATCGATAGAGAATTCTACCTGACGCTCTGGAGGAAAACCTGAAAAGTCCGCTGGAAAGACATCTCTAAAACGATCCACCACTGGAGGAAAGTCCAACTGTGAAGTCCCCTGATCATCCAGATAAAGACAAGAAATCTAGGTCGTCACTCCTCCTATCCCATGATGCTCGAGTCCTGCTCGGCTCGCTCGAACATCCCATTCACCTCTATGAAGAAAAGACTCACCATCTGGTGAGATAAAACTCACCCTGTGGTGATAACAATAGACGACTGCCTAGAAGGGAACCAACCAATCCATCCTAAGAATGACATCATACCCTGTCATCTCTAGGTCATAGAGATCCCATAAGAAACAATACCCTGCAACTTCAAGAGGGCACTCTCTACACTGACGTACACTAGATGTCCTCATCCCCAAAGGTGTGTCTAGTGTCAAAAAGTCAGTAGAAGAAAAGATACAGAGCCTCAGGATCTCCACAACAGAAATAGAGATAAAGCAATGCGTAGCACTAGTATCGAAAAGAGTTGAAGATAAAACTGAGGCTACTAGAATCATACCTCGAACTGTAGAAGTTCTGGGATCCTGCTCCTAATAAGTCTTCTCCACCGCAAAAGTTTGGCCTGCCCTGCGGCCCTGTGACCCTGCCTGACCACTCTGAGCTGATCCTCCCTGGTGACGCTGAAAGACTAGTGATTGTACATCATAGCCTCGACCTCCACCTTGGCCCAAACGGACAGATAAACTCCAGTTCCCCGACTGGTGAGAAAATGGTGGTACTGCTCCTGAATGAGGAGTTATGGAAGAACCCTCGTCACCAGCTACTGGTGAGAAAACCTGGCAGAAACGGTGAAGGTGACCCATCTTGTAACAAGATCGGCACTCCACTGGTTCTCTCTGGCACTGCGGCCTTGTGTTCCCTGCCCTTCGACACTGGTAGCATACTACCTGGCTACCTGAAGATGTATCTCGCCTCCTCGAATCACTGTGCGTAGACTCCCTATGGTGATTCCTACTGTCAAATGGAGGAACACTAGTATTGGAATTAGAAATTCCCTAGCTCGCAGCTCTAGAGTCTCTCAGATTGCACTCCGCAATCAGCGCCTGGTTGATGATGTAAGTGATATAATTCAACTGGAAGATATTCACCTATGAGTGGATCTCCTGTCTGAGACCATCCTCAAACTTCTTTGCTAAGAACACCACACTTCCATCCCGGAGGGGTATAAAATGCTGCATCTTGGTGAAACGATAGGAATACTCCATGACAAAAAGATTACCTTGATCTAGACTCACGAACTCCCATGCTCGATCAGCCCTCAGTGTCTCCAGGTAGAAGTAGTCGTAAAACACGCGCTGGAACTCCTCCCAAGCCATAACTTGCTGATGATACGCCTGTGAGATCACGTCCCACCAACTCTTGGAGAAGTCTCATAGAATATAGGTAGCGAGCTTGACCTGCCTCTGTGGAGGTGTTTCCAAATGCTCAAAGATAGTTAGCATGGCTTCCAACCATTACTCTGTAGCCTGTGGTCCTCCTTCCCCCGAGAAAGTAGGAGGATACTGTTGTTGGAAAACCCGCGTCAAGTCTGTCATAGTCGTGGCAGGAGGTGGTGCTCCCTGAAAGGTCTGCATCATCCTCATAAATCCTTCCCTAAACTGCGCATCAGTGCCTGCAACTAGTATGATAGCCGGTGCCAAGGCTGGCGTGACTGGAGGATCGGCAGGAAGTCACTGATCAGCCATATCTGGTGTCTAATCACTATCCTGCAACTGACGTACAACTGGAGGACGTCTCAAAGGCATAACTCTGAAAGATCAAAAGCATACCTTAGATCAGGAAAACAAGGATAGAGAACAAAGGAGTACAAAATGGAAATAGGGGAAAGAAACACTCAAGTTTTACAAAACATGACTACACGGCGTGTATAAACTCTACACGATGTGTACTTAACTCTGTTCCCCTGCCTGAGTCTCCTTGCACGACTAACCCACATGGTCTTCTTAAACTGGGACTACACGATGTGTTCCTTGTAGACACGGTGTGTAGTAGACAAGGTTTCAATGAACCGTGTTGTTAGTTACACGGCCGGTACACAACTTACTACTACACGGCGTGTCCCTGGAGTTTTTTCACAACCCGTGTTTCAGCTCACACGGTCAGTGACATGGCTTTAAACACTACACGACATGTATATATAAAGTACACGTCATGTATTCTGGGTTTTTTTGGGCAGTAGCTCTGAAACAGCACCGAATCCCAGAAAACACTGAAAAATGAGCAAAGAGGTGCCAAATTTCGATTCGTGAGGTCCCATAACACCTCAAGAACCAAAATTTGGTGTTCATTTAAGAAATTTACAAAAAAACAATTTCTCTATCAAACAGCAGAGATTCTATCAAATCATCTATCAAAACAGCATGCATAATCTACACAAAGTCTATCACAACAACATGAAATCGCTAATGCACCCTGGATGGCATGATAAGAATGCATGGAATGTGATTTCTAATAAGTGCCTATATGATGCTTGAGATGGAATACCCTCATATCATAGGGTTGCGATAGAAATAGAACCATAATAGAAACAAAAATAACAACACAAGGCATGTGGATCACTCTAGGTGAAATCATATCAATCGTAAAATCTCAAAACCAGAAACTACAATAAATTAGGTAGTATGGCTTTTCCCTGTACACGGGTTAGCTGCTCTTGAGCACAGCTTAATACCAAGTACCAAATCCATCCTATCCCTGGATAAAGGCTCCAAATAGTAAATCAAGAGAAAAAAACCCCTATGATACTACTTTGTAACATCCCGGTTCTGAAAGCCACCCAGAGGCGCCCCTTACCCGATTGGTCACATGGCCTCAAGTGTATTTCCCTAAACTCTAGAGGCTGCTGACTAGCAGCGAGGGACTTGGGTGTGATAGTGGGGAAACTATGCCCTCATTGGGAGAGTACACAACCGAAGAGAAAACAAATAACAACAATAGCAGAAACGGTAGACATCCATACAAGAGTAAATAGCGGAAGACTAATAGACAAAAAACTGGAGGAGAAATATATGTAAATGATGCATGATACACATATGTCCAGGAAATCACCCAAACAAGTCACAATGATGAAAATAGTACTAGACCAAAGTACAAAAGAAAAACAGATGAGCAACTCCTCAGCATCGTAAGCCTTGGCTTAGTCCCATGCTCCCCAGCTCCAGTGCAATCAAGAACCTGAAGTAGAAGGGCACTTTCCCTTATCTATACCTGCAACAACATAATCTGTTTGGGCCCAAAAGCATGACCCAAACAGGGTGTGAGAAAAAGTCCCAATAGGAAACCACCAAAAGATTTGTACCTAACAGTCAGTAAATATATGGCAGGTAAAGTATAGTAAGCGATAAACAGTAAGCAGTAAACAGGATAATACACAGCAGTAACAATCCATAGTTTCTAGAATATGATCTATAAATAAGAAACAGCCACTCAAGAAAGTATAAAAAAAAGGTAACCTCTGGGTAGTTCTCACAGTCTAAACACTAAGGTTCGACCTACAAGTACTAGCAACCCTCTGGGAGGCACACACAGTCTCACCCCTCTGGTTCAGCTAAAGAATAGGCTCTATGAGGAAGCACTCACCGTCAATTCCCCCTATAATCTCGTATCGTACTATAGGATCTCTAGGGAAGCACTCAACGTCAATTTCTCCTATGGACTGCGTCGAGGAACTACAGACTCTCTGAGGAAGCACTCAATGTCAATTCCCCCTGTGGTCTCATATCATAAATTAAAGACACTCTGGAGAAGCCCTTACGTCTATTCTCCCTATGGTCCACTACACTAGGTTCTCACAGCCCCATGTAAAACAACATGCATAGTGTGCGTATCGACCCAAGTAAACCTCAAGAACTACATGGCTATAATTATAAGGTATAACAACATAACAGTGCAACAGATCCACTATCCTACAACTGGTCATGGCAACTAAAAAAATGCCGAACAAGAAAACAAGCATGGAAAACCATCAAGAGTACATTACAATTTACCCTATTCACAAGCAATGACCTCTACATAGGCATATCAGCAAAGCAAACAAACAACAAGGGAAAAATAGGAAACATTCAATACCCCGTTCACAGGTATTGTTGGAATTTGCACAAAATACTCAAATACTTTCTACGGAAAGGCACACACCACCTACCTCGATGCTAGGAGATTGATATAAGTGAACCTAGATGATTGATTCCCCTTAAAATGTTGAAGATCTGAGAAAACCTCCAAAATGCTCAACCCCTAATAACATGAAAATGAGGAGGAATCATGGAACAAATCTAAAGCATAAGATAGAGCTTACCGAGGCGATCCAAATGCAATCGACGACGGCTGAAATGGAGATCGGACAGAGGTTCGGGAGCTTGTTGAAGATATGCGGTCGTACGGAACACTATTGGTCGAACGAGACCTAAAAGAAGTGTGTTATGTCCATCAGGTGCGACCCTAGTCCTTTTAATGAAAAAAAGAAAATACACGGCTTGTACTTCTGGGGTACACGGCGTGTACTCTCTTTTTTCGTACTCCGCTTTAAGCGGCCTCCATATCACCCCTACACACCGTGTGTGTGGCCCGGACACAGCTAGCACACGGCCTGGCGCGGAAAAGGAGTACACGGCGTGTACTCAGAAAGTACACGGTGTGTACTTCAAAATTTTCCAGAAACCCAACTTTTCTCAAAAACACCAGGAAAAGAAATACATACCTAAAAACGAAGATCCGGGTTCTTACAAATTGCAATCTTTAATGAATGAGAATTCAAAACAAACTGTTAATCAACTAGGATTCCAAAACACCAATAAATATTTAAGGGAATAGTGTGTCCAGTGTGGTATATTTGGGCATACTGAATTTTTTTTTCTAATTTTTATATGCCATCCCAACAATAAGAAAATTATAATTTTTTCAATTATGGTTCTATAATGCCTCCTAAATAAGATCCATTTTCAAACAATTATAATCAAGGATATAGGAACCATCCAAATTTATCATGGAAATATCAAGACATAATTAAAAAATCCACTTCCCCTAATATTCAGAACCAACCAGGACCAAACATTCAAAATCAATAAAGGGGTGAGTTTTCAAATGCACAAGGAAACAATGATAATCAAATGTCTTATAAGATTGATCTAATATTGAACAAAATTAACTCACAAGAGGAAAGATAAATGACTTAGCAAACCAAACATAAAAATCAATATAGTTAGATAAAATGAAAAATGATTCTAGAATTCAAAACATGGAAACACAACTAGGCCAACATACTAGAGATTTTACTTCTAGGGACAAAGGTAGGTTGGATAGTACAACTAAATTGAATCCTATAGTGAATGTCATGGCTATTATCACTAGGAGTGGGATGAATACTCAAACTATGGATGAAGAAGACCTTGAAAATGTCTAAAATGAAAATCTGCATGAATCTGGTAATAAATATATGCTTTGTTCACGTGCTGGAAATTCATAGAAAATTATTGAAATTGATCAAAATATGAATTTTTCATCTGAAGAAGAAGATAAATTTTTTTCTAAAAATAATAGGAATAAAGGAAAAGAAAAGGTTGAGGAAGAGGTGAGGGATATACCCACTTTCCTTAAAAAAATTCCCCACCCATCCCTTTCCCAGAGAAGCTGAAATATCAAAGTAACACCAGGTCTGAACTTCTTTAGTTCCTTGGTGTCCTTTCCAAACATCAAGTAAACATTCCATTCATTAAAGCCTTAATTAAAATTTCATCTTACTTGAAATATCTTAAGATAATTGTTTTAAACAAAAGGATAAATAAATAATTTTCTACTTACAGCCTCACTGAAGATTGTAGGGATGTACTCCAAAATAAAATCCCACCTAAATTTAATAACCCCGGAAGTTTTTTTATTCCTTCCACACTAGGAAATTCTGATCAGATCAACTGCTTGTGTTATTTAGGTTCTATCCAAAATAATCTCCCATACTCACTATTTTGACAGTTTAGGTTGGGTGACCTTCAACCCATCACAGTCCTACTGCAGTTAGCTAATAGATCTTTCACTCATCCTATGGGCATGATAGATGACTTTCTAGTTGGAGTTGGGAAGTTGTTTCTACCTGATGACTTTTTTGTCTTAGATATAGAGTGTGATCAAGAGGTTCCAATAATTCTTGGTAGGCCCTACTTGGCCATAGGTGGTGTTGTTATTCATGTTTCTAAAGGTCAACTTATCATCAAAATTGGAGAACAACAAGTAGAATTTAACGTGTTTTTGAACATTAAGGTACCAACTTATTCCGAAAACTGCTTAAATATAGAGTTCCTTGAAGCATAAAGTTCTTATAAAAATCAAAAAGACCACATTTATGAATCATAAAATCAATCATCTGTTGAATAAAATCATATGGAAATTGAACATCATCACCTACATGTTTCAGAAGTTGAAATTTCGGCTCAAACACCAAATCTGTGAAATTTTCCAGAACTGGACTACTATCCAATCTCTGCTGTAGAAGAGTCTTCTGTTTCTAATCATTGAAGATATTTGAGTGACTTTGATGATGTTTTTGTTAACACCAACCTTGCCAAGTACTTTGATGATATTTATGGAGAACATATAAGACAATGTGATGATTCTTCTTTGATTAACTTGTTAAATTTTGACATGGAATGTCTTGACAGTGTGCTGCCCACTTAGGACAACAACACTTTTAAGTCTGCATCTGAGCTAGAAATTGAAAATAATTTATCATTTAATAATCCTTACAAGAAATATGTTGAATATCATAGAACTCCCAGGCCTAAGAGTCTTCCTTCAAGTGTAGAACCACCCACTCTTGAACTAAAACTAATCCCTGCTCATTTGAAATATTCATTTTATGGTGAGAATTATACTTTGCCTATCCTAATTTCTTTTAAACATAATGAAAATCAAGAGGAAAGATTGTTGAGTGTGTTGAAAAATTTTAAATCTTTCATTGGCTCGACCATAGATGATATAAAGTGTATTAGTCCCTTATTCTGTATACATAAAATACTTATGGAGCCTGACCATAAGCATGTGGTAGATGTCAAAGAAGATTGAATCCAAACATGAAATAAGTTGTAAAAGAGGAAGTGATAATGTTTCTGGACACTGGAATCATATATACCATTTCTAATAGTTCTTGGGTCAGTCCTATCCAGGTTTTCCCTAAGAAGGGAGGTTTCACTGTAGTTAAAAATGAAAAAATCCAAGTTAGGAAGGCCACAAAATGGAGAGTATGTATATATTATAGGATGATTAATGTAGCCACTATGAAGGACCATTTTCTAATTCCTTTCCTTTAACAACATATTTAGAGTCTTGCTGGAAATGAGTTTCTCTATTTCATGGATGGGTATTCTGGTTACAACCAGATTCCTGTTGCTTCAGAGGATTAGGAAAAGACCACTTTCACATGCCCCTTTGGGAAATTTTCTTACACATGGATGCACTTTGGGTTGTGTGGAGCTCCATCCACTTTTTAAAGGTGTGTGATGGTTATCTTTTTAGATATGATTAGAAGAATCATTGAGGTTTTCATGGATGAATTTTCTATTGTGGGTAGCACTTTTGATAAATGTCTTGGAAATCATGAGTTAGTCTTAGAAAGATACATTGAAACCAACCTTGTTCTTAATTGGGAAACATGTCAATTCATGGTCACAGAAGTTATAGTGCTTGGTCATAATGTTTCAAAGAGAGGTTTGGATGTTGATACTGCTAAGATATAAGTTATTCAAAAACTCCCACCTCCTGAAAATGTAAAAGGTGTTAGGAGTTTTCTAGGGCATGTCGGTTTCTACTGGAGTTTTATAAAAGACTTTTCCAAAATAAATAATCCCTTGTGTTTTCTGCTTGTTAAGGATGTACCTTCTAACATTGATGAAAACTGTTTGAAATCAATAAATCTATTAAAATAAAAACTCACTACATCACCCATTATCACTGCACCGGATTGGAAATTACATTTTGAAATAATGTGTGATTCTAGTGACATGGATGTTGGTGTTGTCATTGGTCAGAGTAAAGATAGGAAGTTACATGTGGTGTATTTTTCCAGTAGACTATTAGATGAGGCCCAAAATAATTATACCACTACTAAAAAAGAACTTCTAGATATTTTTTCACTAGTGAAGTTTAGATAGTATCCCTTAGGCTAAAAAGTCATTATTTTAACTAATCATTCAGCCTTAAAGTATTGTTTGTCTAATAATGAAATTTTACCCATGCTGATTAGATGGATTCTGTTGCTACAAGAGTTTGATTTAGAGATTAAGGATAAGTAGGGAACTAAAAATTTAGTTGTTGATCACAATTCTAGGAATCCTCTTAATCAATTTGACGATCCTAGGGAGATAAACTCTTCTTTTTCCTAATGAAAAGCTCATCACTGTGTAAATTAGGCAATCTGCATGGTATGAAGATTTGTCCAACTTCCTCACAGTAAGTGTCTTTCCCAAAAAATCATTACAATAATCAAAGGAAGAAATTCGTTTCTGAGCATAAATTCTATCTATGGGATGATCCTCTACTATTTAGGAGATATACTGATGGTATTCTAAGGAGGTATATACCTGAGGAAAAGATGGTTCCTTTCATAGATATTTTTCACTCCTCACCTTGGGGAGGTCACCATGGTGGTGAAAGAACTTCTCCAAAAGTCATAAAATATGGTTTCTACTGGCCTACTATTTTTAAGGATGTTATGATCTTTGTAGTTGGCTGTGGTAGATGTCAGAGACTGGGCAATGTGGGTAGGACCAAGAGTTACCCCCAAAGGAATTCTTAAAGTAGAGATTTTTGATGTCTGGGGATTAGATTTCGTGGGTCCATTTCCATCATCTCATGGGAATGAGTACATACTTTTTGCTGTTGATTATGAGTCAAAGTGGGTTTAGGGAGTCACACTTCCCAATGATGAAGCCAACCCTATAATAATGTTTGTAAAAAATAACATAATTAATAGATTTGGAGTTCCAAAATCCTTTATCACTGATAATGTAACACACTTTAATAACTACAAATTTAAAACTTTGATGAAAAAATATGGTTGTGTTCATAAAACCGATAATCCTTATCATCCACAGTGTAGTACACTGGTGGAAATTTTAAATATATAACATAATCAAATACTTGAGAAAACTATGTCAACCTCTAAGAAAGACTGGTCTCATAAATTGGATGAAGCTCTATGGTCATATAGAACAGCTTTCAAGACCCCAATAGGAATGTCTCCTTATAGGATGTTGATTGGAAAATGTTTTCATTTACCTATGGAGTTGCCACATAAGTCTTATTGAGAAGTTATTGAAGGTTCTGGGCGCAGCGGAAGCGCGTGGGTGGATGTTCCCACTTGGATTTTTATCATTAGAAATGATCAATCCAGGATCAATACGACGATAAACGGCAGTCTCCACGGATCGAATCACAGAAAAAGACAAAGAAGATGGTTTTTACCGAAACCACAAACAAGGATTGTTACAGGTTGATTATAATTAATTTAATTAATTATAAATAAATCCCTTTTGGGTGTTCTTTCTGCGTTGATGTTCTCGATCACGTTGTCGATGTGATCCGTCATTGTGTCGTAGAATCCAAGTGTAGACTCCCTCTAGCAGTGATCCACACGTGTACCTCATATCTCTGGACGTCGTTAATGGATTCTTCGGGTGCTAGCATGGAGAAGCCTTTTCTTGAGTTGTCCGCCTTAGATCATCTTGATCTGATGGAAGAGGATCTCTCTCTGTCTTGAGAGTGTTCTTGGAGGAAGAGGTTCTTTCGACCTTGAAAGAATTCTCCATAGATGTTGTGCACAACGATTCTCTTGTGTAGGAAAAGAGTTGGGGTTGTGAGGATATTTATAATCGAGTTTGAGGTTGTAGAGTTATGACAATAAATAAACGCGTTACGTGTTTTATTTATTTCATTAACTCTTATTGAAAACCCCCATGTCGAATAATTAATTCCTTGACATGCGCTCATGCTAATTACAATAAATATCATTTAATAAAACGATAATATATCCTCAAAATCCCGACTGAAAAACTACATGGCGTGTAATAATAAATACACAGCGTGTACTTGTTTTTCATTGAAAACTACACGGTGTGTACATTAAATGTAAACGGCGTGTATATCTTGTTTTCATTTATTCATTTCCTTTCCAAAATAAAACTACACGGCGTGTACATTTAATAATACACAACGTGTACTTGTTTTATTTTATTTTTCCTCCATCATTTAAAACAACTTAGGCTTCCTTGAATAATTATTAAACCACGTACGGGAATAATCATTATTCAACTTGAGATACTTGGATACACTTAGTGTGTGACTCTCTAGTCTTCTTTCTCATTGGCATTAGGCAGGCTTTCCTAAAATCCAAGATTACTATCTAGTAATGGGTCAAGGCACCCAAGAGAAAGAAGTTGACGCCAAATTGACGTATCACCTCATACGAATGCTTACTGTGTAATTTAATCCTTTTTTCTCAATATCTCATCAAGCAGGTTTCATGGAAGTGTCATAAACCTATATGCTTGATTCGTTGTTCTTTGACTACCTGAAATAAACTCATCGTTTACACCATGGCCATGGAATTTAATGCGACAGTTCTATTTCAATCAAAGGGCCGAGATATCAACTTCCATAAATGGAAGGTACAAATCCTTCCTCGACTTATCCATTAACAACATGTCACTCGTGATGCACCCAACATACCCTACTTCCCGCCAACTGTCTGCATGATGGTTTTCGTCAGTAAATCTAAGTGAGTGAGTCATGACATTAGTTAATGATAATATTCCAGTCTAAGGACCATTACACACGCTCACAGATAGAAATATCCAATGACACCAAGACATGCAGAATTACTACTGGTGGGTCTGTTCTCATAATCTCCCATCTTAGAGATTACCAAGTGCGAACTCCATGAGAGAGAGTCTCGTCTTCTTATGAGTACTCGCACATGAAGGTCTGTATACTATGTGTCCTATCATAGTATGTCATCCAACCGAAGAACTTTATTTAAGAATATTGTTATAGCATTTCAAGGTTCTCATCATAGCGGGGATCTTCTATGACCTTATTAATGAAACAAATATTCCAGGACATTATTATATTATAGTCATGTAGAACAATGAACAATATATAATAAGTGAACATTTATGTAATCAAAGTAAAAAACATTTGGTTCGGAGGACACCAACCCTTACAGTTATGTCTTTGAACAATGATGTTAAGAGTGATGGTGAGAGGATATAACTTATGTTGAGTGATCTGAATGAGATTATGGGATAGAGTTATGATAATTTGAGAATTTATAAATAGAGGACTAAAATCATTCATGATTCCATCATAAAAACCAAATAATTCAAACTTGGATAGAAGGTACTCCTATTTAACTCAAGACATAAAATATTTCTAGGAAAACATAAGTCCAAGTGGTCTGGACCTTTTTCTGTTGTGAGAGTGCTTAAGAATGGAGCTGTTGAAATTGTAGGTGAAAAAATCAAACTCATGCTGGTTAATGGGTAGAGATTGAAACATTATTTTGAGGGACAACGGAAGGGCTTGGCTTCCTTCAATGTTCTTGAGAACTGATCTTGAATAAATTCTAACTGAAGACTTTAAAACTTAGAGTTTCATGGGAGGAAACCCATTGTTCTTTTGTCTTTATGTAGTTTCAATTTTACCCTTGAATAAAGTTCTTCTTTTTTTCTCTATTTTTATGCATTTCATGTTACTGCTTGCTCTTGGTTTACATGTTATTTTTCAAAGTTATCATAAAGCTTTTGTTTTGTCATTTAAAGAGTGGAATTTCCTTTCTGAAGCATTAATGATAAACTATAATTCAGGGAAGAGCTATATTATTTAGTTTGCATTCATTTTTCTTCTCCTTGTTCACCTTAATAAAATTTGCTGCAAGTCACAGTTATCACTATCGGTGTTTCATTTACACATTGATGCACATGAGCCATCGTTACACCACTACCGGTGAATCATTAGTGCTGATTTCGGTGACTCATTGATAGTATTATTGGTGAGATAGTGATTTTCACTTTAAAAATTATACTTGTATTGTAAAAATCTGTTGCATGTCACATTGTTTTAAAAAAAATCTTCTTGTTCGTCTTGCTACAAAATGGAATTTCATTGATATATTTAAATCACTCACAGCTTGAACTTATGCGTGGGGGTACATGAAGGCTGAGAAATTTTGTATTGATACCGGTTTAGGCTGGGGTGTTTTATAATTAATTCTTCTATTCTATTGAACATATTATTGAACTCAATATATTTAAATTCTTACACCCAATACGTAGTGAAACCACAAGTTACATGCCATGTTTGTACTTTAATTGAAAATCTTTATTTGCTGGACTTAAATGATAATCATGTACTTGATTTAGAACCTGCTATTAATTTATTCATTATGGAAAATGTACATTTTGAAATTCAATGAGACCCTATTATAAATTTCATCAATATATTAAATTGAAAAAAAATTGAACTATAATTTCAACAATTGTTATTTTCCATTTTTAGAAGTCAACTTTGGGGACAAAGTTAGGTTTTATGTGTGGGGGAGGTGGTCATTTCTTGACTGTGTTGAAATGTGATTAATTGAATGCCCATCAATTTCCAATGCAACGTCAATCATTTTGTAAAAAATGTGTAATAGTTTTCAAAAAAATTCAAAATTCTTTAAATGATTTTAATTTTTCTTCTTTCCTCAATTGGGTATTTCCAAAGGATGATTCTTGATTGGTAGTTATGAGATATTTTGGATTTGAAATTAATGTGTGAGGATGATTATAGAGTGATCTTGTTTAGTGATAAAATGGAAAGTTGGTTTAGTAAATACTTTTCAGAGTGATATGATTAACATGTTAGTGGAATTATGATCATAACTCTCAGAACATGAAGTTTGAATTGATCCTAGGAGACACAAATTTTTATTATTTATTAATTTAGTCACCTTATTGATCCAATGTAAATGGTTTTCATAAAAATCACTTAGAACTGGAGTAGTTTGGGCATCTGGGTTCCCACAGTGAGTCTCTAAGGCCGTAGATGTTGGGTATGTTTTTGTTTACTTTAAGCCCTCTGTACACCTTGAATAAGTGCATTGCACAGTGTTTAGCGCATGATACATGGCTTGGAAAAAATAATGTAAAGTGTTTATGGTCAAAAATTAGTTCAATAAGGTGAGGGGAATGATGAATTCCATATGAAGAAGGGATCATTTGGATTATATAAAAATCATTTAGGTTGTATCATTAAGGTGATTCACAAAAAAAAATAATTATTTTTGTTACTTAGGAAAGAGTCATTATACAAAGTTCCAACTGTTAAATTCTTAACTCCACTGAATTTTAACCTTTTTCAATCTTGAAGTTATCTTTAATGCTTGGATTGGATCATTATGTAGCTTCACATATGAGGCATGACACTTTCATTGATAGTTGGTACATTGTATTATTTCTTACCAATAAGAATTCCCTCGAGGAAAGACTTGATTTGAAAATATCTTTTCAAAAGCATATTTTCATGTTTCTATCATCTGTTCTTTAGTGTTGAACATGTTACAGTTTGGGCTGAATCATTAATCCCACAATCTATTTTCAAAGATAACAAAGCATGATATTTTTTGAGGACAAACAATGCTTATGTGTGGGGAAATTTTATGTGCCCTTATTTTACATAGTTTTTCCACAACATTTTACTTAATTTTAAATGATTTAATTAATTATTTAAGCACTTTTTCTGAAGAAATGTAATTTTTTATTTTTATAATTAAATTTGTTAATTAATAATTTTTTATAATTAATTATATATTTTTAGCCTTAAAACTAATTATTTTAATCTTAATTTACTTTTCAAATGTAGTTATTTCTTAATTAGTTTTGTTAATTAAAATATGCTAGACTTTTTAATATATTAACATCTATTTAAACAATTATTTAATCATCTTATTTATATTTATCCAACATAGACCTTATTTTAATATTTTACCTTTTAGTTTAGTTTCATTAAAATATATTAACTTCATTAATTAATACATTTAATCATCCTGCTAATTAATTAAGTCATGAATTTGAGTTTAAATTAAATGAAATAGTACGATTTCAACTTTATGTATTCACTTGGTTAGCTAATTAATTAATTTAGAGTTTTAAATCATTAATTATTTAATCCTAAGTATGCAGTTTTAATTTTTGTGAGTCACTGTTAGTTTTTTTTAAATAGTCACTGATGCTGTTGCACATCGGTACTGGTCACTTATTTAATAACTATGACATTTTATATTTTATGGTCATCAATGATCATTTATTTTTACCAACGATGACCTTTTATTTATGTGCATCGGTTAGTTTTACTTTTATGCTAATAATGATATTTACTTTTTAACAATTAGTGACCATCTTTATTTTTATTAGACATGGTTGACGCTTTTTTATTTTATTTATAACTAATCTTTGTTTTTATTAAATATCAGTAACCTTTATTTTTTGAAAGGATGCCCTTTTGATTATATGTGTCGGTGACCCTTGCCCAGCTCCACATCCTCTTTTAACCAGTGCCTCCCATGATCTCACCACCGGTTGCCGCTGAGTTTGAGCACCGCTTGAGCATTCCAGAAGAAACATCCCCCTACACTGCCGAGATTGGGGGGAGGAAGAGAAAATATTAAACAAAAAAATAAGTGAAAAAAACATATATAAAATTTAAAATTAAAAAAATGTACTAAACTAAATATATTAAATATTATTAATTATAAATATATAATAAATTAAAAGATATTTAATTATCATATAACTAAATTATTAATTTAATTAACTTTTATAAAACTTTAACTAAACTAAGTTTATTAAATATCTAAAGTAAATAAAAAATTATTTAATGTTGTTTTTATAAAATTAATCATTTAGTAATAAAATATAGAAAGTAAAATACTAACAATAAATTATAAATATAATTAAAATAAGTTAACCAATTAAATTAGAATAGTTAATAATTTTATTTTCTTAACAATAATAAATTTAATAATTATAATATTAACTTAACTCTTTAATCTTATGTTTATTAACTAAAAAATTAACAATTTATATTTTACCATAATTACATTAGATATTTAATTTTGAAAAATATATAAAAATAAATAATAATTATTAAATTAATATATATTAATTAACATTAATAACTTTTTAAATAAGTAGTATAACATTAAAATTCAAAAAATAACTAATATATAATTTCCTTCATGTTTTAACTGTGTTGTCTTGTTCTACTTGTGCAGGTTCATTCAAAGTTCAGATGCACATCCAGTTTCTTCTAACTAAATCATCCAGATTTAGTTACAAGGAAGAATCTAGTGTGACGTGCGATTCGTGAAAAAACACACGTGTGCGGTGCAATAATAAAAGACAAGTTTAAGTCAGAGAAGAGTGGCAGTGACAAGCAGCAGAAGACAGTGGGTACTTAAAACTGAGAAAGCAGCAGATTTTGGTGAGAACATACACATTGGACAACCTTTCACACATTGGATCAAAGAAGATCTGAGGAGGAGATCTTGGAGACCCGGTGGGCAACCCTGGATTCGGAAGAGTACAGGATAAGAGCATCATCTGGGGAGTTCTTCTTCCCTCTTAATTATAGTATTTGAACTCTATTTTAGTATGTTACAATTTCTGTATTGATAATAAACATGACTGTTGGCTAAATCATTTAGTTCGGGGATATATTGAAGTTCTTCTTGTTATCTTTTAATTTTCTTTTTCACTTTATTATTTTGATGTATTCAATATTGATTAGTGAGATCAATTATTAATTAATTCAATTTCTTTTACCACTATAAATTAATTTCTAAATTTCTAAATCAATTGGAGATATTTATCATAGTAACGTATTTAAAAAGGTAATAAATTTATAAGACTTCAAGACTTACAGTTAGTTCGTCCTGTTGTAATTTTCAAATAATGACTATCACAAATGATCTATTTTAGAGAGGTGAACTCTGAAATTGATCAACCTTTAAAAATTACCTCATAAAGAGGGAATTAATTCCTTCTATTTAAATGGTGGTATACTGCAACAATTTTAAAGTGAATTTGAAAACTTTTAAAACCAGTAGTGTGGAGATTTTTTCCCAGGCATTACATTCTGGTAGTTCACTTATCAGCGTTCAATATTTTTGTTATTCAGTGTTTTCAATTTGTTTTCTGCTTCGTCATCTTAATCAAGATAAAAAAATTTTAAAAACCGTTGGGTTAAATACTGCATTATAAAATCACAACAAAAATAAAAAGTAAAAAAATAGAAAATCTACTCCACTGTTGACTACAGTTGGGTCTTTTGAAGAGTTTTAGAAACGTTTTGGTTAAAATTACCTTCCCTATGGGTTCAAACCTGCTTTCCACATAAACAGTTGTTAGTAGGAATATAAATATTTAAAAATTGACCGAATTCAACGATGGTTGGAATCAAGTTTTTGGAAATGTTTACGGGGATGGAACGAGCCATTCTTTTTCTTAAAAAAATAAAAAAAATCAAATATATAAAAAAATCGATAAAATGAAAAATTAAAAACTATAAAAAAAATCTGCTTCATTTTCTACTGAATTGCTACTATTATCTGTATTGTTGATCTCTTCTTTAGTTCTATTGTTGTGCTAGTTTGAGCTGTTATTACACTTTTCATGAGCACAAGAACCTCTTCTAGTAGTTTAGAGACCCTGAATTTTGAAATAGATAAATATCTCTCTGCTCTATGTAAAAGGAAAAAAAAATCTAAAATGGAGAACATAGACAATAGGGTTCTTGAGCCTAACAACTTCCAAAATCAACCATAACTCTTATATGAAGTTTAAAGGCCTAGGATGAGGGAATTCCCACTTCCTCATGTTTTAAGAAATCCTTATTCTATTAGGTTGTTTCCTAGATCCATAAATTATGAACTAAAACAGTCTCACATTTCATTATTTCCTACATTTAACGGAATGTCTAATGAGGACTCTCTAGCCTTCATTAGAGATTTCTATAATAACGTGAAGTAGTTACCTCTCACTACTACAAATACGCCTTTTATCCGTGCTAAAAATGGCTTTTAACAGCACTAGAAAAGCGCTGTTAATGCTGGCAAAGATAGGGGGGGTCCCCTTTATCAGCGCTAAAAAGAATCGCTGATAAAAGGTTCCTTTATCAGTGCTTTCTTTTTAGTGCTGATAAAAGACCCCTTTTATCATCGCTTTTTGTTAGCACTGATAAAAGTAAAAAAATTAAAAAAATTAAAACAATTTAAAAAAATTTAAAAAAATCAAAAAAAACCCTGCCAATTGGGGGGGATTTTATAGCGCTTGAGACCCCCTTTTTACAGCGCTTTCCAACCCCTCTAGTGCCCACACACACCCCCTCTACCCTTTATCAGCACTAGCCCCCCCCCCCCAAATCCAGCCCCATGCGTGCGCCCCTGCCTCCACCAGGTTTTGAACTTGAGATCTCCCCCTTGCACGCCTAAGCCCTTACCACTCCTCTATTTTGATTTGTTTTCAATTTCATGATATCTATATTTATATATATAGTTATATTTATTCGTATAATAATATATATTTATATTAATAGATATATATATATAGTTATATTAATATATATATATATATAATTATATTTTTATATATATTTATAGTGATATTAATATATATATTTATAGTTATATGAATATATATATATTTAGTTATATTAATATATATATATAGTTAGATTAATATATACGTATATAAATATTCCTATATTTTTATTTTAAATAAAATGGATATTAGTTATTATTTAGATAAAGCTAATATATTTTATATGTAAATATATTTTATTATTTATATTTATAATTAGATTTTTATGTGTGAATATATAAAAAATATGTATATATTATTATATATTTGATTATAAATAGAAGTGAATTATAAAAAATGATAAAATTTCAAAGACATAATATAAATATGAATGTAATACCTTGGAATAAATTCAGTCCCCACCAAAAAAATCCATTAATACCTCCTTAAACGAGGCTGAAAATCCACAAAATGTAAAAAAACTAGGGTATCCCGACTAAAAACTCAGTTTTGGAGGCCTTCTGGGCCTTTTTGGCCTCGAAAAATGTGATAGATCCTTTTCCCAAATCATTATCATGTATAACTTGTTGCAGAATTCGATTTGATATGCTTTAGAGCTCAAACAGACACCCAGATCAAAAGTTACGGCCGTTTGAAGTTCGAGTTGCGTTTTCAACATATTTTAGATCTTTTTTTAATTTTTTTTAATTTTTTAGTCTTCAAATTGTTATTAAATGACTATTACTCAATAATAATTAGAAAATTATTAATTAAAAATATTTTTCTCCTAATTTTTTTATAAGCCATTTTCACTAAATATCTTATATATTAAGTATATTAAGTGTAACTGTATATTTATACTTATCTAAAATATATTTAAAAATTATATATTATATTTATATCAATATAACTATATCTATTTATTTGAATATTAATATATTTTTTAATGATTTTTTTTGAAGTCGACCCTTTATCAGCACTTTTTAAAAAAGCGATGATAAAGCCCCCCCCCCTTCATCAGCGCTACTAAAAAAGCGCTGATAAAGGGGTACCCTTTAACAGTGCTAGAAAACGTTGTTAAAGGTGGTACCTTTATCAGCGCTAAAAAAAGAACTGATAAAGGTACCCTTTATCAGTGATTTTTTTAGCGCTCATAAAATTACCCACCTTTATCTGCGCTTTTTCGTTAGCGCTGATAAAGGCTGGCGCTGGCCTTACCCAGTTTCATGGTAGTGTCTTCTAGGACTTACAGAGAATGAGCTAAGAATGAGAATATTTCCCTTTTTCCTAAAAGGGAATGCTAGGAATGGGTTTTTAATCCTAGATGAGAACATTTTTGAAAACTGGGATTATGTGTACAATTCTTTCATAATGGAGTTTTATCTCCAATGACTGAAAGGTGAACATAGAACTAAGATAACTAGTTTTTATCAAGTGGATGAAGAAGCTTTTCACAAACATTGGGATAGATTCATGGATATGCTTGGGCAGTGTCCCTATCATCAACTCCCATCACACCTTCTCATGGACACCTTCTATAAAGGGTTGTCATCTTCTGGACAGAATCTAGTTGATCAGGCTGCTGGGGGTAATTACATTGACAAGATAGATGATGAACATAGATTTTTTTTAATAATATTACCCTGAATTCACAACATAAAAACTCAGGATGAAAAAGAGTGAATAGAAATGTTAATGTCAATAATGGTTCAATGAATGAACCTTAAGCTCAACTTGCTGAAATCACCAACCAATTACAATCTTTAATGAACCAGGATTCAAAACAAACTGTTGATCAACTGGGCTATCAAAACACCAATCAATCATTAAGGGAACAGTGTGTCCAGTATTGTATTTTTGGACAAACTAAAAACCTTTTTACTAATTTTGATGTGCCATCCCAACAACTTGAAAATTCTAATATTGTCAATTATGGTCCTATAATGCCTCCTAAATAAGATCCATTTTCAAACAATTATAATAAAGGATATAGGAACCATCCAAATTTATCATGGAATGATCAAGGCCTAATTAAACAATCCACTTCCCCTAACATTCAGAACCGACCATGACCAAACATTCAAAATAAACAAAGGGGTGAGTCTTTAAATTCATAAGGAATCAATGATAATCAAATGTCTTCTAAGCATGATCTAGTCTTGAAAAAAATTAACACACAAGAGGAATGATACATGACTTATCTAACCAAACATAAAAATCAATATGAGTCAGATAAAATGAAAAATTATTCTAGAATGAAAAACATGGAAACACAACTAAGCCAACTTCCTAGTGATTTGACTTCTATGGATAAGGGTAGGTTTCCTAGTACAACTGAACTGAATCCTAGAGAGAATTCCATGACTTTTATCACTATGAGTGGGCTGAATACTAAAACTGGGGCTAAAAAAGACCTTGAAAATGTCCAAAATGAAAATCTTATTGAACCTGGTAATAAAAATATGCATTGTTCATATGCTGGAAATTCACAGAAATGTCTTGAAAATGATCAAAATATGAATTGTTCATCTCAAGAAAAAACTGAAATATTTTCTAAAAAAAATATAAATAAAGGAAAAGAAAAAGTTTAAGAAGAGGTGAGGGATATACCCACTTTCCTTAAAAAAAATTCCCCACCCATCCCTTTCCCTGAGAATCTGAAACCTCAAAGTAACACTATGGATGAACTTCTTCAGTTCCTTGGACTCCTTTCCCAACATCATGTAAACATTCCATTCATTCATGCTCTAATTCAAATTCAATCATGCTGTATATATCTTAAGAAAATTGTTTCAAAAAAAAGGAACCTTGAAGAATTTTCTAATTACAGGCTCACTAAAGAGTGTAGTGTTGTACTCCAAAATAAAATCCCACCTAATTTGAAAGAACCTAGTAGTTTTGTTATTCCTTGCACACTAGGAAATTATGATCAGCTCAACTATTTGTGTTATTTAGGTGCTAGCATTAATCTTCTCCCTTACTCACTTTTTCAGTAGTTGAGGTTGGGTGACCTTCAACCTACCAAATTCATACTAAAGTTAGCTGATAGATCTTTCACTCATCCTGTGGGTAGGTTTGATGACTTTCTAATTTGAGTTGGGAAGTTGTTTCTACCTTCTGACTTTTTAGTCTTAGATATAGAGTGTGATCAAGAGGTTCCCTTCATTTTGGGAAGGCCCTTCTTAAACATAGGTGGTGTTGTTATTGAGGTGTCAAAGGGTCGACTAATCTTCAAAATTGGAGAACAACAAGAAAAATTTAATGTGTTTAATAACATTAAGGGACCAACTTATTCTGGAAAACACTCAATGATAAAGTTCCTTGAAGATGAAATTTCTTATAAAAATAAACATGAACACATTGAAGAATCAGAAAATCAATCTTTTGTTGAGTAAAATCATTTGGAAATTGAAAATCATCACCTACATGTTTCAGATGTTGAAATTTCTCCTCAAACACCAAATCTGGAAATTTTTTGAGAACTTGACTATAGTACAGTTTCTGCTATAGAAGAGTCCTCTGTTTTTTAACATAGATTCTTTTTGAGTGAATTTGAGGGTGTTTTTGTTAACACCAACATTGATAATCACATTGATGATGTTGAGTAAGAACTTATAAGACAACATGATGATTATTCTTTGATTAACTTGTTAAATTTTGACATGGAAAGTCTGGATAGTGTGCTACCCACTTTGGAAAACAACACTGCTATGTTTGAATCTGAGCTAGAAATTGGACATCATTCGTCATTTAATACTCCTTATAAGAAATATGTTGAAGATCTTGGACCTCCTAGAACTAAGATTCTTCCTTCGAGTGTAAAACCACCCACTCTTGAACTAAAACCAATCCCTGCTCATTTGAAATATTCATTTCTGGGTGAGAATTCCACTTTATCTATCATAATTTCTTCTAAACATTATGAAAATGGAGAGGAAATATTGTTGAGTTTATTGAAAAAGTTTAAATCTTCCATAGGTAGGACCATAGCTGATATAAAGGGTCTTAGTCCCTCGTTCTGCATGCATAAAATACCTATGGAGGTTAACCATAAGCTTAAGGTAGACTGTCATATAAGATTGAATCCAAACATGAAATAAGTTGTAATAGAGTAAGTGATTACATTGCTGGACACTGGAAACATATATCCCATTTTTGATAGTTCTTGGGTCAGCCCTATCTAGGTTGTTCCCAAGAAGAGGGGTTTCACAGTAGTTAAAAATGAAAAAATGAAGAAATCAAAGTTAGGAAGGCCACAAAATGGAGAGTATATATAGATTATAGGAAGCATAATGTAGTCGCAAAGAAGGTCCATTTTCCAATTCCCTTCCTTGATAAAATTCTTGAGAGGCTTGCTGTAAATGAGTTTTTTTATTTCCTTGATGGGTATTCTGGTTACAACCAGATTCATGTTTCTCTAGAGGATCAGAAAAAGGCCACTTTCACATGCCCCATTGGGAAATTTTCTTACAGGCAGATTCCCTTTGAGTTATGTGGAGCTCTAACCACATTTCAAAGGTGTATGATGGCTATCTTTTCTGATATGATTGAAAGAATTAGTTATGTTTTCATGGATGACTTTTCCATTGTGGGTAGCACTTTTGACACATGTCTTGGAAATATTGAGTTAGTCTTAGAAAGATGCATTAAAACTAACCTTGTTCTTAATTGGGAAAAGTTTCAATTCATGGCCACAGAAGGTATAGTGCTTGGCCATAAAGCTTCAAAGTGAGGTTTGGATGTTGATACTGCTAAGATATAAGTTATTCAAAAACTTCCACCTCCTTAAAATGTAAAAGGTGTTATAAGTTTTCTAAGGCATGCCTGTTTCTACCGGAGGTTTATGAAATACTCTTCCAAAATTATTGAACCCTTGTGTTCTCTGCTTTTTAAGGATGCACCTTTTATCTTTGATGAAAAATACTTGAAATAATTAAATTTATTACAAGAAACACTCACTACATCATCCATAATCACTACACCAGATTGGAAATTGTAGGTTCCGAGCGCAGCGGAAGTGCGTTGGGGGGTTTTCCCAACTTTAATTTTAACATTAAACAACATTCAATCCGAGATCCATCATGATGTAAAACGCCAAATCTTTATAATAGAACAAATAATGAAAAACTTAAGAGGGAATCCCATAACCATAGAGATAGGATCATCATATGTTGGTTATAATCAATTTAATTAATTCATAAGAATTACCTTGGTGGAATTATTTTTTCGTTGATTCCTCTGATCACGATCCTGTGATCCGTCGTTGCATCGTAGAATCCAAATGTAGGATTCTTCTAGCGGTGATCTACATATGTGCCGCATATCTCTGGACATCACCGAAAGGTTCTCTGGGTGCTAGCATGGAATAACCTTCACTTGCGATGCCTGCCATCGATCGTCTTGATCTCTCAGTCTTGAGAGTGTTCTTGGAGGAAGGATTTCTTTTGGCCTTGAAAGAGTTATCCAGAATTATTGTGCACAACGATTCTCTGTAGAAAAGTGTTGGGGTTTTGAGGATATTTATAATTAGGTTTGAGGTTATAGAGTTATGACAATAAATAAACGCGTTACGCGTTTTATTTATTTTATTAAATTTTATTGAAAAACCCCATGTCAAATGATTAATTCCTTGAAATGCGCCCACGCTAATTATAATAAATATCATTTAAATAAAGTGATATTATTTCCCCAAAATCTTGACTGGAAAAACTATATGCCGTGTAATCATTAATACACGGTGTGTACTCGCTTTCCATAAAACTACACGACGTGTAATTCAATATACACGGCATGTACTTTTATTTTCCATTTTTCTTTATTTCCTCCACCATATTTATTAGACCTTGAGTAATGGATATTTATTTGTTAAATAAATGTAACTTCATTACTCGCTAATAAATATATATTATTTTTTCCACAATATATTATCTCGAATAACTAGTGTCAAAATAAATGCGATCAGGCATCCTTAAATAATTATTAAACCACATCTTGGAATAATCATTATTTAACTTGTTAAATTAATATTTAACTGAGATACATGGACACACTTAGTGTGTGACCCTATAGGACTCTTTCTCGTTGGCATTAGGCGGACTTGCCTAAAGTCCAATATTACTGTCTAGCAATGGGTCAAGGCACCCAAGAGAAAGAAGTTGGCGCCGCATTGACATGTCACCTCATACGAACGCTTACCGTGTAATATAATCCCTTTGTCATGATATCTCGAATCAATTGAGTTGCATGCTAGTGCCATCAACCCATGTGCTCGATCATTCTTTCTATGAATTTTTTGAATTGAACTTTCCCATACCTTACCATGGCCATGGATTTGTTTAGGCTATATCAATTTCATCAAAGGGACTAAGATATCTACTTATGTTATGGAACAGAAGGGACAAATCCTTTCTCACATTATCTATTAATGTAGTATTACTCGTGACGCACCCAACGTATCCTACCTCGCTGCGAACAGCGTGTCCTTACAATTTTCGTCAATACATCTAAGTGCACAAGTTGTAATACCCATTAATAATAATCTTAAAGTATATGGACCAATACACATGTCTGCAGATAAGAACATTCAATGACACTATGAAATGTGGATTTCCTACTGGCGGGTCTCGTTCTCATAATATCCTCCTGGATATTACCAAGCACACACACCATGAGAAGGTTCCTCAAAGTTTTATAAGTCCTCACCCCTAATGGATTGTATTATTTTGTCCCTCAAATAACAACATCCGTCCATAGAACATATATTCAAGAATAGTGTTATGGCACTTTTGGGTTCTCATCATACCAGGGATTCACTATGACCCTTTAATGAAACAGCTATCCTTAGGACATTATCACATGCATTGTCAAGCATAAGAACAATCAAGATGTGATAAGGATTTTATTAATGAATAAAGTACAAAGTAGTTGGTTTTAGGACACAAACTCCAATAAACTCCCACTTGGACTAGAGCCAACTGCTAACAACCTTTAACCTGCTAGCTCTCACATGATATTCATGCTTCTGCTGAGATAGGCCTTTAGTCATGGGGTCTGCCACATTATCTTCTGTGGACACTCTCCTCACTACAACTTCACCCCATTGATAGAAATACCTCAAGAGGTTATACTTTAAGATTATGTTCTTTGTCCGTTGATGTGACCTTGGTTCTTTCGCAAGAGCCACCGCTGTAGTATTATCACAATACAACGTGATAGGATCTTTACTACTAGGCACCACATCAAGATCCTGGACAAAGTTCCGAATCCAGATGGATTGCTTGACTACATAAGAAGCCACTATATATTCGGACTCTGCTGTAGAATCAGTTACAACCAGCTTCTTTGAACTCTTCCAGCTCATAGCTCCTCCATTGAGATAGATAACATATCCAGATTGCGACTTCAGATTGTTCTGATCTGTCTGAAAACCAGCATCATCATACCCTTTGATGACAAGATCCTCGTCTCCTCTATACACCAGGAACATATCTTTAGTTCTTCTCAGATACTTATGGATATTCTTAACAGCTGTCCAATGTTGTTCTCCTGGATCTTCTTGATATCTACCTACCATTCTCAGTGCATAGGCAACATCAAGCCTAGTACATAACATGGCATACATGATGGATCCTATAGCCAAAGCGTATGGGATCTTACACATTCTATCTTTCTCCTATTGTGTTTGGGAAAACATTTTCTTAGAAATATGTAAGCCATGTGACACTAGAACCAATCACCTCTTGGATTGTTCCATACTAAATCGCTTTAGTATCTGGTCAATGTATGCACCCTGACTTAGTCCAAGAAGCCTCTTGTATCTATCGCGAATGATCTTGATCCCTAGAATGTAGGCTACTTCACCCAAGTCCTACATGGAGAAACACTTTTTCAACCAGTCCTTAACTAACTGTAAGACTGGTACATCGTTTCCAATAAGCAATATGTTGTCAACATATACTACTAGGATAATGATCACATTCCCATTAAACCACTTATAAACACATTTCTCACATTCGTTCTTAATGAAACCAAATTCCTTTATGGCTTCATCAAATCGAATGTTCCATGACCTAGATTCTTGCTTTAATCCATAAATGAATTTATGCAACTTGAAAATTATGTGTGATGCTAGTGACATGGATGTAGGTGTTGTCCTTGGTTATAGGAAAGATAGAAAGTTACATGTGGTGTATTTTTCCAGTAAACTGCTAGATGAGGCCCAAAGTAATTATACCACTACTAAAAAAGAATTTCTATATATTTTTTCACTAGTGAAGTTTAGATAGTATCTCTTAGGCTCAAAATTCATTTTTAGCTAATCATTCAGCCTTAAAGTTTCGGTTGTCTAAGAAAGAAATTAAACCCATGCTGATTAGATGGATTATGTTGCTACAAGAGTTTGATTTAGAGATTAGGGATAAGCAGGAAACTAAAAATTTAGTTGCTGATCACAATTCTAAGCATCCACTTAATCAATCTGAAGATCCTAGGGTGATAAAATCTTCTTTTTCAGATGAAAAGATCCTCACTGTGTAAATTAGGCAATCTTCATGGTATGAAGATTTGGCCAGCATCCTTGCAGAAAATGTCTTTCCCAAAAAATCATTGCAATAATCAAAGGAATAAATTCATTTCTGAGAAAAAATTCTATATATGGGATGATCCTCTGCTATTTAAGAGATATGCTGATGGTATTCTAAGGAGGTGTGTGCCTTAGGAAAATATGCTTCCTTTCATAGATATTTTTCACTCCTCACCTTGAGGAGGTCACCATGGTGGTGAAAAGACTACTCCAAAAGTTATACAATATGGTTTCTATTGGCCTACTCTTTTTAATGTTGTTATGGGATTTTTAGTTGGTTGTGGTAGATGTCAGAGAATGGGAAATGTGGGTAGGACCAAGAGTTACCCCAAAAAGGAATTCTAAAAGTATAGATTTTTGATGTCTGGGGATTAGATTTCATGGGTCCATTTCCATCATCTCATGGGAATGAGTATATACTTTTTTCTTTTTTCTGTTGATTATGAGTCAAAATGGGTTTAGGGAGTCGCACTTCCTGAAAATGAAGGCAACCCTATAATAATGTTTGTAAAAAAGAACATCTTTACTAAATTTGGAGTTCCAGAATATTTTATCACTGATAATAGAACACAATTTAATAACTACAAATTTAAAGATTTGGTGAAAAAATATGGTTGTGTTCATAAAACCGGTACTCCTTATCATCCACAGTTTAATAGAGTGGTGGAAATTTTAAATATAGAACATAATAAAATACATGAGAAAACTATGTCAACCTCTACGAAAGACTGGTCTCATAAATATAATGAAGCTCTATGGGCATATAGAACTACTTTCAAGACCCCAATAGGAATGTCTCCTTACATTATGTTGATTGGAAAATGTTTTCATTTACCTGTGGAGTTGCCACATAAGTCTTATTGGGAATTTATGTCTATGAACACTGATATTAAGAGTGATGGTGAGAGGAGATTAATTATGTTGAGTGAGTTGGATGAGATTAGGGGAGAGAATTATGATAATTTGAGAATTTATAAAGAGAGGACTAAAATCATTCATGATTCCATCATAAAAACTAAATAATTAACACCTAGATAGAAGGTACTCCTCTTTAAATCAAGACATAAAATTTTTCTGGGAAAACATAAGTCCAAGTGGTATGGACCTTTTACTATTTTGAGAGTGCTTAATAATGGAGTTATTGAAATTTTAGTTGAAGAAAACAAACCCATGCTGGTTAATGGGTATAGATTGAAACATTATTTTGAGGGACAACCAAAGGGCTTGGATGCCTTCACTGTTCTTGAGAACTGATCTTGAATAAAGTCTAGCTGAAGACTTTAAAACTTAGCATTTCCTGGGAGGCAACCCATTGTTCTTGTGTCTTTACGTGGTTTCAATTTTATTCTTGAATAAAGTGCTACTTCATTGCTCTATTTTGGTGAAATTCATGTTACTGCTTTCTCTTGGTTTACATGTTATATTTCAATGTTGTTAAGAAGCTGATGTTTTGTCATTTAAATAGTGGAATTTCTTTGCTGAAGCATTAATGATAAACTATAATTCATGAAAGTACTCTATTATTTAGTTTGCATTCATTTTTCTTCTCCTTGTTCACCTTAATAAAATTTTATTCAAGTCACAGTTATCACTATTAGTGTGTCATTTACACACTGATGCACATGAGCCATCATTACACTGCTGTCGGTGACTCATTAGTGCTGTTGTCAGTGAATCATTGATAGTATTATTGGTGAGATAGTGATTTTCACTTTAAAAATTCTGCTTGTATTAGAAAAATCTTCTACATGTCACATTGTCTTAAAAAAATTCTTCTTGTTCATCTTGCAGAAAAATTGAATTCCATTGATATATTAAAATCACTCCTTTCTTGAACTTATGTGTGGGGGTACATGAAGGATGATAATTTTTTCATTTAAACTGCTTTAGGTTGGGGTGTTTTAGAATTCATTCTTCTACTCTATTGAATATATTATTGAACTCAATCTATTATAATTATTACACCCAATACATAGTGTAACCACAAGTTACATGCCATGTTTTTACTTTAATTGAAAATCTTTATTAGTTGGACTTAAATGATAATCATGTACTTGATTTAGAACCTGCTATTAATTTATTCATTGTGGAAAATGTAATTTTTGAAATTCAATGAGACCCCATTATGAATTTCATCAATCGATTAAATTGAAAAAAAAAATTGAACTATAATTTCCACAATTGTTCTTTTCCATTTTTAGAAGTCAACTTTGGGGACAGATTTACGTTTTAAGTTTAGAGGAGGGGTCATATCGTGATTATACTGAACTGTGATTAATTGAATTCCAATCAATTTCCAATGCAACATCAATCATTTTATAAAAAATTAATAAATATTTTCAAAATATTTCAAAATTCATTTAATGATTTTAAGCTTGATTCTTTCTTCAATTGGGTATTTCTTACGTATGTTGCTTGATTGGTAGTTATGAGGTATTTTAGATTTGAAATTAATGTCGGAGGATTATTACTGAGTGATCTTGTTTAGTGATTAAATGGAAAGTTGGTTTAGTAACTACTTTTGAGAGTGATATGGTTAACCTGTTAGTGGAATTATGATCATAACTCTCAAAACAAGAAGTTTGAATTGATCCTAGGGGACACAAATTTTTATTATTTATTAATTTAGTCACCTTATTGATCCAATGTAAATGGGTTTCAAAAAAATCACTTGGAACTGGACTAGTTTGGGCATCTGGGCTCCCACAGTGAGTCTATAAGACCCTAGATGTTGGGTATGTTTTTTTTACCTTAATCCCTTTGTACACATTGAATAAGTTCATTTCACAGTGTTTAGTGCATGATAAATGGCTTGGAAAAATATAATGTAAAGTGTTTAGGGTCAAAAATGAGTTCATTAAGGTGAGGGGAATGATGAATGGCACACAAAGAAGGGACCATTTAGATTATATAAAAATCATTTAGGTTGTATCATTAAGGTGATTCACAAAAAAGTAATTATTTTTGTAACTTTGGAAAGATTCATTATACAAAGTTCCAACTGTTACATTCTTAACTCCACTGAATTTTAACATTTTTCAATCTTGAATTTAGCTTTAAGGCTTGGATTGGATCATTATGTAGCTTCACATAAGAGGCATGACACTTTCATTGATAGTTGGTACATTTTCTTCTTTCTTACCAATAAGAATTCCCTCAAGGAAAGACTTGATTTGAAAATATCTTTTCAAAAGCATGCTTTCATGTTTTTGTCCTCTATTCTTAAGTGTTGAACATGTTATAGTTTGAGCTGATTCATTAATCCTACAATCTATTTTTCAAAGATAACAAATCATGAGATTGTTTGGGGACAAAAAAATCTTATGTGTGGGGAAATTTGATGTTCCCTTATTTTACATATTTTTTCCATAACATTTTACTTAATTTTGAATGATTTAATTAATTATTTAATCACTTTTTACTAAATAAATGTAATTTTTTATTTTTTTAACTAAATTTGTTAATTAATCATTTTTTATAATTAATTATATATTTTTAGTCTTTAAATTAATTATTTTAATATTATTTTACCTTTCTAATTTAGTTATTTCTTAATTAGTTTTGTTAATTAAAATATTCTAGACTTTTTAATATATTAAAATTTATTTTAAACAATTATTTAATCATCTTATTTATCTTTATCCAACATAGTCTTTATTTTAATATTTTTCCTTTTAGTTTAGTTTCATTAAAACATATTAACTTCATTAATTAATACATTTAATCATCCTGCTAATTAATTAAGTTATGAATTTGAGTTTAAATTAAATGAAATAGTACGATTTTAACTTTATGTATTCACTTGGTTAGTTAATTAATTAATTTAGAGTTTTAAAAAATTAATTATTTAATCCTAATTATGCAGTTTTAATTTCTGTGTGTCACCGTTATTTTTTTAAATATTCACTGATGTTGTTACTATTGGGAAATAAGGGAAAAGCAACGAACGCGCAAAAAATTGAAAAGGCGAACACAGAGCGGAAATAATATTTCTCCCAAATAAAAGCGGATGTGTAGAGACAAAATTAAGTGCAGAAAAATAAAGTTGACACCGGAAATTTTTACGTGGAAAACCCAAAAGGGAAAAACCACGGGACCTAGTCCAGAAAGAGGGATCCACTAAAATCAAGAGGTACACGATAGAGACTCCCAAAAATAGATGGGATCTCAAAAGTAATACTCAAGAATAAAAGTGTGGATCAAAAGGTGGAGAGTAGTAAAGATGATCATCGAAGAAAGGTGATAACCAAATGGGATTTTCTCTCATTGTTTTTGCTGCCGATGATGTTGAAATGTCTTGTCTCTACCTCCTTATATAGGAGAAGAAACAACGTCAAATAATGTCGCCGCGAAAAAAGAGTATCACCGCGTGAATTAATTCACGCGGTCTTAGCCCAGATTAAAAACACCACATTAAAAGAAGAAACCGCATGGGCACCATTTGAGGAGGCGTTACCTGGTGCGCCAACCAGGAAGGCGCCCAATAAACTCCCCCTCCGACTCAAGTTGGGATAACCGCCAACCCTGTAATCAGTCAGAAAGTCTCAATCTTTCCTCCGGGTAAACTCTTGGTCAACATGTCTGACCCATTGTCATCAGTGTGTATATTCTCAAGCTCTAACTATCTTGAATCAAGGATGTTGCAGATCCAATGATATCGAACATCGATATGTTTCAACCTACCATGAAAAGTGGAATTCTTTCCCAAACAAATAACACTCTGACTATCACAAAATTAAACATACCTGTCCTGATTTAAATTGAGATCTCGTATAAAACATTTTCATCCACAACAATTCTTTTCATGCCTTAGTAGCTGCAATAAACTATGACTCTGTGGTAGATAAAGCAACTCATCTCTGCAATCTAGACTACTAAGATACAACTCCCCCTAAAAAAGTGATCAAATAGCCTAAAGTAGACTTCCTTAAGTTGATATCTCCTGCCAAATCTGAATCTGTAAAGCCACAATGTATAGGTTCCCCTTTTCCAAAACACAATCTCAGATCAGAAGTACCACGAAGATAACGAAAAATGTACTTCACTGCTCTCCAATGATCTATACCTGGATTTGATAGAAAACGACTGACCACACCAACTGCATGATCTATATCAGTTCTAGTACATACCATTGCATACATCAAATAGCCAATGGCAAATGAATAAGGTATGTGATGTATCTCCTCTCTCTCTTCATCAGTAGAAGGTGACTGACTGGTGCTGAGCTTAAAATGTAAAGCAAGAGGAGTACTAACCACTTTCTCTCTATCCATATAAAATCTCTGAAGAACCTTCTCAATGTATCTCTCCTAAGGTAACCACAACTTCTTGGCATTCCTACCACGAGAAATTTTCATGCCAAGTATCTGTCGTGCTGGCCCCAAGTCATTCATCACAAAAGACTAACAAAGATCCTTCTTCAATCTGTCAATTTAGAAGTATCATGGCCAACAATGAGAATATCATCAACATAAAGAAAAATTATAATAAAATCATCATCACTAAATCTCTGAACAAAAACACAATGATTAAAAGATGTCTTCCTGAAACCCTAATGAGAAATGACAGATTCAAACTTCTTATACCACTGCCTCAGAGCTTGATTCAAACCGTACAAACTCTTCTTCAACCTACAGACCTGATTTTCTTTACCTGTTTCAACAAAACCCTTTGGTTTCTCTATATAAATCTCCTCCTCTAAATCCCCATGGAGGAAAGCTGTCTTCAAATCCATCTTCTCAATCTACAGATCTAAACTAGCAACCAAACCAAGAACAACCCGAATGGAAGACATTTTGACAACAGGTGATAAAATCTCAT
Source organism: Viscum album (assembly GCA_963277665.1). Lineage (NCBI taxonomy): Eukaryota > Viridiplantae > Streptophyta > Magnoliopsida > Santalales > Viscaceae > Viscum > Viscum album. The sequence continues at coordinate 391,550,629 of OY728158.1, forward strand.
AAAAATCAATACCTTTCTTCTGATGGAAGCCTTTGACAACTAACCATGCCTTGTATCGTGGAAGGGAACTGGATTCTTCATTTTTAATCCAATAAATCCACCGATTTTGCAAAGCTCTCTTCCCTGTCGGTAACTTCACCAGCTCAAAAGTGTGGTTGTCATGCAATGATGTAATCTTGTCATCCATTGGCACAACCCATCTGTCACACTGTTCACATTCCATTGCCTCGTCAAATGATTCTGGTTCTCCCCCTTTAGCGAGGAGCACATAATCATATGGTGAATATCAAGTAGAAGCAGTGAAATGTCGAGATGACCTCCTAAGTGGAACTGTGGGTTCACTAATAACCCATGGAACTAGATCATCAGAAAGAAAAGGTGTATTGGAAACATAAACTCTAACCTGTTCACCTTGAGCATCATTATGTACATCAACATGATCATCATAATCAACAATGTGAGGTAAATTTGAATCAGAACCTGGCTCAGGACTGACACAACCATCAGAAGTTAGAGAAGCATCTTTTTCTCCCTTATCAATGTCTACAATAGTCTTGTCCTCCTTAAACACTACATCGCGGCTTCTGACAAGTTTCTTCAAAACAGGATCATAAAACCTGTACCCAAACTCATCATGTCCATAGCCAATAAAAATACACTGGCATGTCTTACCATCTAGCTTTGATCTCCCATCTCTAGGAACATGAACAAAGGCCTTGCAACCAAAAAAACACAAGTGATCGTACCTGATCTCTTTTCCATACCAAAACTTATCGGGAGTGTCTATCTAAAAAGTAACCATAGGTGTTAAATTGATAATATAAGCATCAATAAGTAAAGCCTCACCCCAAAAGTGTCCAGGAAACTTTTCTTCTGAAAGCAAACAACGAACTCTTTTCAACAAAGTCATGTTCATCCTCTTAGCTACACCATTTAATTGAGGTGTCTTTGGCGGTGTCTTCAGATGCTAAATACCTTCCTACCTTCAATACTGATCAAAAGGACCACAATACTCTCCTCCATTGTCAGTGAGAATATATTTCAATTTCTTTCCTGATTCCCTCTCAGCAGAAACATGAAATTGCTTAAAAACACTAAGCACCTAACTTTTGGATTTCAAAACATAAACCCAGAGCTTTCGTGAGTAGTCATCAATAAATGTAAAAAAATAAAGACCGCCACTAAAGGTCTTCAATTTCAAAGGACCACAAATGTCAGAATGTACTCATTCAAGTACCTGTGACTTCCTATGTGGAGGATGACTACTGAAACTCACTCTGATCTGTTTTCCATCCATGCAATGATCACATCTATCCAATTTGAAACTCTTCAAATCTGGAAGAAGATTTCTCTTGGCCAAAAAACCAAGACCTTTCTCACTAATTTGATTGAGCCTCTTATTCCACAACTTTGAAAAAACACTATACTCAATAAAGCAAGCAGTATCATAAGAAATGGAAGCTCTAGTCCAGTACAAACCTAATTGCTTCTTCCCTCGAGACACAATAAAAGATCCCTTGGAAATATTCCATTGGAAATCACCAAAAGTAGTAATAAACCCTTTGTCAAGAACACTGGTAGAGATAATATTCAAACGAACCTCGGGTGCATGTCGGAAATTCTTCAAAATCAGCTTACTTCTTGTACTGGTCTCTAAACAAACAGTCAGGATGCCTACAATGTCAGCATGAACATCATTGCCCATCTTCAAAATACCAAAATTACCTGGACTGTAAGATGTAAAGAACTCCTTCTTTGATGTCACATGAAAACAGGCACCACTGTCAACATCCCAACAAAAATCATTAGAAGCAATGTTTATGGAATCATAAACAATAACAAGATAACCCCCTGTAGCAGCGGCGACATGATCATCTCCATTTCCATTTTTCTTCTGTGAATTTTCCTTAAATATGTTCTCTCTTTTCAACTGATAACAAAATTTCTTAACATACCCCTTCTTACCATAATGATGACATTCAAAATCTCTCTGCTTCAGTCTGGATTTGCTTTTGCCTCTTCTCTTATCTCAACTGCTTTGCCCCCGGTCCTGACTTCTCCCCCTGTTCTCTGTGACCAAAAGATCGAAAGAATATTTCTCCTGAGTGCGTCTCCTGACCTCTTCATTTAAAATCGCATACTTGACAAAACTAAATGTCACAACACCATTAGGAGCAGAACCGGTTAGAGTAACACTTAAATTTTCCAATGAATTGAGTAAAGTGTTAAGCAACAAAAGAGATAAAACCTAATCTTAAAAATTGAAACCCATGCCCGAAAACTGATCAAAAAATCCTTGATATTCACTTAAATAATCAGAAATAGATGTACCTTCCTTGTACCTCAAGTTCATCATTTTCTTGAGAAGAAATGGTTTATTGTTTTACGTCTTGGAAGCATAGGTCATCTCAAGCTTCTCCCAAAAAGTTCTGGCATGAGAGACATTGACAATGTGGTTCATCACGTTGTCTTCGACCCATTGGTGAATGAAGCCGCAAACCATCTCATGCTCGAATGCCCAATCTTCGTCTGACATCCTCTCTGGCTTCTGGGTACTAAACACTAAAAGATGCATTCACTTTACAAAAGGCAGATCTTTCATTTTAAGTTTCCATATATGGTAATTGGTACCATTCAGCAAAATCACCCAATTGTAATTTTCCTCCATAATAAATATGAAAAAAAGAACCAAACCATATGATACAAGATGTTAGGAAAGATGGGAAAAGCGAAGAACGCGCAAACAATTGAAAAAATGAACGCGCAGTGGAAAAAATCATTCCACCAAATAAAAGCGGATTTGCAGTGACAAAATTAAGTGCAGAAAAATAAAGTTGACACTGGAAATTTTTAGGTGGAAAAACCGAAAGTGAAAAACCACGGGACCTAGTCCAGAAAAAGGGATCCACTAAAATCAAGAGGTACACGGTAGAGACTCCCAAAAATGGAAGGGATCTCAAATGTAATACATAAGAATAAAAGTGTGGATCAAAAGGTGGAGAGCAGTAAAGATGATCATCAAAGAAAGGAAATCACAAAATGGGATTTGCTCTTGTTGTTGTTGCTGCCAGTGATGTTGAAATGTCTTGTCTCTACCTCCTTATATAGGAAAAGAAACAGCGTCAAATAATGTCATCGCGTAAAAAGAGTTTCACCGCGTGAAATACTTCATGCGGTCTTAGCCCGCATTAAAAACACCACATTAAAATAAGAAACCACATGGGCATCATTTGAGGAGGCGTTATCCGTTGCGCCAACTAGGAAGGTGCCCAACAGTTGCGCATCGGTACTGGTCACCTATTGAATAATGATGGCCTTTTCTATTTTATGGCCATTAGTGACCTTTTATTAATCTACATCGATAATCTTTACTTTTAAGCTAATAATGATATTTACTTTTTAACAAGAAATAACCTTCTTTATTTTTATTAGGCATCGTTGACCCTTTATTGTTTTATTTATAACTAACAATAACCTTTTATTTTATTAACTATGGGTAACCCTTATTTTTAACAATGATGGCCTTTTGATTATATGTATCGGTGACCCTTGCGCTGCACATCCTCTATTAACCGGTGCCTCCATCACTGACCTACATTGGTGACTACTCCAATTACCACTCACCATTCTATCTTTTCCCCATCGGTCTCTCATTGCCTCACCGTAGCCTTTCCTTGAATTGGTTCCTCCTATTCAACGCCCCCTTTCATGCTACTTAGGGCCTCCCCTGCTTCATTCCCATGACACTAATATGATCCTATGCCCACACCAATACCACCATCGGTCTCTCTTTTGAATCCTTGTCAGCACAAATTAGTAGAAGCACCTCATAGAACTAGATCAGTTAAAACTCAAAATTCTTATCATCACACAACTTCAACCCTATTTCACCATCCCCGAACTATCATGAGAAATCAGAATCTAAAATCTGATGATTTGAAGAACTTGAAGTCGCCGCGCCATGGCAGAGCTGCATCTCAGTCTGAACCTGTAACCTCTAGCTGCCTCACTCATGCTATGGGAGGATAATCACAATAGGAGGGAAATAGAGCTGCTGGAGGCTAAGCCCAAGGATATGTCATTGTGAATTAATTTTTTAATTCATTATTGGTTTTTTATTTAAATTCATTTCAATAATGTTTTATAAATTCATCTTATTTAACTCACATGTTTTATACCGCATACCTCTGTTTTTCTCCCATTTTTTCCACATTGCCTATCCTTATGCCTCTACCCTTTGATTGGTAGTCGTTGATCATTCTCACCACCCAAACAATCAGGGGCGTCCACCTGGCTTCCCCAATTGAGCATATTGAAGCTACCCATCAGTTTTTTTCCGCTTCTCCATGGTTTCGTGGAATCCTCTGGTGTAGCGTTCTGTTACTTGGGAACCATCGATCGTAGGGGGTTTAATCACCCCTGCCTCGACTCACATCGAGGAAAGATCACGATATCACCCACATCTTTGTTCTCCTCCGGTGATTACAACTTCTTCGACGTCCTTGGATCCTGGTGCTTGAACCCGTGTAGGGTTACCTCGACGGCAATGGACTCTAAGGCACACAGCTGGTGTGCCGCATCTGGTGGAGCTCTGTCATGTCCCTCCGCTCGATGACATCACTCCAACATCCAGCCACAAGATCACTTGAACCAGATCTGACGTCACAATGAAGTGAATAGGACGTCCGGGCTTGATTGCACCCAGAATTGTAAGTTTCTCTATCCTTTCTTGCAGTTTATTGAAACCCTGAATTTATTGTATTTCTATTATCACATCTTTTGAGGCCAATCCTTTTTAATATATTATGTTTTGAGATATAATAAAACAAGGCATGTGTGGGGGGTTCTTGTCGTGCAGTAGGATCCAAAGGGATCTGAAGCATGTTATATCTGGTGTTCTTTGTGTTGTTCTTTTCTGTATTTTTATATTCTATTGGTTCTTGTTCAATCAGCACCAAATCTAGTTCTCTTTATTGTTCACTGGATGTCTTTGCGCCCACCTTTTCTCCATTCATCCACGTAAAAAGTGGTATCAGAGCCACTATTTGGTTTCCGTTTAGTTTTACATTGCTGTTTGTTTCAATTTCCTATTGTCTTCTTTACTGCTTGGTAATATTGTCTAGAATAGGTTGTAATTACAGTCATATGTTTTTCTTTCCACATACGGCTGACCATTATAACAATTTATATGTTCACAATCTACTTGTTTTCATTTCCACTGTTTACATATTGTAATTAAACCTGCTTGCTGGTTATTGTGTATAAAATGAATATACTACCTACTTGTGAAAATTGCATATTGTTGTAATCTTTATGTCTCTATTCATTGTTTGTTTGTTTCCAACACCTATATTGCCAGCCCCCTGTACTGTTTTAAACCTGAGGAATCTGTCTATTTAGGTTCTGTTTCAGCATTGTTGTAATTGTTGTTTGTTGTTTTCAGTTTTATAGTCTTGCCTGCTATTAGTTGTTTTAATTAATTGGGTTTCTGTTTTCCACACTGTATTTGTTTTATTCTGCCATTTTATTGTTGTTTTTAAAATTTCTTTAAGACTGAAATATGTCTACAATGAGGTATGAAATTGAAAAATTTGATGGAGATAATGACTTCAATTTATAGCTTATTAAAATGAGGACATTATTAGTCCAACAAGGTCTTATTGATGCCCTGTCTGGGCCTATAAAACCCATAACAACTGTAAATGAAGCTGGTCAAACCATAACTGAACACCAACCAGTCCCCAATGACACTCTAGTTAAAGCCCATAGTTCCCTCTTATTATCCTCAGTAGATAAAGTCCTTAGTGAAGTGGCCTTCGATTCCACTGTTACCAGCATCTGGCTCATGTTAGAGAAGCTCTACATGACTGCCACCCTAGTTGGTAGGCTCTATAAGAAGCATCGCATGTTCACTTTTAGGATGAGACCAGGCTCTTCCTTGAAATCTCATCTTGAAGAGTTCAATAAAATCATACTTGACTTAGCCAATATAGATGTCACGGTAGAAGATGAGGATCATGCTATTATTATCCTGATCTTTCCAGACCATATATATAGCACCTTGGTCGAGACCATGATGTATGGTCGTGACTCCTTTACTCTATAAGTGTTCAAGTCTTCCCTTCTATCTATTGACCTTCACTCAAAACCTAAGGTGAAAGGTGAGGCTGAGAGTTTGTTCACTAGGGGTAGACCTCAGGTTAAAAGAAAAAAGAAACATTTTAGTAGAGATAAAAGTAGTAGTAGTAAAGAACCTAGGAATGAACGAATGTCAAAGAATATTGATAATAAAGACAGAAAGGTTACTTGATTCCATTGTGGGAAGCTTGGGCATACTAAGCCCGAGTGTAGGAAGCTTAAGAGAGAGAAAGAGTGTGCGCAGGCCACTGACCAGTCTCTTATTGTTGACTCTGGTTATGACACAACCGAAGTTCTAAATCTGTCCAGCCATACACTCAACTGCGAGTGGGTCCTCAACTCTGGCTGCTCCTTCCATATGTGTCCCCATAGAGAGTTTTTCTTAGAGCTGGTCGAGAAAGTGGAAGGGGAAGTCCTATTAGGGAATAACAAGAAATAAAAGGTTGAGGGCTGATGATCTGTCCTGATAGAACTGGATGAACATTCCATCATCACCCTACTTGATGTAAGGTGGGTCCCCAACTTGCAACGAAACTTGATTTCCCTAGGAGTCCTAAATCAAAAAGGATATACTATTAGATCTGAATCAGGTACTATCAAAGTTTAAAAGGGATCAATAACCATCATAAAAGGATCCCTTCTGAATGGTTTATATGTCTTGAATGGAAGGACCCATTCCAGACAGTTGGGTAGTGTTTACAATACAAACACTGACAACACCATGCTCTGGCATAGAAGGCTGGGGCATGTAAGCTCCAAAGGGCTTGAAGAACACAACAAGCAAGGATTGCTCAATGAAATAAAACCTATGAATCTCCCATTTTGTGAAGATTGTGTGATGGGAAATGCTAAAAGAGTGACCTTCAACAGATCCTCCTTCAAGGCAGCCGCCCCAATTGATTACATCCATTCGGATTTGTGGGCGCCGGCTAGGACCTCCTCTCATGGTGGAGGTTTCTATTTCATCACCTTTATCAATGATTACTCCAAGAAGGTTTGGGTATACATCCTTAAAAATAAATCATATTTTTTCCAAACATTCAAAACCTGGAAAGCCTCAGTCGAGAATCAGACTGGGAAGAAAGCTAAGACCATGAGAACTGACAATGGGTTTGAGTACGTGTCCACTGATTTCATTCAATACTATGAGTATGAAGGAATTAAGAGGCATAAAACTATTAGGGAAACTCCCCAACAGAATGTCCTAGCAGAGAGGATGAATTGGACTATCCTTGAAAGAGTCTGTAGCATTCTTGCTCACTCGGGACTCCCCAAATCCTTTTGTGTCGAGGCCACTAGCACTGCAGTGTACCTAATCAACAAGTGTCCCTCTTCTGTGAATCAATTCATTACTCCAGAAGAACTATGGACCGGCAAGCCCCCATCATATTCCTACTTAAGGGTATTTGGGTGTACAACTTATGCCCACATCAAGACAGAAAAACTTGAACCCAGAGCCCTCAATTGCATCTTTGTTGGTTACCCTGATGGAGTTAAAGGATATAAAATTTGGGTGGATAAACCAGGATACCAACGGTGCATTATTAGTAGAGACGTTGTCTTCCATGAGTCCTTTGCTCCTAAGACCAGGATTGACACACCTGGCAATTCTGATTTAGGCTTTCATAAGTCTGATGAACATGAGTCATTTACTCACTTTAAGACTGATGTTTAGTCTATTCCTCATCTTCCATAGCCCACTGATGCAGCTGACTCGGAGACGAGTTCCGGTTCAGACTCTGATTATGGACCTTCCACCGATCATCAAGATTATCAATTAACCCGAGATAGACAAAGGAGAGTCTCTAGACCTACTGCTCGGTTCAGCTAGTATGATATGTCATCATATGCCTTTCATGTGGCCCAGGATCTCATCGACGATGATCCTCAATCGTATAGGAAAGCTTTAAAGGATAAGGATTCAAAGCATTGGATCATATCCATGAATGAAGAGATGAAATCTCTAAAGAAAAATCACACATGGACTATTGTTCACAAGCCTATGAATGCTAAAGTGATTGGGTACAAGTGGATTTACAAGAGAAAGGAAGGCAACACAGAGGGAAATAAAGTAAGGTTCAAAGCTAGGATAGTCGCCAAAGGATTTATTTAGAAAGAGGGAATCGACTATGCTGAAATATTTTACCCTGTTGTCAAACACTCTTCCATTTAGCTCTTGTTAGCCTTCACTGCCTATCTCGATCAGCACATCAAGCAACTTGATGTTAAAACTGCCTTCTTACACAGGGATTTGAATGAAAAAATATATATGAGGCCTCCCGACGGTTATTCAAAGGAATTCAAATTCAAAAAAGTTTTCCTTCTCAATAAGTCCTTGTATGGTTTAAAACAGGCATCAAGGCAATGGTATAAGAAATTTTATTCCTTTATGTTAAATAACCAATTCACCAAGAGCCAGTATGATGCATGTGTCTACTTTAAGTCAATTCAAGGTTGTATGATTTACCTTCTTCTTTACGTAGATGACATGCTTATCATATGTAAGAATATGAGTTTTATCACTTCAATTAAATCCCAATTAAAAGGCAATTTTGAAATGAAAGACTTAGGTGCAGCTAAGAAGGTGTTGAAATCATTAGAGATAGACCTAAAAAATTATTCTACTTGTCTCAGCATGCTTATATTTTAAAGATCTTAAAGAGATAAATGTTTGAATCTCTCAAACCTGTGAACGTACCTCTTACTCAACATTTTAAGATGTCTTTAACACAAGCACCCACTGCTGATGACAACGTGAAATTTGTGTCTAAAATTCCATATGCTAGAATTGTTGTTAGTATACTGTACTATATGATTTGCACCAGGCCTGACATTTATTTTGCTATATGCACCCTGAGCAGATTTATGGACACACTTGGGAAGCCCCATTGCCATGCCCTCAAATGGATTCTCAGATATCTATCTTGTTTATCTAATTTTTCTTTATGCTTTGGTAAAAATTTTGATACTTCTAGCATTTTGGTAGTCTTTGTAGATGCTGATTATACAGGTAACATTGACACCATAAAATCATTGACTAGATACATGTTTACTACCTGTGGTGGGCCTGTTTCATGGAAATGCAACATGTAGTCCGTTGTTGCCCTCTCCACCACTGAGTCTGAGTACATTGCACAAACTGAGGCAGTAAAGTAAGACTTATAGCTTAAAGGATTGTCTTTTGAACTCAAAATTTATGATTTATCTATTAATGCATTCTCTGATAGTCAATCTGCATTACATTTGTCTAAAAATTTAGTTTTCCATGGTAAATCAAGGCACATAGACATTAGATTACACTTTATTAGATACGTGATATAACAAAGAACTGTGTGTGTCAATAAAATACACACTGATAAAATACAGCTGATAGTTTGACTAAAGCTGTTATTTTATCTAAGTTCAAATATTACCTAGATAGTTTGAACTTGGTTCCTCTTCCATAACCATAGGTGCAAGAACTTCCCTAAATTTAATTAAAAATGGTGTATTTTTGTGAATTAATGTTTTAATCCATTATTGTTTTTTTATTTAAATTCATTTCAATAATGTTTTATAAATTCATCTTATTTAACTCACCTGTTTTATACTACATACCTCTGTTTTTCTCCCGTTTTTTCCACATTGGCTATCCTTGTGCCGCCTCCCTTTGATCTGTATCCGTTGATCATTCTCACCCCCAAACAATCAGGGGCGTCCACCAGGCTTCACCAATAGAGCAAATTGAAGCTACCTAGCGGTTTTTTTTCACTTCTCCATGGTTTCGTGGCATCCTTTGGTGCAGCATTCTATTACTTGGGAACCATCGATCATAGGGGGTTTAATCACCCCTACCTGAACTCATGTCAAGGAAAGATCATGACATCACCCGCAGCTTCGTTCTCCTCTGGAAATTACAGCTTCTTCGACATCCTCGGATCCTGGCGCTCGAACCCGTGTAGGGTTACCTTGACAACAACGGACTCCGTGGCACACAGTTGGTGTGCCGCATCTGGTGGAGCTCCGTCACGACCCTCCACTCAGTGACAGCACTCCAACGGCTAGCCACGAGATCACTCGAACCAGATCCGACATCACCGGGAAGTGAACAGGATGGTCGGGCTTGATTGCGCCCGGTGTTGTAAGTTTCTCTATACTTTCTTGCGGTTTATTGAAACCCTGAATTTCTTGTGTCCCTGTTATCACATCTGTTGAAGCAAATCCTTTGTAATCTATTCTGTTTTGAGATTTAATAAAACAAGCTGTGCGTGGGGGGTTCTTGTCGTGCAGTAGGATCTAAAGGGATCCTAAGCATGTTATATCTTGTGTTCTTTGTGCTGTTATTTTCTGTATTTTATTATTTTGTTGGTTCTTGTTCAATCGACACCAAATCTACTTCACTTTGTTGTTCACGGGATATCTTTGCGCCCACCATTTCTCCATTCATCCACGTAATAATCACCGCCTGGACAGATCGAGGTCGCGCTGCATCGCAAGGAGAATTAGCCAAGCTGGCCTGCGACCATGAGCTGTTGCGTTGTAGCAGAGGAGACCGCGAGCCACCTGAGTCAGCCGCCGGATGATGGAGGCCGAGCTGGGATGTTCCCAGCACTGGTTGCTGCGAACATGAAGAGAGGAACCTACCACTGAGGGACAACTGTCACCAAGTCGTAAGAGTTGTGCGCCATTGTGAACTGGGCCGACGCCGATGGAAACTTTTGGGTAGAAGTAAGTCGTTGCGAGAGGATTATCTCACCACCGGTTGTTGCTGAGCTTGAGCACCCCTTGAGCACTCCAAAAGAAACCTCCCCCTACACCGCCGAGATTGGGGGAAGGAAGAGAAAATATTAAACAAAAAAAAATACGTGAAAAAACATATATAAAATTTAAAATTAATTTTTTTTACTAAACTAAATATATTAAATATTATTAATTATAAATATATAATAAATTTAAAGATATTTAATTATCATATAACTGAATTATTAATTTAATTTACTTTAATAAAACATTAACTAAACTAAGTTTATTAAATATCTAAATTAAATAAACAATTATTTAATGTTGTTTTTCTAAAATTAATTGTTTAGTAATAAAATATAGAATGTAAATTACTAATAATAAATTATAAATATAATAAAAGTAAGTTTACCAATTATATCATAATAGTTAATAATTTTATTTTATTAATAATAATAAATTTAATAATTATAATATTAACTTAACTCTTTAATCCTATGTTTATAAACTAAAAAATTAACAATTTATATTTTACCGTAATAACATTAGATATTTAATTTTGAAAAATATATAAAAATAAATAATTATTAACTTAATATTTATTAATTAACATTAACAAATTTTTAAATAAGTAATATAACATTAAACTTTAAAAAATAACTAAAATATAATTTCCTTCAGGTTTTAACTATGTTGTCTTGTTCTACTTGTGTAGGTTCATTCAAGGTTCAGATGCACATCCAGTTTCTTCCAACTAACTCATCCAGAGTTAGTTACAAGAGAGAATCTAGTGTGACGTGCGTTTCGTGAAAAAACACACGTGTGTGGTGCAACAATAAAAGACAAGTTTAAGTCAGAGAAGAGTGGTGGTGCCGAGCAGCAGAAGACAGTGGGTACATAAAACTGAGAAAGCATCAGATTTGGGTGATAACATACACATTGGAAAACCTTTCACACATTGAATCAAAGAAGATCTGAAGAGGAGATCTTGGAGACCCGGTGGGAAACCCTGGAGTCGGAAGAGTACAGGAGTAGAACATCATCTGGGGAGTTCTTCTTCCCTCTTAATTCTAGTATTTGAACTCTATTTTAGTATTTTACAATTTCTGTATTGATAATGAACATGACTATTGGATAAATCTTTTAGTTCGGGGATATATTGAAGTTTTGGTGGTTATCTTTTAATTTTCTTTTTCACTTTATTATTTCGATGTATTCAATATTGATTAGAAAGATCAATTATTAATTAATTCAATTGCTTGTACCAATAGAAATTAATTTCCAAATTTCAAAATCAATTGGAGAGATTGATCATGGTAATATATTTAAAAATGTAATAAATTCATAAGACTTTAGAACTTATGGTGAGTTCTTCATGTTGTCATTTTCAAATAATGACTATCATAGTTGATCTATTTTAGAGAGGTGAACTCTGAACATGACCAACCTTTCAAAATTATGTCATAGAGAGGGAAGTAATTCATTCTATTTAAATGGTGGTATACTGCAACAATTTTAAAGTGAATTTGAATACTTTTAAAACCAGTAGTATGAAGATTTGTTCCCAGGCATTACATTCTGGTAGTTCACTTATCAGCGTTCAATATTTTTTTTATTCAGTGTTTTCAATTTGTTTTCTGCTTCATCATCTTAATCAAGATAAAAAATTTAAAAAAACTATTGGGTAACATACTACATTATAAAATCACAACAAAAATAAAAAGTAAAAAAAATAGAAAATCTATTCCACTATTGATTACTGTTGGGTATTTTGAAGAGTTTTATAAAAGTTTTGGTCAAAATCACCTTCCCTGTAGGTTCGACCCTGCTTTCCACGTACACAGTTGTTAGTAAAAATATAAATATTTAAACATTGACCAAATTCAATGATGGTTGGAATCAAGTTTTTGGAATCGTTTCCGAGGAAGGAACGAGCCATTATTTTTCTTAAAAAAAATATAAAAAATCACATATATAAAAAAATCGATAAATTGAAAAATTAAAAACCATAAAAAATCTGCTTCATTTTCTACTGAATTGCTACTATTATCTATATTTTTGAGCTCTTGTTTAGTTCAATTTTTGTGCTATTTTGAGCTATTATTACACTTTCTATGAGCACAAGAACCTCTTCTGGTAGTTTAGAGCCACTGAATTTTGAAATAGATAAATACCTCTCTACTCTAAGTAAAAGGAAACAAAAATATGAAATGGAGATCATAGACAATAGGGTTCTTGAGCCTAACAACTTCAAAAATAAACTATAACTCTTAGATGAAGTTGAAAGGCCTAGGATGAGGGAATTACAACTTCCTCATGTTTAAAAAATTACTTATTCTATTAGGTTATTTCCTAGATCCATAAATTATGAACTGAAACTGTCTCACATTTCACTGTCTCCTGCATTTAACAGACTATCTAATGAGGACTCTCTAGACTTTATTAGAGATTTATACAATAATGTGCAGTAGTTACCTTTTCTAGGACTTACTGAGAATGAGATAAGAATGATAATCTTTCCCCTTTACCTAAAATGGAATGTTAGGAATGTGTTTTTAATCCAAGATGAGAACATTTTTGAAAACTGGGATTAAGTGTACACTTCTATCATAATGTAGTTTTGTCCCTAATGAATGAAAGGTTATGGTTGCACCCAAATTTACCCTACTGGTAAAAGTGATTGTTGAAGTACAAGTAGGGATTGAATCCACAGGGACCGAAGAAGAAACCTTGAGACACTATGATTTGTAGATGGATTGGCTATGAAGTGGCCAACTTTGAGGTAGATTTTAATTGGAGAACTAATGATAAAATTTAAATAACATATATTAAAAATGATATGAACTAAACAATTATTGGTGGTGGGTTGATCTTAGGGTTTTTCTTGGGGTGGATTAAATGAATTTCTTTTCTTATAAAATTTCATGTCCTTAATTAAAGAAATATCCAAACAATGAGATAATTCTCCCAAATCATTCACCAATTTAATCCCTACAAAATTCCAAGGCCAATAACCAATTCACTTTGAGGATCACTTTAATAAGAACTCAAATTAAATAGATTGTACCAGCATTCAAAATGTGTCATCGTTAAAGTTGGCAAAGATGAGAAAGAATGTAACTCATCAAATGGAAATCCTAAACTAATGAATAGATTTAAATATTAAGTACATGAAATAACATTTAATCCATGACCTTGATACTACCTTGGATCAACACTTAAGAGGTTATCCCTCCATTGATGGTATTATATCAATGGAAGTGGGATGTATACTTATGGGGGCGGAATTGAAGAAGAATAAAATTATTAAAAGATGAACACTCCACCGTTGTGTGATGAATTCACAAGTGCGTGTGTGAATAAATTCACACTTCGATTCAACGGTATCAACATGTGAAGAAAAGGAAAATAAAAAGTGGAGAAGAAGAAGAATAAATTTTATTAAAATACTAAACGTTAAAGAAAAACTTACAAAGGAAAACCTGATGATGCCATTACAAATTGAAAGCATGAAATTACAATTGAAAGAAAAACTCAGATTGAAAGAATAATATTAGATGATAATTCCCTCCACCACCATCTCATTATATAGGCATATTATGAGCCTTAGAGAAACCCCACCACAATAAATTACATCTCCATTAATTGGGAGAGTTAAAAGGAGGGTGAGAAAATCAAGGGAATTTGCCGTTTCGATGTTGACCTGGAAATTCATCTAGATTCGTCCACCATTTTGACGTGTGAATCTTTAATTGATAGAGGCCGAATCCGTAGGGGTTGTATAAGAGAAATATTCTTTTCCTTCTGTCTTCTATCAGCTGTAAAAATTTTAGGAAATTTTGTGTAGACGTTTGGATGTTATTATTGAAATGGTGGGACGACATTATGTGCATTTATGTCGGGCCCACCATTTAAATCTCAATTTCAGATCCCTTTATCATCATGAAAACTTCAGAATTAGCTCCGGCCACAGTTGAATAAAATTATCCTCGTATTTTTATATTTCTACTGTAAAAATTTGAGATTCATTGTCCTTGGTTTGTGGGCCCCACATTTGTTTGATGGGCCTTAGGCCCATTATGCTTTCTCCAGAAAAGCTCTTCATTCATCCCCAAAAATATCCATCTTCCATTAGGATTCATCCATCAGACATAAAAGATAAAATGTTCCAAATAATGTGATGAATAATATACCAAAATATGAAATTAAAATTATGGAAAATGTATTTTGCACAAGCAATTTATTGAGTGGTCCCAAATTGACACTTTAAACATGAATTGCACAATGATGGGAAATGAAGTTCAATTTCTGAATTGAAATAAAATTGATGTTTATGAACTTTGAAACACATTAATATTAAAATATTAAGAATGAATATTAACCACTTCCAGTCACTAATCACACCCCCCAACTTGAGTTTTTCTAGTCCTGAGCAAAATATATTACAAATATGAAATTCGAATCCTCTTTTCCAAAAACATTTTAATACACATCGCTCACCCAAAGACCTCATACCAAAAAAATTATTAAACCCATCAAAATCATTTAAAAAAAGATAGGTACATAAGCATATCCCATGCCCAAGACTATTCCATTGTTCAAATTCATCGCCACATTTCATCCAATTTCAATTAAGCATGATAAAGTGTTGTGCATCACAAAAGATATGGGGCTCATTTTATTGTTCAAGGGAAACAATGGAAGCTATAGGTGGGAATCACATTAAACATTAAAATAAGTATCCATTTTTTTTTGAATTTTTTTTGTTTTTTTTATTTTTTTTAACCACAATAGATATAAAAAGACTAACTTTGGGCAATACAACTATGGAGTCACGATCCCCAAGTATCGAACGCCACACATATTGTCAATCCCATGCTCTACAGTAGAGATATAAATCATAACTCTGTGCAAGAAAACTATAGAGTCACGATCCCCAAGTGTCGGACGCCACACATTTGGACAAAACATTTCTCTATGTGGTCAATTTTTTTTTGTTTTTTTGTTTTTTGTTTGGATACTCAAATTAAACTAAAAGTGACCCCAGAACCCTATGATATAATGAAAGGGACCCAAGAACTCAAATTTACACCCATGATCTAGTAGATGTTCATTGTGTCATTTTTATTAAGAGGATGAAAATGTAAACTTTGAAAATTCACATCGGACAACCGCACTTTCCAAAAACTATTCTCATGAACTTAAAATTTCATTAAAATCAGAATCAAGGCAAAGAAAATTATTTGATATCCAATTTTAGAGTTTGAAATGTGTGTTATCATGTTCAAGGTTAATGGAATTTTTCATTACATGCATGTTCTTATTAAAAAAACCATTTTTTATTTCATCTCCCCACAACATAGAATAACACTGTCCCCAGTGTTTAAAGAAAACATAGAAGGGGGTATGGGAGAGTTGTTCAAAGTGGAAATTTAAAATGATAATAATGGAATGAATTCACCTGGTTGTTGATGATGATAGCGCATGCCACAGTATCCCTTCAATCCTGGATTTGAGTCTCAGCAGCTTGGATGGTGGTGAATGGATTTTCCTTAAGACTTACGACATGTCATTTTATTTTTTTAACCTATAAAAACATAAAAATAAAACAAAACAAAACAAACTGATTATACATTGTCTTCTTTATATTTTCTCGGTAAGGTATTACTCAGGGATCACACCACGTGACATGGATGAATACGGTGCTCCCCTTTCATACCCATACTTACTCATAAAATAAGAACATGTAAATAATCTATTTTTTTAAATACTTACAGAAACATAAAATAAAATAAAATAAATTGATGATACATTGTATTATTTTAAATTTCTGGGTAAGGTATTACTTAGGGATCACACTGCATGACAAAGATTAATATGGTGCTCCCCTTTCATACCCATCCTTACTCATAAAAGAAGAACATGTCAATAGTCTAAGGTACTATCATATTCAGAGTTTGATTTTTTTTATTTTTTTATATATAAAAATGATTTATTAATTCTGTTGAAAAATAAAGATGATTCATAAGGATTGGAAACATGAAAACACACAAAAACATACAAAATTTAATAAAAAAGGTAGAAGCCGGGTTTCCTCCCATAAAGAACTTAATTTAAAGTCTTTATCTTGATTTGAACCCCCAAACTTATCCAATACCAAATTTCAACATTTTAATTAACCCATCTTTCTCTAATTCAACAAGAATGAGATTGATTATTTTTTTGAAATTTCTTTTGTATGAAATCCTATTTTCTACAGTGATTGGTAAAATCCAAGGTATATCTGAAATGGTTGATCGAGTTGCTTCTATATTCTTGCCTAAGACACCAAGGATAATTCCTAAATTATTGGGTTCATGAGATGGATGAATGAAAACTGAAAGGTCTTATTTGTACCATATAAAGGTATAATTTAGTGGGGACGAAAGGTTTATAATTTTGAGGTTGGGTTGATTTAATTTTCTTAAAAAATATTGGAAATTTGAAAAATAACTTTCTTCTTCAAAAAAATGATAAATAATCGGTTCATTTTGAAATTGTGATTCCTTCTGAAAATTGTCTAGTTGAATGTCAGGAATGGGTATAGACTCAATGCTTGTGATCTCTCCTAGAGGTTCAATGATTGGTGCTTATGAAAAGTTATATTCAGGAAACTCAATCCATGATGTCAAATTTTACACTTTTGAATCCAAAAAATAAATTTCCTCTTGATTTAATGACCCTTAAACATTTCCTTCATATTCTTCAGTTATCCCATATCCAAAGGTTAGTTATTTTTTATATTAATGAGTGGTTTGTGTGTTACAAGATTCTTCAATCAATATTGAGGAAGGGATGGTTTTATTGAGAATGGGGTCCACAAAATTTTTAATGCTTTGTAGTTATAGTTTCAAACTTGATACCTACAAATTTATTTTTTCCATTTGTTCACACAATTTTTGAAGAATTTTTTCAGGATTATGATTGATAGATGTTTGGACATCATGTACTTCCTCAATATTTATCTTTTCAATCATTCTTGATAGGTATGGAAATTTATCTTTTAAACATTCATCATCACAAAGATAGTTCATGTTATCGAGTGTTGGGTAATCATTCAAGTGTTGATCAAAGTAATTTACTATGTGAAGAGATTCCCATTGTTGATTTTCTATTTGATTCCATCCCTAGTTTATGAAAGGAAATTTTTGATGATACTCCATTGGAGTTGAATGAAATTTGGATTTGGATTTTATTTGGACACACGAAAATAGAAAGGGGAAAATAAAAGAGAAATATAGGTGAGAAAAGAGAAGTTAGGTGAGAATAGAAGGTGGGTGTCTAAGAAAACTTACTTGGGTCCCCAGAAACGGCGCCAAATTTTGGTTGTTCCCAAATTTACCCTACCAATAAAAGTGATCATTGAAGTATAAGTAGGGGTTGAATCCACAGGGACCAAAGAAGAAACCTTGAGACGCTATGATTTGTAGATGGATTGGCTATGAAGTGTCCAACTTTGAGGTCGATTTTAATTGGATATGTAATGATATAATTTAAATAACATATAATAAAAATGATGTGAACTAAAAAATTATTTATGGTGGGTTTATCTTAGGGTTTTACTTGGGGTGGATTAAATGAATTTCTTTTCTTATAAAATTTCATGTCATTAATTCAAGATATATCCAAACAATGAGATAATTCTCCCAAATCATTCACCAATTTAATCCCTACAAAATTCCAAGGATAATCACCAATTCAATTTGAGGATCAATTTAATGAGCACTCAATGGAAATAGATCGTAATAGAATTCAAAATGTGTCATCGTTAAAGTTGGGAAAGATGAGAAAGAATGTAACTCATCAAATGGAAATCCTAAAATAACAAATAGATTTAAATGTTAAGTACATGAAATAATATTCAATCCATGACCTTGCTACTACCTTGGATAAACCCTTAAGAGTCTAGCCCTCCATTTATTCTATTCTATCAATGTAAGTGAGATGTAGACTTATGTGGGAGGAATTTAAGAAGAATAAAATTATTAAAAGATAAACACTCCACCGTTGTGTGATGAATTCACAAGTGCGAGTGTGAATAAATTTAAACTTCGATTCAACGGTATCAACGTGTGAAGAAAAAGAAAATAAAAATTGGATAAGAAGAAGAATAAATTTTATTAAAATACTAAACGTTAAAGAAAAACTTACATAGGAAAACTTGACTATGCGATTACAGATTGAAAGCAGTAAATTACAATTGAAAGAAATACAATGGATGAAAGAAAAACTCAGATTGAAAGAATAATATTAGATGATAATTCCCTCCACCACCATATCCTTATATAGGAATCTTAGGAGCCTTAGAGACACCCCACCACAATAAATTACATCTCCATTAATTGGGGGAGTTAAAAGGAGAGTGAGAAAATCAAGGGAATTTGTCGTTTCGATGTTGACCCGAAAATTCATCTAGATTCGTCCACCATTTTGACGTGTGAATATTTAATTGATGGAGGCCGAATCTAGAGGGCTAGTAGAAGAGACATATGCTTTTACATATGTCGTCTATGATCTGTAAAAAGTTCAGGAAATTTTTTGTATCCGTTTGGATGTTATGATCGAAATGGTGGGATGACTTTATGTGCATTTATGTCGGGCCCACCATTTAAATCTCAATTTCAGATCCATTTATCATCATGAAAAATTCAGAATTAGCTCTGGAAACAGTTTAATAAAATGATCCTCATATTTTTATCTTTCTACTTTAAAATTTTGAGCTTCATTGAGCTTGGTTTGTGGGCCCCACATTTTTTTGATGGGCCTTAGGCCCATTATGCTTTCTCCAGAAAATCTCTTCATTCATCCCCAAAAATATCCATCTTCCATTAAGAATCATCCATCGGACCTAAAAGATAAAATGTTCCAAATAAAGTTATGAATCATATACCAAAATATCAAATTAAAATGATGAACAATGTATTTTTCACAAACAATTTATTGAGTAGGCCCAAATTGACACTTTAAGCATGAATTGCACAATGATGGGAAATGAAGTTCAATTTCTGAATTGAAATAAAATTAATGTTTATGAACTTTGAAAAAAATTAATATTAAGACATTAAAAATGAATATTAACCACTTTAAGTCACTAATCAGGTGAACATAGAACTAAGATAACTAGTTTTTATCAAGAGGATGAAGAATATTTTCACGAACCTTGGGATAGATTCAGGGATATGATTAGGTAGTGTCCCCATAATCCACTCCCACCTCACCTTCTCATGGACACTTTCTCTGAAGGGTTGTCATATTCTCGATATAATCTAGTTGACCAGGCTTCTGGGGGTAATTTCATTGACAATATAGATGATGAATATATAATTTTTTTAAATAATATTACCCTGAATCCACAACATAAAAAATCAAGATGAAAAAGAGTGAATAGAAATGTTAACTTCAAGAATGGTTCAATGAATGAACCTTAAGCTCAACTTTCTAAAATCACCAACCAATTGTAATCTTTAATGAACCAAGATTCAAAACACACTGTTAATCAACCGGGCTATCAAAACACCAATCAATCATTAAGGGAACAGTGTTTCCATTATGTTATGTTTGGGAAAACTAAAAACATTTGTCCTAATTTTGATGTGCCATCCCAATAACATGAAAATTATAATATTTTCAATTATGGTCCTATAATGCCTCCTAAATAAGATCTATTTTCAAATAATTATAATCAAGGATATAGGAACCATCCAAATTTATCATGGAATGATCAATGCCTAATTAAACAATCCACTGCCCCTAACATTCAGAACCAACCAAGACCAAAATTTTAAAATAAAAAAAGGGGTGAGTCTTTAAATTCATAAGGAATCAATGATAATCAAATGTCTTCTGAGTATGATCTAGTCCTGAACAAAATTAACTCACAAGAGGAATGATACATGACTCAGCTAACAAAACATAAAAATTAATATGAGTCAGATAAAATGAAAAATGATGCTAGAATACAAAACATGGAAACACAACTAAGAAAACTTGCTAGTGATTTGACTTCTAGGGACAAAGGTAGGTTGCCTAGTACAACTGAACTGAATCCTAGAGAGAATTACATGGATTTTATCACTAGGAGTGGGTTGAATACTCAAACTGGGGATAAAAAAACCTTGAAAATGTCCAAAATAAAAATATTATTGAACCTGGTAATAAAAATATGCATTGTTCACATGCTGGAAATTCACAAAAATGTCTTCAAAATGATCAAAATCTAAATTTTTCATCTGAATAACAAGCTGAAATCTTTTATAAAAAATAGGAATAAAGGAAAAGAAAAAGTTTAGGAAGAGGTGAGAGATATACCCACTTTCCTTAAAAAAAATTCCCCACCAATCCCTTTTTTTGAGAAGCTGAAACCTCAATGTAATGCTAGGGCTGAACTTCTTCAGTTCCTTGGACTCCATTCCAAACTTCATGTAAGCATTCCATTCATTCATGCTTTAATTCAAATTCTATCTTGTTTTAAATCTCTTAAGAAAATTGTTTCAAACAAAAGGACCCTTGAATAATTTTCTAATTACGGGCTCATTGAAGAGTGCAATGTTGTACTCCAAAATAAAATCCCACCTAATTTGAAAGACCCTAGTAGTTTTGTTATTCTTTGAACACTAAGAAATTATGATCAGATAAACTGTTTGTGTTATTTAGGTGCTAGCATTAATCTTCTCCCTTACTCACTTTTTCGACAATTAAGGTTGGGTGACCTTCAACCAACCAAATTCATACTGCAGTTAGATGATAGATCTTTCACTCTTCCTGTGGGTATGATAAATGACTTTTTAGTTTGAGTTGGGAAGCTGTTTCTACCTTCTAACTTTTTAGTCTTAGATATTGAGTGTGATCAAGAGGTTCCCATAATTCTAGTAAGTCCCTTCTTGGACATAGGTGGTGTTGTTATTGGTGTGTCTAAGGGTCGACTTATCTTCAAAATTAGAGAACAACAAGAAAAATTAAATGTGTTTAATATCATTAAGGGACCAACTTATTCTGAAAAATGCTCAATGATAGAGTTACTTGAAGTTGAAATTTCTTATCAAAATAAACACGAACACATTGGACAATAATAAAATCAATCATTTGTTGAGTAAAATCATTTGTAAATTGAAAATCGTCACCTACAAGTTTTAGATGTTGAAATTCCTGCTCAAACACTAAATCTGGAAATTATTCGAGAACTGGACTACTGTACAGTTTCTACTGTAGAAGAGTCCTCTGTTTCTGAACATAAATGCTTGTTGAGTGAATTTGAGGGTGTTTTTGTTAACACCATCTTTTCTAATCACTTTGATGATGTTGATGAAGAACTTATAAGACATCATGATCATTATTCTTTGATAAACTTGTTAAATTATAACATGGAAAGTCTTAACAGTGTGCTGCCCACTTTGGACAACAACACTGTTATGTTTGAATCTGAGCTAGAAATTGGAAATCATTCATCATTTAATACTCCTTATAAGAAATATGTTTATGATCTTAGACCTCTTAGACCTAAGATTCTTCCTTTGAGTGTAGAACCACCCACTCTTGAACTAAAACCTATCCTCGATCATTTGAAATATTCATTTCTAGGTGATAATTCCTCTTTATCTATCATAATTTCTTCTAAACATAAGGAAAATAAAGAGGAAATATTGTTGAGTGTGTTGAAAAAGTTTAAATCTTCCATAGATAGGACCATAGATGATATAAAGGGTCTTACTCTCATGTTCTGCATGCATAAAATACCTATGGAGCTTGACCATAAGCCTAAGGTCGAGTGTCATAGAAGATTGAATCCAAACATGAAATAATTTTTAATAGAGTAAGTGATTACGTTGCTGGACATTGGAAACATATATCCCATTTTTTTATAGTTCTTGGGTCAGCCGTATCCATGTTGTCCCCAAGAAGGGGGGTTTCACAGTAGTTAAAAATAAAAAAAATGAAGAAATCCAAGTTAGGAAGACCACAAAATGGATAGTATGTATAGATTATAGGAAGCTTAATGAAGTCACTAGGAAATACCATTTTCCAATGCCCTTCCTTGATCAAATGCTTTAGAGGCCTGCTAGAAATGAGTTTTTATATTACCTTGATTGGTATTCTAGTTACAACCAGATTTATGTTGCTCTAGAGGATCAGAAAAATACCACTTTCACATGCCCCATTGGGAAATTTTTCTACAGGCGGATGCCCTTTTAGTTATGTGGAGCTCCAACCACATTTCAAAGGTTTATGATGGCTATCTTTTCAGATATGATTAAAATAATTAGTGAAGTTTTCCTGGATGACTTTTCCATTGTGGGTAGCACTTTTGATAGATGTCTTTGAAATATTGAGTTAGTCTTAGAAAGATGCATTGAAACCATCCTTGTTCTTAATTGGGAAAAGTGTCAATTCATGGCCATGAAAGATATAGTGCTTGGTCATAAAGTTTCAATGTGAGGTTTGGATGTTGATATTTCTAGGATAGAAGTTATTCAAAAACTCCCTCCTCCTAAAAATGTAAAAGGTGTTATAAGTTTTCTAGGGCATGCTTGTTCTACCAGAAGTCTATGAAAGACTCTTCCAAAATTATTGAACCCCTGTGTTCTCTGCTTTTTAAGGATGAACCTTTTAACTTTGATGAAAAATACATGAAATAATTAAATATATTATAAAAAAACTCACTACATCATCCAAAATCACTGCATTGGATTGGAAATTACCTTTTGAAATTATGTGTGATGTTAGTGACATGGATGTAGGTGTTGTCGTTGGTCAGAGGAAATATAGGAAGTTACATGTGGTGTATTGTGCGAGTAGACTGCTAGATGAGGCCCAAAATAATTATACCACTACTGAAAAAGAATTTATAGCTATTTTTGTTTTCTCTAGAGAAGTTTAGACAGTATCTCATAGGCTCAAAAGTCATTATTTTCATTGATCATTCAGCCTTAATGTATTTTCTATCTAAGAAAGAAACTAAACCCTAGTTGATAAGATGGATTCTGGTTTTACAAGAGTTTGATTTATAGATTAGGGATAAGCAGGGAGATGAAAACCTAGTTGTTAACCACCTTTCTAGGAATCTTTTTACTCAATATGAAGATCCTAGGGAGATAAATTCTTCTTTCCCGGATGAAAAGCTGCTCACTGTGTCAATTAGGTAATCTGTATGGTATACTGATTTTTCCAACTTCCTCACAACACGTGTCTTTCCCAAAAATATTTCCAATAATCAAAGGATGAAATTCATTTTTGAGCTTAAATTCGATCTATGGGATGATCCTCTGTTGTTTAGGAGATGTGCTGATGGTATTCTAAGGAGGTTTATGCCTGGGGAAGAGATTCTTTCTGTCTTAGAGATTTGTCACTCCTCACATTGGGGAGGTCACCATGGTGGTGAAAGGACTTATCAAAAAATTCTTACAATCTAGTTTTTATTGGCATACTCTTTTTAAGGATGCTAGGATCATTGTAGTTGGTTGTGATAGATGTTAGAGAATGGGAAATGTGGGTAGGAAAAAAGAGTAACCCAAAAAAGGAATTTGGGAAGTAGTGATTTTTGATGTCTTGGGTTTAGATTGTATGGGTCCATTTGCATCATCTAATGGGAATGAGTACATACTTTTTGTTGTTGATTATGTGTCAAAATGGGTTTAGGCAGTTGAACTTCCCAACAATCAAGCCAACTCTGTAATAAAGTTTGTGAAAAAAACATCTTTACAAGATTTGGAGTTCTAGAAGCCTTAATCACTAATAATGGAACACAATTTAATAACTAATAATTTAAATATTTGATGAAAAAATATGGTTGTGTTCATAAAACCAGTACTTCTTATCATCCACAGTCTAGTGGACAGGTGTGAATTTAAAATAGAGAACTTAAACAAATACATAAGACAACTATGTCATCCTCTAGGAAAGACTGGTCTCTTGAATTGGATGAAGATATATGGGCATATAGAATGGATTTTAAGACCCCAATAAATATGTCTTCTTATAGGATGTTTTTTGGAAAATGCTTTCATTTACCTGTGGAGTTTCCATATAAGTATTATTGAGCAGTTAAGGCTCTAAACATTGATTTTAAGAGTCCTGGTGAGAGGATATTACTTGAGCTGAGTGAGATGGATGAAATTAGGAGAGGGAGCTATGATAATTCAAGAATTTATAAATAGAGGACTAAAATCATTCATGATTCCATCATACAAACCAAATAATTCAAACCTAGACAGAAGGTCCTCCTCTTTTACACTAGAATTAAACTCCTTCCTGGAAAACATAAGTCCAAGTGGTCTAGAACTTTAACTATTGTCAGAGTGCTTAAGAATGGAGCTGTTGAAATTGTAGGTGAAGAAAACAAACTCATGTTAGTTAATGGGAAGATAGTGAAACTTTATTTTGTGGGAAATCTGAAGGGCTTGGACGCCTTCACTGTGCTTGAGAACTGATCTTGAATAATGTTAGGATGAAGACTTTAAATCATAGTGATGCATGGGTGGAAACCCATGGTTATTTGGTCTTTACATTGTTTCAATTTTATCCTTGAATATCATGTTTCGTCTTTGCCCTGTTATTGTTAAATTAATGTTACTTCTTTCTCTTGGTTTACTTGTTATGTTTCAGAGTTATCAAGAAGTTGATGTTTTGTCATTTAAAGAGTGGAATTTCCTTGATGAAGATTTAATGATAAACTGTAATTCAGGGAAGTATTCTATTATTTAGTTTGCATTCATTTTTTTTCTCCTTGTTCACATTAATAGAATTTACTACAAGTCAAATTTATCACTATCGGTGTGTCATTTACTCACTGATGCACATGAGCCACCATTACACTGCTTTCAGTGAATCATTAGTGATGTTGTCAGTGACTCATTGATAGTATTATTGGTGATATAGTGATTGTTACTTTAATAATTCTACTTGTATTAAAAAAAATATGATTCATGTCACTTTGTTTTAAAAAAAATTGCTTGTTCCTCCCGCTGAAAAATTGAATTTCATCGATATTTTAAAATCACTCATGGATTGAACTTAAGTTTGTGGTGGGTATAAATAGGCTGAGAAATTTTGTATTGAAAATACTTTAGTTTGGGGTGTTTTAGCATTCATCATTAAGCTCTAATGAACATATTATTGAACTCAATTTTTTAAAATTCTTACACCCAATACACAAAGCACACACAAGTTACATGCCATGTTTGTACTTTAATGGAAAATATTTAATCTCTGGACTTAAATGGTAATCATGTACTTGATTTAGAACATGCTGTTAATTTATTCATTGGTCCAAACATACATTTTTAAATTCAATGATACCCTTTTATACATGTCATCAATCTATTAAAATGAAAATTTTGTTTTGAACTATAATTTCGACAATTGTTCTTTTCCATGTTTAGAAGTCAACATTGGGGACAAATTTGGGTTTTATGTGTGGGGGATGAGGTAAATTATTGACTGTGTTGAACTGTGCTTAATTGAATGACCATCAATTCCCAATGAAAATTCAATATTTTTTGTAAAAAATGGGTAAATTTTTTCAAAAAATTCCAAATTTCTTTTAATGATTTTAGGCTTGCTTCTTTCTTCAATTGTGTCTTGCCGAAGGACATTTCTTGATTGGAAGTTAATATATATTTTGCATTTGAAATTAATATGGGTGGATGATTGTTGTGTGATCTTTTTTAGTGATTAAAAGAAAATTTGGTTTAGGAACTACTTTTAAGAGTGATATGGGTAACCTGTTAGTGGAATTATGAGCATAACCCTCGAAACTGGAAGTTTGAATTCATCCTAGGGGACACACATTTTTATTATATATTAAATTAATCACCTTATTGAGCTAATGTAAATGGTTTTCATACAAATATATGGGACTGTAGTAGTTTCAGTATCTGGGATCCCACATTGAGTCTCTAAGACCCTAGATGATGTGTGCATTTCTATTTACTTTAAACCCTCTATACACTTTGAATAAGTTCCTTGAACGGTGTTTAGCGCTTGATACATGGCTGGGGAAAAATAAAGTAAAGTGTTTAGGGTCAAAAAACGAGTTTATTATGGTGGTGAGAATGATGAATGCCACATGAATAGGGGATCATTTGGTGTATATAGAAATCATTTAGGTTGTATAATTAAGGTGATCCACAAAAAAATTAATTATTTTTGGAACTTAGGAAAGAGTCATTATACAAAGTTTTTACTATTATGTTCTTAACTCCCCTGAATTTTAACATTTTTCACTCTTGAAGTTATCTTTTAAGTTTGGATTGGACCATTATGTAGCTTCACATATGAGGTAGGACACTTTCATTGATAGTTGGTACATTGTCTTCTGGCTTACCAATAATAATTCACTCAAGGTAAGACTTGATTTGAAAATATATTTTCAAAAGCCTATTTTCATGTTTCTGCCCCCTGTTCTTAAGTACTGAACATGTTACGGTTTGAGCTGAATCATTAATCCTACAATCTATTTTTCAAAGATAACGAAGCCTAAGATTGTTTGAGGGCAAACAATGCTTATGTGTGGGGAAATTTGACGTGGCCTTGTTTTACATAGTTTTGCCACATCTTTTTACTTAATTTTTAGCAATTTAATTAATTTTTAAGCACTTTTTATTAAATAAATGTACTTTTGTATTTTTATAATTAAATTTGTTAATTAATCAATTTTTATAATTAATTATGTATTTTTAGTCTTTAAGTTAATTAATTAAATCATACTTTACTTTTCAAATTTAGTTATTTCTTTATTAGTTTTGTTAATTAAAATCTTCTTGACTTTTTAATATATTAACATATATTTTTAAAAAATATTTAATCATCATATTTCTATTTATCTAACATAGTCTTTATTTTAATATTTTATCCTTTAGTTTAGTTTCATTAAAATATATTAAATTCATTAATTAATATGTTTAATCATCCTGCTAATTAATTATGTTAAGAATTTGAGTTTAAATAAAATTAAATAGTGTGATTTTAACTTTAAGTATTCACATAGTTAGTTAATTAATTAATTTAGAGTTTTAAACCATTAATTATTTAATCCTAAGTATGCAGTTTTAATTTCTGTGTGTCATTGATAATTTTTTTAAGTATTCAACGATGTTGTTGTGAATCGGTACCGGTCACTTACGGATTAATGGTGACCTTTTCTATTTTATGGCCATCGGTAACCTATTATTTTTAGCAATAATGACCTTATATTTATCTTCATTGGTAATCTTTACTTTTAAGCTAACATTGACATTTACTTTTTAACAAGTCTTTGTCATGAAATGTTATTAGTGGATGTCATAATTATGACAATAATAATGACTCCTCAATTCCCAATTAATTCCCCTCTTAGTGACCAACCTTAAATATTCTCAATCCATTGGTATTCTAGTTGTTGGATTAAATATTATAGGGATTAATTTGAACCGTTGGATCAGATTACATGTACTCTATAAATATGGTGATATGTTAATAAAATGGGATGTACTTTGGGCTCTACATTGTGTTCTTTACTTTTGTATTTATTTTGTATTTGTATTTCCATTTATTGTTATCATCATCATACGCAAATACAACATCCTCTTTCTCAACGATGCGTTTCACCTACGATCGATCTTACATTTCCAGTTTCGAAATGCTTCGCGGTTTCAATCGGCATTCGATCAATTTCATAACACATTATCAGCACGATCGTCTTCTTCACATTGCACATCGTGACGTCGCTGCCTTCATCCCCATCATCGGCATAAGAAAAAATTTGTTGGAAAAAGGTATGTCACATGTTTTTATAAACATTATTCTTTTTACATACTCTTTCGCATGCGCATCGGCTCTACTCATTCGAAGCGATACATCAAAAGGGTGAGTCTTATTTTATATTTAAGATATTGTTACATTTATTTTTCCCCTCTTGATAAATCTTAAAATAATATATGATTTCCTTAATCTTTTGCTGCGAGAAAAATAATGAGCTCCTAAAGAGCTGTAATGACTCATGGTTGACAAATTTCACTTCATTCCCTGGAGAGAATGTATTTGACTAATAACCGATGTGGTCGATGTCGAGACATACATCATTCATCAAATGAATAAAAAAACTACACCACCAGAAGTGGTTGAATGATGAACATCACATACCCATCGTACGTTAAGCCATTGAATGATGAACATCACGTACCCGTCATACGTCGAGGTGTTGAACGATGAACATCACGTACCCATCGTACGTCGAGCCGTTGAACGATGAAAATCACGTACCCATTGTACGTCGAGCCGTTGAATGATGGACATCGCGTACCTGTTGTACGTCGACAGGATGTTCGATGAACATCGCGTACCCGTAGTACGTCGAGACGAAGTTCGATGAACATCGCGTACCTGTCATACGTTGAGATGAAGTTTGATGAACATCACGTACCCGTCGTATGTTGATCCAAAGTTTTATTATCATCGCGTACCTGTCGTATGTCGATCCGAAATTTGCTAATCATTCCATGAACCATGAAATTTCATATCTCTTATTTCTTGTTCACCCTGAAGGTGTGAAGTTTGATTATGCTATATAAAGGTTCATGATGGAGATGATATTTAATTTGAATATTTGAAAATATTTGTTTTATTTCTTTTCTCTTTTTTTATTTCTTATAAAATGTTTTAGAGAAATTAAATATTCTTGATAAACAAGAATAAATATATTTTATATATATTAATCCCCCAAAGTGGATGAAATTGATGAATTGAATATTCATGCAATTGTCTTGAAGACACTATAAAACTCGAAAAAATAATTTTATTCTATTCCCTAGAGTGGATGAGAACATTTATTGAAAATTATTTATTTCATTCCCCGAAGTGAATGTAAATATACCTGGTTTTATTGTAAATCAAGTTCGAGGTGAATATTATGTTTTTCGAATGATCATTGTGTTATATTTGTTTATAACAAATAATAAAAATATTATCACCAGAAGTGGTTTTATGATAGTATATATTTACATATCACAATGAATTTTATTGATATTTATAAAATATTTCATCCCTAAAGGATGAAATGAAAATAATGTCCTTTGACATTATATTGAAGAATATCTTCATTTATAATTTGTTGTTCCCACAACAACAATATCAAGAGAAACATTATTATTTATCATATTCTTATGGTTTATCAATATCATCTCATGTAATTAATTTATCCCCTGAAGTGGATGTTGTTGTTTATATAATTCATAAATGAAATGATTGAAATACATAGTCTTGATAATCCGATATATTTTATGAAAATGATTTTACCACCTGAAGTGGTTAAAAAAATGATCATCATAATCAATAAAATTTATATTTTATGCAAGATGATCATTATTGATAAATAAAAAATTATCATTCATGGATCATGAAATCCGATGAATGAATTCATTCCCCGATGTGAATGTAATATTAATTACTATATCTCATTCCTTGAAGCGAATGGAATTATTCATGATTTTTTCTATGATTATGATATCATGAATATTTGAGAGTTGATGAGGTTTGATCAAATGATTTATCTTTCATTTGATAAAGTGAATGTTGTTTATGAATTATAAATTTGGATGGTGATAAAGTGTGTCGTGAATCCAGAAGATTCTTCCACATTGGTTCTCGCTACCACATTCACCAGCTTTAAAAGATGTGGGGGATCCTATCCCAGGTATATGTATTGTAAAATAATATTTGGACATGAAGTTCCAAAATATTTTGGTCAGAAGTTCTAAATTATGCAATAATCCACTTGGTGATGGGCCTAACCCTTTATGATTATATTATAAATTCATCAACCACCATAAGTAGAAATTATAACGACAAATATGAGTTTTCACAATAAAAGATCCTGAAGATATTATATGTGTCGATCTTGAAGCAAAATATTATTTTGATTAAATGCTTCAAAAGAACTCATATATGCATTAGTATATGCTCATATAAGTACATTTACTGGTAGTGAAAATTAATAAACGACTCCAGAAGAGCGAATATATTTCTACCTAGTAGTACAAATTCTTAATGCTTTGTTAAGTCTCAATGAGATATATGAATGGTATTCTTAAAAATGAATATCATATGGAGACAAAAGAGGTACCTCGATATGTAACAAGCATTCATAAAAGTGATTATAAAGAATTTGTTATGTACAATCGAATCAATAATGGTAAACCAGAAGTTTACTAATCCTAGCACTTCAAATATATGACATCATGATTTAGGCCATCTGGGATTTATTATAATGAAAGATATTGATTCCAGTATACACGAGCATCAATTTATTGATAACATAGTAGACATCCATCAGGGGGATAATGATGAATTTATTTAATGGATGCATGTCTACAAAATTATCAATAAATTTATTATCATTAAGTCATTATGAATCCCCCCTGTATAATAATTTACCCTGAGGTACCCATTTTTGAGGTAAATTATTTATATCATTAGCAGCTTTTATGGAAATAAATTTTCCATATACTTATAAAGAAGTATATATGGGCGCGCCCACCTACCATGTGATCCATCTATATGAAAGATTCATCAACTAAGTGATCACATGTGTTATTTGCTGCTGGTGAGTATACATTGCATGATATGCATGTTGATTAAATTAAATACTGAGTATCATATATTATATGGTCCTGCAGAACCATTGACAAGATGCTCACAACACTCACTTGAATATAAATTGTTGGAAACCTATAGTCTGATTATACACACATGAATTGTGGTTGAACTGATTATATAAAATCATTGTTTATCATGAGTAGAAAACAATAAATATATTTTCCCTTGAAGAGGAAAATGAATATATCAGCAACATTATATTTTTTTAGATATTGTCCCTGAAGTGACACTGGTACCAGAAAATTTATGAGATCTCCATCAAATGTTGTTGATGATATATTTTCTATGAATTCTTTTAAAACTCATTGATGACTATGGATTTTTATAGATGTCTACATCATAATAACTGGCCAAAATTTTGAAGGAACTTATGAAATGTTCAACATATAAAGTTCTGGATTGATTATCCAAACTATAAAGACTATTGAATATCAATGATCTTATATTCTTCCTTATTTGGATATTTATATGAATCCCAGAAGGATTTTAAATTCCTGAAGCGTTTTCAAAATTATGGAAGTTTCACCCAATTTGATAAATTATGCGGTGAATTGAATAAGATTTATCCATATTAAGTTAAGGAAGAATATGAGTTGAATTTATCATCCCATGGTTTGTATGAATCATTGTATTATTAAGGTGTTCTGAAAAACATCTACACTCTTAAAGAGTTTTCTAAAATCTATGAATTATTTGATCATGAAATTACATGGAATGTCCTTGTATCTTGAATTAATCATCCTAAAGAGGAAATATTAAATTTTTGGAATGGTTTTACCCTTAATGAATAATTAAAGTGATAGATTTTATACATAAGGGGTTGATAAAGAACATACTTATCCCAGAAGGATTAAATATAAATGCACATTTTATTAATCCGTGAAGGATATACATGTACATGTGCGTATGTACCTTCCAAATGGCAATGAATCATATTATGATGCAAGGTAATGTTATTCCCTATTCATTGGAATCAAAAGGGTATAGATTATTATTATTCCAAAATTCAAAACTGAATGTTTTATTTCTGAATTGATCATGGACATTCTATGAGTGAAATGATGACCATTATGAGTGGGAGATGTAACTGTTGTACTCTTTTTCCCTTCGTCAAGTTTTTCCCACTGGGTTTTCTTAATAAGGTTTTTAATGAGGCAACACTCAGGGGACTAGATGTTATTGTACTCTTTTTCCCTAATCAAGTGTTTTCCCCTGAAGGGTTTTTCCTTGATGAGGTTTTTAATGAGGCAATCATACATCATAAAAGATATCCAAAGGAATGTTATAAATTATTATGGATATCTATTATTAATGGAAATTGTTGGCCTTCCCCAATAGTTATAATCTTCAATGAGACCATTCATTATTTTTGGTCTTCCTCCCATGTCCTAAAGACGTAATTTAATAATAATATTAATTGATGTCCTGAAGACATAATTAAATGATATAGTCAGGGGGAGTTGGGATTGCTGCACTCTTTTTCCCTTCATCAGGTTTTTCCCACTGGGTTTTCCTGGTAAGGTTTTTAATGAGGCAGCATGACATGAAATCAATTACTTTGGCTTCAGTTATTTTTCTCACAGGGTTTTTTTAAGTGAAAATTAAAATAAGATTCCATGAAATTATGACATCCAAGGGGGAGTGTTATGAAATGTTATTAATGGATGTCATAATTATGACAATAATAATGACTCCTCAATTCCCAATTAATTCTCCTCTTAATGACCAACCTTAAATATTCTCAATCCATTGGTATTCTAGTCGTTGGATTAAATATTATAGGGATTAATTTGAACTGTTGAATCAGATCTCATGTAATCTATAAATATGGTGATATGTTAATAAAATGGGATGGACTTTGGGCTCTACATTGTGTTCTTTACTTTTGTATTTATTTTGTATTTGTATTTCCATTTGTTGTTATCATCGTCATACATAAATACGACATCCGCTTTCTCAACGATGCGTTTCGCCTACGATCGATCTTATATTTCCGGTTTCGAAATGCTTCACGGTTTCAATCGGCGTTCGATCAATTTCATAACAGTCTTGACCTTTTTTATTTTTATTTGGCATCAGTGACCGTTTTTTATTTTATTTATAATTAACAATAACCTCTGTTTTCTTAACAATCAGTAACCTTTATTTTTAGCAACTGTGATGTTTTGTTTATGTGTATCGGTGACCCTTACGGTGCTGCACATCCTCTTTTTACTGGTGCCTCCCCTATTTTTCACCTATTGGGATCCATCGCCGACCCGCGCCGGTGACTCCACTACTCTAATTACCACTCACTGTTCTATCTTTTCCCCATCAGTTTCTTGTTGTCTCACTATCGCCTTGCCTTCAATCAGTTCCTCCTCTTTAACACCCCCTTTCCTGCTAACGATGGCCTCCCATGCTTCATTCCCATGACACTAATACGCTCCTATGCCCACACCAATACCACAATTGGTCTCTCTATTGAATCCTCGCCAACACAAATCAGTATAAGTACCTCACAAAACCAGATTAGTTAAAACCCAAAATTCAGATCTTCACACAGCTTCAACCATATTTCACCTACCCTGAATTATCGTGAGAAATCAGAATCAGAAATCTAAAGATCTGAAGAACATGAAGCCACCCGCCA
Source organism: Viscum album (assembly GCA_963277665.1). Lineage (NCBI taxonomy): Eukaryota > Viridiplantae > Streptophyta > Magnoliopsida > Santalales > Viscaceae > Viscum > Viscum album. The sequence goes on from OY728158.1 coordinate 391,584,782, forward strand.
TGGAGGAGCCAAATCTCAGCCTGAACTCGCAACCTCTAGCCTCTGCACTTCTGCTACAGGAGGAGAATCACAAGAGGATGGAAATCAAGCTGCTGGAGGCCGAGCCCAAGGATCTGTCACCGTCTGGACAGATCGAGGTCGCGCCACGCTGTAAGGAGAATTAGCCAAGTCATCGCGAGAGGAGGATCTCACCCCCGGTTGCCGCTGAGTTTGAGCGCTGCTTGAGCACTCTACAGAAAACCTCCCCCATACAGTGCCAAGATTGGGAGGATAAAGAAGCAAATATGAAACAAAAATAAGTTAAAAGAAAACATAAATAAAATCTGAAATTAAAAAAATTAACTAAACTAAATATATTAAACACTATTAATTATAAATATATAATAAATTAAAAGATATTTAATAATCATATAACTGAATTATTATTTTAATTAACTTTAATAAAACATTAACTAAACTATGTTGATTAAATTTCTAAAGTAAATAAAAAAAATATTTCATGTTGTTTTTTTAAATTAATTATTTAATAATAAAATATAGAAAGTAAAATAATAATAATTAATTATAAATATAATTAAAATAAATTAACTAATTAAATTAAAATAGTTAATAATTTTATTTTCATAATAATAATAAATTTAATAATTATAATATTAACTTCACTTTTAATCTTATGTTTATTAACTAAAATATTAACAATTTATATTTTAGCTAAATAATATTAGATAATTAATTTAACAAAATATATATAAAAGTAATAATTATTAACATAATATTTATTAATTAACATTAATAACTTTTTAAATAAGTAATATAACATTAAACTTTAAAAAATAACTATTATTTAATTTTCTTCGTGTTTTAAATGTGTTTTTTGTTCTACATGTGCAATTTCATTCCAGGTTCAGATGCACATTCAGTTCCTTCCAACTAACTCATCTGGGGTTAGTTACAAGGGAGAATACATGTGGTTCGCGAAAACATACACTTGTGCGGTGGAACAGTAAAACACAAGTTTAAGTTGAAGAAGATTGGTGTTGAAAAGCAGCAGAAGACAGTGGTTACTTAAAATAGAGCAAGTAGAAAATTTTGGTGAGAACATACACATTGGACAACCTTTCATACATTGGAGAAAAGAAGATCTGAGGAGGAGATTTTGGAGACCCAGCGGGAAACTGGAAGAGTGCTTTCGTGGCCGCCCTCAAATTATTAGTATGATTTTGGGGTACTTAGGAGCAGTAGAGTGGTTGACCAAGGTCGTCTCTCAAAGGAGGATGTGAATTAAAACAACCTTTTAGAGGTATTCTAAAAATAAAATAAAAGAGAATAAAAATGACACAACCAGAAAATGTTTTTTTAGACAATATTTAAAATACGTAATCGATCTAAATCTACCTCTTCAATCAATTATTTATCATTATCATTTAAATTAACATCCACTTAATTATGATCCATTAACTAGTTAACCCCCAAACCCTACGAGAATTAACCTTACCACAAAGATGAAGTGAATTAAACCTTAGGTTATCTTCGGAACATGTAATCGTAGCCCCCTGCTTTGATTGATGTTATAAGGATAGATTATGGTCAGTGGTAAATTAAGGCACATATCCATTTTTTAAATGAGGACTAATTGAGTTTAGGTATTATTTTTGAACTCTACAAATTAATCCCATGTGGTTTTGAATTACCGGTTAAAGTTGCGCTCTCACAGTTCACACAATTCCCGACCTCGCGTGTTTTGTGTTAACAATCCAATTTCTTGCTTAGTTTAATTTAAATTAAAAACTAAATTAATATATCATAATATGTGAATTACAGTAGCTCATTTATTCAAAATAAATCAATGAAGAAGGATAGAGGTCGATCAATTACTAAAAAGAACTACTTTTCCATGAGCGGTGTAGTCATCGTAGAAACGTTTTGCATGTGCAAAGGTTTAGAAAGGGAAGAACCCAATCAAGTTTCTACTCTTGATTCCAGACCAATTAGTAAGATTAAGAGAATAATAAATTTAAACAAAACCGAAGAAAAAAGAATAAATAAAATAAGAACAAAGAAGTTTATTATGAAAACACAAACATTACAACATGAGGAAGAAGAATAGAGCTTCGACGAAGGGATCCTTGCTTCAAGAGCTACCCTTATTGAATTACTTGGATAATTGGAGTGAAACCTATTCTACTCTACCCTAAAATTCCTAATGCACGTCCCAACCCCACCAAATGAGGAAAAAACCTATTTATAAAGTGGTGGGGAGGCTAGGTTCAAAGTGGTTTCAAGTGTGAATGGGGAATCTCGGCAAAGTATTTTATGCCAACTTCCACCACCCATTTGACCACCATAACGCATGAATCACCTGTACTTATATAAGTATGATTCACGAGAATATTATTCATGTAGCTCATCTCAAAATTTGGGCCTGATCGAAGCACGAATGAAGAGGTTATGACCCAAATACAGAACCCATGTCAATTCTGCCGAGTCCAGCCCACCATTGACGTAATGACCCATTTACTCCATCCAAATGCACTCTTTAGCTATAGTGTCCTGAATAAAAGTTGTAGAAAATTAATTTTCAAACACTGTTACAAAATATTAAGTTCAAATAAGTCATATTAAAATATTTAAGTGCGAAATACTACAGTGCATTTTAAAAGGGTAAAACTGGAATTTGAATCAAATTTTCAAATGAATGATCTAATCCCAAATATTTCATAAATGAACATATCTAGCACAATGTGAGGAAATTATGTCATTTATTATCAATGAAATATTCAACAAAATAGTGTTTTATCAACTCCCCCACACTTACCCTTTTGCACTCCTGGGAAAAACCTCATATCAAGTAAACATCAATATCAAATCAAAACCAATTTTAAAACACATATCCTTGAGATCAAAAAATTACACACCATGAAAAAAAAATATATCATGCCTCATAAAAAAACCATTATTTCAAGTTCTTCATTTATATCATTCAATATATTTCCACTTTATTTATCCTCCCATGCACAAAACACTTACCTCACTTGAATTTTCTCTTATCACACAAATGTCAATTTTTTTTTGTAATGTCTTTCTCATCCAAACTCATACAAGGGTCACCATAGGATTGATAAATTTCTATATATCTACCCAATGTGAGTCAAGGAAATATGTTTATCATGAAGGATTTTCAGGGTTGTTTTGTGGCTTTCATTTGGTAGGATCTCGATGTGAAAAATTCTGAGGCTGAATGAGGAGGGCTTGACTATTTTTGAAGCAAAATTTCATTAATCTAATTTTCACTTAAATATGGTCTCCTCCTCAATCAACATAGAATTGATTCATGTTAATCATCATGAAAAATAAAGGAATGTGCACACCATTCAACATCTTATCAGTAAGAATGTCAATCTTGTCGAACATGATTTTCTTAAAAGCTCTAGATAGGCACAACTTTCACCCTCTATTAGAAGCTCCAGAAAGGCACATCTTCTTTTATCATGAAAGCTCCAGAAAGGAAGAGCTTTAAATATAATGTTTTTCTTCAGAAGTAAAAACATCTCTTCAGAATTTAATTTTTCACCAAAAGTATCACAAAACGTGGTAGCACAACAAAAGACAGCTTCCCCCACACTTAAGCTCAACTAGATTATGCAATTTCACTTCAAGAGTTGGTTGGATAGGGAACATTGGCTTGTAATGTGGCTAACCTAACAACATGTTCATGGATTATATGGGCTAAAAAGATTATATGTTCAAGGTAAGCCATTATAGAAAAGGATTCTTTGAAATATGGGCTTTAATACCAAACAAACGCCTCAATCATTTAAACATAAATACCTAAAATGCTCAAGTTTTGACAGGAATAAATCAAATTTTGGTTAAATAAAGCATGGTTTTGTTCTCTCAAGAAGTGAGGTGAATGTAAAGAATATGAAAATAATGGTTCAGAAGCCTCACAAGAAAGCGATTTCAAATATAAAGACAGTGATATGTGGCATGGGATTCAAAATTCAGTGTACTTTTCATGAAATTACTAAATATTTGAACTTGAAACAATGTAATTTCAGCATTCATATAAGTTTATTTTCAAGGGATAAATTGTTTCACTTATTGATATGGATTTAAAGATGGTTTTTGAGAATCATTTCATCTCAAAAGTTTCAAAAACACACAGAAAATTGAAAAAAATAAACACACAAAATTTGAAAAACACACAATTTTTTTTGTTTTGTTTTTTTAACAGGAAAACAGTTGAAATTACTAAACTAAAAGGTTCCCTCCCCCACACTTAAAATATTGAATTGTCCTCAATGTGAACCCATGAGGTGATATATTCACATGAAATGTATAATTTTAAATAGGAAAAAGAATAAAAAAGATAAAGGGTTAGGAACAACCTCATGTGCTCAAGTGATGATGGGGTTATGCAATGTGATAAAATCCACTGCATTAGTAGGAAGTCCCTCAATGTATCCCTTAAAACGTTGCTGATTGACTATAAAGCTCTTTCTTGTGTCCTCTTGTGTGATCTCCACTACACCATAAGGAAAAAAATTAATCACAATATAAGGACCTAACCATCTGGAACACAACTTACTAGGCATCAGATTTAGTTGTGAACTGTAGAGAAGGACTTTCTCTCCAACATGAAACTCCTTTTGTTGGATCATTCTATCATGAGCTGCTTTTGATTTTTCCTTATAGAGCCTTGAGTTCTCATATGAAGACAATCGAATCTCCTCAAGCTCTTGAATTTGCAGCTTCCTTTGGATTCCAGCTTGGGCCAAATCCATGTTGCATTTATTTATAGTCCAATAAGCCCGATGCTCAACTTCCACGGGGAGATGACATGCTTTCCCAAAAACAATCCGAAATGGGGACATACCAATGGGTGTCTTGTATTGTCACGACCCATCCTCGGGGCCTGTGCCGTGACTACCCCAAGCCCGCCTTCCATAGGCCAGGGGCTGATGACTAGCACCAAAGACGTAAATCCGGGTTAAAAGGGAAGGCGTTGCCTTTATAAAAGTAACAAACACAATAGAGTATGCAAGTGAAGTAAGCACTAAGTATAACTGAGTACAAAAGTAAGTGCTTAAAAGTAAATGGGATAGTATACAAACCCAACTGAAAGTGCAGTACAACTGAAAAGAAATTACAACAGAAAAGAAAGTACAACTGCAACCACTGAGTCATCCTCCGGAAATCCCACCTGAAGGGTGGGTACATATAGACTCCTCAGCACCTCAGGTTCGTCCGTCTTCTCTAAGTACGTCTCACGAAGTGGACCACCTCCGGGTACTGTCCAGCTCTACAAGCCTCTACCACGATTTGTGTTGTCCGTCGTCTGCATCCAACACAACGTAGTGCGGGCATAGCCCATGTAGGGGTGAGTATAACGATATTTAGTAGGGACCCTGAGAGCCCCGTAGGTCTCCCAAAATCCACGAAGGATAAACCACAAAGGAAAGATACAATCACAAAGTATCAACCAAATCTACTTAGGTATATTCCCATACATATACCAAAGTCATCAATCTCAATTCGGCTCCAACTCTCGAGCCCAAGAACAACCCAATCCACACAGAAAAGAAGTCAATCACACCGATGGTAATGATTGAAAGTCAAGACTCAGCTCACACAAGTATAAAACTTTCTAAGAGGGGTGAAGATGATTAGATGTAGCCTCTGAATCATCTCCTCTATCGAACCCACGTAGGATCCTAGTACAGAAGTCATCGCTGCCGAACCCAAGGAGGATCCAAGTACAATAACCATCGTTGTCGAACCCACATAGGATCCAAGTACAATATTCATCATCGTCGAACCCACGAAGGATCCCAGTATGGTAGTCGTCGTTGTCGAACCCACGTAGGATCCCAGTACAGTAGTCGTCATCGTCAAACCTATGGAGGATCCCAATACGGTAGTCGACATAGTCGTAGACATCTCTAGGGTTCCCGCACACAACAAGCTCAATTCTAGGAGGGTCCGCTCCTCGAGCCAAGGGTTCCATACATAAACTATCACTAAGTCCAGATTTGATGTATCCCGAAGTCCCATCTCATCAAAAGGAACCCAACATGACAGAAGACACATCAATTGGACACCCAGTCTGAGAGATATTGGCCTTTTCGTTTTAGGGGCCCAGTTAGAAATACACTCGTTTCTAACCCAGATGTTATCGAAAGTTTTCCAAAACTCACTTAGAGTATCAAAAAATGACCTCCTAATCGTAAGGGTCCCAGTGCCATAGATGGCGCATCGATCAGACTGGCGGTATTTAAGTTATTCACGATTAAGGGAAAACGGGCCCGGCACGTTAGGCCTAGTGGGCTGGCGGGTCGGGTCGACCCGGTTTTGGCAGGTCCGTCCAGGTAGATGGTCAGACCGGCCCGGTGAATTGCACGGCCTAGCCCGAGGGGCGCGGCCCGGCATGGCAGGGTGTGACCCGGCCGCAGCTCGGCCTGAGGGGGGATGAGTGGTCCGAGGCGGGGGGGGGGGGGGGGGGGCTGCCTGAACCGGTGGCACCAAGCAGCGCTGCCCTCCATAACTGGCCGTACTTCCTGGTGCAAGCGGCCCGCACGGGCGGGCCATGGTTCGTCCGAAGCGGCGCCCTCTCGGTGCCGCGGCTTTCCTCTGCCCGACCGGCCGACGAGCCGACCAGTTCTTCCGCCGAAGTGGCCCACGAAATGCAGGCCGCGGTCTTCCGCAGTGCGACACCCCTTGTGGTGCCGTGGTCCTCCTTCGGTTCGCCGGGTTTAGCCGGCCAGTTCTTCGTCAGTCGAGCGGCCTGCGGTTGCGGGCCGTGGTTCCTCCTCATGTTGCCGACGCCTTCGTTTGCCGCCGCCTTTATTCGTCACCACCTTTTTCCGACATGGTCTCAATTGCAAATTAAAGAAACTACGGAGGGTCATCAGGCCGTGTGCGTTCAGCCCGCGCCCTCCGTGTTAGGTGGTAATAGTTGTCCGAATTCGTTTCATAAAATTCAACAAAGAACAAGAACAATTTTAATCAACTAAAATTGTATATAATCCCCCTACCTCTATAATTGACATCACACGTCGGGCATTGCGGAAGACGGCGTCACAGAGAGAGAGGATTTGCAGACGAATTTGGAGTGCATCTGAGGAGGAAGCGACATCTCCGCATTAGTTGTAGAGAAGAGGAAGGAAGGCACATCGTTGCTCTTCGTGGAGTCAGCATTCTTCATCAAAGAGGCGTCGTTCTTCGTGGAAGGATGGTGTCCTTCAACGAAAGAGGAACTCTCTTCTTCTTTTACACAAGAGCTCTCTCAAATATCCTCCCAACACAACATGTGCCAAAATAAAATAATAGTTATGGATATTATTTTATTAACACTTGAAATTCAAAATTCAAATCACTTAATTAATTAATTGAAGAGGTTGAATTCATTAATTAAGGTGTGTTGGAAAATAATAAAGAGAGAGAGAGGGAGAGGATGAGTTCTCATTCAATATGGGGATTTTTCAAAGAATTAAATAAAGTGGGGTTTAAGGGAGTTTAGGGAAGATGAAAGGTTGGGGCTCGTGTGAGCCCCACCTCAAAAATATCCACACATGGAAAGTTAGGTGGTTGTGGGTCCCACCCTTAACTCCCCTTTGTAGGATATAACTACCATAGATATAAATAAAATTGTGTAATACCAATTTTATTTATTATATTCTAAATCCCCAATTATTAACATTCAACTGGAAAAAAATGCAACTGCGGTAAATGTCCCCTTAAGAGAATACTGGCGCTGCGAGTTCATCGGTGCCCTCAGATTTCAATTCCGAGCACCGGTTAAAAAGATAGAAAAACCCGCTTGTTTGTTCACGGAATGTACCTGAGCATAACTTCAAAAAATTATTTCGGGCACACCGGGCCTCAGAATCAGGTGCCGTCAGAAACTGCAGACTCAAAAAATTCCAAAGTATTTAAGAAAATATTTTCCTTGAAATTTCCAGGTCTTTACATTACTCCCAACTCAGGGATTTACATCCCCTAAAGCTACAACATACACTAGGGGAACAAATGAGGGTACTGAGCACGCATTTGAGCCTCCCACTCCCAGGTGCTCTCCTGGAGGTTCCTGTGCTGCCAGCGAATGCGCACCAGAGGAATCGAACGCCCACTCCGGGACCTCTAAGGGATGTACCAAGCCTGCTGGTACCTGGTGCTCCACCTTCACTTGCTGACAAGTGAGGCATCGTGAAATGAACTCTGCTACAACCTTCTTCATGCCCGGCCACCAGTGTTGTCATTTGAGATCCTGGTAAATCTTCTCCACTCCTGGATGTACCTCTAGAGGAGAAGTGTGAAACTCCCTTAGCACTTCCTCTTGTAATGCAACTGGTACCATAGTACGTCCCCTGAAGAGGATGACATGCTCCCCTCATTCAGAAAACCCATTAGGCGCCTGCCTTGTGGATATTTGAGCACATTGCATCTCACAGTCAACATCCCCATGCTGTGCCTCTCTGAATCATTGAAGGAGTAAATGAGTGACTGTGAGAGACTATAGAAAGGCTGCTCCATCTCTATCTACAAATGATATCTACAACGCGGCTAGTTGCTATGTCACCTCTCCTTGTAGCTGAATGCCCGATCTCCTGCTGAGAGCATCAGCCACAACATTCCCCTTCCCAGGAGTATAGACTATCTCAAAGTCATAGTCATGGAGGAACATGAGCCATCACCACTGTCTCAGGTTTAGGTCCTTTTACGAGAAGATGTACCTGAGACTCTGGTGGTCAGAGTCGACTGTAAAGTGCTCAACCATCAGATAGTGTCACCACATATTCAAGGCGAAGACCACTGCTGCTAACTCCAGGTCATGGGTAGCGTAGTTCTTCTCGTTCTGTCTCAACTGCCGTGAACCATATGTGATCACTGCTCGCTCCTGCATCAAGACACACCCGAGTCCAGTACCTGATGCGTCGTAGTAAACTATGTACCCTACGCCCTCCTCCGGTAGCCTCAAGATGGGAACACTGGTCAATCTCTGTCTCAGCTCATGAAAGCTCTACTGACATCTATCTGACCACATGAAGGGTTTCCTCTTCTTCGTCAAAGCTGAAAGCAGTGCTTCAACTCTGGAGAAGTCTGGCACAAATCTCCGATAGTACCCAGCCATACCTAGGAAACTCAGCACCTCCATCACGCTTCTGGGTGGCTCCCAAGCAAGTACCGCCTCGATCTTCGCTGGGTCCACTGCAACCCCATCCTCCGAGATGACTTGTCCCAAGAAATGAACCTCTTGAATCTAGAACTGGCACTTCAAGAGCTTACCATAAAGCTGGTGCTCTCAGAGTGTGCCCAATAGAACCCGCAAGTGGTAGGTGTGCTCCTCATCAGTAGTCGAGTAAATCAGTATGTTTTCGATGAAGATTATGACAAAACGATCGAGGTAAGGCTGGAAGATCCCGTTTATGAGACCCATGAACACTGATGGAGCATTGGTTACGCCAAAGGGCATAACCAAGAACTCATAGTGTCCATACCGATACCTGAAGACCGTCTTCTGCACATCCTCATCTCGAACTCTGAGCTGGTGATAGCCTGACCTAAGGTCTATCTTCGAGAACCATCGTGCTCCCTTGAGCTGATCAAAGAGGTCGTCAATCCTCGGGAGTGGGTACTTGTTATTTATGGTCACCTGATTCAAACAACGATAGTCGACACATAGTCGTAAGCTCTCATCTTCCTTCTTGGCGAACATAATCGGAGAAGCCCATGGTGAAACACTGGGTCAGATGAATCCCTTTCCCTGTAAGTCCTCCAGTTGTACCCGCAGCTCACGAAGTTTAGCGGGAGCCATCCGATATGCTGGAGTAGATATCGGTGCTATCCTGGGGCATAGGTCAATGTAGAAGACTACCTATCTATGAGGAGGTAGTCCTGGAATGTCATCATGAAAAACGTCCACATACGGATCCACCACAACAAGAAAACTCGGACTCCGCACATCAACTGCTCCTAGGATGAGACTAGCCAACTGATGTGTGATCGGCTGCCCTCTCCTCTGCGTAAGTCCATCCTACACTGCAAAGGCTCCCTTCTCACCGGTGAAGGTGAACTTGGTCCCATCCGTGCGGACACACCACACTTTGTGCCTAATGTAGTCAATATGAGCATGGACTGTAGACAACCAGTCCATACCCGAGATGACTTCGTAAGGCCTCAACGCCGCTACAAGAAGATCCCAGCCAAAGCTCTCGCCTCCCAGAGTAGGCTCACATTGCTAGCACCAGTGCGTAATCGTAGAGTCTTCTCCTGTAGGAGTATCTCGCCGTAAGGATCGAGCCAACAGATCTGTTGGAATCTCCGAGCTCTGAACAAGGGTAGTGGCAATAAAATAATGACTCGCTCCTGTGTCTATAAGAACTGCAACAAGGGTGGAGTAGACACAGATAGTATGTCGAATCATCTCAGGTGCGCCGTGGTCATAGGCCTCGACTGCCTGGAGCTGAGCCTGCCCCTGTCTTCCAGCTCCCTGTGGTCGGGGTGGTCCTCCTGGTGGTGGTGGTGGTAGAGCCTCAAAGCGTCGTCCACCACCCACTGCTTGGCCAGCTCCTCTGCCTTGTCCGCCTGCTCCCTGTGGACCGCCACAGTCAAACCTCTGCCTCTACCTGGGAGGTCGCTCTACTATCTACTACTCGTCCGCATGGTGGGTCGGGCAGTCCCGAGCCATGTGACCCTACCCGCCGCATGCATAGAACTACCTACCCCTCGAATGGATGGCTCTGTTTCATGTGCCCCACACCTATGAACCAGTATCCTGGGGTCGCCCACCTGATGGCCTAATCCACTTGGACCTCTATGAAATCTGTCTACTGCCGGCTACAGAAGACTCCGCTACGTGTCTCCCTACGGTGGGTCTCGCTGCTGGCATCAGCTCAGCAAGAAATATCTCTACAAGAAGGGATCATTCCAGCACTCCTGCCTACATTAGAATCCTGAGGGAGATTATCGAAGCCCTGATCTCATGCCTCAGTCCCTGCTCAATGGTCCGGGCCCTAAGGAATGGGTCTTGTACCATGTCTGTGGAGTAGCGCGAGAGGTCGGTAAATCTCACCGAGTACTGAGCTACTGTCATGTTGCCCTGTCGCAGATGAAGTAACTCCTGAATCCACACCGCACGAAGGGTGGCTGGAACGAACTCCGAGTGGAAGTGACTCTCGAAGTCTGTCCAAAATAGAGATGCCTCGTCATGAACCTGGAGCATCAGGCTCCACCATCTACCTTCTGTTTTGTGAAGGAGACTCGTAGCAAGGATCACCATAAGATCAGCTGGTGTCCCTACTAATCTGAAGAATCTGACGATAGCCTCCAGCCAATCCTTGGCTTCCTGAGGGTCCGTCTCTCCGCGGGACCTGGGCGGCCTCTGTTGCTGAAACTTGTGCAGCACACTCAGGTGGTGTGCACTCTCTACTTCTGGGGCTGGTGGTATCGGTGGCCTAGAGGGTAGTGGTACTGCTGGTGCCTCCGCTGTGATGGGGCCCTGCACCGAGGCCTCGTCGCTCAGTGGGATTCCATCTCGCACATAACTCGTAACCCTAGATGGCTAACTTCATGGGGCCATCCTAAAAAGAAACAGGTGCGCCACGGTCAAACAATATACCTGTTAAGCTGAAATAAAGTAATCACCAAGAAAACTTTTGAAACACACATGCAATCAGTGTTTTTGTGCACTGAGTCAGAAATCAGGGGTCAGGGTTCTAGTGTATGGATACATCGACCATCGCACCAACACTGGACTCCCTGGACTGAAAACCACACTCAATACACTTAACACTATTTCTTCACAGAAAATAAATTATCAGAGTCCTGAGTTCTGCGGTAGAACCGACTCCTCTGATACCAATTTGTCACGACCCATCCTCGGGACCCGTGTTGTGACTACCCCAATCCCACCTTCCATATGCTAGGGGCTGGGGACTAGCACCAAAGGCGTAAATCCCGTTAAAAAGGGAATGAATTTCCTTTATAAAAGTAACAAACACAACAGAGTACGTAAGTGAAGTAACCACTAAGTATAACTGAGTACAAAAGTAAGTGATGAAAAGTAAATGGGCCAGTATACAAACCCAACTGAAAGTGCAGTACAACTGAAAAGAAAGTACAACAGAAAAGAAAGTACAACAGCAACCATTGAGTCATCCTCCAAAAATCCCACCTGAAGGGTGGGTACAGATAGTCTCCTCAGCACCTCGGGTCTATCCGTCTACTCCGAGTACGTCTCACCAAGTGGACCACCTCCAGGTACCGTCCATCTCTACAAGCCTCTACCACGATCAGTGTTGTCTGTCATCTGCATCCAACACAACGTAGTGCAGGTATAGCCCGTGCAGGGGTGAGTATAACGATACTCAGTAGGGACCCCGAGACCCCCATTGGTCTCCCAGAATCCACGAAGGATAAACCACAAAGGAAAGATACAATCACGAAGTATCAACCAACTCTACTTAGGTATATTCCCATACATATACCTAAGTCATCAATCTCAATTCGGCTCCAACTCTCGAGCCCAAGTACAAACCAGTACACACATGAAAGAAGTAAATCACACTAATGGTAATGATTGAAAGTCAAGACTCATCTCACACAGGTATACAACTTTCGAAGAGGGGTGGAGATAATTAGATGTAGCCTCTGAATCATCTCCTCTGCCGAACCCACATAGGATCCTAGTATCGAAGTCGTCGCTGCAGAACCCAGGGAGGATCCAAGTACAGTAACCATCGTCATCGAACCCACATAGGATCCAAGTACAGTAGTCATCATCGTCGAACCCATGGAGGATCCCAGTACGGTAGTATTCTTCGTCGAACCCATGGAGGATCCCAGTATGGTAGTCCTCCTCGTCGAACCCACAGAGGATCCCAATACGGTAGTCGGCGTAGTCGCAACCAGCTCTAGGGTTCCCGCACACAGCAACGCTCGATTCTAGGAGGGTCTGCTCCTCGAGCCAAGGGGTCGATACATAAACTATCATGAAGTCTATATTTTATGTATCCCAAAGTTCCGTATCATCAAAAGGAACCCAACGCGACAGACAACGCATCAATCAGACACCCGGTCTGATAGATATTGGATTTTTCGTTTCAGGGGCCTGGTTAGAAATATGCTCATTTCTAACCTGGACATTATCCAAATTCATCCAAAACTCACTTAGAGTATCGTAAAAGGACCACCTCATTGTAAGGTTTCCAATAAAGCAGACGGTGAGTCGATCGGACGCACGGTCTTTAAGTTATTCACGATTAAGTGAAAACGGGCCCAACCGGTTAGGCCTAGTGGGCTGGCGGGTCGGGTTGACCCAGTTTTGGCAGGTCCGTCCCGGCAGAGGGTCGGACCGGCCCGGTGAATCATGCGTCTTGGACTGAGGGGCGCAGCCCAACCTGGCATGGCGCATCTCGGCCCGGCCACGGCTCGGCCCGAGGGGGGCCAAGCGGTCCGAGGCGGGGGGGGGGGGGGGGGGGGGGCTGCCCGAACCGGTGACGCCACCCTCCCTAACCGGCCGGCCGAAGCCGACCGGACTTCTTGGCGCAAGCGGCCCACACGAGCGGGCCAGGGTTCTTCTGGCACGACACCTTTCCTCTTCCTGGCCGGCCGGTTCTTCTGCCAAAGCGGCCCGCGAAATGCGGGCCTCGGTCTTTTGCAGCGTGACGCCCCTTGTGGCGCTGCAGTCCTCCTTCAACTCGGCCGGCTTTAGCCGGACTATTCTTCGTCGGTCGAGCAGCCCGCCGTTACGGGCCGCGGTTCCTCCTCAAGCGGCTGGCGCCTTCGTTTGCCGCCGCCTCTATTTGTCACCACCTTTTTCCGACATGGTATCAATCACAAATAAAAGAAATTACAGAGGGTCATCGGGCTGTGTGCGTTTGGCCCGCGCCCTCCGTGTTAGATGGTTACAGTTGGCCGAATTCATTTTAGAAAATTCAATGAAGAACAAGAGCAATTTTAATCAACTAAAATTGTATATAATCCCCCTACCTCGATAATTAACGTCGCACGTCGGGCGTTGCGGAGGACAGCGTCACAGAGAGAGAGGATTCCTAGACGACGTCAGAGTGCATCCAAGGAGGAAGCGGCGTCTCCACACTAGTTGTGGAGAAGAGGAAGGAAGGCATGTCGTCGCTCTTCATGGAGTTAGAATTCTTCATCTAAGATGCGTCGTTTTTCGTGGAAGGATGGTGTTCTTCAACGAAAGAGGAACTCTCTTCTTCTTTTACACAAGATCTCTCTCAAATATTCTCCCAACACAATGTGTTCCAAAATAAAATAATAGCTATGGCTATTATTTTATTAACACTTGAAATTCAAAATTCAAATCACTTAATTAATTAATTGAAGAGGTTGAATTCATTAATTAAGGTGTGTTGGAAAATAATAAAGAGAGAGAGAGAGGGAGAGGAAGAGTTCTCATTCAATATGGGGAGTTGTCAAAGAAATAAATAAAGGGGGGTTTAAGGAAGTTTTGGAAAGATGAAAGGTTGGGGATCGTGTGAGCCCCACCTCACAAATATCCACACATGGGAAGTTAGGTGGTTGTGGGTCCCACCCTTAACTCCCCTTTGTAGGATATAACTACCATAGATATAAATAAAATTGTGTACTACCAAATTTTTTTTTTCTAAATCCCCAATTATTAACTTTCAACCTGCATAAAACGCAACTACGATAAAGGTCCCCTTAATAGAATACCGGAACTCCGAGTTCATCGGTGCCCTCTATTTCAATTTTGAGCACAGGTTCAAAAAATAGAAAAACCCGCTCGTTCGTTCTCTGAACGTACCTGAGCATAACTTCAGAAAATCATTCCGGGCACACCGGGCCTCGGAATCAGGTGCCGTCAGAAACCGCAGACTCAAAAAATTACAAAGTATTTAAGAAATAATTTTCCTTAAAATTTCTGGGTCTTTACATGTATACTGTCCTATAAACCCACAATGCATCATCATAGCTCTTTCTCCAATCCTTCTTATTTGGCTACACAATTTTATCTAAAATCTGTTTCAACTCACAATTTGAAACCTCTTCCTGGCCATTTGTTTGGGGGTGGTATGATGTCGATGTTTTGTGTGTCACCACATACTTCCGAAGGAGGGAAGCCAGATTATGATTGCAGAAGTGTGTCCCTTGGTCACTGATGATGGCCTTCAGTACTCCAAACCTACAAAACAATTTGCGCTTTGACAAAGTCCAAAACAACATGAGAATCATCGTCCTGGTGGCCTAAGTCTCCACCCATTTACTCACATAATCAACCGTAAAGAAAATGTACAAAATCCAATATAACTAGGAAAAGGACCCATAAAATCGATGACCCATACATCAAAAATATCACCGAATAGTATGGGATGTTGGGGCATCTCATGTCTCCTAGAAATGTTCCCTGTGTGTTGGAAACAAGAGCATGACTTACAAAACACATGGGCATCATGGAATAGGATAGGCCAATATAATCTAGAGTCCAAAACTTTCCTAGATGTTCGTTGGGGTCCAAAGTGTCTACCATAAGCAAGTGTATGACAAAAATGTAAAATAGACTCCAACTCATGATCAGTAACACACCTCCTAATAACTTGATCACTAAACATGCGCCAGAGGTCTGGATCATCTCAAATATAATAATGAGACTCACTTTTTAATTTTTGGACTTGATTTTTCATTAAATTTGTAGGGATTTCAGAGGCAACAAGGTAGTTAACTAAATCTATATACCGAGGATGCGTACCTGAGATGGAATAAAGATGCTCATCAGGGAAATTGTCCCGATGTGGTACCTGGTCCAAGGTGTCATCCTCTAGTGTGTGAGTAAGCATACTCATGTGGTCTGCCACCAAGTCTTATGTCCCATTTTTTTTCCTTTATCTCAATATCAAATTTCTAAAGAAGGAGCATCCATCGAATTAGCCTGGGCTTTGCATCTAGCTTCTTCAAGAGGTACCTTAGAGATGCATGGTCAGAAAAAACAACTACTTTAGAGCCCAATAAATATGAACATAATTTATCTAAAGAAAATATGATAACAAGAAACTCATTTTATGTGGTTGTGTAGTTTTATTGAGATGAATCTAGTGTCCTCAATGCATAGGCGATCACATGTGAACGTCCCTCCACCCTCTGATATAAGAAAGCTCCAACCGCGAAGTTGGAGGCGTCACACATAAGCTCAAAAGGAATATCCCACCGTGGAGGCTGTATGATAGGTTGAGTGGTCAAACACTTCTTTACCTCATCAAAGGAATTACTGCAAGAATCTTCAAACACAAAATCAGAATCCTTTTGAAGTAATCTTAACATAGGAAGAGAAATCTTACTAAAATCTTTGATGAAGCGCCGATAAAATCCTGCATGCCCTAGGAAAGATCTAACATCACGCAGACATGAAGGATGTGGTAAGGATGATATAATGTCTATCTTAGATCCATCAACCTCTATCCCATATTTTGACACTACATTCCCCAAGACAATGCCATGATCTACCACGAAATGACACTTTTCAAAGTTCAGGAACATATTTTTCTCAATACAACTATTCAACACCTTTCCCAAACTACTTAGATATTCATCAAATGAAGACCCATACACTGTAAAATCATCCATAAATACCTCCATGCAGGTCTCAATAAAATCAGAAAAATTACTCACCATACATCTCTGGAAGGTACCTGGGGTGTTGAAAAGTCCAAATGGCATCCTTCGGTAGGAAAATGTTCCAAAAGGACAAGTGAATGTAGTCTTCTCCTGATCCTCCAAAACTATAGGAACCTAAAAATATCCAGAAAATCCATCCAAGAAACAATAGTGTGTCTTCCTATCTTGTCTCTCAAGCATCTGATAAATAAATGGGAGGGAGAAATGGTCTTTGCGAGTGGAATGATTTAGTTTCCTATAATCAATACACAAACTTCAACTGTTTTGTACCCTCATTGGAACTAACTCATTTTTCTCATTTTTAACAACAGTAACACCACTTTTCTTAGGCAAAACCTGAATAGGACTTACCCACTGAGAATCTGAAATGGGATAAATTATACCTGCCTCGAGCAATTTTTCAACCACTTTTTTAACAACCTTCAGAAGGGTTGGATTGAGTCTCCTTTGTGGTTTCCTCACCGGTTTAGCCGCATGCTCTAAAATAATTCTATGCATTCAAATGGAGGGGCTAATACCTGATATGTCAGCCAAGGTCCACCTGATTTCCCTGATGTACTCCCTCAAAATATTCAAAAGCTTTTCTTCATGTTCAAAAGAGAGATTTCTAGCAATGATAACAGGTAATTTTTCACCACTTAAAAATTATGAGTATTTTAGATTTGGTGGCAATGGCTTGAGTTCTAGTCTAGGGGGGTGGTGTATGGATGGAGACATAGAAGGAACTGAAATATGTGCACAAAGAGCATCAGTATCAGAATATAAATCATCACAATCACAGAATAAAACATCTAATCTATCAGCATACTCAACAACCATGTCATAATTATAGTTTACATGATCAAAATTAGAATATGCTTCCATTTCAAAATCAAATATTAGAGAGTATTGTTCCTTAGAAACGGGTGTGGAAGTTCTCTTAGACATTAAATCAGAACTAATACTCATAATCTTATTAAGAATAGGACAATCAAATTCCATGGGGTTTTTAAATAGTGTTTCAAAATGGGAGATAACAAATGAAGAATGATCCTCTGAGGGGTACTTCATGGAATCCATAACATTAAATATAACAACTTCATCCTAAAATTCCATGGAAAGTGTACCCTCATTGACATTTATGATAGTTTTTGTAGTTTTGAGGAAGGTTCTACCTAAGATAATGGAGGCATGAGAACTTACCTGATCATCCTCCATGTTAAGCACATAGAAATTTGCTGGAAAGATCATGTCTCTTACCCGGAAAAGTACATCCTCAAGGACTCTCACTGGATATGCCATAGCTCTATTTGCCAACTACACTACTACTCTCATTGGTTTTAGCTCACCAACCAAAAAAGAATAGAATACAGAGTGAGGCATCACATTTATGGAAGCTCCTAAATCACAAAGAGCATCAGAAAAGTGTAACTCCCCTATGGTGCATGAGATTGAGAATGTTCCGGGATCCTTTCACTTTTTCGGCATTTCTAGAGTTGGTGTAATGAGTACTGACACATTCCTTCCAAGATTTATCCTTTCATTTCCCTTGAGCCCTCTTCGATTGGTACAAAGTTCTTTTAAGAATTTATCATACCTTGTAATTTTCTTAATGGATTCAAGTAGAGGAATGTTGATCTCCACATGCTTAAATGTGTCCAAAACCTAATTTTGCATTGCTTCTTCAGCCATTTTCTTGGTTTGAACAACCATGTTTGGAAAAGGAAGAGGTTTAGGAGGAATATCATTAATATTTTTCTTACCTTTATCTTTCTCCTTGGGTTTCTCATCAGTTGATGTGGAATTGGGATTTTTTGGAGTTGAGGTGAATCTCGGTGGAATCGTAGGTGGAGAAGCATTAGTTGTTTGATTCCCACTTCTCAATGTGATGGTACTGACATTCCCCTTTGGATTTGGAGTGGGTTTGGAAGGTAGATTTCCGGAATTATAACTTACAAGTTCATGGAGGGCGGTGGCAATCAGGCTCATTTGAGTCTTCAACTCCCTCAGCTCCAAACCTTGACTCTTCAGCTCATTCTGTTGATTAAGAACAATTTTCTTCAAAAGGCCATCAGTGTTAGAATCTACCTTTGGTGGGGGATTCCCTTGTTGCTGGATTTTGATGCTTGGGCTTCGAATCTCCTTTGGGGTTGTTGGAAACCCTACTGGTAAGGCGAAGGCTGCTGGAAGTTTTGTTGAAAGGGTGGTCTTTGTTATTGTCCGGAGCCATACCTCATGTCCGATTGATCCTTCCACCCTTGGTTGTATATTGGTGCAAAGGAATCAAGCTTATTTTGGGGATATGGTTGTTGCTGCTGATAAGGTCGCCCATGAAACACTACTGCACAATCTTCTGTTTCTTGTAGTTGGGGGCAACAGTCAGTTAGGTGGCTTGTATCAGTGAAAATGCCACAAGGCCCTGAAATAGGGGGTTGGGGTGTATTTTATGACAAAGAAATATACCTCACCATAGTTTTCAATTCTTCTAACTTGGTATCAATCAAATGAATCTCAAGAGAAGAAGGACTTACCTGATGTACTCCCCTGACATGTGGTGTACCTCGATCACCAAATTGTTGGGAGTTTTGGGCTATTTTGTCGATCAACGCATGTGAAACTACTAGTGTCTTGTCCACCAATTCTCCTCCCACCGAAAAATCTACCATGATTCTCTCCATAGGTGTGAGTCCTTCATAGAAGTACTGGATGAGTAGTTTCTCACTGATTTGGTGATGTGGGTAGCTTGAAAAAAGCTTCTTGAATCGCTCCCAATACTCATACATTGACTCCCCTTGTTCTTGATTGATCCTAGATATCCCTTTACAAATGGAAGTGGTCCTTGATACTGGAAAAAATCTCTACAAGAAAAGACGTTTCAAATCGTTCCAATAAGTTACATCTTTGGGTTGTAAATAATACATCCAGTCTTTCGCAGCTCCATCAAGTGAGAATGGGAATGCTCTTAGTTTGATTTGATCTTCAGAAACATTTCTTGGTTTTAAGGTTGAGAAAACCACATTAAATTATTTAATGTGTTTATTTGTATCCTCAATAGAGAGGCCGTGAACTTTTAGAAGCAGGTGAATTAATCCAGCTTTCAGTTCAAAGTCTGATTCAAGATTTGGATATGCAATGAAATTTGGTTGATAATTAATATCAGGTGCAACCAATTATCGAATGGTTCTATTAAGTTAATTTCCATTATTTTAAGCCATTGGTTCTTGTTTTATGGTTTAATTTTAATTGATTCCAATTTCAATGTTCTGATATTGGAGTAATTCTACAACTGGTTGAATGTTGGAACTTCCCATAGACTAAGAATGTCTGATTCTTTCCCTAAGGCTACGTTTAATCTCAGGGTCAAGATCTAAGAGATCTTCGAGATTAGTTCATGTCATAAATAAATGAAATATGAAAAGGAAATAAAGAAAAGTGTACCATAATAAAAATAAAAGAAGTTTGATTTGGTCCGATAAAAATAAAAGAAGAGAGTAAGAGAAAAAAACTTGAGAAAGGGGAAAGAAGAAAGAAAGAGGAGAAGAAAAGAATTAAATAAAAAATAAAATAAATACCTATAATTGGTTGAATAAATTACTTGTCTCCCCATAAACGGTGCCAATTTGGAAGAGCACTGTCATGGGCGCCCTCAAATGATTAGTGTGATTTTGGGGCACTTAGGTGCAGCAGTGTGGCTGACCAAGGTCGTCTCTCAAAGGAGGAAGTGAATTAAAACAACTTTTTAGAGGCATTCTAAAAATAAAATAAAAGAGAATAAAAACACTACTTGAAAGGATGGGGGTTGGTTATAGTTTATAAATCTATAATAAGTTTACTGGAAGAATATTTTATTTTTTTTGTTTTTAGTTTTAAAATGAATTTCGATTAAAATGACACAACAAGAAAATGTTTTTTAGACAATATTTAAAATACGTAATCGATATAACTCTACCTATTTAATAAATTATTTATCACTATCATTTAAATTAACATCCACTTAATTATTATCCCTTAACTTGTTAATCCCCTAACCCTATGAGAATTAACCTTACCACAAAGATGAAGTGAATTAAACCCTAGGTTATCTTCGGAACATGTAATCACATCACCCTGCTTTGATTGATGTTCTAAGGATAGCTTATGGTTAGTGGTAAATTAAGTCACATATCAATTCTGTAAATAAGGACCAATTGAGTTTAGGTATTATGTTTTAACTCTACAAATTAATACCATGTGGGATTGAATTACCGGTTAAGGTTTCACTCTCACAGTTCACACAATTCCCAAACTCGCATGTTTTGTGTTAACTATTTAATTTATTGATTAGTTTCATTTAAATTAAAAACTAAATTAATATATGATAATATTTGAATTAATGTATCTCATTGATTCAAAATAAATGAATGAATAAGGAGAGAGGTCGATTGATTACTAAAAATAACTACTCTTCCATGGGCGGTGTAGTCATCGTAGAAACGTTTTGCATGTGCAAAGGTTTAGAAAGGGTATAACCCAATCATGTTTATACTATTGATTCCAGAACAATTAGGAAGATTAATAGAAGAATAAATTTAAACAAAACAGAATAAAAGAGAATAAATAAAATAAGAACAAAGTATTTTATTATGAAAACACAAACATTACAACATGAGGAAGAAGAATAGGGATTCGACGATGGGATCCTTGCTTCAAGAGCTACCCTTATTTAATTGCTTGGATAATTGGAGTGGAACATCTTCTCCTCTGTCCTAAAATTACTAATTCATCTCCCAACCCCACCAAATGAGAAAAAAACCAATTTATAGAGTGGTGGGGAGGCTAGGTTCAAAGTGGTTTCAAGTGTGAATGGGGAATCTCAGACAAGTATTTTATTCCAAATTGCACCGCCCATTTGACCACTAAAACGCGCGAATCATATTTCCTTCCAGAATGATGATTCGTGCGACTATGAGTCATGTAGCCCCTCTCAAAATTTGGGCTATATCCAAGCACAAATTAAGATGTTATGACCCAAATACAGAACCCATGTCCATTCTTCTGAGTCCATCCCACCATTGACTTAACGACACATTTACTCCACCCAAATGCACTCTTTAGCTCTAGTGTCCTAAATAAAAGTTTTATAAAATTAAGTTATGAAAACTGTTACAAAATATTAAGTTCAAAAAAGTCATATTAAAATATTTAAGTGCGAAATACTACAGTGCATTTTAAAAGGGTAAAACTGGAATTTTAATCAAATTTTCAAATGAATGATCTAATCCCAAATATCTTATAAATGTAAATATTTAGCACAATTTGAGGAAATTATGTCATTTATTATCAATAAAATATTAAAAAAATAGTGTTTTATCAGAAACCCTGTAGTTGGAAGAGTAAAGGAGCAGAGAATTTTATGGGGAGTTATTATTCCCTCTTAATTCTAGTATTTGTACTCTGTTTTAGTATCTTACAGTCTCTGTATTGATAATTAACATGAATTTTGGCTAAATAATTTAGTTCGGGGATAAATTGAATCCCACTAGACATCTTTTAATTTTCTTTTTCACTTTATTATTTTGATGTATTCAATATTGATAGGCAAGATCAATTCTGAATTAAATCAATTGCATATACCACTAGAACTTAATTTCAAAATTTCATAATCAATTAGAGAGGTTGATCATGGTTACATATTTCAAAAGATAATAAATTCATAAGACTTCAGGACCTTTGTTTAGTTCTTCCTGTTGTCATTTTCAAATAATGACTATCACAATTGATCCATTTTAGAGTGGAGAACTCTGAACTTTATCAACCATTCAGATATAACTCCTAGAGATGGATGTTATTTATTCTCTTTAAATAGTGGTATAATGTAACAATTTTCATGTGGATTTGAGTACTTTTAAAACTAGTAGTTTAGAGATTTTTCCCCGGGCATTAAATTTTGGTATTTCACTTATCATCATTCTATATTTTTGTTGTAAATTGTTTTCAATTTGTTTTTTGATTCATCATCTTAGTCTAGATCAACAATTAAAAAAAATTGACTTACTGCATTATAAAAGGAAAAAAATAAAAAATAAAAAGTTGAAAAAATAGAAAATATACTCCACTGTTGACAGTAATGGGGACTTTTTAAGAGTTTTAGAAAAGTTTTGGTCAAAATCACATGCCCTGTGGGTTCGACCCTACTTTCCACATATACAGTAGTTAGTAGGAATATAAATAATTAAACATTGACCGACTTCAATGAAGGTCAGAATAATATACCTATAGAACCAATCAAGAAAATTTTCATGGATAAAGTAAAATGATACCTATAATTTTTTATGTTAGGGTATATTGGCCATTTAAAAGTTATTCGTCTTTGGTTTATAATTTTTCATTTTCAGGATGAAAAACTTTCATCTAAAAAATCATTAATTTTATACAATTTCTTTAAATAAGAGGAATGTGGTTAATAACATATATGATGGGAAATTATAGGATCACCGAAATTGAATTATTAATATGATTAGAATAAGATTTAGGACATAATGAATGAACTTTAAAAATCACTCATGTTATAAATAATATATTAAATCATATTTAATTCACTCTAAATCATAAAAAATATCATTTAGTAGTTTATACCTTGTGAAAAAGGACTAAAAAAATTCATGTCTCTTTTGATTTACTAATCATGGAAAAATGGATTAATTAAACTGACATGATATTTTCTATTTTATAGTTCTCTAAACATGTGAATATCATAGTTTTCCATTATCACCTAGAGAGAGAATCCAATTAATGGTTGTTTATTACTGATACTTAATATTCGAAGGAAGACATTGATTATATAGATTGGTACAAATTTAAGAAATGATTTTTCAATTAATATTTTTCAATAAATCTCAACCTTAATATGGAGATGGTATTCCATAAAAATAAGGAATTAATGGATGAATGCTCCGAGATTTGAATAGTGAAATTCAATATGATTTCACAGTATTTGTTTAGGTTTGTTATTTATCCCAAGAGTATGTTTGAACACATCATTAATAGGATAATGTCGAGTCTTCCAAAAAATATTGAAATTTGAGACATCAACATATGTGGATGTTTCTTATTCTTCCAATAAGGTAAATATAGAGATCATTGAATCATAATGGCCTCATGGAGATTGAGATAATATATGATGATTTTTTTTAACATCATAGGGGCATGAAATATTTTTTATTATTGGGGGAAAATACAACTTCCTGAATCTCACATGTGTTAGAAGAATAATTATAGAAACTTTATTAAGGGGAAAATAAATGATTTAATTATGGAATAGAAATACATAATGTGAATGAATGATGAAGGGGGTATTAAATCCTACCAATGAAATGAAAGATAAATTTTTATGATTATCCTTTTTCTTATGGACTACTATTTCAACTTTATAAAATAGTGAAACTATGAAAATATATGCCTGATGATAATGTTAGTCTATAAAGAGTAATAACAACAGTATTTAAGACCAAAAAGATAAAGGCTTGGAATATGAAACAATTATTAAAGAGATGGATCCAGATAATTATTTTCTGATAGGTACACTAGAACTTCATTAACAAAAGTATATATTCTTTGATTCTGGTTCTTTGATTTTATTTATATAATGAAGGTTTGGAATAATAATTCAAATACCACCACATTGGATTGAGGTTTATTTTTTATGGAAAAAGTAAAACAAGGATTCAATTACACCTCATATATATAACTATTACCTAGTAAATATAGTATTATTGATATCATAAAAGACCTTTTAATAGTCCATTTACCAGAATTCAATGTTACACTGGTAATGCATTTGCTGCTTTTTTGAAAATTAAACATCATAAGTTGGGAGAATGAAATCACATATCATATCCCAAATCAACCTTTAATTTAATAAATCTTTAATGAATTAGATGAATATCTTTTATAATATTATTCTCTATAATTGATAGTATTTCCTTATTATAAATCACGTGTAGCTCAAATTATAAAAAAATAGGAGAGGATCTCCATTACATTCAATATCATGGTGAGAGATTATTTTTTTGTAATCAATATAGAGTTTCTCAGTCTGCCTCTTGATTAAAGGATTGATTTCATGATTGAACATATAGCTAGATATTTAATATTATCTGTGAATCCCTGTAAAATATGTAACACTGAACTATAAAAATAAAAAATGTACCTATAAGAGAATATGTTAAAGGACTTTAAAATCCCATGTACTTCCCCCATTTATTCACCATTGATATTTTTTTTAAGATGATGGATTTTTTATTACATATCATAAATTATTATCATGATATTAGAGTGATCAAGATAAGAAGAAATATTCATTTAACCAAATTTATTGCTAATTTAATCAGTTGTATGTTTCCTTAAACTTCTCAATTGGACCTTTAGTTGAGATAAAATTAATTAATGGTGGATAATGATGAAGATTGTCATTTTTTAAAGTTATGGGAACTATGAGTTTGATGTGATGGTATTTTCCCTAATTAGTTCTCTATTAATAATCCTAAGCATTAATAATATAGTGTTTATAGATTATATAAACAAATTTTTTCTAGTATTTATAGAAGATACTCTTATACACTCTAAAAATTAGGGTGAACTTGAGGATCATTTGAATACTATAATAAATACATTCATTTAAGAGAGGTTATATAGATATTATAGTAAATGTGAGAGTTATTTGTATCATGTATCACTCATATATAATATTTTTTACCAAAAAGGGGATAATTTGGAATCCATAAAAAATAAAGGTGATTGTGGAATGGACATGAAAAAAATAAATAATTCATTAATTTGGTATTTCCATCAATATGAGAGAAACATTTCATGATTACCAAATATGATATATAAGATAACCTCGAAGGTATATTCTCCATTAATGATTAATATGAATAAACAATTAGTTGAAGAATAGGATAAACAATTAATATATTCCCACACTACCTCAATATTTGTAAGGATAAGTGAAATATTTTGATTTATCAAATAAAGTCTTATACTATGTCTAAATAAAAAAATAATAACGTGATATCCTATGCCACTTGAATGATGTAGGTAAATGAGTTGAATGATATCACATATGATATATTGTTTTATTACATAATATTTTCATTTAATATTTTATTTAATTACCTATATTGAGGGTTTTATGATACATTTTCAAAACATAAAAAACTGAACTATATATTCTTATAAAAGTAGTTCAACATGTGACAATAAAGATGGTTAGAGATAAAGAATGTTTTGGATTTCATACACCACTAAATTTTTGGAAATATAAATAGATTTTAAGATTTTATATTTAGGAAATATGCAAAAACAGTTATTTATGAAGAGTTTTGAGAATGATATAATATTTATATATAAGAAAATGATCGAAACGTGAATAATAATTATAAGAAAATTGTCATACATTTAAAAATTTATTTCCCAAAATTCATTTCTAAATAAGACACAAAGATATAAAAGGGATTATATAGATATGTATAAGGAAAATAATAGTTTATTGAATGATAAGTCATCATGTATTAATATTGATAAATAATGAGTTCTTTGATTTGGGACTTGTCTCTATGTACCATCGAAAATTGAGGTAGTGAAAGAGTTATTCAATGTGACAATATCTCAACACTCTCCATTATTATAGGGAGAATAAATCATTATAAGAAAATTTGAGGGCACTATTGGTCAGAAGAAATGAACAATTATATTTTGTAATATATACAATAGTTAACAGTATACTGGTACTGTAATCCATGAAGGAAAAATAAAAAAATGGATGATGCAATAATTTTATATATTTACATTGAAAAGGGAGACTATAATTATGGATTTAATGTGAATTTTTTAACATATTATATGGAAATTAAATATGTATTTCTTATAGTAGTATATAATATAACAAATAATCACATCATACTCATTTGATTTCACTTATCACTCTAACAACATGTAAGAACATAAGATAGAGAATTGGTGAGGAAATATGAAATTCCAGTATCTACTATAACTGATAGTGATCCAAAAGTTATAACTATATTTCTAAAAATAGATTAAAATTATTTAAAAATATATTTGAGTATCTGTATGTCCTACCACTCCTAGACTGATAGCCAATATAAATTAAAAATCAAAACATGTGGTGATATGTTTGCAGCATACTACATGGAAATAGGGGTATGATGGGATAAAAATAATTTATTATATGATATTTAATGAAAAAAATAAAATCTAACCAATTAATAATATTTTTACATATGGTGTTCTCAATATAAATTAATGTATATCAAAAAAATTCAGATATGATATAAGTGAAATGAATCTATTGGGATCCAAAATGGTTAAGGAAATTATTGATAAGGTAAAAGATATTCAACAAAAATATTTTGGAACCATAAAGTTGACATAAGTGATTTTATGATAAACATTATAATTCCTATACTCTATGAATGTAGATAATATTTTTCTTAAAATATATTCAATGAAGAGAACTCAGATCCCTGGGAAGAAGTGATTGTAATATCGATGCTACATTTTCCTCATTGAGATTTTTAATCACATCAATGTTTCAGTCTATCAATTATCACTCCCACTAATGTAATCTCTAATGCATGATATGTTCCATGCATCCTTCTTGGGTAATTATATAATAGTCTTCTTACATGTAAATAAAATTTATGTGTTATAATTATAACATGATCTCTCTAATGATGATCAACCAGTGAATATCATGTAATATATAGATAATTTTATAAGAAAGAAATAAACCGAGATGGACAATGTTAATTTAAAGAAAAATGTGTATGAAGAAGAATCATGGGAAATATAAGAAACAATGGATCCTATGTAACCTCACCCAGTTTTAAATTAGTATATGAATTGAAATTTTATTGGTGAATGTTCTTATGGGGGTAATTCGATGATAGATAATTTCCTACTATAGTTAAAAACGGTACTCAGGATTCAGTAAGGCTACTTTATTTTGATTTAAAATGAAAGGATAAAGAATATTTATTACCTTTATTGATTGAATTTAACATTAAAAAATACTATATATTATATAATATATGAAAAATATATTAATATAAGAACCATTGTATACTGAATACCAAAGGGTAATCTAAGTAGAATATTTTTCTCCTATAGTGGTTTCCCATGATAAAAA
This sequence comes from Viscum album, assembly GCA_963277665.1. Classification (NCBI taxonomy): domain Eukaryota; kingdom Viridiplantae; phylum Streptophyta; class Magnoliopsida; order Santalales; family Viscaceae; genus Viscum; species Viscum album. Next base: position 391,612,602 of record OY728158.1, read on the forward strand.
ATCATCCAGAAATATAAGAATTAGTATTATTACATAAATTATCAATAAAAGTATAGAAACAATTTAAATGAATTTGTGAATGATAAATTATGATAATGGGTGGGTGTATGTAGTGTGTATTGGGAAATATGGGGTGTTTGGACCAAACTATTTTCTATAAAAAAAATTGGAAATTGTGATCATTTTTAATATAATAATTAAAATGTAAATGATAAGTTTATTACATGTTAAAAATAATGAAGAGTAATAATTGATACTTTAGGGAGTAAGGATGACCTAACAACAAGGATCATACCTTGTGAAACCCATTTAATAAATCTTGGGGGAGGTATAATCACTCTTGTTCATCCTTCACATGGACCAATGAGAACATCAATAAGTGATGACTGAGACAAATGGACAATAAGAGAAGTTATTTTTACAATTTATTACCACTAAATCAATTATAGGATAACCAACCCATGAAACTATCACTATCACAAACCTTAAAATTGGAGCTTATTCTATTGTGATAATTTGTTACATATCTATTCCTTAATAAGTATTAAGGTATAAATTCATTAATTAATAAAATACTTGTTATAATGATTAAAGATTATTATTCAACATATCATACTTATTGAAAATATAAAATTAATATAAATAGTGGATGAATATGATAAAATTTATTCTTGATATAATAAAACAATCATTTACATTTTTTCATAAAATATATTAGTAATATTTTCATAAAAATAATTTGTGGATAAATTTAAAAATTTTAATAAATGTTTTTTTCATAAAACATATGTAAATAGAATTATTTGTTAATATTTTAATATAAAAAAATATATATAATCAAAAATTTATTTTCTACGGGATAAAAATTAATTGATGTTCTAAAAAATATCATTTTTTAATAAATATATATTTTATTATGTCATTAATTAAAAATACCAAACTTAGATAATTATTTTGATAAAATTCATGATATTTTTTAAATAAACATCTTCAAATTGGACAAAAGTGAATATTTATAATTTCATTATTAATTTTAATATTTCGGTAAAAGTTAAATTCATGATATTTTTTTAATAAAGAATTGCCCCTAATTTTATATAAATACCCACCCTTTTTGCTATTATTCTCTACTATAAATCAAATTACCATTAATATATTATCAATTTAGTTTGAGGTAGTAATTACAAAGATATTTTATAGTTCCATTAAACAATTACTAATTTTTTGGAATTTACTTTTCAAGTACCATATTCACATTATCCTATTTTTCATTAAAAACATCCTTCAGAAAATAATTTTAAATTTTCAAATTACATTGTTTTTATCAACTAAATATCATTACATTTATTTCCAAATAATTTTATATAAATGAGATAATTCAATTATATTTTTTAACCCCATTCATTTAAATAATTTTTACACGTTATTCTACAAAAATCATTCATTGATATTACCCACCACACATTATTTTTTTGAATATTCAATCTCATTTTCATTCAAAATTTTTCAAATAAATTTAAATATACTTGATTGGATAAGAAATTCCATGTATTAAACTCATAAATCCTTTCAATGGGTGAACCCTAATTGTACTCTAATAAATTACATATTATTTTCCTCTCATGATATAATATATATGATGAATTAGTGGATAAACACGAATATTATGTTTTTTCTAGGAAGTGATCCCTAACTTATTCTTATGATGTTTTGATTTAAATTTTTACTAATTACCTATATTTTATGATCATAAAATATAATATATTCAATCAATGATTCCATATTAATATTTTCAAGTATGTTATCTGGATTTTCCTTTTGCTAAGTATGTATCTAGATTACTCTAATTTTTCACTTTGTTAGTTGTATATCTCACCCTTTAATTTTTAATGCCCTTTGATACCTTATCAATCATTAGATAATTAAAAGGAAATATGTTAATGTGATGGTATTTATATAAATATGATTTAGTGTATGTTAAATGTTTTTATATTTATAAGTTATTTTCTACATACTGATAAAAGACACCCTTCCTCGTCATTTTTTTTCACCGATAAATGTTATCCCTTTTTAGTTCTTTTTTTATCGTTAAAGGCAACCTTTGTTAAAATATTCCTTAGCATACATAAAATTCATATTTTATAAAAAGAATTTTATGTACTATTAAATAGAAAATTTCATTACATAAAAAAATTTATATTGATATATATATAATATCTTCTTGAAATTGATTTATATAATACTGAATGTGTATTTCAACTTCATATTAAATTTATTTAGTGAAATTTTGTTTATAAAATAATTAAAAAATTTCTATTTAGTATCGATTAACACACATTTAATAAGATATGAGGGATAAAATAAATTTAAATATTATTTAATATCTTATGATAAATTAAAAAAATGCATGAATTTCGAATGAATTTAACTTTTAATTAGTGTGTTTTTTTAGGAAACATGGGATGTCAGATCGAATCATATGAAGTGATCTAAGATTTATGGAATCTTGGTGACTTTTTTCCCTATTTTTTCTTGGTAAAACATGCCCAATAGTTCTTCAAAACATAATTTTTGGTTAAGATATATTGAACTTTCAACAACCGATGTAATTTTTTCCTTATTTAATATAGTATTCTTCTATTTTTTTACTAGATTTGGAATTTATTTCCTTAGCTTACATACATATGGATATGATGGTGTTGATATTTCAACATATTTCATATTCTAATGTTATTTTAAAATGATTATATATATACATGTTTTCATATATTTACATATGAAATTTAAATTATATAAATAGATATTTACATATATTTACATTTAAAATGACTTTTTAAAAATATAAATCATTTGGAAATAAATATTCATTATAAATTTTATTTTAAATATAAATTTATCCATTTTATTTTACTTAAAAAAATTCATGAATATATATATGTATACATATATAAGTGTATATATAATGTTTATATAGATATGTGTGTATGTGTTTCAATGAAAATATATACATTTATTTGCATATTCTGATATATGTAACTAAACCCAAAAAACACATAAATGGCAACATGCATATATATTTGGTATATACATATTTATATATACATATCTTTATATTATTCAATGTGAATTATATAAAATTTAATATATATTTATATAAATACATCTTATATATATTTTTAATTATTTATAATTTCATTTATATTTTATAATTATAATTACATATAATTTTTTTAAAATATAGTGATATGAAATCTATAGATCAATATAATATATATATAGATAAACAAATATATAAATATATGTGTGTATGTGTGTGTGAATGTTTATTATATATATATACGAATATGAATATAAATATGTGCATGTATATGTGTGCGTGAAATATATATATATATATATATATATATATAAATATATGTGAATGTGTGTGTGTAAATTTGTCCATGTATGCATGCATATGAATTGTGTAAATACATCATATAAAGGTATTTATATTAATATATCATTTAATATATATTATAAATTTATATACATTCATATAAACATACATAAGATAAATAAATTTTAAAATATTATTGAAATATAATATATGAATGTATTTACAATAAATAGTAATTTTATAAAATTATCAATAAAAAAATTTATATTTAAATATAAAGATATAGATAAATATATATAAATATATAAACTTAGTTCATAAATTTATTTAAAAATAATTATATATATAATAATATAAATATAAATATATATTTATATTTATTTCTCTTACTAAAATATTATATAAATAAAAATAATTGTATGTATATATATAAAATAGATATATTAGAAAATAATGATGAAATTAAGATGGTGCTGGGGTAATGGCGTTAGGCTTGAACGAAGTGGTCACATGTTCGAATATTGGTAAAATAAATGCAATATATGTCTAAAATAGCACTGATAAATGGGGTTGGGCGCACAATGGTGGAAATAGTGCTGATAAATGGGGTGGTCTATGTAGATAAAATGGTGCCATAGCAGGGGAGATAGCTCAAATAAAAGGTGGAATATAATGACAAAATGGAGTGTTTGGGCGCTATAGTTCCTTGGAAGAAGCTAAATATTTTAACAATATATTTTATCAAGGTTTATAAATATATATTTTTATTAGCATTAAAATTGTGTTGTTAAAGGAATCCGTTATAAGTGCTAAAAAACATGATAAATTTATACTTTTTCAATTACTATTTTTTCCACAGATAAAATATTTTGGCATTTAAAATTTCTTAAATCATAATTGAATTTATAATATTGAAAATGTGATTTCTAGAACATATAAAAGACTAATATATTGAATTTTATTTTCAGATATAATTTTATTCTTGATATCACGAATCTATATAAAAGTGGTATTAGGGCTAATGTTTTGAGATTTCAATTTATAATTGGAATTAAGGAGGATTTCAATGGGATTGATGGTGTATATGGAAGGTGGAATAATGTTTCAAATTTTATGGGTGTTTTATGTCATAATCCAAATTTATTTTTGTGAGAGAGTTTCTCTAGAGAATAAAGAACTAAAATTGATGATCAAGGTGATTTAAAAACCTTTCAAGTATCAGTGATGATATTTTATGATTAGGGGATTTCAAAAAGTGGCAGTTATTTTCTATAGTTGTTTCAAGTTATTTAGCGATCACTATTACTAGGGATCCATATTTTTCTAGTTTTGGTCTTATTGAATAAAATAATAGAGAAAAATGTATGATGAAGAATTCAGTGTTTATATTTCTTTTCTAGGGGAGGTTATCAATTTTCACTACTACAAAACTGCACTTATTCGGTGCTACACTTTTATCAAGGATTTCAAAAAGAACTAATAAATGGTACCTTTATCAATGAAAACAAGGATCACAAATAAACAAACCCCTTTATCATAACTTTATTTATTAATGATGAATTTATCCCTTTATTAGAACTTATTATAGAACTGATAATTGGAAACCTTTATAATTTATAATCTTTAGCACTGATAAAGGATTCCCTCTATGAGTTATTTTTTTTAAAATTTTTAACAGTCACCAATTTTCAATGATTTTCTAAGCATTGCAAAATTAAATAAATTATATGTTTTAAAAATAATATTCTATTATAAAAATATAATTTGATGCATATATATATATATATTCATTTCTTCAACATTATTTGTATTATAATAAAAATTTATATACACTTTATATATAATTTTTTTTCTAAATTGTATACAAAATAATTAAAAGTAATATTAATTATTAATATTATAATTAGTATTGAGAAATAAGAATTTAACCATAATACGATGGTAGAAAAAATTAATAAACTGACAAAAGTATTATGAAATATTTAAAAAAGGTCTTAAACTTCAAATGATAATAAATTTTTATCCTGATGTCACTTTAGGATCCCCAAGATGTCAAATAAAAAATTTTGAAGAGAATTGAAACATTTAAATTGTGGAATGTCCATGTCTCTATTTTTCCACTATAAAAAATGGCTTCTATTTTCTCCAAAACTATGTTTTTATATGATATACCCTAACTTTTTAATATTGGATATAATTTCAACTGTATTAAGAGGCTATTGTTTTCTTTTTCAACTGAGACTGAATTTATTCATAACATTACATTCATATGGATTTTATGGTGTTTATATTTTATTATTTTATATAATTCAGTATAATTAATATTTAAATAAATCCCTAAAGGAATATATTTACATAAAAATTATAACATTAAAAATAAATATTTTAAATATTTATGTATCATGAATCATTATAAATATATTATAAATATTTATTTAGAAAATAATTATTCATTTCTATTGAATAGTAAATTGTAACAATTTTTTTCACCTTGTATCAATTTATGATTCTGTATATACCTATAAAAATGTATATATAATTTTCATATATAAGTATTTGTGTGTTTCTATGTGTTTGAGTATGTATTAACAAATGGATATATATTTTTGTTTATATTCAAATATATGTAAATCGATATTAATATATAATATATTTAAATGAATATATGTATTAGATACTCACAGACATATCAATAATATATATATAAACACACACACACAAATTAATATTTTATTAATTTATTTACAAAAAAAAATATATATTTAAATACATGAAAGAATATATGGATAAAAATAACTATGTATTTATACATAAATAAATAGATACATCATAAAATCTGGATGAAAACAAGATAAAGTAGTTGTAAGGGAATTCACTTGGAACAAGGGTGTATTAGGATTGAATCTAGCCATGAACATCTATGTATGAATAGAGGAATCTCCCATTTGGGGCTTGCACATGAGAAAGATGGTTGGTGGTGGAAATCATGTTGGGAGAGTACTAATAAATGGTGGACGAGGTCTAATAAAGGTGGAATGTTTTGAGAAATGGGGGTGTGAGTTTAGACCTATATAATATAGAAAAAAAATTATTTTTCTATTTATAATAGTTTGTTTTAGCACTGATCGACGGACCCTATATCAGTTATAAAAAAGATGATAAAGTCCACCTTTATCAATAATAAAAAAGGAACACATAAAATTATCCTTTAACATCTTTATCAAAATGAGTTGATAGTGGGGGTGTTTATCAGTTCTTTTTTAACATTAAAAAATGGTTCCTTTATTAGTACTTTCTATTTAATGATAAAATAATCCAACTTTATCATTTCTTATTACAAAAATTCATTTACAAGACTAACAATTCACATTTTGTGCATTGATAAAGGTAATTTTTGTTCTAGTATTTCAATTAAATTTTCAAGAAGGTATAATTACTTTTTCTATAAAGGATGATGGTTGGTGTTATATCAGTTGATTTTATTTCTGACTTAATTGATGGTATCTCCATCATTGATGGGATGAAGGGGAATATTTATGATTTTTATCCAATTTGAATTTTCAATTTAAGATATTTATTAATTGTAGATAAGATTTGTCGTGTTTTAATGTTTAAGATATTTTATTTTTATATATTTTTTGGTTTGTAAAGTGGGAATGAGGTGTCTCGTGGAGAGAAGATATATGGGTGGTGACATATACTTGTACGAAGGTTCTTGGAATGCAATGTTGGGATTTCAAAAACATGTATTCCACTAAAATGAGAAAGGGAGTTATAATCAATTATCTTGGGATAACACTAACCATGCACCCACTCTAGCCTTTTACTAGGCCTGAAGGGGCTTCCTGATCCCGAGAGGCTAGAAACTAGTTCCATGGAATCATAGAACACATAATGGGAATGATTTCTCCCTTATAGAGCCAATTACACAAACACAAAATCCTCCAGGTAATCTTGCATGATCTATCAGACACCCATGGATATGCAATCACATGAAAATAAATAAAATTTCAATATTATACATAACATGAATAAATAAATAAGGAATAAAACATAAATGTTATATAACCAACATCACATAAAATAATATAATAATTAAGGTCTATGTTCTAATTTATTATACATAAACATCCCAGAATTGAAATGAAACTAATCCACAACTAATCATATTTGTGTTACTCAATGGTCACTCTCCAAATCCCAATCCATCCAATAAACCAATATGAACATAACCATGGGAATATATAATGATAAGGTAATATGAATAATAATTCATATTAATGGAATATATATAATAAGGTATGCATGATTTTAGAAAGTCCATGCTCAGTAAGACCTCCCTAAGAATTTTGGGGAATTATATGAAAATACATTTAATTTTATGATATATTAAAACACAATTAGAAAATAATTTTCTAGAAATTACAATTCTAAAAAAAATATCGAACAATAATGTTTTTAATAAATAAATCCCTTTTAAGGAAACCAAATAGTTTGAAAACAATAATTTAAAATGGTTGTTTTTATTTAGGAACAACCACAATAAATCTATTTACAATTACATTTCTCATAATAAACACTTTACAAAATAAAATTTAAACTATTTTTCATAAACATGAAAAACATTCATAAGAGTAGTAACATAGAAAGAAGGACCCATCACATCAAAATATGTTATAGAAACAACCAAGAAGTCCTGTCATTATCCCACATATGTCTATAAAACTAGTGGATAAAAGGTAGGAAATCTACAATAAAAATAAACTAGTATAATAGGTAAATTAATAGTCTCATAAATAAATTATACAATACCTTGTATCCTAAAAACAATATATACAGTTCCCCTTAGTTAAACAATAAAAATTGACATTAATTTCCCTCTAGATGGTCACTAAGAACACCATAATCCTATAAGAGAGTTCAAATGTTCAAGGGAACTTGCTTTTAATATCACATTGGGATAAAATAACAAGTATACAAACATCCTACATATATACTTAATCCCCATTATAAAAATTAATGGTGGTGATAAAACCAAATATTATAATCAACGAGAACATAAATAAAGAATATTTTAATTAATAAAAATCTCATCTCACCTTCAACACCCTCATAATAAATATCCCCTTTTTACATAAATAATATCAAATGAAATATAAATCTGTACCCTCTAGAAAAAATAAACATCACACACACTGATGAATGATTAGGATCCTAAGAAGGTATCACACACACCCATTAAATTCAATAAAAATTGTCAACCATTCCTTTTTAAAAACTACACATGGTATTACATGCCATTTTCCCAACATTTTATAATTTATTTCAAAACATTCTTCACACCAAAACATTTCTGAAGCACATTCAAACTCTCTTAAAGAACAATTTCTATAAAAACCTCACACTTAACCAAATATTTTACCCATGCAATTTAATATACCATTAAATACACCTATTATATTTAAAAATGTGAATTTAAATTACTATAAGTCACTTATCATCTAATAACACCTTTAAAATTGGAAATCCTCTAGAAATTTACATTAAACACCCTTATTCGATGTGAAAAAATCACTTCACACACTTTGGAACGTTAATTTAAGAATCATAAATAGTTTCAATTTGATAAAAAATATTATACATTTGTAATCACATAATAAAATTACATTTAATGAAACATAACAAAACACCTACCTTAATCTTGGTGTAATAAAGTGTAAATAGACTGGAACACATCAACATTGATTGTAAACACTCAAATAAATAATGAAAATCCCTTTGTAAGATAAAATATTTAAATTTCCCATGATTTGACAAAATTAAATAAACAAAATAGTGCATTGAACCCCCTGATATTTACTATAGGGATGTAAAACATTAGATAAAGGAAGAAGGGGAGATATGAGAAGGAAAATAGATGTAATGATTTCTTTATTGTTAAAACCCACTTGATATTGATGATGATGGATCTAAAAATTGTTGGAGGAATTTGGGATCCTTCTCTCATGCTCCACATTCTAAAAAACCATGCAACAACTATGTGGGTGAACATTATCGCATTATAGACTCTTTTCAAGCTTATTAGAATGTCTACCAAACTACGTGATATCCATGAAGCAAAAAATTCACACATAAATGTACCTGGTATGGTTTCTATCAATATAGAACAATTCACCCTGAAACTATGTGCTACCCATGTGTATTACACTTGCACATTCAAAATTAAATTTAGAACCCATCTATATATAAAAAACCTCACATTTCTACTAAAAAATGTGAATTTCTAAAGAAAGGACCTTTGGTAAGGTCACACACATGGTGTGTTAATTCAGGAAGAATGATTACTACTAAATAAATGAAAAACATGAAAAAATTGTAATAAACCAATAACTTTTAAAATTTTAAAAATAATTGCCAAAAAACGTTCCAAATTTTTAATTAATCATGATTAAATAAAATAAAATAAAATAAGATTCATAGTAACATGGTGGGTGTTAAATGATATTTTTTGTTTAAGGTAGCAATTGAAGCATGTCAAAAAGAGAAGTGGTGATATAAATTTATGTTGAAGTGTTTTGACAATGATATGTTAGTGCGCCAAATGGATATTTAAGTGGTGTCGGTGATGATATGTATTTCAATGATTATTTTCAAAGGGTAACATTGTGTAATAGTGGATCTTGATCATATAATTTTTTGTAATGAAAGGGTGACATTTTTTCCAAGTGGATCTTGAACGAATTGAAATTTATCATTGGATGGTGTTATTCTTCATAATGAAATTATTTATAGAGTTGATATAGGTGTATAAAATAGTGGATTTCTTGTAAGTTTTTTAGGTTCTATGATTATAATTCATGATTTCGAATTTACTTATATATTTTTCTCTCTAGTTTAAATTAAAAAATTTAGCTCTTTTCTATGGCTCTTCTATTCATTACATTAGAGGGATTCTCCATGTTAAATGTTTTGTGTGCAAATTTTAATTATTCATCATTAATTTTTCCTATTTTTATTTTATTGGGTTTCTAAAAAAATTTAAAATTTATTTTCTTCTTAGTATTGTCAATTTCCCATATATTCCTTACATTGTAGTAAGATTTTTGTTTATATGCACAATACCTCAAGGGTCATTAATACCTTTTAATATGATGGATCTCGGGGGAACTGTTTTATTTTCTTTTATTTTGTTTATATATACTCATATTTAATGTGTGATATTTGTCACACCTATATGGAAAATCATATTTTATTTTATGCCCCACCAATTTTTAAATGGTTAATAATTCATTTGGAATGTTTTATCTGTGAAATTCATGTGGTGTGAGTATCATTATCCTTCGTGATATGCTATAACATCACTATTTTTATGATTATTAATCCTTACAGGGTTTTTAATTCCACTTATTTTAACTTTGGTTTCTTGAGTAAAAGTGTGATAAGTTAGATTTTTTTTTTATTTTCTAAGAGATATACTTTATTTCTTTGGATAATATAACTGTAATTTTTTTCTTATTTCCTTTTAATGAATGATTTTTCTTCTTGTTTCTATCCTAAATATAGAGGTATGATGTAAGGTGATTGGGGTGACTATTATTTATAATTGGATAACTGAACATAAAGGTGTTGAAGGATTTAAAAAAATATTTGGGCTATCATCTATATGCCAATGAAGATATCTGAAACATTAAGGGGTTAATTTATTAATCTTTAGTTTTCATCTCCAAGATTTCAGTGTATATCTTAATGCACTATGTTTTTAGAATGACTTTTTGCTAAAATATGAGAGGTTTAGACCCCGTGATAGGGTCGACTATTTCCATTATGATTAACCAATATCATTCCTTGGATAGTTTCTCTAGTCTTTTAATGATTTCAAGTATTTTTATATTTTATCTATTTTATTTGATAATAAAGTGGTTAGTCATGGTGTTATATCCATGTACATTATTCCAAAATGAGTCATAATACATTATGTATATTTTTTTAGTTTTTCATAATTTTTTTCTTTAAACACATTTAGTTCAACTCATCCTCATCAGATATTGATCCTAATTTTCATAAATAAAATTATTTTTCAAATTCATTGATATGAAACCTACTTGATAAGTTGATATTCAGCATTTTAGATAGACTACCATGAACAAAATTTACGTAACATCATCTATATATTTGTTACCCATGACTCTATCTCCACTTACTCATGGAAAAATGACAGCACTCCTCTTCCACTCATCTACATCACTATCTCTAGCCAATCCATGTATTAAGAAAAAAAATACTTCTCCTGCATGTTCCCATGGGATGATATTTAGGTTGAATAAATATGAGGCATGATTGTAAACATCACTTGAGAAACACCACAATGAATCTCCCTCTGACTTTGAAACATTATACTAATGTAGTTCTCTAACTATGAATTGTGTTCTCCTCTCCTGAACTAATCTAAGTGATTCTACAAAAAAACAGGCCTACCCACTGTGTTTTCACACACAATACATTCTGGGTTGATGAGAACCCACATGGTTATTCTATTAAAAGACACTGGATCACATACCAATTACATACTTCATATGAGTATTGATATTTAATGATTAAGGGTAATAACTGAAGAGAAATGAGAAACCATGAAAGTTTGATGAATGAAAAAAGTAAAATGACTTAAATATTTAATGTGGTTGAAAACATTTCATTATTTCTCTAAAGAAAAAACACCACCCTATTCCTACAATTTATGAATGTGAAAAAAATATATAATAAAAGGATAGAACAAGAAAAAAATAACAAGAAGAAAATGTTGCAATATGGTAACCCTAAATAAGAAGTATGAATATAAAGATAATACACCTGTGTGAATTTACCAACCGACTATCTTAAGTGGGAACTTTAGGAAACTAAAATAATGATCTCTAAAGCTGATCCATGGGAACATCATGATAAGAGGCTTCATATCACTAATAGAATATAGAGTCTTGTTAGTGCCAAGACGTGATCAAGTATTATTGAGAGGTGCATAGGTAAATAAGTGATATAATTTTGTTTTAAGTTTCCATTTTTATAGAAAACACATATCCTTTGGTTAAAGAGTTATTACTTTCAATGAAAAAAAAACAGTCACACATCTGAAAGGAAAAATATTTTACAAGGTTTTCTACTCAACAAGAGTAGCTACGTCCTTGGTATGGTTGAGAAAAAATCTAATACCACACAATCCACTGTAAATCAATCATTTTTGTGTGGATACAATGAGTCAGATATTACCTTAAAATTGTATAGCACTATGTTCAATAAAACAATGCAGGTTTTAATGTAGAACAAGGTAATGTAATAAAATTTGTGCAGCATGTTAGAAACATTCACTAGTTTCTTCAAAAAATTAACAACGACAACTTATCAACTTTCACAAATAAGATTTCTAAATTAATTATTTGCCTTCTGAAATTGAAGTAGGTAAGAAACCTCATATACTTTATAATGACACTCAAACTTATTTCCCAGCCAAAAATTTCTAGTTTGTTTACTCAGTATAATAATAATACTCTACCAGAATATGGTTGGGTCAATTATGAACTGAATCTATCTGAGTCTGGAAATCCTAGTCTGATTGCACTCTCCAGTCTAGAAACCCTGATTACAATCTTCTATCTTCTCCTTCCTTCTTCTGTCAGGAAACATTTATCAAGAATGCTTGATCTATAAACTCATTCACCCAATAAGAATTCAATAGTCTGCCTTCACTCTTTTATAGTACAACTATGTCAAAATTTATAATTATCTTCAACTATTTATAGGTAATCCAAATAAGGGTTGGGTGGGATTATGAAAAACATTCCACTCAATAAAATTTCTTGAAACTATGATTTCCATTAAATTTTAGGTGCATTATTGACTCCTTTAGTTCTTATTAAATCTTCTCCTTTATTATCGAACCATTTAAAATCATCTCACAACATCATCTTGCTTATGTGTTTCATAAAATTCATCAGTCTGATTTTGATTTCCATTATTATTTCTTCATCATGATGAAAGCATTTGGTCACTATAATTTTCTTAACAAACATTCAAATAAATAAAAACTAAATACATCACATTAAGTTACTCAACACTAATTATAACATATGCAAAACACATGGATTCAAATTATGATGATCCATACCAATATAAAGAGACACTTCAAAAAGTTATTTCCAAACTTTTAAAAAATACATTTACGACACTTTTAAGAATACTTGAAACATTTCTTCCTTTATTCTTTTTCTCAGTCCAATGATCTTTTATCTGGTGGGGTTTATTAGTGTCAATCTGTGTACAAGGGATTCGTCTCTACTTCACTCTAACCAATGATTTTTAATCCATTACGATGATGTTTTACCCCATTAAAACCATTTTAGTGTTCTTTTTTATCTTAAACCATTTGTGAAGGAAAACAACAAAAAATTCATTTTGATGAAAATGATTGACTTCATTGTTGATATTCCAAAAGATGACCTACCTTTAAAATCCATGAATTGGTCACAATAACCATCATCTTTATTTTTCCTTTTTATTGGTCCAAAAAACTCCCTAATGAATAAAATTCATCCTCCAATGATTGGTAGTACCCTTCATCCAATAGAATGGTTCTACCATATTTGTCTTTAGAAACATGTTTCCTTTTCTGAATATGATTCACAAAAACTTCCTTGTTTGGAGATTTGTTAAATTTTGCTTATTCATCCAAATAAATACAAGTATTTTCATTTTCACTAGTTATGAAAAAAATTCCCATCCTTTAATCTAATTTGTGTCCGATGATCTCAAAATGATGGACTATGACCGAAAAGCTTCAACTCTATAGAGATTATTCTTCTACAAGATTCTTATTATATCATGACTTACTCAAGAGGTTGAATACATTGATAAATGGAATAGAATCATCTGACTTTTGTTGGAATGTATTATAACATCCCAATCTTCCAACACTTCATTCCTTCCTACCAATATTCTATTTTATTAGAAAAACCACCACTTCCCATTTCTACCATAAGTCTTGTATCACATGTTTTAAATATTACTTATGATTTTTATAAAATATATAAAAAAATCATCAGATTTATCTGATCCATGAAGACCAAGATTTCAATCCCATTATGATCATCATTTCATTCTAGACCTATGTTGAGTCTAATGAACCTTGTCTTCTTGAAAAAATCATTTCAATATGATGTAATTTTTTAAAATTTTAGAGTCTGATCATCTAAATTAGATTTTTCATTATGATTATCATCTTTATAATGTGAATTTATTTTTTCCTTCTTTGTCAATAAAAGAAAAAACTAGAAATACAAGCTTCCATTAACTTCAAAAAACACCTTCCATTAAACTTGGTCCCAAAAATCTACCCCTTTGGATATTCTTGTCAACCATGACTCCTAAATCACTAAAAATTGTAATATCAATATATGGATTATATATCAATACATCTAAGTCTATATGAGCTAACACATTATTGGAAAAAATAATTATATATAGTAAAACCATTATGTCCAAAAATAGTGAATCATGAGACATCTTCGACCTATTTCACCAAATTTTGAATATTCACATCAATAAATGTTTCCATAAACCAGTCTAAAATATAGTTAGAATATTTTACACTTACACTCTGAAATCACAACTTACCCATAACTCCCACTACTAATATGCTTCTTTAATAGGTTTTTCACATATCAATGGATACATTTATGAAACAATTATCCCCTTTGACAACACTATCCCAAGACTAGATAGGATATGTGGACAAAAACACATAACCCAACCATGATGTGAAATTTATTAGACACCCATGTTAAACCTGAGTTTGTGAAATGGATCCTTTGGTAATTTTTTTTGTTAAAATTTCATCAAATTGTTCAGATTTATGAAAATACTCCAACATCAATTCATTCTTCTACACATGTATTTTATGAAATTATATTTGATATCAATATTTTTTGAATGTTTTTATACCTAATTTATATTATGGTTGATAACACTTTATTATCACAATATAAGAGAAATGGTAACATTAGTTGTACAAGTAAATCATTGAACTAAATTTTCAACCAAATAATTTCAGTAGCAACTTGAGTGGAAACAACATACTCAGATTTAGATGTGTTATGAGTTATATAATTTTGTTTATTTTAATACCAATTATCATAATATTTCCCAATAATTAAAACTCCACTATATGTGGATCTCTGTCATCAAAATTTTCTTCCCAATCAGTATCTGAATTCCTTAAATGTCAATAATTTCTGAGCTATCAGACATGTTTCTGAACTATTTTATTCCTTTGATATATTTGAGGATTTTTTACCAGCCAATAGATGAGACTATTTATTAGCACTATGTAATGTTAAACATATGGTAATATCATAAAAAATTTCAGGTCATGAGACAGTCAATAATAAAAAACTTTCAATCATCTTTTGAAACACTTTAACACAAATTTCCTTAACTTCTTTATATCTAGACAACATGGTTCCTAATGAAATCAGTATTGAAACTGGTTTCTAATTTCTTATGCCAAACTACTTAAGAGGTACCTTATCATAGTTTTTATGGGATTTTTTTTTATTATTTTATGTGATTTATAGATGAAGAAATAATTTCATTTCACCCAAAATAGATATCTCGAAAAAAAATTCATCTCTTCAGAAAATATTTCATAAGACCTTTCATCATTCCACAGAAAAGATAATTTCATCAAAAGAAACAATTACGATGAGGGATAAATCCTTAATTTATTTGATATAAAAATTACTCTCAACCATTTCTTTCATAAAATCATATTACTTAAAAAATTATCCAATTTGGAATACCATTCCCATAGAGCTATTTTTTCCAGTAAATGTCTTTCTCTAACTTGAACAAATAATATTCTTTATTCCAAAAAACAAATCCACATGGTTTATCAATGTAAAATTCCTCATCAAGATCATTATTCAAAATTGATGTTTTTACATCCATCTAAAAAATTATATAAATTCATTGTGTAGAAATAAAAATAATGTCTCTAATAGATTATGAGTATATAATTTTAGAATTTTTTTTATCCAAATTAATACAGTCAATTTGTGAGTAGACATTACAAACTAATATTTCATTTTTTACTATAAATTCACCATATTCATTTCTATTTTTCTAGAACACCCAAAATGTACAAATAATATTAACATTATTTGGTTTAGGTACAATTTCCCATGTATCATTCTTTTCTATAGGATCAATATTATCATTTATATCCTGAACCCATTTTGAATACTAAAAAGTTCATTACAATTTTTTCGGCATCATTTTTGAATACATAGAAGTTGGTGTAATAACATTTTATGTTATTCTTGTTTCAATATTTTTATGTTGATTACTACTAAGGATTTGATTATCCACTTTATTTCTCAGTCTAGGATGAGATTTTCTAGACTCTTTCTTATCAATTGAAATGGATGAGTTTGATTCTACTTATTGAGTAGGATTGCAATTATTTTCATCATTATAAAAATCCTTATCAACACTTCCTTATTCATATTCAACCTCCATATCATCATTAGTTTATTTTTCTACCACACATTTTCCAATAACATTCACCTCAATATAATAAACTAATATTGACGATTCTTTTTTGAAATATATATATCCTCTTCCATCAGCTACATTTCCCCACAAAATCCATATTCACCACTCTGCTCAAACTTCCCAATGTTTCCAAATTCTTTCTTTATAATTCATTGAATCCCAAAAACACTTATGTGTTTCAAACATGTAGTTTTATTATAAAAAATTTAATATGGAGTTATATATAAAATTGTCAAGTAGAAACATCAATTTTGAAAATACACATCATTACACATGGCTTGCCTCTAAATGTAATGTTAGATACCATGTTCAAATATCACAGGTCTCTCATTTTAACCATAATCTAATTTTTAAATTCAGAAACACCATTTTTTGGAGTGTATAGTGTGCTAAACCCATGAAAAATTCTATGATTCTCAAGATAACATTGAAATAATTAATTTTTTTATTCTCCACAATTGCATGTCCTCAACTTATTCACTGAACAATCTTATTTATTCTAACCTTTACTCCTCAAACTTTTTTACATTTTCAGAGAATCTAACTTATTTTTCATATACATGACATATGAAATGCAAGTAAATTCATCAAAATAAGTAATTAAGTACCTATATAAATGAGTTTATTGATGTATAACTATCCTATAGATATACGAATGAATATATTCTAGGAATACTTTTGAAAAAAATGTTAACTTTGTTTTTCATGGGATTTGTAATCTTTCCTTTTTAAAAAATATGGAAACAAAAATATATTTGTCTTGACATATCATGAATTTCATTGAAAAAATCTCACATGGAAAAATTTCTCATGTTTATATGAGATATTTATCCCATCCTTTTGTTCCACAATATATTTTCTGCAACTATAATCATGTCACAAGTGTTTTGAGCCTCACAAACATAGAAAAAATTTCATTTTTACACCAGAATCTTGTAACTATCTTTACATAATTATCAATGTTCATATTAAAGTAGTTTTTTCTAAAAATATATTTTTCCCTTTATCAAAAAGTTTTGAAGCACTCATCATGTTTTGTTTCTTCCCATCAAAAAACAAATTTTACTTATATTTCATCATTTATTCCCCAATCAAGGTTGATCTAACACCTTTGATTCTAAGAGATTCATCATTTCCAAAAAAAATTCCTTATTTGAGTTATTTCAAATTCTTTAAAAATATTATGTCTCCTACTATATAAAAAAATTCACTATCCAATATCCGTGTTCATTATCTTATTATATCATTGAGAGAATTTTAAAAATAAAGAATTTTCTTTCCCTTTATCATTATTCATTTTCATCTTCTGAGAATTGGGAAAAACATTCTATTGTATTGGTAACAAAAAAATATCTTATATGATGTAAATGTTTTTAGAAAAATTCATAAATTGTTTCCCGAGTTTGGAACCTATTTTCATCTTTTAATCTAACCTTTTGAGGTATTTTCAAATTACCCAACCCTTAATTTCTTTTAATGGGATTAACTCCCCCTCATACTCTTCCATATATAATTCTTGTAATAGTCAAAATGATATTGGTAAATCCAATACATGATAGTAGTGTGTCTGAATCCACCATAATAACAAAAGTATCAATAGAAAGAATAACTTTCTTTGAAACATTCATATAGACCATAGATGAGAACATATTTATCAGCAACCCTCTAATATTTCTTAATAGAATATTGTAGACTACCAACATTTCTGTAATCAATAAGAATATTATTTTTTAGATCATTTTTATTTTTATACTTATTGAATCTTGAAGTAATAGAATCTTTTTCAAACATGTAATTTTTGGAAACATATTAGTTCTTCATTTTTTCAGTTTTTTCCACATACATATGTTACCCTAATTTCTTATTATTAGGAACAATTTCAACATTCTCTTCATCATTATATGGAATCATTTTATCATTTTCAAGATTATCATTTCCATAGATTTCACCAACTTCTGAGAGGTAACTATTGAAACTTATATCCTATATTTATCTTTAGAATGTTTTTGTTGGAAAAATTACAAATTTTCATTTTTTTCCTTCAACTTTAATTCTATATGTTCATTATGATACTTGTATTTCTCTAGATATTTATTTAAATACTTAATCTCTTCCAAGGGAATAACATTATCATCCCAAAAAATATTCATCAATTTTTTGAATAATTTTCATCTTTCACTTTTCTAATTTCTTTGTCAATCCTCCCATTATTTCCATGTAACGCTTTAAATTATTCATAAAGATGAAATTCTAATTGAGTATCATCATCTTGAGAACTATGTCTTCAAAAATTCTTCATTATTGACAATTGAAATAAACACACTCTCACCCTTAGGAATATATTTTTCAACTTTAGCTTCACTAACATATTATTCATCATATTTATATAAGAAAATTATTCATTTTGATTTGAATAACATTTTATCATTACCTTTGGAATAAAGATTATACCTATCACCCTATTTCATCCACGATCATATTTTACTTATATATTCATCACTACTATCATCCTATTTTTTTTGTTCAAGGGCATCTTGTCCTAAAGTGACCAATAGCTCCACATTCAAAAAATTAAAAGAGTTGTTTCCCATTATATATTCGTATACCTATTTTACCTTTTTTATAAAATTAGGATAAAATTTTTCAAAATTTTTACATACCTCATTTTCGGAATCAGAATCAAAAATTTCTTCATCTTCTTCAAGAATATAATTCAGGTTTTCATTCTTGGAATCCATGAAAGACCTTCCTCTTTGAACTGTTTTTCCATTTCATACCTTTTCCATTCTCATTTATTTAGTAATAAGATCACTATGAATTCATCTAGAGATATGTTTCTTGGATCTCTATAATCTGATGAAGAAACATTAGTATCAAACATTTTGGGAACAATTGTCTAGATTTTTTTAAAAATAGTATAATGTTTTTACTTTTCACCTAGTCATCTGATAGTGCTACAAATTACATTCACACTTGTAATGAAGTGACCAATGGATTCATATTCACCCATCTTGAGATATTCTTAAATTAGCCTCTAGATTTTTAACTTTTCCCTTTTCACTTTTTTATTGGATTCATAAATTATATTCAACTAATTCTTGACACCTGTGGTAGTGGAAACACCCTTCACACATAAAAACACGCTTTCATAAAGTGATTAGTGTATAGATTTATTAGCCCATCCATTATTCTAAATATTCTTCTTGTCAACTGATTTAGGAGAAACATTATCATCAATATGGGTAAATACATCTTTTGAAACTCTACGAAAATCATACCAGTGATACATAGGATAAGAAAATATTATATCATTCCATATATTGCAATTATTACCATCAAATACTGAAATCCAATTATTGTTAAAAAAAATCAGATTATAGATCAAAACATCTCATTAAAAACATTAGAAGAGAGTAAATTAAGGGAACCTTCACTATGTTTCCAATTGTAAGTGACCTATTAGGATCATGAGTAGGATATTCCCTTACGCTCGTGTAGTATTATGTTCAATAAAAAAAATGCTTGTGCATCAAATAACACAAGATGATCTAAAAAACTTTGTGTAACAAGTTAAGAATATTTCCCCAGTTTATTGAGAATAAGTTATTTTGATTCCTTTTCAATTTTCACTAATTAAATCATCAAAACAGTTCTTCACATTCCTTCCTAGAAGAAGGTAAGAAACTTCCTGCACTTTGTAATGATACCCAGTCCAATTTCCAAGTCTGATCTACCCAGTCTGCATGCTCATTACGATATTAATACTCAGCTAGAATACGATTGATATAATTATGATCTGACTCAATCTATGTCAAGAAATTCCAATCCAATTTCTTGGTCCAATCCCAAAACACAGGTTATGATCTTCTCTCTTCACCGTTTTTCTTTTTTTTGGAAAACTATCTTAGGAATGCTCGATTCGAAAAAAAACATTCTCTCTCGAATCATTCACTTCTCTTACTTATCTGCTCAATAGAAAATCATGGTTATAAAGTAAAAAATACTTCACTTATTTATAGGTGAGCCCAATAAGGTTTGTGTGGGTTTCTGAAAAACATTATTTCTTAGCCAAATTTTCCAAAACATCTATTTAAATTGAATTTAGGGTGCATATTTGACTCAATTAGTTCATCTTAACTCATATAATTTTTTTTAATCCTTCGAGAATCTTCCCAAAAATTAATCTTTCTCCATAAATTATTAACAATCTTATGCCTGATTCATATTTCCAATCTGATTTCTTCATTATGATGAAATCATTTCTTCACTATGCTTTTATTCACTCAGTTGTAAATAAATTAGAAATAAAGACAACTCATTAAGTTTATATAAACCAATTGTAAGATATGGAAAACACATGTCTTCACATTATGATGATTTATATATAATGAAGAGGTATATTCAAAACACTTCTTCACAACTCTCCAATATCCTCTTTACAATACTTTTAACACTTCCTGAAATATTTCTTCTTTTCTTCTTTCTCTCAAACTGATGATCCGATGTCCTATAGTGTTTGTTGGTGTCATCTTGTGTCTGATTGATCGATCTATAATTCCCTGCGACTAACATTTTTAGATGTAGTTCAATGATTTGTGATTCTCTTAATATCATGTTACTGTTCTTCTTTCTCTTGAACCAGTTGTCGAGGAAAACAAATAATACTTTATTTTGATGTGAATGGTTGACTATATTTTTTATCTTCATCAAGAAGATATGTAACACCCTAATACATTAAAAAATATTTGTTTTTAATATGTTTATTTTTTTTTTCAGTGTTACATTATACATTATATCATGTTACGATTATACTACTCATAATAATGAGTTTTCTTGCGTTACATACAAGGCTGTTTTTTACCAAACAATAGTATATTATTAAAATATTTTTATTTAATATAATAAGATATTAACTAGTTATTAATATAGTTTTTATCAGTAGTATTAAAAGTTTTATTAAAATATATGGTTGAATTCATTGGTTACAAATTAATATGAAATGAATATATGAACCATATGAATATATTGGAAATGTTTTTAAAAAGTACTATTTTTATGCTCAAGAAGACATTTTATCATCATAAATTAAATTAATTAAAATTATTAAATGAAATTAATGCAATATATATTCAATAAAATATTTTTACATTAATATAATGAAATTTAATAGGCATATGGTAATAAAAAACCCCAATTTGTACATATAAACCAATATTTTTCTAAAGAAACATGTACGACCTTTTAATGGAGAACCTTTTTCAAATCCAATTATTGAAACATTTATAAATTTTATTAGGAATAAAAATTCTATTATATTATATAGGAATATTAAAATTTACTTTGGATTAGTTTTTGGTATTTTCTAATTAGTTTCATGTTTTGATGATTACTGATAAACTGTTGCATTTTAATTGAGAATAATTTTTTTATCTAAATAATTTATAGTGTTGAATTATATTTTTAATTATTTCTAATTTATAAGTAGAATGTTTTTATATCTAAATATAATTAATATATTTTTAATAAATTTAACATTGAATATAAATATAAAAAATTTTAATCCTTTGAACATTTTCTCTTTAAAAACTAGTTTTCACATTTCGTCAATAGGATTAATTTTAAATTAATTACTTGAAGTTATATATTTTAAATTTTAACAAATTGATTCCATATTTAGAATCAGTGGTTCCAAATTATATGAATATTTTTATTTTATATTTGGTTATTTTGAATGGTATGATTAGTGATTTTTATTAACACGACTAAATATAAATCATGCAATTAAGGGAAAAATTGATACTATAAGTATTATAAAACTACCATATCACCTATCTTAATTTTATTGGATACGTTATTGTCAACCAATATCATACATGGTAGGATTTTATGGCCTCTTGGAGCAACATGGATGACTTTAATCATTTTTTAGTATTTTATTTTAAGGGAAGTCGAAAATTTAACACTCGTGTTTTTAAAATGAAATACATTTTTTATATATGGTTATAAAGAATATATCCTAAAAAGTAAATATCAATTTGAAATAAACAATGTTTATATTCAATATGAAAATATTTTTTTTAATTTAAATGGGAGAAATAATAAAATTAATGTCTTTCAAAATAATGATGTATTAATATTTTTAATTAGTAGAAATATCAAATAAATTTTATTAAAAACATTAAAAAATAAAATTTGATATAATTAATTACACCCATGAATTTAATAGATGATATTTAAATATTAGGGATATATTAATGATTTTTTTCAATCTTATCATCTGTGTTGATATTTTTAAGAAGTCAAGAAATGAATAGTGTCAAAATTGACATTAATTATATTTGAAAAGAAATAATATTTTATTATATTATATAAAATTAAAAAATTATAAACATAAACCAACTTATTGATAAAATGTTTCAAATTTAATTGATGTATACTTTATGGTTCGTTTTTCAGTTTATAGATACTATATTAATCATTAAAGAGTAAAAAATCTATGTTGTCACGGTAAGGATTACAGGGTTTAACTAATAGTTAAAGCCAAAAGATATGGGTAATAATGTGACCTAGACATGTTTAAATGTTATTTGTTGAGAGGATTTATCCCCATAATCATCTTATATTTTAAATAATTTACTTTAAATCTATTTGGAATTGAAAATTAATTTATATTAATTTAATATTTTTCATGTTTTAAAAGTACCCCTCACCTCAATTTTAAAAGGGAACATCCTCCTTCACTTTCTCACACCACATTGAGCCATCTACATCATCTGATCTATTCCCAAATAATCTTCAAACTTAGATCAAATCATCCGAGAATCCTTCATTTAAGAAAAAATCCATCTAGTGATGTCTTTTGGTATAAACCAAAACGAGTTACCAAAAAATGAGGTAACATTATGCAAGGATCACATTAATTTTATTTATTTCTCAATATAAACAATTATTATTATTCCATGATTATATAATAAACTAAGTATATTCAATATACTGATATTTTTATATACTATGATTTTGACCTACAATTTCATGCACATCTATCAAATGTAATAGACAATCATCGTTCATATGTATGGTGTACTACCACCTCGCAAACCAATGTCGTTCGTTCTACCATTTACCACCTTTCATCATAATTAGTGTTTTATAGTTTATATTTAATATATATAGTATTTATAATCTATTATAATTATTTAATTTATATATTACATAAATATTTATTCACACTATTTTTGGGAATATGATAATATCGTTTGTGGGCGTGTGGACTACCACATCTTCAAAGTGATGTGATTAATTTGGGATATACATAGAATGTATTAAAGGGGTTTTTAATAAAAATATGTGAAATATATTCCATAAACATAATAATGTAATTATAATATATATATATATATTTATATATATCATTTTCTTAGTATGATAATGAATTAGAAGTAGCATTCATGCGTAAGTATTACCTACAGTCCCAATGAATAGTGAATTTCATTTCCCATCTCCAAATTTAATGGATTATTCTAAATACATATATAATGAATATATATGATATTTAAATCATGGTTTACTTTTTGGAGATGATGATATCATTATTTAAATAATAGTAACCATAAGTAAATAGTGAAAACATACCCTAAAAGCAAGGTAATTATTACACAATTAGTGAAAATAATGAATGATTGATAAAAAAATAGGTCATGAGAAGTTAATATGTGATATTATAAAATCAATTATGGTTATATTATCTGATAAAAAAATTCAAAAAAAACTTTTATTCTGGATTTTAAGGGTGTTAACTCAAAATGAAACACATTCTATGGGGATTTAAAGTCTCATATATGTTTCTACAAGACTAATTCCATATTCACCACTCGTCTCATTTGTGTGGTGTATATATTACCAATGAATTTATTTTATGAGTTATATCCTGATTATTATGGTATTTTAATATCCATATATTTTTTTTTGTTTTATGGGGAATACAATTCAACTAATTATTAAGGGGTTATTTCACAATCACATTGTTATTCAAGATTGTTTTTGTTTATTTACTCATTAAAAAATATATCTATTCCATGTTAGTGTTTTCTAAATATGATTTAAAAAGTGTGTTTACTATTATACAATTATTTTTGAATGAAATTTTAACCCCCTTTGACTTTCGTAATTTTTTAAGGAATATTGTCATCATTTTCCAAAAAAGGTACTTTATGACTTTACTTAAAAAAGTAAAATGATTGTTTTTTCAACATAAACAACATGAATAAAAATTACCACTTTCATAATGCCTTAATGTTTTGGTTCTTTATTTATATGTTTATAGGGATTTTTTAATGAAAATAGTTTATTTTATGATTCTATGTCCTTTTAAATAAGTGATTACAAAGTGGTAGTGGATTTCATCTCAATTTGATTTCATTGAGGCATATTACAATGTTATTCAACTAGTTTATTTTATATGGTGTATATACTACCTTTTTAAGAGTTATATAATGAATATCATTATATTAATGATATTATATGTTTCATTTAAGTTTATTCCTTCATGAGAATTATGATTCCAATGTTTCAATGTGGTATGAGACACTTAGTCAAATTTTAAATTATTTTCCTTAATAATGAATTTGATGATATTTTAATAGTATTCCTATTAATCAATGCCAACATAACTATTCATTACTCATCCTATACTGGGGAATTATTGATAATTTTTATTCATTATTCAATAAAAATATTTTATGAGTCATATTAATTTCTAGTTAATTTATTTACTCGTTATGTGGAATGCTTGGGACTGGAACTGATGGGTGGGTCCCAAACTTTATAATGCCCCTTGTTTCATAAACTGGTTTTCATGAGATAAATATGTTGGAAAAATTAAACAGGTTTATAACCATAGTTTTAAAGGATCCTATGAAAGGTCTTGATGATATAGGTTTTTATGTGCTTTAGAAATAGGGTCCAATAATTAAGCATTTACTTCATAGATATTTTAATTATCATTTTAATTGTCAACGAGGTTTTTATATGATAATATCTATGGATGAATTTCATTCCCATTTTATTTATTAAGTGGAATGTGTTTTCATTTATTTAGATTTCCATATTGATGACTCATTATCCAATTATTTAAATGGGATGTGTTCTCAGTTAATTACCTTACCATATAGATTTATTCTCACTGATTCATTATTACTTCCTCTTTACATACCATTACTACAAATTTGATCTTATACTTTTATTTGTTCTATTTTATTTATTTTAAGACATTAAAAATTTTAAATTAGTTCAAGGATAAAAATTATTTTTCTCTCTTATGTCTTCTATTTTAAGAATATAATAAATTTACCATTTATGTTTCAACTTATTCAAGACTAATAAACTGATGATCCTTTTTGGATACAATGATTTATAATCATGCTAATGTAATAAAATATTACCCAATCTCTAGGATTCTGTGGTCGGTGTATTACAGTTGGTATCAATGAAATTTTAGTAGAAACCCTGGGAATTAGATTTAGGAAAACATATATTAAGGATCAAAACCCAATGGTTTGGTATGTGTGAAAAATTTATTTAATGAATAATTCCATTGAATTTTATAGAAATATGTTTAAATGTATATATAACCATTAGAGTTAATATAATAATTAAATTTAAAGTAATTATTTATATTTATATAATTAGGAATAAAAAATTAATGGTATGATATTAGCTTTGTGGTTAAAACATTTATTAAATACTGAATATATATATGTTATTTTTTTTCTCATTGTTATCACATTTTTAACAATATTAATGTGAAAATAGAAAAAGGATAACCCAAATGAAGAGTGAAAACCTATCTCATTTTGTATAGATGGGGGGTTTTAACCAACATCTTAATGGCAACAAGTGTGTTGTGTATAAAAATATCCTACATGAAGTCATGGTTGGGATGAAATATTTTAGTTAAATTATCTAATGGATAGGGGTTGTTTTGATTTTCGGAAAATTTGTCTTACTAAATAGATTACCTTGGGATTGGAAAGTTATTTGGTGATTAAGTGATTAATATTATTTCAGAAGACATTCACTATTTTGGGAACCCTATATGATCAAGTTAAATGGAATAATATGGGATTTTATTTGAGATGTAAAAGTTTAATTATATTTTCAAATAATATATGATTTTATTGTGGGATTATAGTTGTTTGGGTAATTTATATAAATAGTTATCATATCTTGGAGATTATGTGATTTATGTTATTCATTTTTTGGTATAAAAAATTAAAAGTAATTAATGTTATTTGGAAGAATATATGATCAAATAATTCTGATTTTTAGGTAAAATCTTAGTCTCTAATATTTTTTAGGAAGATTAGTTAATTTCAGAAATATCTATGTTGAAATTTTTGTATTAATACTGAATTTTAGAGATTAAGTTTTTCTCATTATATAATGGTTTATTATTTTTTAGAAATTATCTTATATTATCCTAACTATTTCAGATTAGGTTAATGTATAAATATTGCAGGAATATATAGTTATACATTAATGGAATTCATGATCCATATAAATTAATTATAATTATTTATGCATGAAATAAAATAATCATAAATACATATGAGTTGAGAAAAATATGTTTTTTGGTGGAAATTGATTAAAGGATGAAACTCTACTTGTCAAGTAAGTATGTTTCCTTATATTTTTTTCCAAGAAGTAAACGAATTCCTTAACTCTAGGAAAATTATTTTAGAATAAAAAGATTTTTCATTTAATTTTATTGATGATAATTCAAGGTACTCTTTAACCCATCACATATTTACTGTCTTTTGATGGTAGAATTTATGATGATCATGTTCTATAACACTTTGCATCAGAACATGATGGTTTGATTTCACTTCCATGTCCCACTTTTTGATTTCCTCCATTCCTTTCCTATTAAAAAGCCTAATTTTATATCTACCTTCACATTTCCCTTTCCCAATTATTAAGGGGTTGTTTTATTAACCCTATTTCTGATATGGGTTTCCCTTAAATTTATTCTCAAGTCTCAACCATTGGTTTTTAATGAGAAATTTGAAATTGAGAGGATGCAATTTGTTGAATGAGAAGAAATATAACAACCCAAAACATTGCAATATTTTCAGTTTTAAAAAATGTTAATTTTTTTACTATATTTATTTATTTAAAACATCATGTTATGTTTCACTACACACAACAATCAGTTTTCTTTCATTACATGCAAGGATGGGTTTTATAGATCAAATATTTATTATGAAAATATTATTATTTAATATAATAAGATATAACCTAAACATTAGGTTAGTCTTTATGAATAGTATTTACTAACTTATGAAAATATATTTTATAATTCATTAATTAAAAATTAATTAGAAATGAATATAGGAACCAACAACATATATAGGAAATGTTTTAATAATGAATCATTTTTATGTTCACAAAGTCATTTTACCCAAATAAATTAAATTAATTCTAATTTGAAGATGATATAATTATAATATAATTTTAATAAAATATTTATTACATTCATACAATAGATTTAAAAGGAATCATATAAGAACAAAAACATTTTTATTCATAAAAACCTATATATATCTAAAGGTAGTTTTACCGCCTTTTAATTGAGAAACTATTTTAAATACAAATTTTGAAAAAATATATATTTTTTATTTCAAAAAATAATATTTTTCATCAAAATAGAAATAGATTTTTGTTTAAATTTTTGGTATTTTTCTTATACGTTTATTGTTTTGGTGAATAATGATAAGATATTTCTTTTTCATTAAAAACACTTTTTTCGTCAAAAATAATTAGTGCCTTAAATTATAGTTTTTATTTGTATTTCTATATTACTAGACCAATTACTTATCATTTAGTCCATTTTAGTTCATTTTAATCAATATTACATTGAATAACTATATAAAAACATTTTAATCTTTTGAAAATTTTCACTTTAAAAACTCATTTTCTCATTCCATCAGCATTATTAATTTAAAAATAATTACAATAAATTTTGTATTTTGGATTTTGAAAAAGAAATTTATTTTTTTGAATTAGTGGGTCCAAATTATTTAAATTGGTTCCTTTTATTTTTCTACATTATTAATAGTGTCTTTAGTAATTTTTATTAATATTTTCTAAAGGTAAATCGTGTAATTAAGGTTAACTATAAAATTATAAATATTAGAAAAAGACCCTAAATTTTTTATTAATTTTATTGGATGAATTAGTTTCGACAAAAAAACATCCTTAGGAATATTGTAAGTACTCTTTGAGCCACTTGGATGACTTTAATCATTTTCTGTATCTTATTATAAGTGAATTTTAATATGTCACATTCATGTTTTAAAAAAGTATTACATTTTTTATATATGATTATTAAGAATATATCATCTAATATAAATAGTAATTTTATAGATAAAATTTTTATATTCATCATGATTATTTATTATTTATTTTTAGGGGAAAAATATTTATATTAATGTTTTTCACAATGATGATGCATTAATTGTTTAATTAAAATACAAATCAAAAAAGTTTTATTAACAATATTAAAATAAATTTATTTTGACATATTTAATTTCTTCCAATAATTTTATTCGTGACCTAGAAATACTAGTTATGTATTAATGTTTTTTTATGTTATCTTGTGTGTTTATATTTTTTAAAATGTCAGGAAATGAATTGTGTTAAAATTGACATTAATGATATTTCAAAATAAATAATATTTTTTTAAATGATATAAAATTCAAAAAAATAAAAATAAAAATAAATAAACACATGAAAAAATATTTGTATAATTTTGATAATTTCATCCATATTTCATTTCTGTTTTTTTGTCATTTTATTGTAGCTAAAATAATCCTTATAGAGTAAAAAATCTATGTTGTCGTGGTCAGAATTAAAGAGTTTAACGAAGGGTTAAAGATAATAGATAAGGGTAATAATGTTCCCTGAACTTGTGTAAAAAATATGATTTATAGTATTTTGACCCATAATCATCTTATCTTAGAAATAAATCACATTTGATCAATTTATAATTGAGAATTAATTTATATTAATTTAATATTTTGAGACTCTCCAAAAATACTCCTCACCTCAATTAAAAATGGGAACCTCGTCCCTCGCATCCTCAACCACATTAAGCTTTATATCGCATCCAATACATGACCAAATATTCTACCAATTTTCCTAGACTCATCCTATAATCCTTCCTTTAGGCTTAAATCAAACCAAATAATTATTTTCATATAAACCAAACAGAGTTACCAAAAAATGAGGTAACATTCTTCAACGTTCACTTTTATTTTATTTATTTCTAAAATAATTATATTATTTTTATTTCATTATTATATAATGACATAAGTATATTCAATGTACTAATATTTTTTTATCCTATGAGGTCCACCTCTACATTTACACACATCCATCAAATTGTATATACAATCATCATTCGTATGTAACCCAGACTACCGCCTTGGGAACTTATATCATTTTTTTCTTTGATTTACCTTCACTAAAGGTTATAATAAAGATATATATGTAGAATATATATGATATATATAGTATTTATAATTTATTTATGCTTCGTTAATTTCTATATAACAAATAACTTTATGCATTTCATTTGTGGGAATACGATAACATCGTTTTTGGACGTGTGGACTACCGCCTCCTCAAAGTGATGTGATTCATTAACGATATATATGGAATGTAATAAGGATGATTTTTAAAAATATATGTGAAATATATTGAATTAAAATAATAAAATAAATATAATATACATATATATAATTTACTTATTATGAAAAATAAATGGAAGGAGCTTTCATGCATACGTACGACCTACCGTATCCATGAACTGTGCATTCATTTCCTATATTCATATTTTATGGATTATTTTAAATACATATATAATGAATATTTATGAAATTTAAATTTTGTATTAAATGATATTATGAAATCATTATCTAATTAATAGGAACAATAATTAAAAAGACAAAGCATACTCTAAAAACATGGTAATTAAAACAAAAAATAATGAAAATAATCAACGAATGTTAACGAACATGTAATAAGAAGATAATATGTGATATTATAAATATGATTATGGTTCTTGTATAAGTTATTAAAAATCATAAAAAATATACATTATTTTATGGGTGTCAACTCAAAACGATAGGCAAGGTATGTGAATTTCTAGTCTCATTTTTTTTGTGAGTCTTAAGCCATATTCGCCACTGAAATATTTTGTGTGGTGTATATACAATTAATGAATGTATTTTATGAGTATTATCCTAAATATTATGGTATTTTATATACATATAATTTTCTTTCATTAATGTGGAATATGATTCAACTAATTATTAATGGGTTATTTCACAATCTCATCATTATTCATAATTCATTTGTTTAAGTATGGGAAATATTTCTCTTCCATGTTTTTGTTTTCTAAAAATGTTTTTACTATTCTTATATAATTCATAGGAGTAATGTTTTACAAATTTTTTCCATTTTTCAAAATCCTATAAATGAAAACTTCATGTCATATTCCAAATCATTTCACTTTATGACTTTTCATAAAAAAGTAAACAGAATATTTTTTTAACTTATATAACACGAATGAAAATTACCACCATAATGACACCCTAATTTTTTTAAGGTTCCATTACAAGTTTACATTCTTAAGTTTGAATAAAATATTTTATTTTAAAAAATTTTGGACTTTTAAATAAATGATTACTATATGGTAATATAATTTCTTCTCAATTTCATTCTATTGAGGCATAATGTAATGTTATGTGCCTAGTTTCTTATATATGGTGTATATAATGACTTTTAAAATGATATATCATTATTCTCAATATATTTTTAATATTATATGTATTATTTAATGTTATTACTTCATCATAATTATTATTCAAATTATCTAAAGTGGTATGTGAGACTTTGAAATGTTTAAAATTATTTTCCTTAGGGATTTTTAATGATATTTCATTAGTATTTCATTAATAAATCTCAAAAACCCTTGTTGTTACTTATCCTCCACTAGATAATTATTGATAAATATATATTCTTTATTTAATATTTAAATTTAATAGGGATTTTACACAATTAATTAAATCAATAACTCAATATGATGAATGATATAGACTGGTAATGAAGGGTGGGGCCCATAGATTATATAGAACCTTAATGCACCGACAGGTTCTCATTAAAAAAAATATGTTTCCCAAATTAAATGTATTTATAACTATTTTTTAAACCATATATTAGAAGGACTTGAAAGTAAAGTTTTTTATGTTCCTCAGACACGTCTCTTAGTAATTATGCTTTTCCTTCATAGGTATTTTAGTTATCATTGTTATTATCCACGAGGCTTTCATATGATAAAATATACAGATGCATTTCATTCTCATTTTTTTATTAAATACCATGTTTATTTATTTATTTACCTTTAAATATTTATTATGTATGAACCAGTTATTTAAATGGTATGTGTTCTCAGTTATTTACTTTTCAATACAAATTTATTCTTATTAATTCATTATTTCTTCTACATTACTTACACTTACTAAGCATTTGATCTCACTATTTTTTTGATCTATCTTTTCTAGGATAATAATATGAAATTTTTGAATGAGTTTGAGGATATAAATTAATTCATTTATTGTGTTTTTTGTTTTATCAATATAATAAGGGAATAATTAATGCATTTAGTTCATCAAGGATATTAAACTAATCTGTCTTTATTAGTTTGATTCTTATAATCAGGCCAATGTAATAAATTAATGCACTGGATTCAGGCATATAGGGCTTGGGCGTTACATGATATATCATTGACTTTCATTTATTGGTCCAAAAAACATCATCTTTCATTTTCCATTTAATTTTTCCCAATAACTCTCCAATGAAATCAATTCTGCCTTCGATGATCAGTGGAACCCTCTATCTGATGGACCAGTTCCAGCGACTTTAAATTCAGTAACCCCTCTACTACATTGATTGTGATTCACAAGAACTTCATTCTCTATATATTTTTTTCTTTTGTGTTACTGGTAAGAGTAAAACCTAGAATCTTTATTTTAATTAGTTATAAAAAACCTTCCCATCCATTAACCAAATATGTGTCTGGTGATATCGCATCGATGGCCTGATATCAGAAATATTCACCCTCATAAAAAATATTATTCCAAAATCTTCTTATTGTATCATGACTTCCTCATGACTTTAAATATGTTGAATATAGACATATAATCATATGAAATATATTGAAACGTATTATAGCTTCCCAATATACCATCACGCCATTCTTTATAACTAAGATTCAATTTTAATAGAAACACCGGCTCATCCCCTTTTATTTGTAAGGCATGCACCACAATTTTCTCTGATTACTTCATATTTTTTTTCAAATAAAAAATAAAAGAGCATCATTAGACTTATCAGATCCATTAAGTCTCTGATATCCTTCTCATTACCATCAAACATTCATTTCTGACTCAATGTGAGTTTGATGAACCATTTTTTCTAGAAAAAATATTTTGAATACGAAGGAATTTCCAAAACTTTTTGAGTATAATCATTTGAATATGATGGTCATTATGATTATCAACTTTTACAAATTTAACAAATTTCTTCCTTTTTTGACAAAAAAATATAACACTTGAAATACATACTTCCTTCATCTTTAAAAAACACCTTCTGCCCACCTTGGTCCCAACATGTCGAGTAAGGTATCAATATCTAATGATGGGTTAAGAGGTAATTCAAGTAGTGGAAAATGCCTATAACATCATCCAATATTCTCTAGAACATGCTCTCTCTCTCTATAACAATGATAACCATCTCTCTCAAAATCATTGAATCAATTATATTCAGTCTAAGAGGTATAAGGTAGAGATACCCATTAGAATTGATGTTTTTGTAATAGCTCAATAAAAAATATGAAATTAATTATTGCAAATAAAATATCTGTAACAGCTCAAACCCCAATGAAAAAAAAGATATAACATTGGGTAAATGTCAGAATACCACCGCATAAGGGTCATGTGATATCTACTCTGTAAAGGTAATATGATCACGATATCAGGGTAACCTGAACCCACTACATAAATGTCATATAGTATAATACCACACATAATTTTAATACATCTTCTATATAAGGGACCTAAAAATTAAGGGTTTCTAGGACCTCTGTGTGAGCATGATTCAAACAATCATGTAAATATTTGGGGACTTTTATGTAAGGGGAATGAACTGTACATAACTCTTGTGTATAGGTTAAACATAATTGTTTATGTAATTTCCCATAATTTCTATAAAATATTTTAAATTATATGGAATTATTTTGAGACAGTGAAATCTGACGGTGCGTTATTACGAGGCACGAGATTCCTGAAATGATCCGTCGAAGTTTTGTTAAGCTTTAATTGGCGCACGTAAACAGTTTTCTGGAAAAATTTGAATAACTCTTAAACGGTTGCCTGAATCAGAAATTCTAGGACACCATTGCATTCAGGATGGCGGGTTTACCCGAGGTGTGACTTAAGTTTAGTCGGTGCAGGCCTCCTGTGAGAAAACCAGAAAATGGAATAACTATAAATAAAATAATTAAATAAAATTGTTTTATTTTTCAAATTCTTATAACTCACGAATGGTAACTTGGATTAAAAATATGAGACCACCCTTGAGCTCATGAGAGTATTTTCTATTTAATAAGATATTAACATTGTCCAGCAGAGGTCACCATTGAATGTTAATTTTTGGTCATAAATAAAATAATTATGTGACAATTATTTTGTTGTAAAAATATATAACATCTAAATGGAAACTTGGATTGAAAATATGAGAGTACCATTGAGTTTTTTGTGGTGTGTTTCCCTTAGGAAGAGCCTAACCTCAATCGGCATAGGTTGAGGTTTACTGTTAATAATTTTCTGAACTTTTTTTAGGTACGTTCAATAAATGCACAAGAGGAATTTTATAACATTTGAACCGGTGCTCAGATTAAAAATATGAGGGAACCGTTGAATCCGTAGTGCCAGGATTAACTTAGGGGAGACTTCACATTGACCATAGAAGGTATGGAGAAAAATTTATGTTTTGTGACTTTTTAAAAGAAAATAAATGAAATAATTTTATAATTTTTTTATTTCATTCTTCTCCACAAATTGACAAGCGGAGTGTCGGGAAAGTGATGTGTCGAGCCAATAAATGTCATGACCTACCAATTCTAAGTAACCATGTTGTTGGGGGAATTAGGAAGATTGCTAATTTATAAGCCCCCATTAATTCCCCACATCGTTAATTACTATCCCCTACTTTTATATGTATGGATATTGGGGAGGGGTATCAGCATAACATTACCAAGAAATGAAGTGATGAAGGAGTGCAGTGACACCAAAACCTTAGAGGACGGAGTTGATCCCAGTGGGAGGTGACGAGTGACCCCGAACCAGAGGACGATGTACGAGCGGCATCGTGGGAAGCCTGTTGCGGTAACGAAGAACACAAACCCACCTTCAAGCTGCGGATGCTCTCCAACGGGTTTACAAGGAAGGGGTTTTTATTTCTTGTTTTGAATTCAAGTGAATTTATTGAAATCGCATTATATTACCCCTTGTTTATGAGCTAAATTAGAAGGCACTGGCTGAACGAACATGGCCCAAACCCTCCACCACTTTGTAAATATTATGCCCTTTATGGAAGACCGTCAGCGTGGAAACACCGACCAGATACGAAGGAGGTCGTGCACTGATTCATGCTACAAGTGGAGGCCACAGCACAGAGTTGTGGTGTTCATCAGAGTGGCTGACACCATCCGACCGCAAAGGTGGTATGGCACACCGTCGCGTGATGCTGGTGAGAAAAGGGTCGTGTCTTGTCAGCCGCGATGAATGGAAGAGGCAGTCGACACGACTTTTGGCTGCAGAAAGGGAGGTGGTGCGACCACCGTTCCACTGGAGAGTGAGAGGAGGAACGAACATCAGACCTCCAATGAATAGAAGTTACGGCTGAAGCTATGGAGGAGGCCGAACCTGCGCCTTCAGGGGGTTCCACGGTGACCGAGCAGTGCCCTCGTGGCGTCACCTCTTCGCAATCCGAACAGCCTTCAGGATGTTTGGGAGTTCGGCATATAGGGGGTCACACCCCCTACACCTTCTAGGGCATACCCCATAGCGGGTCACGCTCTCCCTCAGACCAGATCATGCCCCTTCAGGCTGGGTCACACTCCTGATCAGACCGGACCGCGCCCTACCTCAGGTCGGGCCGCGCCCCCCTCGGACTGGGCCGCCACTCTACCGGGATGCCCATTTGCAGTCTGTAATATATCATCCTGGCTGCCCTTGTGGGCCTCCCTTGCGGGCCACCCCCCTTGCGGGTCGGTTCAGTCCAATATGGTCAGACCAGACCTTAGCCCCATTAGGCCTAGAAACTTTTAAAGGGCCATAACTTGGGAACCAGGTGTCTATTTGATGATCCATCTATGGTGATTGGAACCATGGATCAAGACGATCCTTTTTGGTATACTAATCTTGAGTTTTGGAGACATTTGGAGTATGGTTGGGTTGGATCGAACCCGAATCCAACCAGGCCCCCGGAGCTAAAACACTTATAACTCACAGACTGGGTGTCTGATTGACGTGTCGTCTATCACATTGGAACCCATAAGACATGGATGTCCTTTGGGTTAATCCTTTATGGAGCTTTGTGGCGGTTGAGGTATGACTGATATCTCAAGTGGAAGACTCTACGGAACTTGAGTGCACCGGGTGCAAGGAATCCAATGGCTGTTAGTGAGGCGGAGGTTGGAGACAGATCATACGGAGGTTAGTACTGAGAAATCATGTGTGGTATAGTAACTAGTGGTCCTGTGTGGATCAACACCTAGAGGTCCTATGTGGATCAACACCTAGGAGTCCTTTGTGAATCAACACCTACCAGTACTGTGTGAATCACCACCTAGCGACTAGATGAGGACCAGCCGTAGAGTGGACCATCTTGGTTCAGCGATATACCAATCTTGGACAGATCAGATCATGTGTGGGTCATTATGGGTGTTAGTTACCTATCGATTCTGGGCATATTAGATCCTATGTGGGTCATTGCGGGGGTTAGTTACCTATCGATCCTATGTGGTTCAGACTTCGTATGGTTATCACCAATGCCTTTTGATAGAATACGATTATCTAGCTTTGCGAGTAATCATCTATAATTATATACTTCACTGAAAACCTGGTTTGATATGAGACTGTATTTGAGCTGTGTCTATTAGTTTATGTTTTTTGATTGAGATCATGTTTTTTGGTTTTACATTATGGAATTCTGAAAGACCTTCCGGGGTCTCGGGGTCCCTACTGGGTATTGTTATACTCACCCCTGCCTGAGCTTCGCCCGCATCTTGTTGTATCTTTTGCAGACAATGATCAGTTTGGATGAGGTTTGAGGGAACCAAGACCAGGCAGTACGCAGAGGAGACGGGCGGACATGGAGTGTTGTGAAGTCAATCTGTATTTATCCTTCATGTAGGATCCTCGGTGGATGATCCAGGAGCTGTTTTGTACTTTTCAATTTTACTTTTACTTTTTCCTATTAGGCTTGTATTCCAGCCCCCTTCACTTTAAACACTCTTTACTACAATATTTTACTTCATGGTTGCATCTTGTTGCATTCTACTGTGTGTGTTTATACAGGTTTAAAGGGAATGCCTTCCCATTTTAGGGATATGACTTTCTGGTGTTACTCGCTAGCCCCTAGCCTATGAAATGCAAGCATGGGGTAGTCATGATAAAATGGTGTTAGAGGAGTCAGTTCTAATGAATAACTAGGACTCTGATCTTTTTTATGTGGAAATTGTGTTAAGTGTTTTGAGTGTGGTTTTTAGTTTATGGAGTCCAGTGTTGGTGATCCTAGATGCTAGTCCTTATCAGTGCGTGACCATGAGGATAGTCCACATGGTTATGAGGCTTTGGTACATAGACTGTTTACTGAGATGGTACCTTTGTGTAGTGTGCCAGCTATATCACTGCCTGTAGGTCAGCAGTTACAACTGGCGGTATCGGTAGAGGACACATGTAGGCTTAGTTTCTTACACATGTTTCAGCATCAGATACCCCTCAGGTTTCGAGGCGATCCTGGTTCACAAGCAGTTAAAGACTGTCTTGAGTAGGTGGTCGAGTTTCCATCTAGTCAGGGAACCATTTGACTTGATGATGGACCTGG
Source organism: Viscum album (assembly GCA_963277665.1). NCBI lineage: Eukaryota > Viridiplantae > Streptophyta > Magnoliopsida > Santalales > Viscaceae > Viscum > Viscum album. The sequence goes on from OY728158.1 coordinate 391,650,811, forward strand.
TAGAGAGCCTTCAACATGGATAAGTAGGATGATGAAAGGGTTTAGGTTACCTTGAACTTGTAAAGTGGTGAATTTTCTATGGAAAAGTTTTAGAACCTTCCTCAAACAATGGGGTCTCTTTCCATAAAGAGTTAAGGGATAAGAGTTCCCTAAATCTTACACATCTTCGTCAGGATGACATGTCACTAGATGAGTATTCATCGTGGCATACTAACCATCCTTGGTACTTGATGAATACGGTATGATTAGTGCATCAGGGCTCTAACCTCCGAGCAAGCTGTGTTTAGGCACATTCAAGACATCAATATTACTTTATGCATTCCTACTTTTGTTAGGGTGCTAGAGAGAACCTTTGTGGATGAATGTTCTATGGCTGAGTGAATATAGATAGTGAATGTCAGTAGTATGAATATAGGAAACTGACACCAGTTTTAGAGACATGGCTGTGTAAAATGTTTTAGAGAGAGGAAGTGTTAGGGACAGATGAATCTGCAGGGAAAAATATGTAGAAGTGGAGCTAGGAGGGCAGCATGAGGTGATATACTTTTCAACATGTTAAAACCACCACCCCAATGTGGTCCGCACGAGGCTCCGGGAGATGAAGAATAGGGGAAGGGAGTAGCTACATGCGGTCAAGGAGTGTGAGCTAAGGGATCCAGGAATGATTAGAGGTACAGTCTTTGTCTACTACTACATGCCATATTAGTAGAAATAATAACTAATCATTCCTTATTTCCAAGAATCTTGTTCAATACCTAGAATTTCCGATTAAACCATTGAATTTACCCTTACGTCAGAGTCTCAATAATCACACATATTCTGATAGTGTGATCTGACCCTTGAGGTGAGAGTTTCAGTTGGAACCTCTTGGTGGCTACGTCGAGGCCTTATGATATCAGTTGGGTATGCACTGGATCTACAGTGTATACTTAGATTGACTGTATTAGGAAAAAGGTTATGGTTTATCTACAATTATAGAATGGGGTTTTCCTTTATCGATGAAAAGAAAGGAAACCCAAGCAACACATGATAAACTCATGAATCAGAGGGTGCAACTGATCACTATTGAGTTGGCCAGCCTTACCCTCATGGTAGTAGGAGTTTTCAGTTTTGAGTTCCCAACAAGATTGGCCAAGTGTGGGGACATCCTTTCAAAATATGTTTCCAGTATTACCTCCCTGAAGGGAGAGAGACTTCTTCTTGGGATAGGCACTACCAAAGTTTTGAACCATACTTCTCTTGGGCAGTGGAATCCTTTTCAGCTTTGAAAAAGAATGGATATCCTTTCATGTGGATAGAGAAGTGTAAGATGATATTTTAGATGTTGATATAGTGATGATGGCTAGAGTTCCTCCATGACTATGACTTTGAGATAGTCTATACTTCTGGGAAGGGGAACGTGGTAGCAGATACACTCAACTGGAGGTCTAGTCTATAGTTGCTGAGTGAGGTGATAGAGAAGCTAAACACAATGTGGATATCCTTTGTGGATAGAGATGGAGCATCATACCTTCAGTCTTTGAATTTAACTTTCCCAATTCTTCAGTGAGATCAGGAGGCACAACTTGGACCATTGACTACAAGGCCTGATTTACTCAGATATCCTCAGGACAGTCTCTTGAAGGATTTTATGAAGGTGGGAAGCATGTTATCCTCTACATAGGACACACCATGGTACCAGTGACTCTTTGGGAGTAGATGTTGAGGGGGTTACATACATACCCTCGGGCGGTATATCCTGGTGTGGCGAAGATGTACTGGGACATCCTGCGTCAACACTGGTGGCCAATGATGAAGAAATCAATGACATAGTTTGCTTCACGATGCCTCACTTGTCAGTAAGTGAAGGTTGATCATGAGGTCCAGCAGGATTAGCCTAGTCAATAGAGGTGCCAGAGTGGAAGTGGGATGGAAGTGGGATGCCTCACTTGTCAACTGTGCATATCACCTCTATGCTGGACAAACCCATGGGAGTCATCACTTATGGGTCCAAAGTTGGTACGATCTACCACTAAGAAGGTGTAGATCATCCAGGAGTGGATAAAGAATACACAGATCAGACATAAGTCTAATGATGACAGGAGACAGAGACCTTTGGAGTTCCAGGAGGGGACCATGTTTTCTTGCAAGTCTCCCCTCAATAGGGACTATGATGATTTGGCCGAGGCGACAAGTTATCACCAAGGTTTATCAGACCATTTCAAATACTTTGGAGGATAGTTGAGGTGGCATACCTATTGGCAGTTACACTGTAGTTTGAGAGGGTGCATGACGTCTTCCATGTATCCTAGCTGAGGGGGTACGTGCATGACTCATCTCACATCATTGACTAGGGTGAGTTCAACTTTAATGATGGGGAAACTTTTATAGAGTTCATGGTGGAGATAGAGGATCGATAGGAGCAAGTCCAAAATTGATGGTTGATCCCTCTAGTGCATGTTTGGTGGCAGCACGAGGACCTCTATGAGAGAACATTGGAGCAGGAGGCCTAAAATCTTGCTCTGTACCCTCATTCATTTAATTTGCCTTTGTTTTGGATTTTAGGGATGTAAATACCTAAGGTGGGTATAATGTCATATCCCGTAATTTCCATGTATTTTTTTAAATATATGAAATTATTTTGAGACTACGAAATCTGATGGCACGTGATTCCAAGGTGCCTAAAATGATCCATTTAAGTTTTGTTAAGCTTTAATTATCACATGTAACCAGTTTTCCTGAAAAAGTAGAATAACTCTTAAATGGTTTACTAGATCTGAAATATGAGGGCACCGTTGAATTTAGGATGGTGGGTTTGCCCTAACCGTGACTTAATTTTAGTTGGCGTAGGCCTCCTGTGAGAAAACCCGATAATGGAATAATCGTAAATAAAATAATAAAATAATGTTATTTTATTTTTAAATTCTTATAAATAAAGAATGGTGACTCAGATTAAAAATATGAGACCACTACTATGCTCATGATGGTATGTTCTCTTTAGGTAGATACTAACATTACCTGACATGGGCCACCATTGAAACTTAGATTTTGGTCGTAAATAAAATAATTAAGTGAAAATTATTTTATTGTAAAAATACATAACATCTAAATAGTAACTTGTATTAAAAATCAGAGTGTACCATTGAGTTCGTTGGAGCGTGTTTCTCTTGGGAAGAGCCTAACCTCGACCGGTGCGGGTCGAGGGTGACTGTAAATAATTTTCTGAAAACATTTTTTGGGTACGTTCAGTAAATGCGCGAGCAACGTTTTCTAACTTTTTAACCAGTGATCGGATTAAAAATTAAAGGGCACTGTTGAATTTTCAACACTGGGATTTTCTTAAGGTAGACTTCAATTTGACCATAGTAGGTCTATAGAAAAAGTTATGTTTTGTGACTCTTTAAAAGAAAATAAATGAAATAATTTTATTTTTTTATTTTTTCTTTCTTCTCCACCAACGGACAAGTGATGTTTGGGGACAACAATGTGTCAAAAAAATAAATGGATCAACCTACCGATCCTAGGAAACGATGTCGTTGGGGAATTAAGAAAGTTTCTAATTTATGAGACCCCATTAATTTTTCCACATTGATACTTACCCTCCACCTCTCCTATATATATGGATCTTGGGGAGGGGTATTGGTACAACTTCGCCAAGAAATGAAGTGCTGAAGAAGTGTTGTGATGCCATACCCTTAGAGGATGGAGCTGATTCCAGCAAGAGGTGATGGGTGACACCGAACTAGAGGATGATGTACGAGCCGCGTCATTGGAATTCTGTTGCAGGAACGAAGAACACCAACCCACCTTGAAGCTGCAGATTCTCTCCAATGGGTTTATGATGTAGGGGTTTTGATTTATTTTTTTTAATTCAAGTGAATTTATTAAACCCCCTTTATCCTCTCCCTTGTTTACGAGATAACGTAGAGGGTGCGGGCCTAATGAACACAGTCCTCACCCTCTGACACTTTTCTAATCATACACCCTCTATGGAATACTGTCAGCGTAGTGGCACCGAACAACTACAAAGGAGGCCGGCACCAACGCACACCAAAAGAGGAGGCCACAACAAAGAGTTGTGGTGGTCATCAGAGTGGCAGGCACCGATCAGCCGTAGAGATGGTGCAGTGCGCTGTCGCATGCCACTGGTGAGTAAAGGGCCGCAACACGTTAGCTGCGGTGAATGGAGGAGGTGGCCTACATGATGGCAGGCCGTGGAAAGGGAGGCGGCACGACCAGTGCGCCGTTGGAGAATAGAAGTTGTGGCCAAAGCCACGGTGGAGGCCAAACCCACACCTCGTGTGGGTTCCATGGTGACCAAGCAGCGCCCATGCGGTGCCATCACATAGAAAACCGAATGACCTCTGGGCTATTCAGGAGTTCGGGAGACCAGGGGGTCACACCCCCAAGCTGGCTAGGGTGGAACCCACAGTGGGACATGCTCCCCCTTAGACCGGCTTGCGCCCCACCTCGGGCCAGACCACGCCCCCCCTCAGACCAGGTCGGCACCCTACCAGGCACCTTTGCTGGCCACCCCATTGTGAGCTGGGTTGCCCCATTACGTGCCATCCTATATGGTTTGGGCTGCCCTTAGTTGGGAACCCCCTTATGGGCTAGGCCAGACCTTGGCCTAGTGGTCCAAGTCCTCCGCGACCCAGCCTAGGCCGGGTTAGTCTGACAGGGTCAGACAAGACCTGGGCCCGGTAACATTTAAAGGGAAATAATATGGGAACCAGGCATATGTTTTATGAACTATATATGGCACTGGGACCCATGGATCAAAACGATACTTTTTGGTATACTACAGTTGAGTTTTGGAGATAGTTGGAGTATGTATGGGTCTGATCGAACCCAAATCCAACCAGGCCCCTGAAGCTAAAATGCTTATAACTCACAGACCAGGTGTCCGATTGATGCGCCGTCTATTGTGTTGGAACCCTTAAGACATGCCAGTACTTTGGGTAACTACATTGTGGAGATTAGTGGTGGTCAGGGTTCAAACTATATCTCGAGTGGCAGACTCTACGGATCTCGAGCACACCAGGTGCGAGGAATCCAGTGGTTGACAGTGAGGCAGAGGTTGGAGATAGATAATATAGAGGTTTTTATTGAGAGATTCTATGTGGGTCATCACCTAGAGGTCCTGTGTGGATAAGAACCTTGAAACCCGATGAGGACTATCCTTAGAGCCACCCATTGTTGTTCGACGATCCATCTATCCTGGGAGGATCAGATCCTGTGTGGGTCATTGCAGGGGTTAATTACCTATCGATCCTGGGCAGATCAGATCCTGTGTGGGTCATTTTGGGGGTTATTTACCTATAGATCCTATGTGGTTCAGAATCTATATGTTCAGAAGTAGTGCCTCTTGATATAATAAGATGATCTAGCTTTGCGACTAATCATTTTTACTTCTATACTTCACTGAAAACCTGGTTTGAGTTGAGACTCTAATTGATCTGTGTCTATAGCTTTGTGTTTTGTGACTGAGATCATGATTTATAGTTTTACTTTGTGGAATTATGAGATACCTTTGGGGGTATTGGGGTCTATATTGGGTATTTTTTACTCACCCCAGCACGGGCTTCACCTGCAACTTGTTGGGTCTTGTGCAGACTACGAGTAGCTGGGTTGAGGTTTGGGGGAGCCAGGACTAGGCGGTATGTGAAGGAGATAGGTAGATGTGGAGTGTTGTGGTGGCGATCTGTACCTACCCTTCATGTAGGATCCTTAGTGTATAATCCAATAGTTTCTTTGTACTTTTCAGTTGTACTTGTAATTTTTCCAGTTAGTCTTGTATTCCGACCCCTTCACTTTCAAAACTCTTTACTACAACATTTTACTTCGTGGTTGCATCTTATTGCATTATACTATGTATGTTTGTACAAGATTAAAGGAAATGCCTTCCCATTTTAGGGATAAACCTTTCCGGTGTTAGTCACCAGCCACTGGCCTATGGAAGGCGGTCTTGGGGTTGTCACAGAACGGGCCCTGAGGGACAAGTTGTGACATTTTAAGGGTCATCTAACTTCTAGGTAAGGTTTATCAGCATAAGGGTGACACCCTTGGAACAAAGTCAATGTATGGGTCCTCTTCAACATCGTATAAGCATAAATGAAAAGAAACAAAATGAGAAGAAAAAAAGAAAAGGCAAAGAAAACCTTGATAATATAAATATAATTAAGATAAATAATTTTTAATTTAAAAAAATAATCTAATAATAGATTAATTTCATTAAAAAACAAAAAACACTCTAAATTAAATATATCTCTACCATTTAAAAAACTAAATAAAAAAATGGTGATGTACTTACACCTATTATAAATCAAGTGGTACTATGTTTATAATATATATAAAATTCTTGAATTTTGATATAGACATAGCCTTAGTCAAACTATTATCTATATACTCATATAAGTGTATCATATTGAAACAAAATATTCCACTTTAAATAAACAATCTAATAAAATTCAACCTAATATCAATATTTTTAGAAATACCATGGAATAATATTTTCTTAGATATATGAATTGAAGAATGTGATTCAAAATGAACTATAATAATATAATTATATAAACTGTGTTCAATAATTAATATCTTAAGACAAATTTATTCTTTAATTGTCTTTGTCACTTAAATGTACTCATCCATGGTTGATGAATGTTCCACCAATAATTTAAAATTTAATTTCCATGATATTGGTCTCCTAAAGTCTGTGAAAAATTATCCTGTTCAATTATTTCCATATATAAATGTTTTCTATATACTTTCAAACAACACAACTTGTCTCTAAGTCTCTATAATTTAAATTCCTACTAAAACATATTGAAAGAGACAATGTAAAATAAATTTCCCTTAATAGCTACATAATATCAGGACATTGTGGAATATCTTTATATCCCATGAACCTTCTAATAGTACACAAAAAGAAGGGTACAACCAGCCTAGTATAAATCATATCATACAAAATGATAACAAAAAATTACAATATATAATTATATTCATATATTTAATCATAGTAGAATTGGTATGATATTGAGACAATTATAGTTTAAAATATGGATCAAAATAAACACTAATTGGATTAAATACATCAAACAGGTTCATCTTAAGAACTTTCTGTATATATGAATGCTTTGATAAGTAATGAAAGTTATGTTTTCTATACCTAATTATTTCTATCCTCAAAATATGGTTAGAACATCCCAAATCATTCGTTTGAAATGTATAATTCAATTTAACTTTAATATTGATGATCAATTTCATATTATTACTTAAAATAAAACTATCATAAATATAAAAAAGAAGATAAATTATATTGTTTTTAATGGATTTAAAGTACATACATGAATAAAAATAAAATATTTTAAAAATATTTTTCAATATGAATGAATCAATATTTTAATACTACTTTATAGATTTTTTTCTTAATCTATAAGTAGATTTATTTAGTAAATAAATTTTTTTACATTTAAATTTATATTCAAAAGGATAAGGATACTTCATGTATTGATTTTTATCAAAATCACCATGAAATAAATAAGGTTTAGAATTAAACTATTTTATATATAGATAAAAATTAAATGAAAAATAAATAAAGAGACTAATAGATAAATTATTAACTATGGGAGAAAAAATATCCAAATAATCCCCTCCATTACATTAAGGGAGACCATTATCCACTAATCTATATTTTTATTTAATTTAATTCTCTATAGTATTGTCTTTATTTCTACTATAGATCCATTTATAGGCCATCAACATTGTTTTAGGTGGTTTGGTGACAATAGACCAAATATGGTTCATTATAATGGATTATATCTCATCTTCTATAGAAGAAATCTAGTGCTCAGAGTTTCTAGTACTAATATATTTCTTTTATATTTAGTGATTATAAAAATAATGATCATGGAAATAATTCTTGGAAAATGTAGTCATAAAACAAGGATATACTATGATGGTGGTCTAATCACTATCATTTATATATCCTTAGTGAGCTGATAATTTCTATGATCACCCATACATTTATCATATGAACCACTATTTGATTTGGATCCTTAATTCAGTTCATACTAGGAGATATTTTGAGAATTAACCATGTGATACACATTATAAATATAAAAATCATCTACAAAATCCATATTCATGGAAGTATCTTGAATTCCATTAGGGGAGGTTAAACTCTAAGAGAATGATACTCATAAAATAACACATCATAATTAATAATACATTTATAATAACTAATATTATCTACTCTAAGTCTATATTCATTCATCCCCTCAATATATCTTATTAAATAACATCTATTAGACCTAGAATCAAGATTATCATATTAACATGAGCATAGGTAGAAAATAAAAACACTATAATATTTCCATAGGAAATAGAATGAATGTTCCATAGTCTCTCTAGTGTCTTAAACCATTAGAATATGAGATACAATAATTAGTAAAATTTACCATCTTAGTGAAATAAACATCCTAAAAGAAATTGGGTAAGAGCAAGAATAAAATCATGTTATAAACCCTCTCATTAATGGTGTGGTTCATGAATTCATCCGAACCAATTTTCTAAGGAGTATGAATCAAAATTCAATGTATCATAATTCAATGTACCACAATTCCCTCATCATTAAATTTTTAAGTAAAATTGGTTAAAATGTATTTATGTCCATTATCATTACATAAGGACTTAAAATTTTCTTTTAACTAATTTTCCAAGATGAGTTTCATGTTTTAAATATCTGAAAGACATTAGTGTAATTTCACATATGTAAATTATGGAATTCCATGGGAAATTGTAAATGAATTCCAAAAAATTATACCCTCCAACATGGGATTCAATCTTAGAAGGTCCCCAAAAATTATTGTAAATATATTCTGGTTTGTGACTTACCTAAAAAATGGGATTTTTGTAAAATAAAACTCTTAAACATACCAAAAACAAATTATTCAAAAAATTATAGGTTATATGGTGTAACTAGGGTAATATTACATTTCTTATTCAAATCCATTAAAACAATAACAATATGATTCCCTAGCCTTCTATGCCAAAATAGAGTTTGATCAATGTTAGTGACATAAGTGTTGGACAAATTCTATACATGCGTCATTACTCAAAAAAAAACAATCCATTTACTTAGGAATTATTAAGAACAATATGAGAACCTTTATTGGTTATAAGGAAACTAGATTCTTACATCAAGGTAAATAACCTATAATCCAAAATAACTAATGAAATAATATTTTTATGAAGATATGGAACCCATATCACATCCAATAATTGGATAATATAACTGTATGAGAGTTCGAACATAAAAAAATATCTACCCATCACACAAAATTTATTATTAGTAAATAAAATAACCTCTCGTTAATACCCTCAATTATTTTAGAAATAGAATTATTATCTGGGTATTTGTTAAAAGAACACTGGATGTATAAAAGGTAATTATTAAGAAGGGAATATTAATACTATGTGACAATTTAGTACTCTTATATCCTTGATCAACAATGTGAGAACAATCAAAAAATTATTTAGATGGATCACAAAACATAACATTTTGGTCACTTGAGATAAATATGACTTAGTTTCCCACAGTGATAGCTAGTAACATCTCTCAGTTTTGATTCTGACCAACTCTCCCTAGAATGGTTGTGGTTATTTATTCTTTTTTTATTCATACATTTCTTATGCCCTCAAAAATAATAATTTCCTCTAACACTAAATAACTCATATTCATATTTAGAATTACCATTACCATGAAACTCATAAGAAATAATGGTATATTTGACATCATATAAGATAAAGGAGTCACTATAATACATTATAACATCAATAATATGTTCATATGAGCTATTTGGGGACATTAAAAGTTTAATGGATTTTTCATAATCTTCAACATTAACATTTATTTGGTAAAATTATACAATATTTTTATTAAGATAACAAATATCTTCTAAAATGAAAATTAGTAAACAAATATAGTATTTATATAAATATTATATTTTTTAAAACAGTTTATCCTTAACATTTATATATATAATTTTTCTAATATATTCCAAATAAGAACAGTTTTGGTTTCAGAAACCAACTTTTAAAAAACATTACCATAATAATATAATGTTAAAGATCTATAATCATTCATTGAAATTTTAATAAGAATATCATAGTATGTGGTCAAAATAATTCTATTAATGGGTCGACTTTCATAGGGTTTCGTTGGGGCGATGAAACACATCTTGTTTCCCTTTTTGGACTAAAGTTTCTCTAATCAGGAGTTTCTACAAATTAATGATATTATTAAAAACAAATTTATCAATCTCATACATATAATATTCCATTATTATAATGACCCATAATATTATCAATGTAATTTACCTACTAATAATTAGGTCACATTTTGTAATGTATTATAAAGGTCATGCACCACTTGATAAAACCAAAAAAATATTATTATTTTAATTATAAAATTACCTGAAGATAATAAACTTGGAAATAATAATTAAAAATAATATAATGGGACAAAATAGAAAATAAGATAAGTAAAATATGAATATTTGGATATGATCGATCCACCAGAATAATCAAACTAAAAAATAAACTATAAAAATTTAAAATAATAGTAATGAAATATTTATCATGGAAATGATAATATATATAAACTTTAGAGAAAATATATGTTAATGAAGAATTAATGAAATATGAGGTATTTATAGAAATTAGGGATCCTATATGACCATTGTAGGTATGACTATTAGAATACTAATTTGATTAAATGAATAGAAATCTTGTTGTTATGAATAGAAACATGATTGTTAGAATATTATACTCACTTATGTTAGTGTAAAATAATATTTAGTAATATTATATAATTAAAATATTGAATAAATTAATCCTGATAAAACTAAATAAATATTAAAAAAATTAAAAAACACGTGTTCATATTTTTTTCAAAACATATATGTTTTATTTTAATTTTTTTAACATATATAATGATTTTAAAGAATATTTTTTTTCATAAATGGGTTTATATATTAATATTATGTTGTATAACCATGATAATACAATTTTATGAGTCCTTATACAATTATTTAAAGGGACATAAAAATGATCATAATATTAAAATTGTGGTTTTCAAAATAAACATGGATTGAATTTAAAAATTAAATTTCTAATATTTAGAAAATTAATTTGATAGAACTTATTTTTTTATAATATACACATAAAAAAATTAATGGGCTTATTTTTTTAGTATTTTCCTAAAATAGATAATTTTTTATTGAATAGTGGGATATAGTAAAATACAGTATTTAATATTATAATATAAATACATGGTTTTTTGAGTCATGTTTTATTTAAGAACCCACAAGTTCAAACTCACATGAACCATTTATTGTAAATAGTCACAAGAATCAACATTATTGGTATTTTGGATCTAGAATAATTATTTAACAAATATAATGATCTAAAACACCCCTCTCATCTGGTTATTAATACCACCACTCACCACCCTTTCTTCCCATAATATAGAGGCCATTGAGACTCCATATTTCTACACACATCTATTCCCAATCCTCTACCACACATCGTTGTGTATTTTTCTCATCCTTGTATCTTTAGATGAGGTGACCAAAGGAAGCAGTAGAATTATCGATTAAACTATGACAACTTTATTTCTATTCTACCACCCTCGTATACTCTCCATACACCTATACATAGTATCATCATTATCCTAAATATAATTAAATAATATTAATATGGTTTAATATCAATCCATTATCCCAAACTCTTTTTATTATTAAAAGAAAGTGGTGTTCACAATATGGATGGTTCACCACTTCAACGTACAACACACTTCGTTTTTCTCCACAACCATAAATACTTTTCATAAAAATATATTGTAATTAAATAGTATGATAATAAGTATATAATAACTTATTTCATGTTCTATAATGAATATATATAAATAATTTGAAATAAAATGAAACTAGTTCGTATTGGTCGGTAAAACCGACTAAGTCCACTAACCCTATAACACCGACGTTTTTACTCAAGGAATCATTCCTATGTTGGAACAAAAAAAATATAATGAATATAAATCTAAATTTAAAAAATAAATAAATACCATTTCATTTAACTTCTTTTTTTGACATGTTTGATAAGAACATCAATTATTATACACAAGTGATCTAAACTTTGGAACCCTGAAATGAACGCCCATAGAATAGTAAAATTAAAATTTATATCTCACTGAAATTTTTGTAAAAGTACATAATATAATTATATTAAAAAAATAGATAAATTGTGTTTATTATGTACGAACTAATTTGAATTTGATTATTCATAATATTTAATGAATGTGGAGAATGATTCTAAAACATAGGGAAAGGGATATCTCTAAACCACTATTTTTCATGGGGTTATGAAGTTTACCTCTCTGTCACACATTACCTACCATTGGTGATATATAATAATTATAAATTATTTATATATTTTCATTAAATATATACCTTGCTTATTCTCCCTTCCTTTTAGAAGGTAATACATTCCATAAGTTTATTTCTCAAATTACTTCTTTAAAATCAATCCAAATTAGGGGGACCTTTTCCATCCCTTAATCCATTAATGGAAAAATAATTTAAATTAATTATTCTAATTCATGATTTAATTAAATAAATGATTATTTCATTTATAACCATTATTTTTTACATCTAGTTTTGAAAGAAAATTTTACTCTTATTCATTCTCCAGAATTCTTTAACCAGATCCTCAAAACACTGTTTCGAATGATCATTTCTATAAAAAATTATTTTCCATTTCTCATGATTTTTTTCAAATGAAGAACATATTTTTATACTTATGATTATTTAGTCGAATATTAACATCAATAATATTTTATTCCTATTCATATTTTTAATATTTATGAAATTTCTTTTTATTATGATATGTTGAAAGATCATGCAGTTCATTTATTTTCGTGGTTAATTTTTATGTTTATGCCTTATGATGGAATTAATTTTATGAAACAGATAAGAATTTAAATATTATGATGATTTCACCTAGAAAGTTCTCAAATTAATTGGTTAATTTTTTTATCTCATGATATGGTGTATGCAATATTAGGGATTAAACCTAATTTGTGAGGGGTGATTCTCCACCATGTTGGGTTTTCTTGGCAGTTATCATTAACTTATTCTTGTATCAAATTTTTAGTTACTACCAAATTCCTATGTTACCATGATATTGTGATACCATAGTACTTATGAAATTATCCCATGAGATTATGCATGAGAATTATGTTTTATGATATCTTTTTGTGTCATTTGAATCACATGTCACGCTTTATTGTTGTGTTTATTTCCTTATTATTCTTTTTATCTCAAACCAAATGTTTATGTATTCTGCAAGTTATCTTATACATTTTTAGGATATCAATGGGATTTAGTATATCATTATTATGATTAAAATAATATTATTCTATTTTATTTTCACTTATATGTATTATGAACCATGTACATTAAAGACCTTAAGCCTCTCAGTCATATGGTTATATTTATTGAATATTTATGTTTAAAATCATGAAATAAAATATATAAAAGGCTTGGGTGAAATAGTGTGTATCATAAAA